>CM062295.1:676021051-676621051 GCA_031216915.1 Pictodentalium vernedei | reverse complement strand
AAGGTACTACCTCTCCCCGAGGGTGCAGTCGATCTGGATTTTCGGGCAAGTATAGTCTGCCGCTTCGAGGATGATTATGAGTGATGGCCATCACTGGCAAGTATAATCTGCCTCAGGCTGTCTCTGTTTGGTTGGACTTTGGACGAAAACAACAACGACCCCTTTCGGGGACCACCAAGAAGAAGACCCGAACTTCCCTGGTTCGGAGGCAGGCCTGCATTGTAATCCTACTGGGTTGGGACAAAAAGATGCGCAATGCGCTTACAAAAAGGGGCAGAGGCGGGACGCAGGACCAACGCTCGCCTCCCTTAAAGTGGTTGACCACTTTTAGGGATGGAGCGGAGGATGTTCAGGAACCGTGGGGGTGACTGTTTCCATAACGGTTAGACTGTCAGTAGCGGTTATTGGGGTGCTGGTAAAAAAAACCCCCAAAAAAAACCCATAGGTGTACCTGCTAAAAAGAAGGTAGAATTAGTTTTCATTAGAATATGTAAACTTTAAAGATAAAAGTAGCACCTCTTTAGTTGCGTGTCCTTGTGGTATCTGCTGTGTGTGTGGGGGAGAGTATGAAATGCACGAATCTTTACATTCGTAAGAGCAGTAACATACTCTCGTGTGGTATTGTGCTGTGTGTGTGCTTGTCGCTATGGGGGAGAGTATGAAATGCACGAATCTTTACATTCATAAGAGCAGTAACATACTCTCGTGCTTGGGACCCCGATCGTTCCTTATTTACTTAGTTTTTATAACAGTATTTATTCCTGATGTAACTTTTAGTTTAGTTGAGTCGGTGAAGGCAGCCCTTTCTGGTAGAAGGCCACAGTTAAGCTGTTTTTCTACCTGTTGGTTCACCTTGTCATTCCCTAGTTTTTATTCGAGCGGTCTTAGTTTTGGTTACAATTTTTGGGCTTTTGTCGGCTTTCGCAAATTTCTCCAAGTTCGGAGATTAGTTCGCTGTCGGCTAACCGGTCATGATTTTTCGCGGCCAGGGTGGCTAGGCGGTCTTTGATGGTGGGGATATCGGCCCTGTCGTGGAGTGTTTTGATGGATGTGTCCCATGGGACACGTAGGGCAACTCGAAGCGCGTGATTTTGGACCCTCTGGAGTTTACCCATATTAGTTTGGTTGAGGTCAGTTAGTATGATTGCACCGTATTCGAGTACTGGGCGCACAAAGGCTTTGTATACTTTGAGTAGGGTGGACTGGTTGGCCCCCCATGAAATTCCCTTGAGCATTTTCAGTAAGTTAATTCGTTTGGTAGCTTTTTTCGCCATGTCGTCGGTATGTTTGTTGAAGGACAGTTTTTGGTCAATGGTGATGCCCAGGAATTTCGCTTCTTTGCATTTTGGGATGGTGTTATCCATAAGTGTTAGGTCAAAATCCCGTATAGTTTCCTTGTGAGTAAAGGTGATTCGTTGGGTTTTATTGGCGTTTAGCTTAATTCTCCATTTGGCACACCATTCTTCAAGCTCGTCGAGAGCGCGTTGCAGGGGTTTTTGGAGCAGATTGGCCGTATTGTTAGAGTCCCAGAGGCCCTTATCATCCGCGAATTGGGAAACCTGAACGCGGTCATCGGAGAAGCTAAGGTCATTTACGAAAAAGATGTATGGGGGGGGGGGGGGGGGGGGGGGCTTAGGACGGATCCTTGGGGGTGCCTGCTTCGAGGGGGACACTGTCGGACATTTCATTGTTCACTCGGACTTTAATTTCGCGATCATTTAAGAAGGAGGATAGTAATCTAATCAGTTTCACGGGGAGTCTCATTTTTGATAATTTGTAGCGCATTCCATTATGCCAAACAGAGTCGAATGCTTTTTCGACGCCTAACAGGACTGCCGCGCCTATTTGCTGATTGCCGATAGCAGTTTTCATTTGGGTCACTAGTCGGTAGACATGTTCGATGCCTTCTTTACGGTTTCTGTAGGCTCTTTGCCATTTATTGAAGAAGTCGATGTCTTCAAGGTGCCCCCTGAACCGATTGGTAAGGATTCTTTCGAAAGTCTTACCAATGCAGCTGAGCAGGCTGATTGGGCGGTAGCTGGCTGGATCGGAGGGGTCCTTGTCGGGTTTTGGTATCATGACACCGATGGCTTTTTTCCAGCATTTGGGAAAGTAGCCATGGGTGAGGCATGCGTTGAATAGTTTTAGTTTTTCGATTAGGGAGTTTGGGCTTTGTTTTAGAATTTTGTAGCTTACTTCGTCTTCGCCGGGTGAGGAGGAGTTTTTGCATTTTTTTTATGACATTAATGATTTCGTCATTGGTGATGGGGGTGACGAGGTCATCATCGTCCCCTTCTTCTGGCTCGTTATCGAAGTTGGGGTCACGGTAGATATCAGGGTGTTCATTGATGAAGTCATCAATCGCGTTGATGACGGCGTCATCATTGCCCGTGCCTTGATACGGGCGATGCGTTTTTCTTTGGAGGTCGGCAAAGGTGTCGGCCTTCTCTTTGTCGGTGCGAGTAAAAGAGCCATCTTCCTTAAGAGGTTTTGCTGCGGCTTTGCCGCCCTTGTTTTTTTGCCCAGTAAGAATTTTGAAAGAGTCCCAGAATTTCTTTGCATCTTGGGTCCCGTTTAGGTTGGCTGTTGCCTTTTCCCAGCTGGCTTGTTTTTCAGCCTTGAGGGCTTCTTTGACTTCGCCATGAAGGCGGTTGTATGTTTTTTTGAGTTCGGATTTCTTGATGGGGTCAGTTTCTTTTTTGAGAGCGCGGAGAGCTTTCCGTTTAGATTTGATAAGTAGCAGAGTCTCGCCCAAGACAGTGTTTCTCCAGGGGCGTACTTCCTCTTTTGGGCATATTTCGTTTAAGGTTGAGTTAATGATTTTCTCAATGCTCTCGCATTGGGTTTCAAGTTCCGCTGCATTGGATGGGGGGCGGGGGGGGGGGGGGGAGTTAGTGAGTTTGACATCAATGATGTCGCGGTAGAGGTTCCAATTAATTTTCCTAAAGTTTCTGCGGAGAGTGGGGGGTACCTGAGTGGGCCATTTCCAAGCTGCAGAGAGGCATGGACCGGGAGGTGGTCACTGCCTAAGTCATCGTCGCCGACCCCGTGGTCGTCGATATGGTTTATCAGGGGGTCGCTAGCGATAATTAGATCAAGGATTTCGGATGAGAATAGTGGGTTATTACTGATAAGTTGCTGAGATGTCATTCATAACCACATGAAGGTTATGTTTTTTGTGATTTTAAGGAGGGCTTCACCGTTTGGGGTAGTTTTGTTGCAGCCAAAGTACAGGTGTTTGGCACTGAAGTCGCCGAGGAAGATGCAATGTTTGTATTTTCTCGTAAAGAATTCAAAGACAGTGTCAGAAACAATTTTGCTTGGATCATTTTTATAACAAACAATCGCGATGTTTTTATTATCGACAGTCATTTCAGTAGCAATCACCTCAGCGTCGAGGTGATTAGTTTTTATGGTTTTGGTTTTATTGTTCCGCTTTATTAGAAGAGCGACGCCACCACCAGTGGTGATCAGTCGGTCTCTTCTAATAGTGCAGAACCCACTTATAGAGAAGTTATTACTGGGTTGAAGCCAACTTTCGCAGATGCAGATAATGTCTGTGTCTTCGAAGTATCCGCTGATCTGAAGTTTCTTATTAACGCTTCTAGCGTTCCACACGGTAATTTGTAACTTATTCATGATGGGGTTGTAGTTTAATTACGGTGTTTTGATAGAGATTTTATGGCGGCCTTTTTGGGTGTTGATTGAGGCTTTAATTAGGGAGTCCGAGATCTATGCCTTGAAAAGCCGGGACGCTGACCGGCTAACATCTTGGCAGATATCCGATAGGCTGGTATTTACGTGTTTGTTCAGTACGGTGAACAGTGCTCCCGCAACTAACGAACAGATGGTGTGGGGGGGGGGGGGGGGGGAGGAAGAACTGTCGGGACTTTTTAAGGTAAGGTTCTTTTTTAACTCAATGTTTTGTTTAACTTTTTTATAGTGGGGACACCCGCGATAGCCACTAACGTGGGCCCCTTTGCAATTTGGGCATAATGGGGAGTCAGACTTGCAGGCCTGAGTGAGATGGTTTCCTCCACATCTCATGCAGGTCAGATTCCCCCTGCATTTACTGGCTAAGTGCCCGAATTTTTGGCACTTATGGCATTGGATGGGTGGAGGGGTGGTTCTATACTCCTCCACAGCATGCATTCTACCGTTAATGTTTACTCCATTCTTGGTCAATTGATCTTTAATTTCCTTACTTGGGCAGTTTACTTTTAGTCTCTACGTGCATCTGCCCGTGGCCCTAGAAGTAAACCTCTCCCATTTGCAGTTTGGTAAACCCCTGGATATTGCATCCTTGGGGATTTCCGGGTGAACCCTAGTCACGACAATTATAAAGGGGCCTGACTTTTTGATAGCTTAGGGGGGGGGGGGGCGGGAGTCGTTCTCCCTTGTCTCCTGTTTTTAGTAGGAGGACGATCTGCCGATTTTTTGACTGCTTCCGAAAAATTTAGCTCCATTAACGGGGTTGGTGAAGGTGATGGTGAAGGCTTATTTGCGTTATTAGCGTTATTAGCATTAAGTCTTTGGGTTGGCTGAGTCGGCTGACTGGGAGCCTTATCAGCAGTTATGCTACGGCCTGTCTTGTCAGGTTGTGTGGATGAGGCCGAGGCCGAGACCGAGCCAGGAGGGCACGGACGAGGGATGAGGCTTCTACACCTTTTGACCTTTCTTTCGATCATAGTGTTGAATCCCTCCTCGTTTGTGTACTCCAGCAGCTCTGTTTCGGAGTCAGACTCGTTGCCTTTTTGCCCTTGCTTTCTCTTATGCAGTATCTGAGGTTTGTCATTGATGCTTAGAGGGGTGCTTTGACTTTCCTGGGTATTGTTTGAAATGTTGCCGATTTGAAGGGTATTTTGAAAATCCTGTGTGTTGTTGGAACACCGGAGCTGTGACAGGGGTTTGTCAGGGTTGAATATCTTGGCACTGAGAGGGTCTTGGAGATCCTTAAGGTCCTTGTTTGGGGAAGAATTTTTTCCTGTATTGGTCTTTGGGCTCCTGGCAGCCCGGGCAACCTCTGCGTAGGATCTAGAGCTTCCACCCTTTTCCAACTCAGAGGTTGCTGGGGTTGCTGTGCCACCAATGATTTTAGCTACATTGTTATTCTCAGATACGACTTCTTTAGGTAGGGCAGGGTGGACCTCTGCCGCAACCTGAATATCTTTTGGAGGAGATCCAGGGGTGAGTATGCAGACCTGAGTACACCCCTGGACCTCAGAGCTGCTTGACGAGCTGGGCAAACCAGATGCTGTTTTTGCTGAGAAGTTGGGTCTGGCGACCTCTCCCTCTTTAGCAGCCTCACCCTCCTTCTCCTCCTGAGCTAGAGCAGGAGAAGGCAGGTTATGCTCTCCCCTAAGTTTGGCGATGGTGGCATCCTTTTCGCTGATTACATTGAGTAAATGGTCCATTTGGGCCCGCATACCCGCTATCTCCTCTAATAAAACAGCCAAGGAAGTTTCACTTTCCTCTTTGTTGATGCCTCTCCTAGCAGATCTCTCTCGCTCCCTTCTCAACCTTCTATCCTCCTTCTTTTCTTCCCTCCTCTTGTTTTTCATACCTTCATTTCTGTGTGCAGTAGACATTTTGAGATTTTTTGGATGTTTTTATCACGATCGAAGATAAATGAGTTGATCAAATGCACTTAGTTAAACTCTTCTCTTTTTCCAGATATGAGTGTACTCTCTGGAAAGTATATGGTGTTAAGCGTAGGTGTTAATTGACTGGTAGGTGTTGAATGATTGAAATGTCGGGTCAAAGCCAAAAGAATAGTTTTAGCACACCGAAGGCGCGCTGGGACGATTTGGAGTAAACCCTTTCGACCCTCTTTAACTGTATAATATATTTCCGTTAATTTTTGAGACTGCATCATGTCCGGTCGGCGCAAAGGAGGAAGAGGATTGGAGTTGATGTTTTTGGTTGCTGTTCTTCTTCAGGCAAGTATAATCTGCCGCTTTTGGTTTAGTAGTGAAGATTGGCCTTCATCGGCAAGTATAGTCTGCCTTGGGCTCTTTAGCTGGCGTGTATGGTTTCGGCGATAGACAATTTGAAAGAAACAAAACGGACCTTGACAAGGTGCCACCCAACCTGAGCATTCCTGGTTCAGGTAACAGGCCTGCGATTATCATGGGTCGGGACATATTGTGTGCTAGAGGAGCGCTTTACAAAAAGGGGCTAGGAGGTTGGGGCGCAGGACCAACGCTCGCCTCCCTGGGGGTGGATGCCCACCTCCAAGGGTGGAGTGAAGGATGTGCTGAAGCCATAACGGTTATTGTGTTGCCATAGCGGTTATTGATATCCGTAGCGGTTATTGTTATCCATAGCGGTTATTGGGGGAAAAGGTAGAGTTTGAAAGATAGTAAAAAAAACTTAGATTAAAAGCGGCAAAATGTAGAGTACAGTGAAGTGTGTGCATTTGTAAGGTCTTTTCTGGATGTATTTCTGTTGAGTGTGATTTTCAGGCAAGTATAGTCTGCCGCTTAAATGAGTGTTGGAGGTATCACTGGCAAGTATAGTCTGCCTCAAGCTCTTCTGTTGTTGTTGTTCGGGCTGTTGTTCGTTGCTGTGTTTGCTAGCGGGGAGTCTTTCTTACGGCGGTGTACTGATCTGGTGCGTTAATGATGCTAGATTCTATGTCTCTGCCGTGTTGTTGTTGTTGTTTTTGTTGTTATTCCGGCTGTTGTGACTTTGCTGTGTGGTCTGTAGGGGGGGTCTTTCTTGCAGCAGTGTCTGGTGTGGTCTGGTCTGGTGTGTTTGTGGTACTAGCTTATCGGTCTCTGCCGTGGCTGAAATTAGAAAATATAAGATTAAAGTCCCCCCCCCCCCCCCTGCCTTCTGTTCCCGTGTTGTGGTGGTTTGGCTGTGTGGCTGTTCTGTCGGATGTTGTCGTGGTTGATTGTCTCTCATGTCTTGTGTGTTTCTTCGGGCAAGTATAGTCTGCAACTTGGGTGAGTGTTGGAGCTATCACTGGCAAGTATAGTCTGCCTCAAGGAATCTAGGAAAAAATGGCACAGGAAAAAATGGCACACTTTATTGACACCCTAGGAAAAAATGGCACACAGGGGAGGAAAAAATGGCACAGGGAAAAATGGCACTCTTCCCTAATCAACCAGGAAAAAATGGCACAATTGGTAGGAAAAAATGGCACAATTGGTAGGAAAAATGGCACAAGCCATTTAAGTATAAAAACACAAAATTAACAACTTTTTTTTATTTCTGGACAAAAGAGGTGAAACAATTGCACAAAATAGCACAAATGTAGTCCATCATCAATGCACATGTTTTTGTGGGTTATAAAACAAAGCACTAATACATATTTGCTAATATACCTTAGATCCGAAATTTACCTATTTACAAGTTTTTCGTAGTTTCGTATTATATTCAGCAGTTTGGGCACTATAGGCCCTATCAGTCAGTGGTTTGATTCCACGACCCCTCAATTACTAAATCACGTATATCCTGTGGATCTCGGGGGAAATGTTCACTTTGGTGAAGTCTTATTAATCTCTTGCATGAATCAGAAGAAACCAATCTTGTCTGTGCCTCAGTGGGCAAAATACTAGTGCACTTTGTAAAGATCTGATTAGGTTTATCAAGGGTAATCTTGGCCTGCTTTTTCATTTCCATTTTACACTTTGCAGCTGATACTGAAGAGTCATCTGCATCATGATTATGCGGCGTCTTAACCACTGGATTGGAAAGCTCAATTGTTGTCACCAAAGAGCCTGTGCAGGAAGTAGTGCGTTTCACACATCTCCATCTAATGGTTTCTTTTCTTGTAACTTGTTTTGTGTACATGTAACCTTCATGGCACAATTTCAGGCCTCCTTTATTTGACTGTATTACCTCCATGCTTTTCAGTTCAGGTATTCTTGAGCCATCTAATTTCAAACTTATATAGCTGATCTACTCAGTTATTTTAAAGACTGAGGGTTGATACAAAAACAAAGTGATGAGGTGTGGAAAGTGTTGTTCATTTGAAGTTAGAGACATAAAATACAACTCAGCTTACTGTCTGTGTACACTGTAATAACAGTAATTGTGTTGCACAATACTTTAAGCTTACATTCAAGCCAACTAAACACCAAGCTTAATGTACCATATGGCAGTGTTTATAAAACAATATATATTATCATACACAGTTTAATATTCCACTTTTCTTTGAAAAAAAACAAAAACAAACAATGATAATTTTTTGTGCCATTTTTTCCTAGTAAGTCAAAAAAGTGTGCCATTTTTTCTAGTGCCATTTTTTCCTAGGTAATTGGAAAAGTGTGCCATTTTTTCCTGTGCCATTTTTTCCGCCCCCCTCAAAAAACAGCATTTTTGGAGTGCCATTTTTTCCTAGTAAGTCAAAAAAGTGTGCCATTTTTTCCTGTGCCATTTTTCCCTGTGCCATTTTTTCAGGGCACCGCCTCAAGCTCTTCTGTTGGTGGTTGATGGCTGGGTCTGAGTGCTTTTGGTTGATCGGGTGTCTGCTTCTTTCGTTGGGGTGTCTGTGCTGTGGCTCTTGGTGCTGCTGAAATTAGAAATGATGAGAGATTAGTAAGCCGCCCCCCCCCCCCCCTGCCTGGTAGTGTCTTCCCGTGCGTGGCCGTTTTGCGATTCTTACCCAAGTGACAGAGCGTCCAGGGCTGAGCGAGGCTGCCTTTGGTTTATTGTAGAAGGAGGGTTAACAGGTCTAGCACACTAGACTGTCTGTTTGGTTGGACTCTTTGGACGAAAACAACAACGAGTATGAGTATGAAATGCACGAATCTTTACATTCGTAAGAGCAGTAACATACTCTCGTGCTTTGGACCCCAACCGTTCCCTATTATTTAGTTTTAAGGTGCCGGGGGTCGCGAGCGTTTTGAGTGGGCTGAGCTTCCTAGTCTGCGAGTGAGTTTGCAGCGGGACGGTAACAGGTCTAGCACACTAGACCACACCCGCGGGTGTTTCTTTCCTGTTGTGTCCTTCGCTGGTAGTCGTCTCATTTAGGTTAGTTTAAGTTTTTTTGAATTTGAGGGTGCCGGGGATCGCGATCGTTTAATGCGGGTTGAGCTTCCGTGGCTGTCAGCGGGAGGGCAACAGGTCTAGCACACTAGGCCACACCCGAGGGTGTTTCTTTCCTGTTGTACCCTTCGCTAGTTGCGGATTTATTTAGTTTAATTTTAGTTTTGGGGTTTTCGGAGGCGTCGGGGATCGCAGGAGTTTTTGTTCAGAGGTGCCATATTTACTCCAGGGCCTGACAGAAAGCGGCCAAACCAGCCGAAGCAGTTTGCTGCTTTGGCTGGTTTAGTCGCTTTTTGGCATGTTCTTGGGTTTTTGTCTACTGTCGCATATTGCCTTGAGTTGAGGTATCAGCGTACTGCCTTCGAACCGTTCTAGGTTTTTGGCAGCTGGTGTGGCGAGGCGTTCTTTGACGGTTGGGATTTTGGCCCTTTGGTGAAGGATCTTAATTGGTGTGTCGAATGGAGCTTGGAGGGCTATTCTTAGGGCGTGGTTCTGGACTCTCTGGAGTTTGGCAATATTGCTTTTGTACGTATTGGTTAGGACCAGGGCACCGTATTCGATTATTGGCCTTACAAAGGCATTGTAGAGTTTGAATAGTACCTTTTCGTTAGCCCACCAGGTGGTGCCCCTGAGCATTTTCAGTAGGTTAATTCGTTTGGTCGCTCTCGCGGCTACGTTATTAGTATGTTTAGTGAGGCTCAGTTTCGAGTCTAGGGTGATTCCCAGGAATTTAGCTTCAGTGCACTTTGGGAGGGTTTTGCCTTTCAGTTGCAGGTCAAAGTCGCGTTTTTTGCCTTCTGGTGGAGAAGGTTATCCTCTGGGTCTTGTTTACATTTAGTTTAATTCTCCATTTATCGCACCAGAGTTCGAGGTCGTCTAGCGCGCTTTGAAGGGATTTTTGGAGGGGGAGGGGTTGGCTGTAGGAGTCCCAAAGGCCCTTGTCTGCAAATTGTGAGATTTGGACCCGGTCCGAAGAGATGTTGAGGTCGTTTACGTAGATTATGTACAGGAGCGGGCTGAGTACTGACCCTTGGGGCGTTCCGGCCACAAGTGGGATGCTTTTAGATATTTCTCTGTTGACTCTGACTTTGATTTCGCGATCGTTTAGGAAGGAGGAAATTAGTCTATGTAACTTTTGGGGGATGTTGAGTTTAATGAGTTTGTATCTGATGCCGTTGTACCAGAATGAGTCGAAAGCTTTTTCCACGTCAAGCAGAACGGCAGCACCTAGATTGTTGTTATCGATCGCGTTTTTCATGAGTTCTACTAGGCGATAGATATGCTCCATGCCTTCTTTGCGGTGCCTATAGGCTCTTTGCCAGTCGTTAAAGAAGTTAGTTTCTTCGAGGTGGTCCGTTAGCCGATCGGCAAGGATTTTCTCGAAAACCTTGCCGATGCAGCTAAGGAGACTAATAGGGCGGTAGTTGGCTGGTTTGGAGAGGTCTTTGTCGGGTTTCGGTATCATGACCCCTATGGCTGATTTCCAGCATTTGGGGAAGCAGCCATTGGTGAGGCACAAGTTGAATATGGCTCCTAGTCTGGTTATATAGGAGTTGGAGCTTTGTTTGAGGACCTTATAGCTTACTTCGTCTTCTCCCGGGGAGGAGGAGTTTTTGCATTTTTTTATCACGCTGATTATTTCGTCGGCCGTAATGGGGGTGATCAGGTTATGTTTGTCCCCTTCCTCATATTCGTTGCCGAAGTAGGGGTCACGGTAAACCTCTGGGTGGGAATCAACAAAATTGTCGATGGTGTTCATGACCGAGTCGTCATATTCCGGCCCTAAATGGGGTTGGTGAGTTCGGCTCAATAATTCCGCGAAGGTGTCGGCTTTTTCCTTGTCGCTGGCGGCGAGAGTGCCGTCGGTTTTTTCGAGCGGTTTGGGCTGTCTTGGGTTGCTTTTTTGACCTGTGAGCACCTTGAAGGTGTTCCAGAATTTTCTCGCATCTTTTGTCGCGTTCAGGTTGGAGGTGGCCCTTTCCCAATTGTTTTGTTGTTCGGCCTTAAGTGCTTCTTTAACCTCGCCATGAAGACGATTGTAGATTTTTTGAGTTCCACTCGCTTGGTGGGGTCTTTTTCGGCTTTGACCTTGCGCAGGGCTATTCGCTTTGTTTTTATTAGTCAGTGTGCTCTCGGAGATTGTTCGTCTCCAGGGGCGCACTTCCTCTTTGGGACAGATTTCGTCTGGGGTGGACGTAATAATTTTGCTGAGGTCAGCGCATTGGTCCTCAATATCGCTTGCGTTTGGGGGTTTACTTGTGGCGTCGAGAATTTCTCTGTATAAGTCCCAGTTCAGTTTGCTCTGGTTCCGTGAGATTTTTGGAGGGTAGCGTATTGGACCGGACTCGAAGCTGATTGTGGCGTGTACTGGTAGGTGATCGCTACCTAGGTCGTCATCGCTCACTGTATGGTTGATGACGTTTTTGCTTAGGGAGTAGCTCGTTATTATGAGGTCCAGGATGTCGGAGCGGTGGAGTTGAAGTCTCCCATGTAGATACAGTTTTTGTATTTACGTGAGAAGAATTCAAACACCTCGTAACTGACTGGTCAGGGGGGTTGTAGTAACAAATGATTGCTATTTTTTTTATTAACGGCTGTTAATTCCACGGCTACCACCTCCGCGTCGAGGTGGTCAGTTTTTATCGGTTTATGTTTCAGATCACTTTTTATTAAGAGGGCTACTCCGCCGTGAGTAGTGTGGGAACGGTCCCTTCTGATTACATTAAATCCGCTAAATTTAAAGCTTCTTTGGTTACATAACCAGGTCTCACAAATTCCCAAAATGTCAGTGTTTTTATAGTAATTACTAATTTGGAGTTTTTTGTTATACGCGCCGCGGTCGTTACATAGTGCTAATTGGAGCTTATTCATGGTCGGGTTTGAATTAATTGGGGTGTTTGTTTAGTTATAGACTGGTTGGATTAGTTATTTTGGCTGATGGTGGCTTTAATGTGTGGGAGATTTGAGTTTTGAATAGCCTAGATGCCGATCTGCTGACATCTTGACAGATGTCGGCCAGATCGGCATTTAGGTGATTCTTTAAAACTTCGTGCAGACTTCCGGCTATGAGGGAGCAGAGGGGGTATGGGGAGGAGGCACTAGCGGGTTTGGTTAGATCTGCCCTCTTGAGTTCTGCGCTTGTTTTAACTTTTTTATAGTGGGGGCACCCTCTATAATTAGCCGTGTGCTCACCTTGACAATTGGGACATTTTAGGGTTTTTGGCTTACATGTGCTGGAGATGTGATTTTCACCACACTTCATACATTTGAGTTGGCCCCTGCAATTATTGGCAATGTGCCCGAAGTTCTGACATTTATGGCACTGGGCGGGTGGTGGGCTGGAGCGATACTCCTCAGCGAAGTGCCGTCTGCCACTGATCATAATTCCTTGAGCCATGATGGCCAGCTTCCTTTCACGACTGGGACATTTCACCTTCAATTTCCATGTTCTTTTCCCCGTGGCTTTTGAGGTGAACCTGTCCCACCTATGACCCGGGATGCTGGCGCTGATGGCTTCTTTGGGCGTGTCCGGGTGGACCCTGGTCACGACCACGTAGAATTCTGTGTCCTGATTTTTGGGGCGGTTTGCCTTGCGTGGGGCTTGAGGTCCCTTGTTTACTATATTTAGTGTTTTACTGGATGGTTGTTGGACCGCCGCGGCATAACTCATGGTGGTATTGGTGGTATTCGTGCTTTGGCCAGTGAGAGGCTGGTTAGCGCTACTGGTAGAATATAGAGTTTGAGAACCTACTTGAGAGCCCGCGCTGGGGTTATGATGAGGGGTCCTGACCTTTTTGTATCTCCTGTTCACTATTTGCGAGAACCCTTCGTCCGTTGTTATCTCCTCCAGCTCTGGCTCACTGTTGAGCTTTCTTTTATCTGGAGTGTGCTGGCTCCTGAGCATTTGGGACAGTGGGGCCCGTATCGGCCGTATCAAGTGGATCTGGGGTTTGATTGAGGCTATTAGTGTTCTTAGTGCTATTGTTGGTTCTAGTGACCAACTCCTTTTCGGGTACTGATGAGGCCCCAGGAGCTGCATGGACTTCCACCACCCCCGTGATCTCTGTGGTGGGAGAGCCCGGAGTTGGCAGAGAGGCCTCTGCAGATCCTGTGGTTGAGTTAGAAACAGGGGATGAGGTGTTTTCATCCTTTTTGGCTATAGTAGCCTCCCCTCCCCTCTCTCTTAGTTCATTGAGAATGGCCATGGTGTTTTCGTACCTGGCCTCACTTTTCTCTTTCTGCGGCTGCAGCAGCCCGTTCTATTAGATTTTTAGCTTTTTCCTCCTCTATTCGTTTTTGGAGATTCAAGATTATCTCTTCCTGCTTTATTACTTCGGCGGCATGCCTCGCTTCAGCCTCGGCTAGCTTCCTGATAAGCTCAGCCTTTTTCTTATCATTATCACTTGCCCCCCCCCCCCCCCCCTTTGGAAACGAATATAGGACAAAACCCCCTCGGACAAAACCCCCTCGAACAAAACCCCCTCAGGACAAAACACCCTCGGACAAAACCCCCTCACTTTTACTGACAAAATGGACAAAACCCCCTCACTTGAGAAAAAAATGATGATGAAAAAAATGAGGTGATAAATGTTGAAGTGAATAAATAAAAAGAATATTTAAACAAATATAGAGTTTTATTAAATTTGTTTGCAGGTCATTGTAATTAATATTTAATGACATATATATATATAATACTGACAACATGTAACAGCTAGCGATCTTTTTCACACAGAACTATAGAACATACAAATATTATATTAATTAGGATCATCTTGCCTTACAAATTACAACATCTATAAAGTAATTATCCAATGATAATAAATCTAATTGACACTCACAAAAATTCAATGTGGTTCAAGTCGCGTTTTTGAGTTACCCTGGATCATGTAATAAATAGAATCTACAACGGATCCCTATTTTGTAGCTCTATTTACAAAACTCGTCCAGTAAATTAGGTCTTGGCCTCGCTAAAGCTCGGCCAATACCTAATTTACTGAACTCGTTTTGTAAATAGAGCTATAAAATAATAACTCTTTGGCCAGCCGCTGATTTGTCGCGGTCCTCATAAGAGAAGGCCATCATTCCCCATGCACCCCACCCCCTCTTCCCCTCCTCTCCTCCCAGCATTCAGATATAAAGTGCTTAATAGTGTCCCTCACTTCCTCTTTTTCAATTTCTTCAATAAGCATTCCTACCCTCTCCCTCGTGTCCCCCTTCAGCCATCTATCCTTTGTTTCTTCACCCCACTTCTGCATTATTCTTCCAGTAAATTTTATTCTATGAGGTATATACTGTGGGCATTCCAAGAGAAAATGTTCCAGGGTCTCCACTACTCCAGAGTGGCACATTTGGCATCCCTTTTCTCCCTCTCTCCCAATTTTTCCCCGAAGCTCCAGTGATCTTGATCTCAGTTTGAACAGCAGTGACCCTCCAAAGGTGCCATCTAGGTACTTCTCAAAAGCTGGCTTTTCTTTATATTGTAACCCCTGCAGTGATCTTTTCACGCTAACCCCTGCTCGCCAGTTTCGATTGCAATCTTCCATGACTCTCTCTTTGACAAACCTTTTGCCTTCTTTCATTCCTACTTCTATGTTTGTGACCTCTATAGAGTAATTGTCCATTAGTTCCCTCACATGTTTTGACCACCCCGTATCTATATTAGAATTCCAAATGGTATCGAGCATCAATTTGCACCACCGGTTGTCAGGCAGGTTTCTCAAGTAGTTAAAGTAACACAGTTTTCCCAAATCTACCCTGTCCTTGATTTTCATCCACCCAAGCTCCCCCCTTACTGCTTCCAAAGCTGCAGCATTACTCGACCCTGTTATCCATCTGCCGGCATCATTTTGAGTACTTTCCAACTTCTTAATAACGGTTTGGTTTAATGGAATCACGTCCGTGCCATACGTTATACTTGGTAAACCCACCCTCTCCCACAGTGTTTTCCCCACAAAGACCTTGTTGAAACTATTTTTCCCTAAAAGTTTTAGTTGGTTCAGAATTCTTTTCCCCTTCAGAATCAGTTTGGCTGAGTAATTTCTGTACACCCCTCTTCCCGTTATATTTATGCTTACCCCTAGATACTCATACTCTCCCGTTTCTCCTACAGTGATTTGTTTGCTTTCCCCTTCGGGGATTGAGAACTCCCCCACTCTCCATCTCTTCGTCATATCTACCTTGCGTCCAACGGGTATTACCTTGCTTTTATTTTCATTTAGTTCGAGCCGCCAAGTGTTCCCATATCTACCAACAATTTCCAGCAATTTCTCTAGCCCCTGTTCAGTTCTAGACATTAACACCATGTCGTCCGCAAAGAATAAGCCTGGTACCTTTATGTCTCCAACATTTACCCCCTCCGCACTCTGAATTAGTTCGTCCCCTAAATCTTTAACATACAATGCAAACAAAATGAAAAGATACACCCCTGCTTGAGGCCTATATCCATAGGGACTCGTTTTGTAGTGATACTCCCTAGACTGAGTTGGCTTTGCACATCTGTATACAGTGCTTTCATGATTCCCACAAAGTCACCCCCCAGTCCGATGCCCTCGAGCTTTCGCCACATACCTTCCCTCCACACTCGGTCGTACGCTTTTTTCACATCTAGAAATGCCAGAAACATCTTTTTCTTTTCAGCCTTTGTTGATTCTATCAGTTGGGTGAGTGTAAATAGGTGATCAGTGACTCTTCGACCTTTCCTGAAACCATTTTGAATTTCTCCTAAAAAACCTTTCTCTTCAATAACTTCCTCAAGTCTACCGTATATGACCTTACAGAATACTTTTCCGATGTTACTACTAACGGATATCCCCCCCTATAGTTATCTAGAACTTCCTTATCCCCCTTTTTGTGTATGAACGACACCCTACTTTCCCTCCACTCTCTGGGGACCTTTTGCTTTCGCAGAGCCAGGTTGAAAAGGTTTGTCAGGACTTCAATAAGTGCCTCCCCTCCATTTTTGAGGAATTCGTTCGGAATTTCATCAGTCCCTCCCGCTTTACCATTTTTTAATTTCGAGACCACGTTCCGCACTTCTTCTGCCGTTATTTCGCTACATACACGATTGGATAGGTTCTCCTCCACCAGTGTATTTCTTTTTGGTGGGAACCCACTGCCCCATCGCCTATCGTTTATCTTTTCCCAGTGCTTGACTAACTCTGAAGCGATACGGCCTTTATCTTCTGTACTTTCCCCATCCACTTTGATACTCTGCACACTACTTTTCCCCCGTTTATTTACCCAGTTCCAAAATACGTTTGAGCTCGAACCCCCCGTTTTCTTTATTGTTCTGGCAAGACTGCAATTGCGCTCCTTCCTATTATTATTCTTTATCTCATTCACCTTTTTCGTGCCAGTTCATATTCTCCTTTCATTAGTCTCGTGTCATTGTTATCCACCCCTTTAAGCTTCCTACTTCTTCTGTAAGCAGCGCATTTTACCTTCCTTTCTTTTATAGCCTTTTTCAGTCCCTCGTTAACCCTGTATCCGAGCTCTCTCGTTGGGACCCTCACCCTTCCTATACAATCCTTCCCTGCCTCTGTTAGGCTATTTACTATGCCATCTGAAATACTCTGGACATTTGCATCCCTAGGTATACATTCAAGACTTGGTTTTAGTTTTTCCCGAAACTGCTTCCAGTCGGCTCCTTGTTTTAGTCCCCAAACTTCCTTGAAGGTATTTCTGTCTCTATTCGTCTTTTTGCCCATAATCTTAACTGTTATCACGTTGTGATCACTACCCAAGTCATTTTTCCCTCGTCATCTATTTCTACATCTATAACCTCCCTCCATACGCTAACGTCAGTGAGTATATAATCAATTATTGTTTTCTTATCGTTCCTCTCCCAGGTCCATTTACCCTTACATTTCGCATCCCTGTTCAGGATCTTTAAACCAAGCTCTTTTGATAGGTCCAACATCTTCCTCCCATTCGTGTTAATTTTCATATCACCTCCCTGTATGCCCTCCTCCTTATCCCCGATGTGCCCATTGAAGTCCCCCATTAGGACAATACTGAACCCTCTGCTTTCAAGCTCTGTGATATTCGATCTAAGAGTTGTATATATTGAATCATTCCACTCGGGCTTACTTCCCTCCACTGCTAAGTATACAACACCAACGGCAACACTCCTGCTTCCTAACTTGATTTTTGCCCAGACTATTTCGTTGGATACTGGAATCTGAGTCCTTGCTTCTGTGAGATCTGTAATCAATGAGGGCTGTAATTCCTCTTTAGCGTAGATGCCAACACCCCCACCCCGTTTCTGACCCTCAGTTCGCCCAGCTCCTATCCACACGCAACCCTTCATCTGATCAACCCGCTCATCCCGTCGTATCCACGTCTCACTTAGACCCATTATATCGAAGTCTCCTTCGTCCATCATTGTTGATATTTCGCTTACTTTCTTGTGCAGACCCTGGATGTTGCAGTACCCAAACTTAAGGAATCTTTGTTTTTTTTTGTCATCACTGGCACATTATTATACCCCTGGTATGTCCCTGTGTTGTGCATGTTTGCTGTTCTCCCTATGTTCCCAGCATTTGTGCCCCTCTGGGTTATCGGCTGTGGTCCCCTACCCCCCTTTTCTCCAAAAAAAATGGGAACCCGTTGTAGATCCTCTATTTATTACACAAATCTAACCTGTGATATGGATACCATGTAATGTTTTTACCGTGTTGACGGACGGACGTATAGGTGAAGCACTATATTTTTAAAACTGTTTCATATATATGAGTGAAGTTTCTAAAACCGAATACAATAACCAACATATTTCAAGAAGTCTGCCACATTGAGTTTACCCTCACGCCTATCCTCACACAGTTTTACAAGTTTCTTCTGAAGTTTAACTGTGTGTTTTCTTTGACGTTTTGATGGAGGTTCACCTCGTTCATGTCTAAGGAGAGTTGTAGAGACCAATACCTGGTCTTTCTTGAGACTGTCGATTACTCTCCAGACTGTTGGATGTGCATGGCCTACAAGTTTCATAAACCCATTATTCCAACCTTCACAAATGTTATTTGTGCGAGCATTACCACAAACTGTTATGTCATGCACATTCCAAACTGGAGGTGGAAACGTAGGCGGTAAGCGCCTGACTTTAATTGGGGCAAGTGTTCCATCAGGTCGAGATGGTGGTTTGATAGTTCTATAAGACCCAGTCACATATGTATTGTTAAAATAGGCCAAGAGAGGTTCTAGTCCATCAGGGGTGACATCTCGCAGATGTGACATGCCTTCATGAATGTCATCTACTGGCAGAAAGGCTAGACTGTCCAACATTCCACAAAAATGCTTAACATTGTCATCCTCCCTGTAACAGGTTACCAAACCCAAACCCTGAATTTCGCGCCACGTACTTTGAGTCAAATGATAAAAACATCCATGTATAACAAGTTGTGGACCAAATATTTCTGTCGCTGCCTTCATTGCAGCTATTTCAAAGTCCATTGTAATGGTCGTTGGGTCTACTTGGAATCCTAAAGTTTCACAATAGTCCTGAATTGCCCCAAACAGTTCTTCATATGTAGATTGTTTTTTGTCCACCAACAGAGCATACACACAAGCCTCTGAACTTTCACCAAGGGCAGCATGGATTACATAAGCTGGTTAAAGAGTTTTGGTGCCACATTAAAAGTTCCATCCATAAACCAAGATGAGGAATTAGCGAGATGTCTTAACCCTTCATTGGTAGCAAACACCAACATACGGTTGGTACTGTCAACACCATTATCATATATTAGAAAAGAGTCTCCATCTGATGATAATGCCCACTCTCCCTCAACTATCAACTCTGATAAAGTCTTTGGGCTCTGTGGCAAATATTTAGCTCGTTCACGACGAAGAGAACGCTTCACGGAGTTGATATCCCCAATGGCAGCTCGTACGGAAACGGGAGCTGTTGCAATAGTGTCTGTCAGGAGCTGGCTGTTTGTACCTCTTGAACCTGGAGCCCGCTCTTTCATCTCTGCACGTAGTTTTGTTGCCTCAACGCCGCCGTTTTTAGGATCATGTGAATGTTCGGTGGAACTAAAAACAGTTCATTTCAACATTTGTAGTAACAGCTGCCTTACACAAAAATGCTGATCTGTTTGAGCACTCCCATCGGATTTTATTTTGACGTGTGTATTTCTTAGTATACATGTAGCCATCAAGCACAAGTTTCAGACCACCTTTGTGGTTTTTGATAATCTCCATAATATAGCACTAATTGACAATATTTTGAATACTGAGAAAGCATCACAAAACTGGCATATTTATAACATTATGACAAAGAATGTTGTTTTAAAACTTTGTCATGCCAGTGTAATAAAACAACATAAATGGTTATTGAAGTCAGCAAAATTAAAAAATTGAAAGTGCAGACAGCTTGCAAAATGGTATTACTAAAACAACAAAGCTATACCTCAAAGAAGTAATGGAACAGAAGACACAAGCTAGTATCCCAGCAATTTGAGCAAAATTGAAAAATTGAAAGTGCAGATAGCTTGCAAAACGGTATTACTAAAACAACAAAGCTATACATCAAAGAAATAATGGAACAGAAGACACAAGCTAGTATCCCAGTACTTTGGAGATTTGTTGTTATAACAACAACAGCCATCTGTACTTTTAATGGTTAAGTACAGATGACTTGCAAAATGGTGTTACTGAAACACAAGACACAAGTTAGTATATATATAATGTCTGAGGGGGTTTTGTCCTGAGGGTTTTTTTCCCTGAGGGGTTTTTGTCCTACGATGCAAAAAATGAGGGGGTTTTGTCTGATGGGGTTTTGTCCTGGGGGGTTTTGTCCTGTTACCTTGGAAACTTGGGTTGGGCTCCTGCTCCATGGGGTCTGTTAAGGGCAACCGCTTCCCCTCCCTTGCAGTGAATTGGGATTTGACTACCCTGACTAACCTGACTAACCTTGTTATCCTTCCCTAATGACTCTCCTCTACCATCCCTTTTGAATTTCTTTGCCTGGTTGTTGTTGCTGTTGTCTTTTCCTGAGTCTTTTGTTGAATCCATGTTGTTGTAGTGTTATGGTTTGAGATGTTGATAATAATTGCTAATTGCTTCCTGGTTGCTTCTTAGCTGTTCGTAGCTGTTCACACTTCAGAATTCAATCACTGAATGGCGAATGTGAATCGGGTCGAAATGATGATTTCGCGCGCCGAAGGCGCACAGGGACGGTATGGGGGACAGGCCCCTTTCGACCCTCGATAGCTGTATATGATGGCTGTCACATGTCTAGGCGTGTTAAAGGAGGAAAAGGATCCGGTACTCGGCAGGTGTCTCCAGTTGTGGGTAGGCGGTCTCGTTGACTGATGTCGGTTGGACCCTCGGGTGAGGACCAGTGTGGGAGGTTGGGTCCTCTCACAAAGGTACTACCTCTCCCCGAGGGTGCAGTCGATCTGGATTTTCGGGCAAGTAGAGTCTGCCGCTTCAAGGATGATTATGAGTGATGGCCATCACTGGCAAGTATAATCTGCCTCAGGCTGTCTATGTTGTAGTTGGACTCATTGGAGGAAAACAACGACCCCAATCGGGGACCACCAAGAAGAAGACCCGAACTTCCCTGGTTCGGGGGCAGGCCTGCATTGTAATCCTATTGGGTTGGGACAAAAAGATGCGCAATGCGCTTACAAAAAGGGGCAGAGGCGGGACGCAGAACCAACGCTCGCCTCCCTTAAAGTGGTTGACCACTTTTAGGGATGGGGCGGAGGATGTTCAGGAACCGTGGGGTGACTGTTTCCATAACGGTTAGACTGTCTGTGGCGGTTATTGGGGTGCTGGTAAAAAAAAAACATCTTCTGTGTACCTGCTTAAGAGAAGGTAGAATTAGTTTTCATTAGAATATGTAAACTGTAAAGATAAAAGTAGCACCTCTTTCGTTGCGTGTCCTTGTGGTATCTGCTGTGTGTGTGGGGGAAAGTATGGAATGCACGAATCTTTACATTCGTAAGAGCAGTAACATACTCTCGTGCTTGGGACCCCAATCGTTCCCTATTTATTATTTAGTTTTTATTACAGTATTTATTCCTGATGTAACTTTTAGTTGAGTCGGTGAAGGCAGCCCTTTCTGGTAGAAGGCCACAGTTAAGCTGTGGTTCACCTTGTTATTCCCTAGTTTTTATTCAAGCGGTCTTAGTTTTGGTTACAATTTTTGGGCTTCTGTCGGCTTTCGCAAATTGCTCCAAGTTCGGAGATTAGTTCGCTGTCGGCTAACCGGTCATGATTTTTCGCGGCCAGGGTGGCTAGGCGGTCTTTAATGGTGGGGATATCGGCCCTGTCGTGGTGTGTTTTGATGGGTGTGTCCCATGGGGCACGTAGGGCAACTCTAAGCGCGTGATTATGGACCCTCTGGAGCTTTCCCATATTAGTTTGGTTGAGGTCAGTTAGTATGATTGCACCGTATTCGAGTACGGGGCGCACAAAGGCTTTGCAAAGTTTAAGTAGAGTGGACTGGTTGGCTCCCCATGAAGTTCCCTTGAGCATTTTCAGTAAGTTAATTCGTTTGGTGGCTATTTTCGCCATGTCGTCGGTATGTTTGTTGAAGGACAATTTTTGATCAATGATGATGCCCAGGAATTTTGCTTCTTTGCATTCTGGGAGGGTGTTATCCATAAGTTTTAGGTCAAAATCCCGTTTAGTTTTCTTGCGAGTAAAGGTGATTCGTTGGGTTTTATTGGCGTTTAGCTTAATTCTCCATTTGGCACACCATTCTTCAAGCTCGTCGAGAGCGCGTTGCAGGGGTTTTTGGAGCAGATTGGCCGTATTGTTAGAATCCCAGAGGCCCTTATCATCCGCGAATTGGGAAACCTGAACGCGGTCGTCGGAGAAGCTAAGGTCATTTACGAAAAAGATGTATAGGAGGGGGCTTAGGACGGATCCTTGGGGGGTGCCTGCTTCGAGGGGGACACTGTCGGACATTTCATTGTTCACTCTGACTTTAATTTCGCGATCATTTAAGGAGGATAGTAATCTAATCAGTTTCACGGGGAGTCTCATTTTAGATAATTTGTACCGCATTCCATTATGCCAAACAGAGTCGAATGCTTTTTCAACGTCTAGTAGGACTGCCGCGCCTATTTGCTGATTGCTGATAGCAGTTTTCATTTGGGTCACTAGTCGGTAGACATGTTCGATGCCTTCTTTACGGTTTCTGTAGGCTCTTTGCCATTTATTGAAGAAGTCGATGTCTTCAATGTGCCCCCTGAACCGATTAGTAAGGATTCTTTCGAAAGTCTTACCAATGCAGCTGAGCAGGCTGATTGGGCGGTAGCTGGCTGGATCGGAGGGGTCCTTGTCGGGTTTTGGTATCATGACACCGATGGCTTTTTTCCAGCATTTGGGAAAGTAGCCATGGGTGAGGCATGCGTTGAATAGTTTTAGTTTTTCGATTAGGGAGTTTGGGCTTTGTTTTAGAATGTTGTAGCTTACTTCGTCTTCGCCGGGTGAGGAGGAGTTTTTGCATTTTTTTTATGACATTAATGATTTCGTCATTGGTGATGGGGGTGACGAGATCATCATCGTCCCCTTCTTCTGGCTCATTATCGAAGTTGGGGTCCCGGTAGATATCGGGGTGTTCATTGATGAAGTCATCAATCGCGTTGATGGCGGCGTCATCATTGCCCGTGCCTTGATACGGGCGATGCGTTTTTCTTAGGCGGTCGGCAAAGGTGTCGGCCTTCTCTTTGTCGGTGCGAGTAAAAGAGCCATCTTCCTTAAGAGGTTTTGCTGCGGCTTTGCCGCCCTTGTTTTTTTTGCCCAGTAAGAATTTTGAACGAGTCCCAGAATTTTTTTGCATCTTGGGTCCCGTTTAGGTTGGCTGTTGCCTTTTCCCAGCTGGCTTGTTTTTCAGCCTTGAGGGCTTCTTTGACTTCGCCATGAAGGCGGTTGTATGTTTTTTTGAGTTCGGATTTCTTGCTGGGGTCAGTTTATTTTTTAAGAGCGCGGAGAGCTTTCCGTTTAGATTTGATAAGTAGCAGAGTATCGCCCGAGACAGTGTTTCTCCTGGGGCGTACTTCTTCTTTTGGGCATATTTCGTTTAAGGTTGAGTTAATGATTTTCTCAATGCTCTCGCATTGGGTTTCAAGTTCCGCTGCATTGGATGGGGGGGGGGGGGGGGGGGAGGGGAGGGAGTTAGTGAGTTTGACATCAATGATGTCGCGGTAGAGGTTCCAATTAATTTTCCTGAAGTTTCTACGGAGAGTGTGTGGGGGAGGGGGGGGGTACCTGAGTGGGCCATTTCCAAGCTGCAGTGAGGCATGGACCGGGAGGTGGTCACTGCCTAGGTCATCGTCGCCGACCCAGTGGTCGTCGATATGGTTTATCAGGGAGTCGCTAGCGATAATTAGATCAAGGATTTCGGATGAGAATAATGGGTTATTACTGATATAAGTTGCTGAGCTGTCATTCATAACCACATGAAGGTTATGTGTTTTGTGATTTCAAGGAGGGCTTCGCCGTTTGGAGTAGTTTTGTTGCAGCCAAAGAACAGATGTTTGGCATTGAAGTCGCCGAGGAAAATGCAGTGTTTGTATTTCCTCGTAAAGAACTCAAAGACAGTGTCAGAAACAATTTTGCTTGGGTCATTATAATAACAGACAATCGCGATGTTTTTATTATCAACAGTGATTTCAGTAGCAATCACTTCTGCGTCGAGGTGATTAGTTTTTATGGTTTTGGTTTTGATGTTCTGCTTTATCAAAAGAGCGACGCCGCCACCAGTGGTGGTTAATCGATCTCTTCTGATAGTGCTGAACCCGCTTACCGAGAATTTTTTGCTGGGTCGAAGCCAACTTTCGCAGATACAGATAATGTCTGTGTCTTTGAAATATCGGCTGATTTGGAGTTTTTTTTATTATTAACGCTTCCAGCGTTCCACGCGGCTATTTGTAACTTATTCATGATGGGAGTGTAGTTAATTACGGTGTTTTGTTAGGAGTTAAGTGGCTGCCTTATTGGGTGTTGATTGAGGCTTTAATTAGCGAGTCCGAAATTTGTGTTTTGAAAAGCCGGGACGCTGACCGGCTAACATCACGACAGATGTCGGACAAATTTGTATTAACGTGTTTATCTAATACTGTGAACAATGCTCCCGCGACTAGTGAGCAGATTGTATGGGAGGAGGAGGCGATGTCGAGATTTTTTAGGTTTAGATTTTTTAACTCAATGTTTTGTTTAACTTTTTTATAGTGGGGACACCCGCGATAGCTACTAACGTGGGCCCCTTTGCAATTTGGGCATAATGGGGAATCCGACTAGCAGGCCTGAGTGAGATGGTTTCCTCCACATCCCATGCAGGTCAGATTCCCCCTGCATTTACTGGCTAAGTGCCCGAATTTTTGGCACTTTTCTTATGAGGAATTTGATGTTTGTTATTGATGTTTAGAGGGGTGCTCAGACTTTCCTGGGTATTGTTCGAAATGTTGCCACTAGGAAGGGTATTTTGAATATCCTGTGTGTTGTTGAAACACAGGAGCTGTGACAGTGGTTTGTCAGGGTTGAATACCTTAGCATTGAGAGGGTCTTTGAGATCTTTAAGGCCCTTGTTTGGGGAAATTATTTCCGTATTGGTCATTGGGCTTCCAGCAGCCCGGGCAACCTCTGCGTAGGATCTAGGGCTTCTACCCTTAAGTCAGAGGTTGTTGGGGTTGCTGGGCCCCCAATGATTTTAACTGCATTGTTGTTGTAAGGTACAACTTCATTAGGTAGGGCAGGGTGGACCTCTGCCACAGCCTGAATCTCTTTTGGAGGAGATCAAGGGGTGAGTATGCAGACCTGAGTACACCCCTGAGCCTCTGAGCTGCCTGACGAGCTAGGCTGGCTATTGCTGGGTGTGGTAGCTGATGGTGAACTAGTAGCTGGGGAATAGAGACTGGTGACCTCATCCCCTTTGGTGGCCTCCGCCTCCTCTTGGACTCTTGCAGGTGCAGAACCGGGCATGAGCCTGAGTTGAGTTGGAGCCGGAGAGGCTTGGTTTA
Source organism: Pictodentalium vernedei (assembly GCA_031216915.1). Taxonomy (NCBI): domain Eukaryota; kingdom Metazoa; phylum Mollusca; class Scaphopoda; order Dentaliida; family Dentaliidae; genus Pictodentalium; species Pictodentalium vernedei. The sequence goes on along the minus strand of CM062295.1, from coordinate 676,596,086 downwards.
GCTCACCTCTAAGCTGAGCTATGGTGGCATCTTTCTCCCTGATTTCCTTTATAACATGATCCATTTGGGCCCTCATGCCTGCTATCTGCTCCATTAAAAAATTAATTTTGTCTTCACTTACCTCCTGGCTGATGCCTCTCCTGGCAGATCTTTCTCTCTCCTTTCTCTGCCTCCTATCTTCCTTCCTATCTTCCCTCCTCTTATTCTTCATTCCTTCATTTTTGTTGTGTAAAGTAGACATTCTTAGAAGTATTTATCAGAAGTTAGTTCAATAAGACAATAAGACAGGTGGAAAAGTTAAACTCTTTCTTTTTCCAGATATGAGAGTACTCACTTTCCGGAAAGTATTTGGTGTTATCTGGAGGTGTTAATTGACTGACTGACAGATGATTGACTGGCGACGACCAATGGCCTGTCGGGTCGTGGATAAAGGTTTTGGTGCGCCGTAGGCGCACTAGGGACGTCCTGGATACCCCTTGGGGATCCTTTCGACCCTTGTGGACGATTTTTTGCTTTGTTAGATCATGCCGGTGAGGGGCAAAGGAGCCGAGGTGGAAGTAAAGACTCAGACTGCGACCATTTCTTTTGGATGTTTAACCCCGCTTGGGCTTCTTTTTGGGTTTTTTCCGTGGAGGTGGTTGACTGGGTGATTTAGGTGGAGATATTGGAGGCGGTATTGTTCCTTGGGTGATGGATTGGATCAGTGCTGATATGCATGTGTCTTTTTCTTTTACTTGTTGGTTATCTTCCTGTCTTTTTGCGTTTTCCTCCCTTGCTTCCCTTGCTTCCCGAACTTCTCCCCTGATTTCCGCGAGTATTCTGTCAATTTCGTTGGACTTGGCCTCGAATGATGTTTGTTGAGGTGGCTGTTCGGACGTAGAACTCACTCTCGGTCTTTCCGGCAGTGAGGAAAGAGGGGAGCGAGAAGTGGGAGGCGGCGAAAAAGCAACTTCCAGCTCATCCTCAATCTCCACTGGGCGTTCCGCATCCAACTGTACCGGCTCGGGAGCCGGCAGCTGGTTGGGTGTTCCAGTGGGACTGGGAGGGGAGCTGGCTGCTGCCTCCGCGACCTCCATCCCCTCACTCAACTCTTTCCTGCTGTTCCGGAAAGCCTCCAAGCGCCGGGCATCCCTGCGCTTGGTTGATGGACTTTTCTTTCTTCTCTTCGGCTTTCTCTCTTCCGGGCCTCCGTGCCCCTTCGGGTGAGGACCAGTGGGATAGGGGGTCCTCTCACCAAAGGTGCTACCTCTCCCCGAGGAGGCTGGTGTTGTGATTTTCTCGATATCGGGTTTCTTTACATCGAATTCCAATTTCAGATAGACACCCATGCCTACCTCCTGGATAGTCCAGGAGACAGGACATGAGATGCCCAGAGCTGCGATTGTCTTCTCTAATCTAACTGGCAGTTCCATGCTAGCAGGTCCTCACACTTTGCTGTCAGAAGTGCGAAAATGAAAAATGCCTGTCGGGTCGTGGATCAAGGTTTTGGTGCGCCGAAGGCGCACCAGGGACGTCCTGGATTCCCCTGGGGGATCCTTTCGACCCTTTTTTACTTTGTTTTGTGATTTTTTCCATGCTGTCTAGAGAAGGAGGCAGGAGGAGCCAAGGAGGACGCCAGGAAGCAGTTTGCGGCTTGTCGAAGGGTCAGGATGGAGCAGGATCTTGGGATCGGTTGTTGATTTTCGGGTGTCGTGTGGCTGGTGGATGGACGGCTTCTTAGACTAGTGCTGTTGAACTGTTGAACCCTCGGGTGAGAACCAGTGCGGGAGGATGGGTCCTCTCGTAAAGGTACTACCTCTCCCCGAGGGTGCAGTAGTTGGTGTATATTATATTTTCAGGCAAGTATAGTCTGCCACTTCGGTGATTTCAGTTGGTGGAGAGTGGTGGCCGTCATTGGCAAGTATAGTCTGCCTCAGGCTGTCTCTTGTAGTGTTGGAGGATTTCAGGATTTCATGGCGGTTACTTAGTCATTTAAGTGAGCATGTTTGACAATCAGTCATTCGATCAATCAATCAATCAACGACCCCTTTCGGGGACCACTCAGAAGAAGATCCGAACTTTCCTGGTTCGGGGGCAGGCCTGCATTGTACTCCTATTTGGGTGGGTCAGAGCTGCGTAGCGTGGGCGCTTTACAAAAAGGGACAGAGGCGGGACGCAGGACCAACGCTCGCATCCCTAGAAGTGGGTGATCACTTCTAGGGATGGAGCGGAGGATATATTGGAGCTGTTGTGGTGTCCACAGCTGGGGATATTCCCTGGTGGTGGCTGGAGTTCTTGTCGGAAAAACATCTTCGGTGTACTTGCTTAATGGAAGAAGGTGGAATTAGAATATGGATTAAGTGCGTTGTAGTTAAGTTGTAATTAAGATAGCCTGATTATTTGGTGAGTGCTTGTCGCTATGGGGGAGAGGATGAGATGCACGAATCTTTACATTCGTAAGAGCAGTAACATACTCTCGTGCTTGGGACCCCAACCGTTCCCTATTTTTTTTTTTTTGATTATAAGGTGCCGGGGTTCGCGAGTGTATTGAGTGGGTTGAGCTTCGAAGTCTGCGAGTGAGTTTGCAGCGGGGGTGAGTATGAGATGCACGAATCTTTACATTCGTAAGGGCAGTAACATTCTCTCGTGCTTGGGAACCCAGTCGTTCCCTATTTATTATTTAGTTTTAAGGTGCCGGGGTTCCCGAGCGTTTTGAGTGGGTTGAGCATCCTAGTCTGCGAGTGAGTGTGCAGCGGGACGGTAACAGGTCTAGCACACTAGAACACACCCGAGGGTGTTTCTTTCCTGTTGTGTCCTTCGCTGGTAGTCGCCTCATTTAGGTTAGTTCAGGTTTATTTGAATTTGAGGGTACCGGGGATCGCGATCGTTTACTGCGCGTTGAGCTTCCGAGGCTGTCAGCGGGAGGGCAACAGGTCTAGCACACTAGACCACACCCGAGGGTGTCTCTTTCCTGCTGTACCCTTCGCTGGTTGAGGACTTATTTAGTTTTGACTATCTTTCTGAGGGGAGCTTGGTTTTGTTTGCCGTTTATTCTTATGTGCTCTTTTAGGTCGGCGATTAATTCGCTGTTGGACGTTAATCGGTTTAGCGTTTTATCAGCGATTGTCTGGAGTCTGACTTTGATCATATCGATTTCGGCCTCTTCGTGGAGGTCGGTTATATGGGTCCTAGGGTGGGCCCTGAGTGCGATTCGTAAGGCATGATTTTGAACTTTTTGGAGTTTTTGAAGGTTAGTTTTGCTGAGGCTACTGGTTACTATGGCCCCATATTCTAGAACCGGCCTAATGAAAGTTTTGTACAGTTTTAATAGGATCTGTTTGTTGGCACCCCAGTCTTTGCCCCTGATCATTTTTAGGAGGTTGATGCGTTTGCTGGCTTTCGCTACCGTATTGGAGATGTGCTGGTTAAGGTTGAGTTTACTATCTAAAGTGACGCCTAGGAACCTGGCTTCATTGTAGGTTTTTAGTCTGGTGTCGTAGAGGGATACAACGATACTGGGGGTTGTTTTTTTCTTAGTGAAGATTAGTTTTTGGGTTTTTTGTGGATTTAGTTTGATGCGCCATTTGGCGCACCATTCTTCTAGATCATCGATGGCATCTTGTAGCCTATTTTCGATGATGTCACGGTTTCTACTGGCCGTGTAAAGTGCCTTGTCTGCAAATTGGGAGATTTCGACGTGGTTTTCTGCTACCTTGTAGATATCGTTAACGTATATTATGAAGAGAAGTGGACTGAGGACTGACCCTTGTGGGGTGCCAGCCTCCAGTGCCACTTCTTCAGAGATTTCGCGGTTAACTTTAACTTTGATTTTCCTGTCGGTTAGGAAGGAGGATATGATTCTTAGTATTTTATTTGGAAGATTCATTTTGGCTAGTTTATATTTTAGGCCGTTGTGCCAAACAGAGTCAAAGGCTTTTTCTACGTCGAGGAGGATTGCTGCCCCGACTTCATTTTGCGATAGTGCGGTTTTCATGTATTCGATTAAACGGTACACGTGTTCGATCACTTCTTTTTGGTTTCGGTAGGCCCTTTGCCATTTATTAAAAAAATTGTTTGATTCTAGGTGGTTTCAAAGTTTGTTGGTTAGGGCACGTTCGAATACTTTACCAACGCAGCTTAGTAGGCTTATCGGGCGGTAGCTACTAGGGTTTTTCCGGTCTTTATCGGGCTTGGGAATCATGACTCCAACCGCTACTTTCGAACATTTTGGGAAGTAGCCGGTTGAGAGGCATAGGTTGTAGATGTCGGTGAGTCGGCTTATGTAGATGTTCGGGGTTTGTTTTAGAATTTTGTAGGAGATGTCATCCTCCCCAGGGGAGGAGGAGTTTTTGCATTTTCGAATTATGTTCATAATTTCGTTGGTAGTGATGGGACCAGCCAGGTCCTCATCGTCACCGTCTTCTTCCGTAATATCAAATTTGGGTTCGAAGATGTCTTTATGTTCAACAAAGGCGTCAACTTCGTTACGGAAATTATCATCGAAATTTGTCCCTTCGTGGGGGCGGTGGGTTCCCCTGAGGAACTCTGCGAACGCGTTGGCTTTTGTTTTGTCATCGAGGGCCGGTGTGCCATCTTGTTTGTTGAGTGGGGAGGTATTCATTTTGTTGCTTTTTTGGCCTGTCAGGGATTTGAAGGTATCCCAGAATTTTTTGGGGTTGCTTTGTACGTTGAGCTCTCCTGTGGCAGTTTCCCATCTTATTTTGTTATCGGTCTTGATTGCCCTTTTCACCTGATTGTGGAGGCAGTTATAGATTGTTTTGAGGTCCCTTTTGAGTATTGGGTCAGTTTCATTCTGGTAAGCTCGGATGGCTTTGCGCTTCTCTTTGATTAGGGCTAGCGTCTGAGGGGAGATGGTGCTTTTCCGGGGATGGACTATCTTTTTGGGGCACAGCTCGTCAAGTGCCGAGTTTAGGCACTCTCCAAGGTTCCGGCAGGCTGTTTCCAACTCCGCGATGTTTTGGGGATCGTTTGTTTCTAATTTCATCTCTACTGCGATCCTAAAGTGGTCCCAATTAATTTTGTTTAAGTTTCGTCTGCGGATGGGGTCATAGTAGGCTGGCCCTTTGATACACTGGTAGGTGGCGTGGACTGGGAGGTGATCGCTTCCCATTTCATCGTCGCCGACGTAAAAGTCGCCGATGTTGTTGATTAGTGAATTACTTATTATGATGAGGTCGAGAATTTCTGGCCTGCGGTTCGGGTCACTGCTGATATAGGTGTTGGATTCCTTATCGTTGACTACGTGGAGATCGTACTTTTCAATAATGTTGGAAAGTGCATCCCCATTGGGCCCCGTACTTTGGCAGCCGAAGGACTGATGCTTGGCGTTGAAGTCGCCAAGGAAAACGCACTTTTTGTATTTGTCTGTGAAGTATTCAAAGACATTTTCGTTTACAATTTTGCTGGGGTCGTTATAGTACGAATTGCCGTGGGTTTTTTATCGGTTTTGACTTCGATCGCTACCACCTCAGCGTCGAGGTGGTCAACGGGGATTATTTTGTATTTAAGATTCAGCCTTACCAGTAGAGCAACGCCCCCTCCCGTTTGGACGTGGCGATCTCTTCTGACAACGCTGAAGGAAGGAATGATTTCTGCGCGCCGAAGGCGCGCAGGGTACTATGGCGTCTTAGACCCCTTTTGACCCTGGTCGCGGTGTCTAGTAGTTTCCGTGCAGCACAGCAGAAGCCCAAGCCAAATCTCCAGGAAGAGCGCAGCAGCCAGAACCAAGAGGCCAGAGGCCCATCCCAAGCACTCCGAGGTGACCGGACTATCTTCAGGCAAGTATAATCTGCCACTTATAAATTTTTAGAATTCGATTGTTTGGTGCCATCATGAGCAAGTATAGTCTGCTTCAGGCCTGAGTTTTGAGAAAGCCAACACACAGAAACGGTCCCTTTCGGGGCAACAAGGTCAAACCACGCCCGTTTGACCAGAGGCCCTGCATTTAGATTCCATAACGGTTAGGGTCGAGTATTGAAATAAATATGAAAAATCTAGAAAGAGATGTAGTTGGCGTAGCAGGCCTCGTCCGCCCCCAGTTAGCCTTCCGGGAACTGGAGCTTTCGGAGGGTGTAAAAAAAGATATCCGTAACGGTTATTTTGGGAGAGCGTGAAGAGGTAAAAAAAACTATAGTAAGAGATGTGTTAATGTGATGTTTGCGTGATATACGCGTGTGTGTGATGCTCGCGTTGTGTTAGGTGTGTGTCATGCGTGTCTGCTGAATTGGTGTTCGTCTTTTTTGGTGGTGGAGTCGGAGTAGTTCGCTTGGTTGTGATGGTGTGTCTACTATAGACAAGTCCGACTGTAGGGCCGCAGTGGTTCCACTATCACAGCTTCGCTTTCCACACTTTCCCCGTGGTGTTTTGCGTGATTGCTGAGTGCTATTTGATGGTGTGTACCAGTCCCCTATCCCACCCTGGGTCTGTATTGGATCTGAAAGGACCGGTTCGGCACTGCTAGCACGCCGCATGTTTACGGCAACCACACTGTTGGGACGCAGTGGATGCTTACAGAGCCTAGCCTATCCAGACATTCTCCGTGTGTGATTGCGTGTTTAATTAGCGTCTAACCTGTTTTTTAGTTTTCCTATTTTTCCAGTTAATTTCGCGATGTTCATTAAGTTCTTTAATTAGGGTGCTATCTTGAAGTCTGAATAGGGTTTTTCCTGCTAGTTTATTTAGTCGCTCCTCGATTGTTTCAATTTTGGCTTGCTCGTGGAGTTCTGTTATGGCGGTGGCGTATGGTGCGCGTAGGGCAACTCGTAGCGCGTAGTTTTGGACGCGCTGTAGTTTAGCGATTCTTGTCTTATTTAATTGGCTTGTGATAATTGCCCCATATTCCAGTACGGGGCGAATGAACGTTTTATATAGCTTGATAAGGACATTCTTGTTGGCCCCCCAACCGTTGCCCCTTATCATTTTCAGAAGATTAATGCGCTTCGTGGCTTTGATCGCCGTTTGGTTGATGTGGGTAGTTAATCTTAGGCCTTTATCCAGGGTGATGCCGAGGAATTTAGCCTCGTTGCATGTTTTGAGGTCTTCGTTATACAGTTTAAGTTTGATTTCGGGGATGTTGACTTTGTGGGTGATTGTTAGTTGTTGAGTTTTGTTGGAGTTTAGCTTGATGCGCCACTTGGCGCACCAGGCTTCGAGGTCAGTTAGTGCGTCTTGTAAACGTCTTTGGACGATTCCAGCGCATGGACTTGCAGTCCACATGCCTTTGTCATCAGAGAATTGGGATATTTGGACATGATTATTTCCCACAGAATCTGTCATTAACGTACATTATGAATAGAAGTGGGCTCAATACTGAGCCCTGGGGGTGCCTGCTTCAAGGTTCACTTCTTGTGAAGTTTCCTGGTTAACTCTTACTTTTATTTTGCGATCGCGGAGAAATGAGGACAATGTTCTTAGAAGTTTGGTTGGTAGGCCCATCTTATATAGTTTATATCTAATTCCATTGTGCCACGCTGAGTCAAAGGCTTTTTCGACGTCCAGGAAAACCGCCGTTCCTACTTCTCTTCTAGTGAAGGCGGTTTTCATGTAGTCGAAAATGCGGTAAATATGTTCCATACCTTCCTTTCTATTCCGGTAGGCCCTTTGCCACTTGTTGAAAAAGTTAGTGTCTTCGAGGTGATCTCGAAGTCTGTTGGTTAGAACCCGTTCAAATACCTTTCCAATGCAGCTCAATAGGCTGATTGGTCGATAGTTGGACGGGTTATTTAGATCTTTATCTGGTTTTGGGATCATGACGCCCACGGCTACTTTCCAGCATTTAGGGAAGTAACCGTGGGTTAGGCATTTGTTTAGTAAGTTTGTGAGTCTTTCGATGAAGATGAGGGAGCATTGCTTTAAGATTTTATAAGATATTTCATCCTCCCCGGGGGAGGATGATGATTTGCATTTTTGGATTACATTAATGACTTCGTCGTTTGTGATGGTGTCTACCAGTTCATGGTCGTCGCCATCCTCGGGACTTGTTTTAAAGTTTGGATCAGCGAAGATATTATCGTTGTCAGAGATGAATTTGTCGATTTCTTCTCTGAAATTGTCGTCAAAGTTAGCTCCTACGTGGGGGCGATGAGTCTTTTTGAGGAGTTCGGCGAAGGTGTTCGCCTTGTCCTTGTCGTCGCGAGCAACAGAGCCATCCCCTTTCGAGAGTGGTTTGCTGTTGTTTTTAGATTTGGTTTGACCGGTAAGGCGTTTGAAAGCGTCCCAGAATTGTTGGGGTTTTTGGCGCGCGTTGAGGTTTGTGGTTGCGTTTTAACATTTTTCCCGATCTTCGTTGAAGATTGCCTTTTTAACGGCGCCATGAAGGCGGTTATACTCGGTTTTCAATTTTTCCTTTTTGGCGGCGTTTGGTTCAGATTTTAGTTTTCGGAGGGCCTTGCGCTTTTGTTTAATAAGTAGAAGTGTGTTCTCGGAGATTTTGTTTCTCCAGGTTCGCACTTCTTGTTTCGGACAGATTTCATCGAGGGCCGAGGTTATTGTGGTCCCCAGATTGGAGCAGGCATCTTCAATTTCGGTGGTGTTATTTGGCTCGTTTTGATCCAGTTTGGTGTCGATGATATCCCTGAAGAGATCCCAATTGATTTTTGAGAGAATTCTGCGGCGAGTTGGGGGTACCTTGTAGGTCCCTTTTTGCACTGAAGAGTGACGTGGACGGGCAGGTGGTCACTACCTAAGTCTTCGTCACTCACCCAGTAGTCCTGCATTTGTTTAGACAGTGACTTGCTTGTTATGATTAGGTCCAGCATGTCCGATTCGTGCATGGACGAGTGACCGAGATGGGTAATACTTTCGCCATCATTGACCAGATAAAGATCTAGTTGTTCAATGATGTTGAACAGTATGCCTCCATTGTCATTGGTTTTTTTACAACCAAAAGTTTGGTGTTTAGCGTTGAAGTCTCCTAGGAAAATACAGTGTTTGTATTTTCCCATGAGGTCTTCAAATATTTTTATATCTAGTTTTTTGCCCGGGTCGTTATACCAGGATACAATTGCTATTTTTTTGTTATCCATCTCTATCTCGGCGCCAACTAATTCTGCGTCGAAATGATCAGTGACGATAGTTTTGTATTTGATGTTTTGTTTTATTAGGAGAGCCACGCCCCCTCCTTGTTGGACGGGGCGATCTCGCCTGTTTATATTATATCCGTTAATTGCAAACTTCTTTGATGGCTTCAACCACGATTCACAGATGCTAATTACATCGGTGTCGGATTCATCAAAGTAGGCTGACATTATTGTTTTCATGCTATTTTCGCTTCTGGCGTTCCAGTTAATTAGTTTCAGCTTATCCATTATTGAGTCGCTTAATATCGAGATTTATGAGGTGTTTATTGAGTACTATTTATCGGATTTATATTTTATTGATGGCGGCTTCCATCAAGGAGTGCGACATTTGGGACATGAATAGCTTAGAAGCCGTACTCCCGACATCTTTGCAGATGTCAGTCAAGCTGACACCCATTTGTTTGTTTAGTACTTTGTACAGGGTACCTGCCATTAGAGTGCAGATTCCCTGAGGAGAGTACGATTTTTCGGTGTAAGACAGATTAAAGTTTTTCAATGCTATATTGGTTTTTACTTTTTTGAGGTGGGGGCACCCTTTGTAGCTGCTGGGGTGCTCACCCATACAATTTGGGCATTTGGGTTTTGTTGCGGAGCATGCTCCAGTGACATGCTCGCCTCCACACCTCATACAGGTTAGGGAACCGCGACATTTACTGGTCAGGTGACCGAATTTCTGGCATTTAAAGCACTGGATCGGTTCCGGTGCTGTTCTGTAGCTTTCTGACTTGAATGTTTGATTATTAATTTTAACGCCTTTTGATAGTATTTTATTTTGAACTTCTTTGTTCGGGCATTCAACCTTTAATTTCCACGTCTCTTTGCCCGTGGCTTTGGAAGTGAATCTCTGCCACTTGCAGTCATGAAGAGCTCGATCGATTGCGGGCTTTTCTATTTTTGGGTTGACTCTATTAACAACCACGAAGTAGTTGGTTTGTTTTTTTCCCCTGGGTGGGGCCTGGTTTGGTTTCCTCCCAGGTTTTTGGGGTGGGGGTTAGCTGCGAGTAACCTAGCTGCATCGGCATAAGATCCCGATCCCCCCTTACTTGGGCTGACGGTATCAGTATCAGTATTCTTGTTATTACTACCACTGCTCTTATTGGAGTTGGTATGGGCCTTGCTGGTTTGCTCTGTGTTATTTTGTGCCTGCTGTACTGTAGGCACAGGGTTGGCAATGGCAATGTTCCTTTCGCTTGTATTTTCTTACTTTTGCTATGGACATTGTGGTCTCGTGCCTGCTGTACTGTAGACACGGGGTTACGTTTTTTGGTCCTTTTGACCTTCCGTTTCTGTAATGTGGTTACCCCTTGCTCGTCTTCGACTTCTTCTAGTTCAGACTTATCTGAAGAACTGTTTAGCGACCTCTTCTTACCGGGAGTGACTATCGGAGTGCCTATCGGAGTGCCTATCGGAGAGCAGTTGTAATCCCCAGCGATGTTAACACTGGGGGTAAGTTTATTTGGCGTTTTTAAGAGCGGATGCCCATCTATCAGTTGGCTCAGGCTTTGCGACGCTATGTCTGAGATTTGACTGAAGCTGGGCAGTCGCTGAATATCATTTGTTTCGTTGATTTCTGAGTCCGAGTCTGATTCTGAAATGAATCCAAGGACATGATCGTGGTTAAGACCCAGTTCTTCTGGTGTTTGACTCCACCACCTCCCCAGAGGCAGGGGAAACAGAGACACCAGCTGAACTGGAAAATGATTGCACGGTATTGAGATCTAGTGGAGGATCGTTGAGATTGCTGGAGCTATCTGAGCTCATGTTGCTGCCGGTCAGATCAGCCAATTCCTCCGGTGTCTCTGGCACCACTACCTCCCCATGGGAAGCAGAGGTTCCAGGGACACCAGACGAATTGAGTGGTGACTGGGATATACTGTCAGTCTCTTGACTGGTTTTTTGCTTTTTGCGACTATTATTATTGTTATTGATATTATTGGTATTATCAGTGATATCAACTTTATCAGTATTGTTAGTACTACTATCAGTATTGTTTCTGTTATTGCTGTCCCCATTTAAGTAGAAAAGGGAAGTGGAGGAGATGCCTCTTCCACCGATTCTCTTTTTCTTATCTTTCCCCTTCCTGTTTCCCCCCTTACCACCCAGTTTGGAGGAAGTAGAGGATTCCTTTAAAGGGGCAGACTGCATTTCAGTAAGTTTGTCTAACAGGTCATCCATCCTCCTGCGCATCTCTCTAGCTTCCTCTCTCATTTCTGCCTTCTCTCTCTCACTTCTTTCTCGCTCTCTCTCAAGGGCTAGCTTGAAGACAACGCTGAATCCAGTTACATTGAAGTTTTTATTGGGCTTCATCCACGTTTCATTTATAGATATTATGTCGGTGTTTTCAAAGTAATTAATCATCTCGTGTTTTTTTCCATTAACGCTACGAGCGTTCCACTGGGCTATTTTGATTGACATGACTGTTTGTTTAAGGTGACGGGTGCTTGGGCGGTGGGATCAAACAGTCTCTCTTAGCACCTTTTAATTGCGGCTTCAATTATTGAGAGATTGACTTGGGATTTGAAAAGTCCAGAAGCCATTTTACTGACATCTTTGCAGATGTCAGCAAGACGGACTTCGTGATGTTTGTTTAATACTGCGAAGATTGACCCTGCCAGGAGGGAGCAGATTGAATGGGGGAGGAGGCGTTGTCCGGCTTGTTCAGATCTAGTTTTTTTATTTCGATGGTTTCTTTAACTTTTTTATAGTGGGGGCACCCTTTGAAGTTACTGGGATGGTTCCCCTTGCAGTTTGGGCAGGTGAGGACAGCTGGTCGACATGAGCTGGAGATATGATTCTCTCCGCATTTCATACAAACCATCTGCCCCCTACATTTATTGGCCAGATGCCCGAACCTCTGACACTTGTGGCATTGTACCGGGGGAGGGTTGTTTCTGTAATCTTCAGTGGCATGGTGCCAGCTATGAATGTAAACACCAGTGTTCATTAACCTATTTTTTGTTGCTCTGTCTGGGCAGATCGCTTTAATTTTCCACGTTTCCCTACCGGTGGCCCTGGATTTGAATCTTTCCCAGGTGCATGAGGGGATGGCCTTATTGATTACACTTTTGGGTGTATCTGGATTAACCCGCGCTATGACTAGAGTTAGGTTTAGGTTTGTCTTGGGTGGTGGAGGAGGCCCCCGCTTGGCTGTTTTTTTGTTTTTCTGAGTGTCTGCCATTCCTACCGTGTCTTTGGAGAGCTTTTTGACCATATCCGAATAGCTTATGCTTTTGTCCCCAGTGTCCTCGGGCTGGCTTGGTGCGATTGGCCCGGGGGGAATTGTAGATTGACTCTCTGGTACTGGATTGGTCTTGGTAGGAGGGGGGTCACTAGCTGAATTTTTGGCTTTTTTATATGTCTTGTCGGCCAGGAAGACAACCCCTTCCTCATTCTCTGTTTCGCAAGTTTCATCCCCCTGACCAGAAAATCTCCTTTTTTGGGGGGTTACTGTAGTTTCTATGATTAGGCTACCCTGGGAGGTGGGGTCTGTACTCTTGCCCTTCCTGATAGCCTGGACTAGGACCCGATCCCCACGAGCAGAGGTCGATGCCTTTGGAGATTCCTCCGGCAACTCTCTCTGCTCATGCGTATTGGCCCCCATTTGCTGTTTTGGGGGGCTTGATGATTGCTCCTGATCCTGATCATCTCTTTTGACTTGGGACTGTTGGCTATCAATGGTGAAGAGTGGACTGGCGATCATTTGGCTAAAAGGTAATCCAGGGCAAATGGACTTGAGATCCGTTGTGACCTGAGAGGGCTCGGAGCCCTCTTTTCTAACAGTAATGTTGTTGGACGATGCCCTTGAGTGATTCACATTGCTTGGCGTCAAACCCTGAATCTCAGTTTCAGTCTGGGTTACCCCGGGTAACCCACTCCGACTCTGAGATTCAGAATTTGGTGCCAGTCCCGTGTCCCGTGGACCGTTGTGGCTAGCGCCTTCAAGAATATTGGCATTTCGGCTTCTCTTTTTTCTGCTGCGATTTTCATCTCAGCCTTTTCCTTTTCCGCACTCATCCTAATTTCCCTCATCTCCTCCCTTACACCTCTGAGTTCTTCCAGGATGTCATCTATCCTTCTGTCCTTTTTTTCGCCCTCAAGTGTTAATCTCTCTTTCTCCGCCATTAGCTGCTGGATTGTACCCAGCTCCATTTTTCTGCATAAACTCAGCCCCTGACTCAAGGCATATCCTTGAACCAGAGTTTCCCCCTCCCGATTTGGTGCTAGTCCCCTTAAACCCTGTAGTGTTAATGTACTCACCGCTCTTCCTTCTCTCCTCTCGATCATTCTCTCTATCCTTCTCCTTCAGCTTCCTAGTAGCTTCATTGGAAGCTCTCCTTTTGTTGTTGTTATTTCTGGCTTTGTCCATATTGGTATCCTCAGTTTTCAGATTTTCCCGATTGATTAAAGTTATAGAGATAGCTTAAATATACTTCTAGTGTTATGTGTTTACTCTTTTTTATAAGAGAAGCAAAAATGTAAGCGTTTCCAATAACCTTTCTCTCAGAAAAATCAAAAATGATAAATCAAAAAAGCTGTGTGAAAAATGAAATGAAAATGACTGTGAAAAAATGACGCATTTTCGGGTCTGGTCCATGGTTTCCGGCGCGCCGAAGGCGCGCCAGGGGCGTCCTGGGTTCCCGAAGGGAACCCTTTCGACCCTTTTTGACTTTTTTGTTATCATTTCATTCATGCCACCGAGAAAGGAGCCAAGGAGGACGCCAAGATCCATTCCGCCGCCGTTTTTGGAGCGATGTTGTTGTTGGCAGAGCCCTTCTTAGGCAAGTAAAAGTAGCCTCCAGGTTGCGATTTGTTCTGTGTAGATCTTGCTGCTGGGCCTTCATTGGCAAGTAAAGTCTGCCTCTGGCCTGCCTGGAGGTGGGTTCTTTGGTCTTGGTTGTCCGTGGGATGTCTGGGAGTTTCCAGTAGAGCCATGTCCCGTTGGTCTGGTGTCGTTGTGGAGTTCTGTGGAGTTCGTTCTTGTTCTCTGTTGTTGTCCCGTCAGCTTTCATTAGCAAGTATAATTAGCTTCGAGCTTCTGGGGTTGGGTTCGTCTTATAAGCCTTCATCGACAAGTATAGTCTGTCTCAGGTCGAGTACACATCCAGCAAGTAGTTTTCCAGCCACGAACGCACAAGAAACTAAAACTAAAACGGCCCTTTGCAGGGTCACCACCAAAAGAGTCAAACATCGCCCGTTTGACTAGAGGCCCTGCATATTATTAATCCATAGCGGTTAGCGGGATGGGACAAAAAACAGGACAGAAGAAGAGCTTTAAGTTGGCGTGGGGTGGGGGGGGGGGGGTTGCAGGATCGACGACACTTGCATCCTTGAGGGTGGTCGACCACCCTGTGGGATGAAGTGAAGGATGAGTAAATCCGTATCGGTTAATATTCCATAGCGGTTATTGATCCGTAGCGTTTAGTGTTCTCCATAACGGTTACCAAACAGCAAATTTTTACGTTCTGTAGCTGTTAGCTTCTCCATAACGGTTACCTGGAAAGAAGATAAAAAAAAAAAACTAAAGAGCGGGTGTTTGTGTATTTTTCTCTGTGTGTTTGCGTGGTTGTTGGGTGATTGTACTTCTGTTGACTGTTGCTGGAGCTGTAGTATGCTTGGTTTCCACATGCCAGAGCGTCTCCCTGAGTCCGATGCCAACCGTAGGGTCGCGGTTGGTACCCCTGACATGTTTCGACTTTGCCACTTGCCCTCCGTTGTGTATGCGTGATTGTTGGGTCAGAGTTGGTGTTCGTAGTCGTCTAAGTTGGCCGTTGGAATTTTGAATGGTTCGACCTCCCTGTGACAGCACGTCTCCCTGAGTCCGTGTCCAACCGTAGGGCCGCGGTGGCAACTACTGACATGAGGAGGTCTGGCCACTCGCTGTCCCTTATGTGTGCGTGATTGTTTGGTTAGTGGTGTTGTCGGCTGTTCTTTGTTGTTTTTTTTTTTTTGATTGGTGCCCCCGCTTCGCGAATTGTTTTGATCTCGCGGGATTTAAGTTCGTTTTATTGATTGGCTTTACTTGTTTATTTTAGGGGGCGATGAGTGATTGGTGATAGTTGTTATTTGTTTGTTTTGGGAGCTTAGTTTTTGGCAATATAAGCGTGGTCCTTTGGGTTGTTCGTAGTTATTGATTATCTTTACGATGAGCAAGATTGCAATATTTGGAAGCAGTTTGGTAGTCCGGTTGGAGGAGTATTGTAGGGACCGTCGGATATCAGGATTGTCGGCGCCCGCAGCAACGAGATTTTTTGGATGGCGGACGGGATGGGGAGGTGGGGTCCTCTGTGGCTGGCATGGGGGGAGGGGGTTGAGGTGTTTTTAGGCGTTTGTTTATTTATTTTGTTTATTTTGCGGGGCTTGAAGTTAAGGCGCCGGTATTCCTCCATATCCGTGATTAGATCACTGTTGCGTTTGAGGCGATTGAGAGTTTTGTTGGCGATCTTTTGTAGTCGGTCTTCTATTGTATCAATGTCGGCCTCCTCGTGGAGGTCGGCGGTGCGAGTCCAGAGGTGGGCCCTAAGCGCGACTCTTAATGCGTGATTTTGAACACGTTGGAGTTTATTTAGGTTAGTTTTACTAAGGTTACTAGTTACTATGGCCCCGTATTCTAGGACCGGCCTGATGAAGGTTTTGTAGAGTTTTAGGAGGATCTGTTTGTTGGCTCCCCAGTCTTTGCCCCGGATCATCTTTAGGAGGTTGATACGTTTGCTGGCCTTAGTTACCGTGTTAGAAATATGCTGATTTAGGTTTAGTTTACTGTCTAAGGTGACCCCAAGGAATCTAGCTTCGTTATAGGTTTTTAGTCTGGTGTCGTAGAGGGACACATCGATGCTGGGCGTGGGTGTCTTGTTGCTAAAAATTAGTTTTTGGGTTTTCTGGGGGTTTAGTTTGATGCGCCATTTGGCGCACCAATCTTCTAGATCATCAATGGCATCTTGTAGCCTGTTTTCGATAATATCCCGGTTTTTGCTTGCCGTATACAGGGCCTTGTCATCCGCGAACTGGGAGATTTGGACGTGGTTTTCTGCTACTTTATGGATGTCGTTTACATATATTATAAAAAGAAGTGGACTGAGGACTGACCCTTGTGGAGTGCCAGCCTCCAGTGCCACTTCTTCAGAGATTTCGCGGTTAACCCTGACTTTGATTTTCCTGTCTGTCAGGAAGGAGGATATGATCCGCAAGATTTTATTCGGAAGTTCCATTTTAGCCAGTTTATATCTTAGACCGTTGTGCCAGACAGAATCAAAGGCTTTTTCTACATCGAGGAGGATGGCCGCCCCGACTTCTTTTTGGGACATCGATGTTTTCATGTATTCGATTAAGCGGTGTACATGTTCAATGACTTCTTTTTGGTTTCGGTAGGCCCGTTGCCATTTGTTGAAGAAGTTATTGGATTCTAGGTGATAACGGAGTTTGTTGGTTAGGGCGCGTTCAAACACTTTACCGATGCAGCTTAGTAAGCTAATTGGGCGATAACTACTTGGGTTTTTGCGGTCCTTGTCGGGTTTGGGGATCATGACTCCAACCGCTATTTTCCAACATTTTGGAAAGTAGCCAGTTGAGAGGCATAGATTGCAGATGTCGGTGAGACGGCTGATATAAATATTTGGAGTTTGTTTTAGAATTTTGTAAGATATTTCGTCCTCCCCGGGGGAGGACGAGCTCTTACATTTTCGTATTATGTCCATGATTTCGGTGTCCATAATGGGGCCTGCAAGGTCTTCGTCGTCACCATCTTCGTCGGTGAATTCGAACTTGGGTTCGAAGATGTCTTTGTTCTGATCGACAAAGGCATCGGCTTCGTCGCGAAATTTGTCATCGAAGTTCTTCCCCTCGTGTGGGCGGTGAGTTCCTTTGAGGAACTCGGCAAACGTGTTTGCTTTGGATTTGTCATCAAGGGCGGTTGTTCCGTCCTGTTTGGTTAATGGGGTGGTGTTAGATTTGTTGGTTTTCTGGCCTGTCATGGTTTGAAGCTATCCCAAAATTTTTTGGGATTACTTTGATCATTGAGGTGTCCCGTGGCCTTTTCCCATCTTACTTTATTGTCATTTTTAATTGCCTTTTTTACTAGGGTATGGAGGCGGTTGTAGGTTTTGAGGTCCCGTTTGATGGCTGGGTCTGTTTCCTTCTGATAGGCCCGGATGGCCTTGCGTTTTTCTTTAATTAGAGCTAGCGTGGGGGGTGAGATGATGTTTTTACGGGGGTGTACTACTTTTTTCGGGCATAACTCGTCAAGAGCCGAGTTAATGCACTCGCCTAGATTGGAGCAGGCTATTTCGAGCTCATTGAAGTTTTCTGGGTCATTTACGTGAAGTTTCGTTTCGACTACAGTTCTGAATTCGTCCCAGTCGATTTTATTTAGGTTTCGTCTGCGGATTGGATCGTAGAAGTCCGGTCCTTTCACACATTGGTAGGTGGCGTGAACTGGGAGATGGTCACTGCCCATGTCGTCATCGCCGACGTAGAAGTCGTCGATGTTGTTTATTAGGGAGTTGCTTATAACAATGAGGTCGAGTATGTCCGGCCTACCATTTGGGTCGCTACTAATATAGGTGTGGGATTCGGTGTCGTTAACTACGTGGAGGTCGTATTTTTCAATGATTTTGAAAAGCGCGTCTCCGTTGGGCCCTGTGCTGTGACTCCCGAAGAATTGGTGCTTGGCGTTGAAGTCGCCAAGGAATATACAGTTTTTGTATTTATCGGTAAAATATTCAAAGACATTTTCGCTAACTATTTTGCTTGGGTCGTTGTAACACGAGATTATGGCCGTTTTCTTATTATCGGCCCTAATCTCGATCGCCACCACCTCCGCGTCCAGGTGGTCAACGGGGATTGTTTTAAATTTCAGATTTAGCTTTACCAGCAGAGCAACTCCCCCTCCTTGGAGGAGCGGGCGATCTCTCCTGACAATGCTGAATCCACTGACGTTAAAATTCCTGCTAGGCTTCATCCATGTTTCATTTATGGAAATTATGTCCATATTATTAAAGTAATTAATTATTTCGGATTTTTTATTTGTAACGCTTCGAGCGTTCCACTGCGCTTTTTTTACTGACATGATTGGTTGAGCTTAGTGACAGGATTTTAGTCGGATTATTATTAACTGTTAATTATGCCTTAACACCTTTTGATCGCGGCTTCGATAATTGACGGATTAACTTGGGATTTGAATAATCCCGAAGCCATCTTGCTGACATTCTTGCAAAGGTCAGAAAGGTTGACTTCGTATTGTTGGCTCAGTACTGAGTGCATTGCTCCCGCTAGGAGGGAGCATATGGTATGGGGGGACGAGGCGTTTTCTGGTTTATTTAATTTTAATTTTTTAAGTTCAATATTTTCCTTGACTTTTTTAAAGTGGGCGCAGCCCCTAAAGTTACTGGGATGGTTCCCCCCGCAGTTGGGGCATTTGAGGGCCGTTGGGCTGCATGAGCGGGAGATGTGGTTTTCTCCGCACTTCATACATACCATCGGCCCGTTGCATTTATTGGCTATGTGCCCAAATTTCTGGCACTTGTGGCATTGGACAGGGGGTGGATTGCCCCTGTACTCCTCGGTAGCGTGATGCCTACCATTTATTCTGACCCCTGAGCTCATTAGTTTTAGTTTTGTTGTCCTATCTGGGCATGTCACCTTGATCTTCCAGGTTTCCCTCCCTGTGGCCCTGGATTTGAATCTTTCCCAGCTGCTGGTTGGGACGGCTTTGTCAATAGCGGGTTTTGGGGTGTCAGGGTTGACCCTTGTTACTACCACAGTCAGATTGGTTTTGGGAGGGGGGGCCCTGTTGCCTGATGGTTTGGGTTTGGCTCCCATATCCTTTTGGTCTTTTGCATATTGTTTGGCCATGTCAGAGTAGCTTGAAGAGTCATTAGGTTGGCTTGGAGGTGAATTGGGTGTGGGCGGCTCTTTACTGGCTGGGGGTGGGTTTGCTGGCGTCGTTAATGATTCTATAGTTGTTGTTGTTGAGGGTGGGGTGGGTGAGGTTGGTGGGGTGTTATTTCCCGAGTTTTTCACCTTCTTGTGGGTCTTGTCCACTAGGTATGTAACCCCCTCGTCATTTTCCACTTCTTGTGTCTCCGTTTCCTGCCCTGAGAATCTTCTCTTTCTTTGGGGGGTCCCATTTGACCTATTGAAGTTGCCCTGGCTGGACGCGCTGACTTGGGTTTCTGGTAAAAGTTGACTGAGAGTCCTGTCAGGACAGAACTCATTGAGGAGCATGGGATCCCTGGGGTCGACTTTGCTGCTTTTATTGTTCCTGTTGTTGTTTTGGTTTTGCCTAATTTTCTTTTTACTGGCCTGGATGAGAGCACGGGCCCCAGGAGTAAGATGAGTCTTCTTTGGAGTCTTACTTTTCCCCTGGGGTCCGAGTTCAGAGCCACAGTTGTTGTTGTTGTTGGTCGAATCGTAGGTTTCAGGGTGTTGAGTTTCCGCCACAGGTGTCTCTCCCATTGGGGGATTCACCCTAGGCTGAGACTCAACCCTCTGAGTATTAGTCTTATTATTATTGCTGGCGGTGATGATGTCCCGTGGCTGAATCTCAACCACAGGTGTCTCTCCCCTAGGGAGGTCCACCTGTGACTGAGATTCAGCCCTCTGGGCATCACCTGGCGGTTTTTGACACTCAGATGAGGCAGTTAACCTGTCTACAGATTTTTGCAGATTGTTAATCTGGTCTAAGAGGATGGCCTTTTCCTTATTGTGTTTCTCCTCCATTCTGAGGACAATAGCTGCGTGCTTATCATCGGTTGCTTTTTGATTCTCCAATAGCTGAGCTAGCTGGTTCATTGTGGCTAAATGTCTTTCATCATTCCTCTTTCTGTCCTCCTCTAGCTCCCTAATCCTCGTGTCTTTCAGCTCTTTATCAGCTTTGGCCTGGTCCCTAACCCTGGCTAGTTCTGCCTGAGCATTCCTAGCATTGATTATGCCCAAGTCATGGTCAATGCTAAGTCTGCTACTGGAACTGGACCTAGCCCTGGCTCCCCCACCTAAAGGTTGGGTGTGACCCCTAAAATCCCCATCAAGGCTAGACTTTCTCTCACCCTTGCTGCTCTTACTTCCTGTGCTCTTGCTTTCACTATTCTTGCTGTCATTTCTCTTTTCTTTCTCTTTTCTTCCACTCTCACTTGTTGAAAATCTTGCCGTTGTTCCAAATGACGTCATCTTGTTCTTCAATTAATCTTTGAAACTTCCAAAGTTTTGTGAAAATCAGATTGTCTAAGTCGGTTTGTGTAATATGTGTTAAACTCTTTTTGAGACGAAGACAAAGATTTTCGAAAACTTTTTCTCTTTCTTCAGATCAAAAAAATGAAAAAAAAAAAAAAAAAAAAAAGAAAAAAAAAATGAAGACCTAATATATTCAGAAAATTGAATTGCGGAGGAATGCGGGGATCGGAAGTGGTAATAATGGAATGCTGGGTCTTATGTTACTAATCTAGTGAACACGGACGTCATTGAGAACGTATTTTATTGTGTGAGATCAGAAGTCTTGATATATGCTTTATTTCGTAGTATACAGGAGTATAATAAACTATGCATAAAGTACACGCGATGAACTCCCGGGCATCCTCTTAAACATCCTCCGGTTGACATACTTCAACACCGAAAGACCAGGTGTATATCTCCCGCTAGGCTTCCTCGGCTGTATCTCTACAAAATGAACACGCTGCACACCTGCCATCTCCCTCAATCTTTCCAAAGCCAGCAGATTCTCTAATATTATTCGGGGATCGCCGCCAGCCCGAACATCATTTCCTCCCAACTGTAAAATCATCATTCGAGGGGATGCCCGTACCATTTTCTGATAAAGAGCCTCTGGATATGTTTTCACCCGCATACCGCCTCGCCCCAAAAATAAGACAGGCTCGGGCACGCCAAGGGTCCCACCAAAAACCTGCATAAAATTAATAAATAACCAGACAAATCACGGAACGGAGAACGAAACGGCAAAGTAACACCCTGGGAGGGGTACTTTGTGGTAATCGGCTCTCTACCCCAATTGTGTTTTCGAAAATAAGTTCCTCTTTCTCAGACATTGTTGGGCCGTTAAAAGGGCCGTTCGGCAGACTCCCTGCCAAACATTCAATAGACGGATGCCTTCACTCGGGCCACTCGAAAAACCCGAGTTATTACGCGCCCAAGATGCATCCGATACCGCCGGTTCCCCTGCTCATTAAAATGCACTCCATCAGGAAGGAAATGATGGGGAAAGCGCACATCCTTCAGACGAATAACCCTCCCGGGAATCCTCTTGTACATCCTCCGATTAATATACTTCATTTGTCGACGAAACTCTTGCTCTGACAGTCCAGGGGTATACTTTCCGCTCGGCCTCTTCGGATGTATTTCCACGAAATGGACATGCTGAACGCCGGCTTCCTCCCTCAATCTCTTCTCGAACGCCAGTAATCTCTCTAAATCCACACGGGGATCTCCGCCAGGCCGTACATCGTTCCGTCCCAACTGTAGAATCACCATGCGAGGGGATGCCTGGATCATTCTCTGGTAGAGATCTTCGGGATACGTCTCTACCCGCATACCGCCTCGCCCAACAAACATAACAGGCTCGGTCACGCCAAGGGTCCCATCCACACTATAACGCCTCAACCGCTCCACCAAACTGCTTCCAAATATCGCCACTAAACTCATGATTTAATGGAAATGAACTAAATCCCCCCCCCCCCCCCCCCCCCCGAGCAGCTTAAATAACCACAGGACCCAACCACCCCAAGCCACAAAACAATCACAAGAATCTAGGCCGGGAACAGAAATGTGGGTCAACAAAGGAATGGTTTTGCGCGCCGGGAACAAGCCCCTTTCGACCCTCAGTGACTGGAAATGATTGATTTTCGCATGTCTAAGCGTGTCAAAGGAGGAAAAGGTTCGGGTACTCGGCAGGTGTCTCCGGTTGTGGAGTGATGGCTTCGTTGACATATTTCGGTTGGACCCTCGGGTGAGGACCAGTGTGGGAGGTTGGGTCCTCTCACAAAGGTACTACCTCTCCCCGAGGGCGCAGTGATTCTAGGTTTTCAGGCGAGTGGATCGATTTTCAGGCATGTATAGTCTGCCACTTCAAGGATGATTTCTATTGATGGCCATCACTGGCAAGTATAGTCTGCCTCAGGCTGTCTCTATTTGGTTGGACTCTTTGCAAGAAAACAACAACGACCCCTTTCGGGGACCACCAGAAAGAAGACCCGAACTTCCCTGGTTCGGGGGCAGGCCTGCATTGTAATCCTAATGGGTTGGGACAAAAGATGTGCAATGCGCTTACAAAAAGGGATAGAGGCGGGGCGCAGGACCAACGCTCGCCTCCCTTAAAGTGGTCGACCACTTTTAGGGATGGAGTGGAGGATGTTCAGGAATCATGGGGGTTACCGTTTCTATAACGGTTAGACTGTCCATAGCGGTTATTGGGGTGCTGGTCAAAAAGCAGCTTCTGTGTACCTGCTTAAAAGAAGGCAGAATTAGTTTTCATTAGAATATGTAAAAATAAAAAGATAAAAGTAGCACATTATGTTTTAATTTGTGATCTAATCTTTAGCTGAGTCGGTGAAGGCAGCCCTTTCTGGTAGAAGGCCACAGTTAAGCTGTTAATCTGCCTGTTAGATCATCTTCTTAGGGTGATAGTGAGTTTGTAGCTAGCTGGGGGGGGGGGGGGGGGGGGGGTGTAACAGGTTTAGACACTAAACCACACCCGAGGGTGTTTCTGTTATGCCCTTCGCTGGTTTCGACCATATTTAGATTAGTTTGAGTTTATTTTGGATCACGATCAAACACTGCAAATCCCACCTCCAGCCGGGGAAGCCCGGCCTACACAAAATGCTCGCCTGGTATCGCTTGCGTCTTGTGCGTGCTGAGCCTCCCCGGCCGGAAATGAGATTTACAGTATCTAATCGTGATGTAATTTTAGTCGGTGAAGGCAGACCTTTCTGGTAGAAGGCCACAGTTAAGCTGTTAATCTGCCTTTTGGTTCACCTTCTCGTTCCTTCGGTCTTAGTTTTGATTGCAATTTTTGGGCTTTTGTCGGCTTTCGCAAATGGCTCCAAGTTTGGAGATTAGTTCACTGCCGGCTAACCGGTCATGATTTTTCGCGGCCAGAGTGGCTAGGCGGTCTTTAATGGTGGGGATATCGGCCCTGTCATGGAGTGTTTTGATGGGTGTGTCCCATGGGCGGCGGAGGGCAACTCTAAGCGCGTGATTTTGGACCTTCTGGAGTTTTCCCATGTTTGATTGAGGTCAGTTAGTATGATTGCACCGTATTCGAGTACTGGGCACTCAAAGGCTTTGTATAGTTTGAGTAGGGTGGACTGGTTGGCTCCCCATGATGTTCCCTTAAGCATTTTCAGTAAGTTAATGCGTTTGGTGGCTTTTTTCGCCATGTCGTCGGTGTTTGTTGAAGGACAGTTTTTGATCAATGGTGATGCCCAAGAATTTCGCTTCTTTGCATTCTGGGAGGATGTTGTCCATAAGTTTTAGGTCAAAATCCCGTTTAGTTGTCTTGCGGGTAAAGGTGATTCGTTGGGTTTTATTGGCGTTTAGCTTAATTCTCCATTTGGCACACCATTGTTCTAGCTCGTCGAGAGCGCATTACATGGGTTTTTGGAGCAGATTGGCCGTATTGTTAGAATCCCAGAGGCCCTTATCATCCGCGAATTGGGAAACTTGAACGCGATCTTCGGAGAAGTTAAGGTCATTTATGAAAAAGATGTACAGGAGGGGGGTTAGGACGGATCCTTGGGGGGGGGGGGGGGCTGCTTCAAGGGGGACACTGTCAGACATTCCATTGTTCACTCTGACTTTAATTTCGCGATCATTTAAGAAAGAGGATAGTAATCTGAGCAGTTCCATGGGGAGTCTCATTTTTGATAATTTGTAGCTCATTCCATTGTGCCATACAGAGTCGAATGCTTTTTCGACGTCTAACAGGACTGCCGCGCCTATTTGCTGATTGTTGATAGCCGTTTTCATTTGGGTGACTAGTCGGTAGACATGTTCGATGCCTTCTTTACGGTTTCTATAGGCTCTTTGCCATTTATTGAAGAAGTCGATGTCTTCAAGGTGCCCCCTGAACCGATTGGTAAGGATTCGTTCGAATGTCTTACCAATGCAGCTGAGGAGGCTGATTGGGCGGTAGCTGGCTGGATCGGAGGGGTTCTTGTCGGGTTTTGGTATCATGACACCGATGGCTTTTTTCCAGCATTTGGGAAAGTAGCCATGGGTGAGGCATGCGTTGAATAGTTTGTTTAGTTCTTCGATTAGGGAGTTTGGGCCTTGATTTAGAATTTTGTAGCTTACTTCGTCTTCGCCGGGGTGAGGAGGAATTTTTGCATTTTTTCATGACGTTAATGATTTCGTCATTGGTGATGGGGGTGACAAGGTCATCATCGTCCCCGTCTTTTGGCTCGTTGTCGAAATTGGGGTCACGGTAGATATCAGGGTGTTCATTGATGAAGTCATCAATCGCGTTGATGACGGCGTCATCATTGCCCGTGCCTTGATATGGGCGATGCGTTTTTCTTAGGAGGTCGGCAAAGGTGTCTGCCTTCTCTTTGTCGGTGCGAGTGAAAGAGCCGTCTTCCTTAAGAGGTTTTGTTGCGGCTTTACCGCCCTTGTTTTTTTGCCCAGTAAGAATTTTGAGAGTCCCAGATTTTTTCAGCATCTTGGGTCCCGTTTAGGTTGGCTGTTGCCTTTTCCCAGCTGGCTTGTTTTTTCAGCTTTGAGGGCTTCTTTGCCTTCGCCGTGAAGGCGGTTGTATGTTTTTTTGAGGTCAGATTTCTTGCTGGGGTCAGATTCGGTTTAAAGAGCACGTCGAGCTTTCCGTTTAGATTTGATTAGTGAGAGTGTCGCCAGAGATGGTGTTTCTCCAGGGGCGTACTTCTTTTGGGCATATTTCGTTTAAGGTTGAGTTAATGATTTTCTCTATTTTCTCGCATTGGGTTTCTAGTTCCGCTGCATTGGATGGGGGGGGGGGGGGGGGGGGGGGGGTGGGGTAGTGAGTTTGACATCGATGATGTCGCGGTAAAGGTTCCAATTAATTTTCCTGAAGTTTCTGCGGAGAGTGTGTGTGTGTGTGTGTGGGGGGGGGGGGGGGGGGGGGGATACCTGAGTGGGCCATTTCCTGACTGCAGAGAGGCATGGACCGGGAGGTGGTCGCTGCCTAAGTCATCATCGCCGACCCAGTGGTCATCGATGTGGTTTATCAGGGAGTCTCTAGCGATAATTAGATCGAGGATTTCGGATGGGAATAGTGGGTTGTTACTGATATAGGTTGCTGAGCTGTCATTCATAACCACATGAATGTTTTTTCGTGATTTCAAGGAGGGCTTCACCGTTGGGAGTGGTTTTGTTGCAGTCAAAGTACAGGTGTTTGGCTTTGAAGTCGCCGAGGAAGATGCAGTGTTTGTATTTCCTCGTAAAGAATTCAAAGACAGTGTCAGAAACAATTTTGCTTGGGTCGTTATAATAACAAACAATCGTGATGTTTGTATTGTCAACAGTGATTTCAGTAGCAATCACCTCTGCATCGAGGTGATTAGTTTTTATGGTTTTGATGTTCTGCTTTATTAGAAGAGCGACGCCGGCACCTTTGGTGGTTAATCGGTCTCTTCTAATGGTGCAGAACCAGCTTAGAGAAATTTTTGCTGGGTTGAAGCCAACTTTCGCAGATACAGATAATGTCTGTGTCTTCGAAATATCGGCTGATCTGAAGTTTTTTTTATTGTTAACGCTTCTCGCGTTCCACACGGCTATTTGTAACTTATTCATGATGGGGTTGTAGTTTAATTACGGTGTTTTGTTGGCAGTATTTTGGTGGCTTTATTGGGTGTTGATTGCGGCTTTAATTAGGGAATCGGATATCTGTGTTTTGAAAAGTCGGGACGCTGACCGGCTAACATCTTGACAGATATCCGATAGGCTGGTACTCACGTGTTTGTTTAATATGGTGAACAATGCTCCCGCATCTAATGGACAGATTGTGTGGGGGAGGAAGCACGGTCGGGATTTTATAAGTTAAGGTTTTTTAACTCGATGTTTTGTTTGACTTTTTTGTAGTGGGGACACCCGCGATAATTACTCACATGGGCCCCTTTGCAATTTGGTCATAATGGAGAGTCTGACTTGCATGCATGTGTGAGATGGTTGCCTCCACATCTAATGCAGGTCAGATTCCCCCTGCATTTATTGGCTAAGTGCCCGAAGTTTTTGCACTTATGGCACTGGATGGGTGGAGGGGTAGTTCTATAGAAATGTGGGTCGAGGATCAAGGTTTTTGCGCTCCGAAGGCGCACCAGGGACGTCCCCTGGGGATCCTTTCGACCCTTTTATAGCTTTGTTTTGGAATTTATTTCACATGCTGTCCACAGAAGTAAGCAAGAGGAGCCAGGGAGGAGGCCAGGACACAGTCTGCAGCTGTCATAGGGTCAGGTTGAAGGATGTTCTTGTGTTTGGTGGTTGGTTTCCGGGTGTCCTATGGGTGGTGGATGGATGGCTTCAGTGACGTGTGCTGGTTGAACCCTCGGGTGAGGACCAGTGCGGGAGTTTGGGTCCTCTCGCAAAGGTACTACCTCTCCCCGAGGGTGCAGTTCTGTTCTCAGGCAAGTATAATCTGCCACTTCGAGGGAGATTTCAATGGTTGAGATGGTGGCCATCATTGGCAGTAAAGTCTGCCTCAGGCTGTCTCTTGTAGCTTTGTAGGATTTTTTTTTTTACAGTTGAGCGGTTGGTTGAGTTGCAGTCAGACAATCAATCAACGACCCCTTTCGGGGACCACTAGAAGAAGACCTGAACTTTCCTGGTCCGGGGGCAGGCCTGCATTGTACTCCTATTTGGGTGGGTCAAGATGCGCAACGTGGGCGCTTTACAAAAAGGGGCAGAGGCGGGGCGTAGGACCAACGCTCGCCTCCCTTGAGGTGGGCGACCACTTCTTGGGATGGAGCGGAGGATATTCTGGAACTGTTGGGGGTGTGGTCTACACAACTGGTGTAGTTCTTTGATGGTTGTTGAAGTTCTGGTCAGAAAAAAAATATCTTCAGTGTACCTGCTTAAGGGAATTATAGGGTCGAAATTTCAAACTCGTTGGATGGAATCGATTTATGTGCAGATTGTTAGATATAAGGAAGTGTTGTAAAACGCTGTGTTTAACTTAGCCTTGTCGACCCAGTTACGAATAAAATGGCAGATGCTATAATATGAAACACGAGAATTCTTGTAACCTGTATTATTTTGATTCAGTTGTTGTACATACCAAGCAAAAATGATATATAAATACATTATATTAATGAACTAACACCAAAATTATCTCTAAAGAATTATTAGATGGCTCTCATGTTCCTTCAGCGTCATGTCCCCTTTATTTACGCTGTCGTCTAATTTGTGTATGAAAAATCTTTCCTTCAGTTAATTGGCCACGTCCATGCTAGCCTTCCTAGTCCTACTCCTGGGATCGTAGATGTCGCCGACCACTTCGAATAGGTGTTTGTTCGACAGGAGTATCAATTGGGCGTCGGGGGCGTGGACTAAAACTCTTACCGTACGTCGTCTTATTGTCAGAGAACGCCGATGTATTGCCCCCCGTAAGTTTATTGAGGGATTCCAGACTCGGCTTATTACTCGATCCGAATTCGTCCACTATCAAGAACTGGGCGTTCTCGCGTACTCCCGTGAAGTTTGTCTGTAACTTCGGATGCGTTGTAGCCACAAATCAGCATTTTTTTCAAAACGCTCTTTCCGTAACTGGGCTTATTAGAGTATATATAATAGTGTTTGCGCTTGGGTCTGTCGGCCACGATCTGACCGGTGTGTTTGCCAGTTTCTGCTTCAAAGTCGAAAACAAACTTTTCGCTTTCGGAAACATCATCTTTGAAGGAAGTTATTTTGATTAATTTGTTACTTATATATGATCGGAATTCGAAAAAGTTCCCCGCCTTCGTAAAGCCTCTTATTGCTCCTCTCCTTACAGTGCCGTTTCATTTCGGTCAGTATGTACTCCTGCGTAAACATTCCGTAGTTGAATAGGAGTTGCTCGTCTAGGGGGCGGTCGGAGGAGAGGTATCTGTTGAAGAAGGACACGGGCATTTCTCTGCAATTCAATTCGCCATCTATACGCGTGGGGGCGTCCCTTATGGCGAGCTTTTTTGCCAGAGTATCCATGCCGCTGTGAAGACTTAGCATTTTTTTTTCTTAAACATGAGACATTATTTACCTTATCACTTGTAAGCGATGTCGGAAACAGTATGTTGGTCAAAGTCAAAATTCTTTTCGAGAACGTGCTACTAGACACAAACAGGATATAAAACAATGCTGATGCCCCAGTAGCACAACATTTTAACCTTCCTGGCCATTCTTTGGACGATTTCGAAATCCATCCTATTGAACAACCACCAATTAAAGACACATTAGAAGAAACGGATGAATTTAGAAAAAAAACGTGAAGTTTTTTGGATCAATACGCTTCAAACCCTCTGGCCATTTGGTATGAACATATCAGAGGGCGAATGCGAAAGGAGGTCCATCATTCCTTTCACTTTAACGTACAACAGAATGAATATCGCAATAGCAAAAATGTTAAAAGATGAATTCAATTTTACCAATGCTAAATTAAATGAACCTTTGAATCTTCGCCCTGTCATCGCCGATAAGAAAAACAAAAGCTTGCGTAACATCCTTGTAAGGACTAAATTAGAGCCCATCAGTGAATAACATCAATTTTTGCCAGTCAGTTTAACCAGTTCCTAAGCTCATCACTTAGTTTAAATCAATTTTATGTAATTTTTTGTCATGTTTGAAACCCATCAGGGTTCAGTAAATGAAAACAATTTTTCGGCAGCATATTAAAAGAAAAAAACGTTTCAGTAGGAAATGTCTGTGCCAGTGCGATTTTTTAACCTCAAAACACGCACGCACGCGCGCGCGCGCGCGCGAGAGAGAGAGAGAGAGAGAGAGCGCAAGAGAGAGAGCTCGTGCACGAGAGCTCGCTCGCACGCACTCTCTCTCTCGCCCTCGCACTCTCTCTCTCGCGCACACGCTCTCTCTCTCTCTCTCGCGCGCGCACGCGCACTCTCTCTCTCTCTCTCTCTCGCATGCGTGCACACTCTCTCTCTCGCGTGCGCTCGCTCTCTCTCTCTCTCGCGCGCGCACGCTCTCTCTCGTGCGCGCGCATGCTCTCTCTCTCTCTCTCTCTCTCTCTCTCTCGCGCGCACGCTCTCTCTCGCACGCACTCTCTCTCTCTCTCTCTCTCGCGCGCGCTCTCTCTCTCGCACGTGCGTGCTCTCTCTCTCTCTCATGCACGCTCTCTCTCTCTCGCGCGCGCTCGCGAATTCATGTTTTGACAGGAACTGATCGGGCTACAAACTTTTCGGATATTCACCTCAATTTTTTTTTATCCATTTACGTTAATCACCTTGTTGGAAAATAGATTTATAAACGATTTATCGACGTAATTTTCTGCTTTCGTTCGATTAAAATTTATTCTTTTACAATTCTTTCGACAACTCAATCTGAACATGAAATAAAACACCTCCCTATGATTTCAACAACTATTCATCTCTCTACATTTTCTACCGTCCCGAGTGATTAACGAGAACGTTTTCACCAAGGTGGAATAAAAAATGTCAACGGGGCTATTTAACGATGCCACCTTATACCCTTAGCTGCTGAGGTGGCGTTAAGCACCGGTGAATGAAATATTTAATGATGACCGGATCCGGCCCGTTAACATGACTTTCATGGCAGTGGTCACTCAGCGAGTTGCCGCTCACTGGGAGAGTTAATGTTGACACGGGATTGCCGAAGTATTTTGAAGGGAATTATTACAGCCGTACTTTGGCTTCAGATCTGTGAATGAAAAAAAAATGCCGACTTGCAAAAACAACAATTTATCTGCAACCCTCTGAAAATGCTTATTTACAAGAATTTATATTTATGTACAACCCTCTGTACATTGTGTCTAATGACGCGATTAATTAATAATAATATCGAGGTGCTATATAAGTAATGAAATTTTCTTTAGTTTGAAAATTCTCACCTCCGATATTCTTTTTCCAATTCAAATTAAATATACACAAATTGTACATCAAAATGAAAATCGATGTATAGAACACGAAATACATATGTAATCAACTCGGTCGTAGGCACCCCTGGTTCCTGTAAGTCTGCAACCGTACCAGAACTGATAATTTAATAATATTTTAGGAGACCAACTTGTAGTCAAATATGCTTTACAATAACAAAGCTAGGGTGTCAAAACACATCTGCAGAGCTGCATGGGGGTAAAGTTCCAAACCTTCGCTTTTGTTTGCATAATAAATTTACTTTCGATTTCCGATCGACGTCATCGGATGGAAAAAAAGTATGTCCAACGACGTCTAAAATCAAATAATGAGAAAGATCACCTTAATACAGTATACTATTATTAGATAGAGACTGCGCAGTTGCCATATTCAATGCAGGGTATTGATACCTGTTGAAATTTCTTAGAATTGCGATTTCGATGGAAATTCGCGGTATCGCGTGATTTGTGCATGTCTGTCGGGCCATCTTCAATAAAAAAAAATTCAGACACTGTTGTCCTTTTCCAAAATGCAGTCCCATCGCTGCACTGGGAAGGGTTTTGAATGCCTAGCTTTGTTATTGAAGTACATTCGGTCACGTTGTTCTCGTGAAATATTATTTTATTATCAGTTCTGGTGCGATAGCAGACTTCCAGGAACCAGTGGTGCCTACTGTTAACTCTGAGTTGATAACATATGTGTTTCGTCTTCTATACATCTCAACCTTCATTTTGATATATAATTTGTGTATATTTGAATTTAAGGAATATCAGAGGTGAGAAAATAAACAAAATTCCATTACTTAAAGACTACACTCGGGTGCCGTTTCGCGATACCTAGTTGTTAATCGAGGGGTTGGCGATCTGACAATCCAGTGTTTCCTTATCCAAGTCATACGATTTATTTATCTAGTAAAATGCCCTACCCCTTCATGAATATAATAATTGTTTGTGACAACCCGACTATTGATAATATATTACAAATTATAAAAATACACTTAACTCGATTCCTGTGCGTTCCGTGAATATCCGAATTCGACAACTCCTTGCCATCCTTTCACCAGCACGAACAAACTCCCAGATTAACCCCTAACCGTGAGTTTGATAATTTTTCCCCCACCTTGCATGTCTCATAGCACTCAGTGGGTATATGTCAATCAAACATAACTCCTTTTGTCGGTCATTAACTTGTCTGACGACGATATCGATATTCACCCACCCACCGTTAACGATGGTTTTTTACCTAAACATTTTTTTTTATCAACCTGAGTCATTTCAGACTACTATAGTCACCTTTCTCATAAAATCAATGAAGGAACTTCAGTGAGACAGTTAAAAACAATTCTTCAGACACTGTGGGGTCATGAAAAATCACGGAATCTCATCGGGAAAACTCATGATGCTCCAGAATAATAAAGTCTAGTTCAACTTGATATTGTATGAATTATCTATGCCTATTTTATTTTTATTTAGTATTTTGAAAATAGTGTGGCATTAAATGGAACAAATTTTTTCTTTTTCTTGTAATAAAATCTTGAAATTCATTGTTTTTTTAGTTTGGGGAAAATGTCCAATCTTTTCTTCCTAACTTGGGGAAAATGTCCACCCTCTCATTTGAAATTAGGGGAAAATGCCCTAGGTAACCACGTTTTTAGGGCAAAATGTCCTAGGGGAAAATGTCCGGAACCCCGGTGCGTCAGACTTGAACGAAAACAACACACTATTAGAAACTATATCGGATTAGGAATCAGAGGACAGGAGTCACTCATTTGTCATGAACAGGCCACTTCTTCTTACAATTTAAAAAAAGCAAAAAGGTATAATGAACATCATAGTTATTTTATTGAACACAAGATGGTTTTAAAAAATAAATTTTAGATCGAATTCGTGTGTTAACAGCAAAATGATCGCTCGTCACGAATCAACCTTACGTTTGCCCTGCGCTTCCATCTGCGTTTATCAATTCTATTATATTCAGTTTTTTACAGATACCAATCATCTTCTGTTGAAGATTCCAGATCATATGATTCTGAGAGCATAATTTCGCCGTTGTCAATGTCATTTAAAAATATGGTATTCGTTTTCCGTTGTCGAAAGTCATGGACAACATTTAGTAAATATATTTTATTTCCATCATTTTCTGTCCGCATCGTGATATATGTTTTCTTACATACACTTTTTACTAAATTGACCTTGACTTCCTGACGTTGTTCGCAAATAGTTGATTTTAAATCTACGAATTTCATGTTGGACACTAACAGTCCATCTATGATTGTATTCTTCACCGTTAAACATTTTTTTCTGACACGTTCCAAAAGATGTGAATCACTATCCCTTTTGATATGAAAACCTATGACAAAAATACTCTCATAAGTGAAACAAATGAAGGAAAATCGGATCAAACATTATATTCTATGTAAACAAGAGGGGGGGGGGGGGGCAGTATAAGCTACTCTGGTATCTTTGGGTTTGCTGTCTATCAGCAGAGGAGGAGAGTTGGGGGGGGGGGGGGGCTGCTATGGCCATGCTTGGCTTGTCGTTTAGGGATGTTGTATTCTTCCTCTGGTGAGATGGATACCTCTCAACAAAGGTGCAGAGGGGGTATTGGGCGTCGGTGTTATTCAGAGTTTTTAAATGGAATAAATTTTATTCGTGAACGACAACAGAAAGAGGGTGATAAAAACCTCACGATGGTTTATGCGAAAAGTCTGTTAACGTCATAACGTGAGAGCGTGTCAATATTCCAACAGGGAAATGAAATGTGTTTTGTTAATCTAATCAATGCGCGTTATCCATTAATTTCTATCATCTTGTTAGAAAATAGATTTAAATACGATTTGTGTAGCATTTGGTCGGTCAAGTAAAATTTATTTTTGGAAAGGTGAAGTTTAAAACAGTACTCGCCTTGGTAGAAAATAGATTTTTTTCGGCGACTAAACACGTATTTTTTTTTTTTTCTAAAAAAATGAAATCTGATATGAAATCCATAAAATATTTCAGATAAGTGTCAGAAAACTATCTACAGGTGTACAGCATTAATCTGTCAAAAAAATTTTTTTTTTATGATCGCTATAGTTTTTTAATTATCCCCCCTTCGACAGAGTACATATATTTGACCATTGTTTAACATTAAACGCGTGTTCAAAACCCCCAAAACGCCTGTTTGTTATTTCTTGTAATAACGCGAATGGTGGAGAAATAAATTGAAATTATGTAAACGAACAAAAGTGTCGATTACGGGTGACCCCCCCCCCCCCCGCCCCCATTTATAATACAACAATATATCCTCGACATAAGGATAAAGGAATCCAGCCTTTGCAAATTATTGTGGTTTGTGATCACTAAGTCTCAATGTCGAAAACTATCGGCGACGGGTTTTGAGATTTTCGGAGTCCATCAGAACGATTAGTGACGCATACAAGGGACCATTGTGAACAGATAACCGACCGTAACCAATTGATATGTCATTGGCCTACCCCGAGGGCATACCCTGACCAAGACATTATCTATTTTGTCGATTAAATAACTTCGAGAAATAAAGGTACAAATTTTTCTCATTTTACAACCATTTGTTTGGAAGCGAAACGGATTTCCAGCGTTTTGACCCCTCTTGAACCGAAAATTATACAACTTCAGAAACGAAGGTATAATTTCCACCTCCCATTTTTTCAAAATGTCGGCTACGAAGGCATATTAAAATAAACCGACGAAAGGTACTTCCGATATCGGAAGAAAAAAAAATGATTGGCCGGTGGTATATTTCTTAATTGTACTCTAGTGAAGGTTTCTGAGTTAGTTTTCTGATGGCTTCAAAGAGGCGTGTACCGAACGGGAATAAGGGGATTGGATTTCAAAGGGACGTGAAAGATACATCCGAAAAAAATTAGGGCTGAACGCACTGGCGATGATTTAGAAAACAAACGGCAAGGGTAAACCCGCGGAAAAAAAATTAAAAAAAAACTCACACATACTTCACTAACACTATATTCCAAAATGGAATATAACGTCGATCAAGTCTCAGATGAGAATTTGAGAGAGTAGTTTTTTGTTCTAGATTTTTCACACTTCCTGACATTTTGTTTCATCGAGAAAAAAAAAACGAGTGCCATTAAGCCTTAACGTAAATGGGGTTTCTACGGATTCAAATGGACGTTGGCGAACACTTCAAAGGGGCGAAAGGGGATTAGGGGCGTGTATCGAGGATACTTTGTATTCAATGTGCCATTAATGGAATTATCTTTCACATATTATACTGAAGGAGAAATTCTTACACATATCGAGCCATACAATATTTTGTTCAGTCTGAGCAAAATAAAATATTGCTTGATCTTAGTGAGAAAGAAAATGAAGGTCACACAATAAAGAATAAGAAAAGAATTTGTTGAATATGATGTGTAATAATAAAAACATGCATTTAAAATAGATCGACAATGTCTTCCAACTTGAAGAGCCTTCTCCATCTACCAACTCCCCTTGTTCTGAGTCACTATCCCAGTTCAAAATAAACGGATTTATGCACAGCGGGCACTTGCTGTTTGTTCAGAAAGTAAGTCTTGTATAAATGCACAGCACAGAGTTTGCACAGCTCGTGCCCGCATGACAGTGCCAAAAAATTGTTTTTGTCTTTTTCGTCAAAACAGACGCAACATTCTGCCACTTCGGCATCTTCTGCTGGAAATCCCTACACTCTCTGGTCTCTCCTGAGGCGGTCAAAATCAGAGTCCTCAATTTCCATGAATGTAGAAAATATGACATCGGATGTCTGATGAGGTGGGGGGATATTGAAAGTGTTACTAATATGTGCCTCCTCTTCCAACTCCTCTATCCTCATTAGAAGGGCCACCCTCATGGGAGGGAGATCTTCGTCACTATCAGTGTCGGAAATTAAAATTATCTCTTCAGACATGTTATCGCTATCCTCTGAGTCCGAAATCAGAATTACATTTTCAGACATGTTGTTTTGAAAAGTTTTGACTGGAATCGGGTTTTACAGTGGTCAGTGGTCAGTGCACAACTGAAACTAATCTTGGCCAAGAAGTGGTCAGATATTTCGCCGAAAAACAGATGTGAGCATGAAAAGTAGCAACATGTGCATACAATATAATAGAACAAAGGTTCGTATGGTTCATTCCAGCCGTGTGATAATAAATGTTATACAAACAACATGCTTAGTAACATCGCCTCACAACACAAATAAAAATAATTCGTAGGGGGGTAATTTAGACCCTCCCCCACCTTTAAAACGGCAATAATATATTGGCCAAATCACCTCTTTTGAAACAAAAAAAAAATTAACAATTTTAAAGGTAGATCGGGTATGTAGGTTAGAAACAAGTCTGGGTCTTTTAACTTTGGTAATTTTTTTGATTGTTCTGAACACTTTATTTTTTTGGCAGTGATTGTGGGTGTCCCCCCCCCCCCCCCCGAATGCATAACATTCAAAATCTACCAGAAACCTAACGGGTTGACCAGAACAGAAATCTAACCCTCGAGATACATTATGCTATGATCAAATTATATCCATAGATGTTCCAAGTGACATTAACCACCAATAACAGGATGTGTACACGTGAGTGTTTATTTTGAACACATGCTATTTTTAACAGTGATGTTTCCAACGCCACATCTTTAATTTCTGCAGAAAAAGGCTAGAACGAATCCCGTGTGCTAATATATTTTTTTTTGCATGTTCTGAACACGTTTTCTTGCAGCGGTGTTCCGCTCCGAATGCGTAAAATCCTAGAGACAGATGCTATGATCAAATTATAGCCATAGATGTTCAAAGTGACATTAACGAAATTATAGCCATAGATGTTAAAAGTGACATTAATAACTTGTTCAATCATATATACACGTGGGGGGGGGGGGGGGGGGAGGGAGGGTTTTTAACACATGTTATTTTAATGTGATGTTTCAAACCAATTCGCCTCTAGGAGTATTTATTTCCAATACCATAGACAGGTCAGTCGACGGGTTTATTTTACCTTTGAACACGCGCCGGCCGTTTTAACGATGCGTGTGATGTTTCAAACGCTACTAGCTACACTCTTCGTCCCAGCGGTCCGTATCGGCTCCAATGAAAGGCCACAAGTCGAGTAAACTGAATAGTAGGGATAATGTCCACCCTGAATGTAACTAGAAGCACACAATTTAGAGATAATAGCGAAATACTGTTCAAATTGTCTATATGTGTCCAAAATTATTAGCCGTTGGTTTGGGTAATAAGTTAATTATTGTTTACTGGTGATAAGTTGATTCGCAACTTTTTTTGGCGATTATATAGCTACTGAAATTAATATTAGGAACCCTTAAACAATCTTATAGCTGTGTTGATGACACACCTAGAGTCGCAACTGTTTTTCCGGCCGCGTGTTGGGGGGGGGGGGGGGTCCATATTCTATTACAAATGACGTTTGAAACGCCCACTATTTATCGAATATTTTTTATATATGTGTACAAACTTTGTTACACGGCACATCAGCAAATATGATTCCAGTATTCAGATCAGATATTTCGGCGAAAATTTCTACACAGGGTACACCTGGGTCCATAGGGTGGGATTTGTATACGTGCAATTCTGGTACTATTTTACCACTGGAAACCAAAGTAATAAATGTTGGCCTAAGATTTTGTTTGCCTTCGCATATATATTTTGAGATAAGGGGTAGATCAAGCATGGCTAAAATTAAAATGAGAGTATGTGGAGGGATCATAGATTCGGATTACCGTGGAGATATGTGTGTTGTTTTGACAAATGATTCTATGAAGGAGAAATTTGAATATAAAATAGGCGATAGAATTGCTCAGATTATTTTCCACGAATTTGATAGGAACGTTCGTTTGCAAGAAGTTGAAAGCACGTCTACATTTTCTGAAACGGTTCGAGGATCCGGGGCTTTTGGTAGTACGAATAATTCAGTTGCTTGGCGTGACGACTATAAGCTTAAAATTTTATACAATTCCATAATGTTCTTTGTGATGTGTTACTTGTGTTTTTCTAGCTCGACAGACATTATATATTTTTATCTCATACCAATTGATTTCTATGATCAGTTTACTCGCCTGAGGTTGATCGATTTTGTAATTCAAATAATCAGTGCCTGCCAAATCGCTCGACGTGTTTTCAGAGGCAGGAATGGTCTACCTAGGCTTAAATATCATTACTTCATGGTGCATTGTTACTTGTATTATTCTACCTTTGTGGACGTGACATATTTTTCCCTCGTACCAAGGAATTTAAATAATTTATTTTATCAAACGAGATTGGCTGGTTTTGGGATTAAAATAATCATTGCAGTCATGAGGATGTTATATTTTTGGGTGCATGCGCATTTATGTTGAAAGGTTTATATAAATAACAATGCAAGTTGAGATAGCATTCATTCTATCAATCGTCAAAAAATGAACGCCACATACATTTTGTTTTGGAAAACTAATCTTTTCTTAGCATATCTTTTAAAACTACGAAAAAAAGGAGATGACGAATTCTCCCTGGATAGATATCTGAAAATATTTAGGCAAAACAAAACTCATCTGGCTGAATTGGAATCGCAATTCAAGATTAATATGAATAAAACGCTAGATTTCGAGTCAACTGCATTTATAGTACGGCGACTCATCAATACTGACGTAGCAGTGAGCTTAATGTTGGGAAAATTGTTTTACGATGGAATACTGCGTCGCTCAGAAAGAGATTCTCAAGACATTTCAGACTGTTTTGAATTGTACAAGAGACATATCACAATTTGCGCCCATGTTTGCAGAGAGTGTGGTTTAAAAAGCGAAAATGACAATTTGTTAAAAGAGTCGAAATTTATGAATGTTCGGGACACTGTAACGGAATATTTTACTGAGGCATTGAGAAACCGCAGACGTCCGGAAATATACTAGATGATTTTCCGTTTTCAATATATATTTCCTACTTTGACAACCATGCACATCGCCTCACAGTATGACTGCATTGAAAACTACATCAGCTACCACACGGACATAACCAGCCGGTTGCGCACTGGGGAGCGTATGAATCTTGATAGAGACGAATTAGACACAGTATATACTTTATTGTGGCCAATAACAACCTCTGTATAAAAATTATGATTGTTTGGTTTTATGTGTATTAATAAACAAAAGTAATTCAATTGTAAAAGTTCGTTTTTAAATCAATGTAGTAAAAACACCGTCAATAGATGGGAACAACAGAGGATTTTGTCCCATTAGTGGAGAGAATCACACCGCGCATTTCCTTTCCCCCTCCCCCTGTCCATCCAACAACCCCGAGAATCCATTTCATTCCCCCACCCATCCTTCGTCCATTCATTCCATCATTCCTTTCTCCAACATTTCATCACATCATTCATTCCATAAGATTGTATCACTTCGCGTGGCGGGGAAACTGTTCGTATATTTCCGTATTCATGGCGGGGAAACTGTTCACATATTTTCTTATTGGTGGCGGAAAAGTTTTTTGTGTGTTGTATAATCGTTCTACTGAATGTTATCATGTAAGTACATATCTCAGTAAAGCAGAAAAATGAAGTTTGTTTGGTAGAATGTATGTGTGCTCAAATATTCTGTTCTTATGTTTGTTTGAGAGTCGTCCTTCCGACATGACTCATAAAACTCCATATTTTTTGCAAATGGTAACTGTCCATTGGTCTTTCTATTCAAGTCTGCCGTCGTTTGTTCATAACTTGATCCACCCTGCGGGTGGTTATTCGTAGATTTATGAATTCAAAAATTGGGATGAACTGGCATGTTAACATTGGGGGTGGGAGCGTATATATATCCTGTAGATGGGTTTGGAGGCACTGTTCTGACCTGGCTAGGTATATTTTAATATTCGATGACAAGAAAAAATGTTTGATAGTACAGGCCGACGTAAGGACGGGTAATCACCCCTCATATGAAAAGAATAAGGATAAAAATGTTTTCTTTTATTTTTGAAACGTATTTTTATTGAATATAAAACACTGTTGAACATCATTATTTTTCATCAATTCTTGAACGTTCATCATTCTTGAAAATAATTTTCAATGAAACTACACCCGGTTGTGTTTCCGATATGTGGCTTGATTGAGTTTTCATCCTCTTCCATGTCATATAATATGACACCACAACAACAGCAGCATATACCGATATCATTTGTAGAAAAAAACAGTCTCTGTAGGGACTGGTAAATTTTACAAAAGCTTTGATTCTGTAGTTCGCACATTCCAGATACAATGGGCTTTCAATATTTTAATCTGTGTTACAAACACATGAGTTTAAAGCGTCCGTTTCGTTTATGTCCATTCTGACAGGCAATTGTCCGACATTATAAATAAAAATTCAGGTTTTCACTCTGGGTTGTGCAACTTGGTTTAGTATTGTATGCCAGTTAACATATACACTCATATATTGATTGGCATACGGCATACAAAAACTTTAATATATTCTTTTTTTTTAATTTTGAAAAACTTTACAAGAAAATGTATTAAAGTTTTTGTATGCCGTATGCCAATCATTATAATGGCGTGTATGCTACTTGGCATACAATATTGAATAATGATAATCGCCCGACACATTCGTATGAAATTTGTACAAGAAAAAAGAAACTCCATCCGAACGGCAGTATGAAGTCTGTGGCAAAAAGCCTCATCATAGTTGACATTCGTAAACGCACTGACGATGAAATGCATTGCGGTAATCAAATGATATAGTAATAAAAGTCGGCGTGAGCAAACTGAGCACA
Source organism: Pictodentalium vernedei (assembly GCA_031216915.1). Taxonomy (NCBI): domain Eukaryota; kingdom Metazoa; phylum Mollusca; class Scaphopoda; order Dentaliida; family Dentaliidae; genus Pictodentalium; species Pictodentalium vernedei. The sequence goes on along the minus strand of CM062295.1, from coordinate 676,556,233 downwards.
GAGCGAAAAGAAACAGAACAGAAGCCCTGTGTCATAAATTCAATGAAGACTTTTTGTAAAGGCTACTGACCTGGGTGTTTTCATTTTTGATACTAAGGCAACTGACTGTATTCTAGATCTTATGAATGACAATATATGCCTAAGATAGCAAAATATCAATCAGTATATAATGTGAAATGAAGCTATGTCCTCTTATTCTACGAATGAAACCAGTTATGTTTAATCCCATAAGAACAACGGACTGTGAGCTGTACTAGATTGGAGAGACCCCCCCCCCAAAAAAACAACAAAAAAACAAAAAACGAACGGACAATTGCTTCATATACAGTTTCAGAAAAAATGAAATACAGTGTGACTCAGCTTTATAGATGAGCGAGTGTGTGGAATACAAACGGGGTGTGAGCAATCATGGAATCGATCGACTGTTATAAACGAGCAAAAGTTGTTCATAAACGTTCGTTTATACCTTATATTGTGTACAATGAACTCGACTTGCAGTGACCATATATATAATAGTCTCTCCCACTCTCACTCTCGCTCACGGTAGATATATTCTTTTTTAAATTTTGTCAAAATTTGAAAAAGAATATATTAAAACGTGAGCGAGAGTGAGAGAGAGAGAGAGAGAGAGTGTGTGTGGGTGTGTGTGGGTGTGTGAGTGTGGGTGTGTGTGGGTGTTTGAGGTTAAAAAATCGCACTAGCACAGACATTTCATACTGAAACGTTTTTTTCTTTTAATATGCCGCCGAAAAATTGTTTTCATTTACTGAACCCTGATGGGTTTCAAACATGACAAAAAATTACACAAAATTGATTTAAACTAAGTGATGAGCTTAGGAACTGGTTAAACTGACTGGCAATAATTGACATTATTCATTGATGGGCTCTAATTTAGTCCTTACAAGGATGTTACGCAAGCTTTTGTTTTTCTTATAGGCGATGACAGGTCGAAGATTCAAAGGTTCATTTAATTTAGCATTGGTAAAATTGAATTCATCTTTTAACAATTTTGCTATTTCGATATTCATTCTGTTGTACGTTAAAGTGAAAGGAATGATGGACCTCCTTTCGCATTCGCCGTCTATGTTCATACCAAATGGCCAGAGGGTTTGAAGCGTATTGATCCAAAAAGCTTCACGTTTTTTTCTAAATTCATCCGTTTCTTCTAATGTGTCTTTAATTGGTGGTTGTTCAATTGGGTGGATTTCGTAATCGTCCAAAGAATGGCCAGGAAGGTTAAACTGTTGTGCTACTGGGGCATCAGCATTATGTTTTATATCCTGTTTGTGTCTAGTAGCACGTTCTCGGAAAGAATTTTGACTTTGACCAACATACTGTTTCCGACATCGCTTACAAGTGATAAGGTAAATAATGTTTGGTGAATCACAATGGAGGGGGTTACGGATCTGATAATGATTTTTCGTTTGTTCGGAGGAAAATTCCTCTTTATGATCAGGCATAAATGTATGCAGTCTACAACGAGGCTTTTTGCAATTAAATACCGCGCCACTACTATTTTGCAACGGTCTGTTGTGTTCAATCTTCAGTGGTTCGAAATCGGTAGTTTCAGCTGGACTTTCGAGCTTTTTCAGGGTTTGGGATTTCAGGCTACGCAAAAGGCGCAGCGAGTACCCTCTCGATCTGAGGGCGCCAAATAGAGTAGAACAAGCCTCATTGAAATTTACCTTATCACTTGAATTGCGGTGGAAACGAATGAGCTGTGATTTGATGATACCTTTAAATGTATGTTGAGGATGAAATGATTTTGTGTGCAACAACTGATGTGAATCAGTTGGTTTAAAATATACTTTATAATCTAAATGACCGGACGCCTGAAATTGCTTGCCTTTGTACACGGTTACATCGAGAAAATCAACAGAATTTTCACTGATAGTAGCTTTCAATTTAATATTTGGATCGTGATTGTTCAAAATTTCTAAAAATTCATCAAAATCTTCTTTTGAATGTTCCCAAATAATAAAAATGTCATCTAAATATCTGAGATATACGAGAGGATGCTTTGCACATTTGCTTAAGGCATTTTCCTCCCATTCCGCTACATAAATGCTTGCAAAATTAGGACTGAATCTTTTACCCATAGGACAACCCATTATTTGTAGAAAATAGTCTCCATTGAATTGAAAGTCATTACCTTTTAAGCTCAGCTGTAAAAGATTCAAAATTTGTTCGCATCTGGATATTTTTCAAATGCATTTTTAACTGATTTAACACCTTTATCAATATCAATGTTCGTATACATACTGTCGATATCCAAAGTAGCCAGAATTGCATTTTTTGATATTTTCAATTTCGAAATTTGTGACAGGAAATCCTGTGTGTTTTTTAGATAGCTCGGATGTCTATTTGCTATAGGTTTAAGATGATAATCAATTAATTCCGAGATCGCATAAGGTTCCGAATTACAATCTGATACAATTGGCCTCCCGGGTGGAGTTAAGTCATCCGTCCATGAAGAACGGTCCTTATGGATCTTTGGTAGGATATAAAATTGTCTTGTTTGAGCACTGAGCTTAGCTGTTAAATATTTCAATTGTTTTTTGGTAATGTGACCTTCGTCGAGGAGAAATTTTAAGATCTTATTGAATTTTTCGATATTACTAGGCCAAATAAGTGAATCTATTTTCTTATAATGTTTAGTATTGCTGAGTTGTCTCATGGCTTCCTTTATATAATTATCCCGAGATAGAACAACTACCGACCCACCTTTGTCGGCTGGTTTAATTACTAATTTCTTATTTTTTCGAAGTTTCGTGAGGGCTCTCCGTTCACCAGCTGTTAAATTGTCTTTATCGGAGAGTATGTTCATGCTGAACACCTTTTGGATGATTCGTTTGCTAGCCTCAATAATTTCGGGATCTACTTCACTATCTGGAGGTGACCAACCAGATGATTCTGTAAAAGGAAGTTTCCGACCGCTTGAGTTTCTAAAGCGGTCTGCTAATTTCATTTGCCTAAGAAAATTACAGTTGTATGATGGTAAATTTGTTTGGTTATCAGTTTTTGGCTTTGGTGCTGGTACAAAAGTTAAACCGCGATCTAAAAGAGATTGCTCTTGGGTTGTTAGGTCATTGGTGCCAGACAGGTTAACCACATTAGTTCCTAATCCCACATCTGTTAGGCGGCTGTTACCTTTGCCTTTACTTAGTTTAAATTTAGGTGGTTCAACCAGTGATCGTACATAATATTGGCGGTTCTCGTGGTCCAATGGATTAAATCCTGAGCAACATCAAACTTCGCATCATCAATTTTTGGTATAACGTTAACGTCCTTCACTTTCCGAATGGTTTCGTTGATGATGCTCAGGGTTCTCCTCTCAGCCTGAGGGAGTTTTTGCGAAAAGTTTAGCTCAGCGAAATAAATTTTTGCTGATCTAAACTTGACCCTGATATCGCTAAGCATATTCCGCAACTGCTTAACTACGAGATCAGAATTATCGTTTCGAGAATTCACGCCAATATTTAATAATATTTTTGGGGGACTGGACTGGCCCCTGTGCCCTTTAAACATAGAGCGCAGATGATTGAATTTGGCGCCGGGGTAACACTCCACCTGGATGTTCGGATGGGGATTTCGATCAATGCGTCCTAAATTTGAACTTCCAATCATAAGGATGTTTTTACAAACATCGGGAAGGCGCCAATTCCTTTTGTCAAAATTAACTCCGCTTTTATACCGAAACTGGGAGAATTTAGAATCAAATGAGCGGCCCGAGTTGCGGCTCGGTGATTTGACTATCTCTGAGTACGATATACCTGGTTGAACCACACTAGAGGCAGGAGAAGGGGGAGAAGAAACAGAAGCAGGAGAGGAAACAGGAGAAGAAACAGGAGGAGGAGGAGGAGTTCTAGTGAGAGCACTAGGAGAACCAGAGAAGAAAGGCTGAGGAGGAGTAGGAGGTAGAGGAGCAAGACGAGGCGAGACAGCGTTACTCAATTTGCGAGCATCTTCAGTCACAATATGGACCTGAGATGGTTGCAAATTGAGGCGCATACTCTGAGAGAAAGAAGTAGAAGGAAAAGAAGAGGGAGAAGTGCTTTGCCTTGATCTTTTCTTATTTTGCTTTTCGCGTTGGGGTAGAGGGACAACACGGGCCGGAGTTTGCTTGCTCCCTCCCGTATTGTTCCTTACTCCAGACGCTGGGCGAAGTTCCAGAATGTAAGACTCATAGGCCGAAATCATCTTATCTGTCAACTTATTTTTAAAGTTTTTTTGAGCCCAGATCAAGGCACGCGCCGAAGCGCTGTTGAAGTCTATTTTTTCGAGTCCAGGAGGTGGTCGCATAGCCAAAGTTATCTTAGACTTCAACTGGTTTAATGTTATCTTGTAATGCTCAACTAAAGCATTTAACGTTTGGTTGGCCCATCCCACACTAATCTGTCGAAAAACAGAAAAAATGTGTGGGGTGGGAAGAGCCGGCTTTAGAAAGCCACCTAACTCATCTACTTTCTTCTCCAACTGTTTCGGGAAATCCCGGTTGGCCAAATGCTGCTCTAGGAGCCCAATATGGTGCATACACTGAATCACCTGGAAAAGGGCCTTGACCAATCTAGAATAGGCCTGGAACGATTGTTCCTGGCCTCTTCCAGACTGGGCAACTCTCTTTCCCTGATGCTTTTGTCTTTTTTGAGCCATTTGAAGAATAGGTAGATGAATTTAAAATGAAATTAAAATGAAGAAATGAAATAAATTAAAATGAAATCTAGATATTACCTATTAGAGAAGATACCTGGAATTGGTTGTAGTCTTCAGCAAAGGTAGAAAATAATCCGTCTGTCTCGACGCGTTTCGCTTGGTTTGGCTTTTTCAAAGAGACTTTGAAGAAAATGATTCCAACTTTGATGAATGAAAGGTTTTAGCGCGCCGAAGGCGCGCAGGGACGATGTGGGATTTACAAATCCCTTGCGACCCGGTTAGCCTTATTTTATTTCACTTGGATCTTGGATCACACAGGCCTAGCTTTCCTATTGCCTCAAATGGGGTCTGAAAGGGTATGCACGCGGTTAGAATTCCTGGCAGTTTGCATTGGAGTGATAGATTGTCAAAGACCAAACCCTCAATGCCATTAAGACTATTGGAGAGTGGGCTCTATTTGGTTCCAGCTTGGCGATGGTAGAGGTTTGAGTCCCACCATGGTGGCGAGCCAGAATATAATGTTGTGCGATGGCAATTTTAAGGGAAAAGGAAAAAAGAAAACCAAACAGCAACGCCGGTTTGGTAGCGGCCCCGGTATATGACCATAGCGGTTACAAAAAAGGAATGGAGAAAGCTCCAACAGTTGTTTGAAAAAAACCGGGAGTCATCCATCAAGCCTTCTGGGAGATAGGATGCCGTATGTGATTTTGAGGTATCTGGTTATCCTTCGGGAATTCCAAATGACCTCCACCCCCCCCCCCCCAAAAAAAAAAAAAAAAAAAAAAAAAAGCCCTTAAAAGGGCTGTTTGCTGGCAAGATTGTTTCAATCCTTGCCTTGGTCTTGTTAGGTTTTCTGCACATCTTTGCTTGAGGATTGTTTCAATCCCTCATAGTATGTCATTCAGTTTGGTCGTGTGTCTGATGAGATAGAGGAGGGAGAAAAGATAGAGAGCTGGAAATTAGAGCAATTCGGTTTTTAATTTACACCTTTTCCGTCCTTTTGGATGGGGAAGCCAGCATTTTTTCCCCGAGATTTATATCTCAAGGAGGGGAGACCCGGCAGCAGGTGGAGATTTTCCTCGCTGTTTGCAACTCCCACTGGTAACAGAGGCAAGCTTTCGTGCGTATCGTGTCACCCGCAGCCAGTTCTAAATTTAGGTCACAGAATAACTGGCTCACCCCATCACAATGATGTAATCTTTAACCCTTTCGATAGACATGCCCCAGATTATTTAGTTTTCCTATTGAGGACGCGATGCGCGTTGAGTTCTATTATTAATTCGCTGTCTTGAAGTCTATTTAGAGTTTTGCTTTGAAGATCTTTTAAGCGCATTGCTATAGTGTCTATTTTTGCTATCTCGTGAAGTTTTATCGATGTCCACGTGGGCTTGCGCAGAGCCACGCGCAAGGCATGATTTTGGACCCGTTGTAGTTTTTCAATGTTGGTTTTATTCAGGTCACTTGTTATTATGGCCCCATACTCTAGTACTGGGCGTATATATGATTTGTAAAGATTGAGGAGAATTTCTTTATTGGCTCCCCAATTTTTACCTCTGATCATTTTCACGAAATTGATGCGTTTAGTGGCTTTGACGGTGACTGAGTTTATGTGATTGTTTAGATTGAGACTGCTATCCAGGTTGAATCCCAGAAACTTTGCCTCATTACTAGCTTCAAGTTTATGATCGTAAAGCTTAAGCTCAATATTGGGGACAGGCTTTTTCCTTTGTTTTTTATAGAATGTGATTCTTTGTGTTTTCGTGGCATTTAGCTTGATGCGCCACAGAGCGCACCAGTCTTGCAGGTCGCGGATGGTATCCTGCAGGCGGTTTTGTATTATGTTTCCAGACTTACTGGCCGTCCACATTCCTTTGTCGTCTGAGAATTGAGATAGCTCAACATGGTTCTTCCCTAGTTTGTCAATGTCATTCACATATATTATAAATAGAAGCGGGCTGAGGACCGAACCCTGTGGAGTGCCTGCTTCGAGTTTTACCTCGGCTGACACTTCGCGGTTGACTCTCACTTTGATTTTTCGATCAGATAAAAATGATGATATGATCCTTAGAATTTTGGTAGGTAGCCCCATTTTAGCTAGTTTGTATCTCATGCCATTGTGCCAGACAGAGTCAAACGCTTTTTCTACGTCGAGTAATAGCGCGGTTCCTATTTCATTTTGACTGAACGCCGTTTTCATATAATCTATCAGTCTATAAACATGCTCGATTCCCTCTCTTTGGCTCCTGTATGCCCTTTGCCACTTGTTGAAAAAGCTGATTGATTCGAGATGGCTGCGGAGTCTAGTCGTGAGAATCCGTTCGAAAATTTTTCCAATACAGCTGAGTAGGCTGATTGGGCGGTAATTAGCTGGGTTGCTCAAATCCTTGTCGGGTTTGGGTATCATGACTCCTGTAGCTACTTTCCAACATTTTGGGAAGTATCCACTAGAGAGACAGCAGTTTAGGAGGTTAGTGAGTCTACCGAAAAAAGTGTTGGGACATTGTTTCAGGATTTTGTATGAGACCTCGTCCCCTCCTGGGGAAGAAGAAGACTTACATTTTTTAATTGTGTTAGCCACTTCTTCTTTGCTTATCGGTTCCGTGAGTTCATGGCCATCCCTGTCCTCGGGCGTTTGGCTGAAGTTGGCATCGTTCAACGTTGTCTTGTCTTGAACAAATTTGTTTACTTTTTCTTTGAACTCGTCATCAAACCTATCGCCCTCATGTGGACGATGATATTTCTTAAGGAGCTCAGCAAAAGCGCTAGCCTTCGCCTTGTCATCCAGGGCCATAGTTCCATCGTTGATCTTTAGTGCCTTACTGTTGGCGTCTTTATGTTTTTGTCCAGTAAGGGTTTTAAAAGTATCCCAAAACTTTTTAGTCTCCCTGAGTCCATTTAGATTTTCCGTTGCTTTTTTCCATCTCACGCGATTGTCGTTTGCTATTGCTTTTTTAACTTCGCCGTGGAGGCGATTATACACGGCTTTAAGTTCGACCTTTTTAGTTGGAAGTTTTTCTGATTTGTATGCACGGAACGCCTTTCTTTTTTGTTTTATTATTTGGAGTGTGGTTTCAGTTATTCTGTTGGCCCGCGGTTTAACTGTCTGTTTGGGACAAATCTCATCAAGAGTGTTGTTAATGACTTCACTGAGATTGGTACATGCTTGCTCGAGCTCGCAGGTATTCATTGGGTCGTTTTTGTTTATTTTAACCTGAATTATTTTTCTGAAGAGGTCCCAGTCAATTTTGGATAGATTCCTCCTCCTCATTGTGGGGTATCTTGCGGGTCCGCTGCAACCGTTTAATGTAGCATGAACAGGCAGATGGTCGCTACCTAAATCATCGTCCCCCACATATATGTCTTGCATTTGATTAGTTAGTGATTTACTGGTTATAATTAGGTCAAGGATGTCTGATTGGTGGAGGGTGTTGTTACTGACGTGAGTAATGTCGTGGTCGTTATTTAATACAAAAAGATCAAATTGTTCGATGATATTGAAGAGAGCGTCGCCATTGGGCTCCGTTTTATTGCATCCGAAAACCTGATGTTTGGCATTGAAATCACCTAAGAAAATACAGTGTTTGTGATTTTTCACAAAGAATTCAAAGACTTTGCTGTCAACTGTTTTTTTCGGTTCATTATAATATGAGATTACGGCAACTTTTTTATGATCTAGTTCAATCTCAGCGGCAATCACCTCTGCGTTGAGATGATCGCTTGATATCGTTTTATATTTTAAGTCCTGCCTTATGAGTAGAGCGACTCCGCCTCCACGTTGTGTGGGACGGTCTCGTCTAATGATGTTGAATCCACTTAGCAAAAATGTCTTACTTGGCTTTAACCATGTTTCGCTGATACCAATTACATCTACGTTGGTGAAGTAATCGGACATCTGTGAGCTTTTGCAGTTAACGCTTCGAGCGTTCCACTGAATTATTTTCAACTTATCCATAGGTGTTCAGTACCTGACGTAATTTTACTAGTTAACGTGTTGTGGGTGTGATTTATATTTTATTTATGGCGGCTTCTATTAGCGAGGAAGAAATTTGAGTTCGATATAATTTGGATGCTGTTTTCCCAACTTCTTTACATATGTCGGAAAGACTGACGTCGAAGTGTTTGTTCATTATATTAAAAATTGAACCAGCCATTAGGCTGCACATCGAATGTGGAGAGGCTGAGTTTTCTACGCTGTTGACATTAATAGCTTTGAGTTCTATGTCGGTTTTAACTTTTTTGTAGTGGGGACACCCCCGATAATTGCTTGGGTGTTGCCCGTTACAATTTGGGCATTTCAGTGTTGAAACCTTGCACGACTTTGTTATATGTTTTTCGCCGCATTTCATGCAACGCAACTCTCCTTTGCATCTGTTCGACATATGGCCAAATTTCTGGCATTTATGACATTGTGTGGGCTGAGGCAAAACACGATACTCCTCAGTCTCATATTTTTGTCCGTTTATACAAACACCTTTGTTAATGAAGTTAAGTTTTATGGCTCTATTGGGGCATTTTACTTTAATTTTCCACGTAGGGTTGCCTGTAGTCTTAGATATTAGTCTCCCCCACGAGTATCCCGACAGGGCTTCATCAATATCCCCATTATTGATCTTTGTGGGAACCCTTGTGACGACTACGCAGGGGTTTTGCAGCGGTTGATGTGGTTGTTTATTCGTCCGGTGTTTGCCGTATTATCCTTTTGAGGTTGTTTAGAAAGGGCTCTTACCTTGTCGGCAAAAGATACACCACCGTCAGTGGTGAATGTTGGTGTCGCCGGTATCGTTTCCGTTGCGTGACTGTCTGCCGATTTCCCACCATTGTGGATCTCCGCACTGGTTGTTACTACTGTAACATCCATGGTGTCCGAGGTCTCAACGACAACAACGCCCGGGTTATCGGTGTGTGTCGACGCTTTCCGGGTTTTCTTAGCCACCGTTTCTATTTCCAGGGACTCGCCATTTTCCTGGAAGTCTGTAATCAATATCCAATTTCCTTTTCGGGCGCGGCGTAATCTGATTGACCACATCACAGGTGGGAACAGTAGTTGCCTCTTGCTCTATGAGCGAACGCAACCAGTTGTCTTGACTGGTGGTAACGAGTTCCGAGCCCTGATTTCACATCATTTCACATTATATACTGATTGATATTTTGCTATCTTAGGCATATATTGTCATTCACAAGATCTAGAATACAGTCAGTTGCCTTAGTATCAAAAATGAAAACACCCAGGTCAGTAGCCTTTACAACAACAAAGATAAGTGAGTTTAAACAGGAAAGCGAGTGTGCAGAGAGGGACATAAAGGCGGGGAACTTTTTCAAATTCCGATCATATATAAGTAACAAATTAATCAAAATAACTTCCTTCAAAGATGTTTCCGAAAGCGAAAAGTTTGTTTTCGACTTTGAAGCAGAAACTGGCAAACACACCGGTCAGATCGTGGCCGACAGACCCAAGCGCAAACACTATTGTATATACTCTAATAAGCCCAGTTACGGAAAGAGCGTTTTGAAAAAAATGCTGATTTGTGGCTACAACGCATCCGAAGTTACAGACACAATAAACTTCACGGGAGTACGCGAGAACGCCCAGTTCTTGATAGTGGACGAATTCGGATCGAGTAATAAGCTGAGTCTGGAATCCCTCAATAAACTTACGGGGGGCAATGCATCGGCGTTCTCTGACAATAAGAAGACGTACGGTAAGAGTTTTAGTCCACGCCCCCGACGCCCAATTGATACCCCTGTCGAACAAACACCTATTCGAAGTGGTCGGCGACATCTACGATCCCAGGAGTAGGACTAGGAAGGCTAGCGTGGACGTGGCCAATCAACTGAAGGAAAGATTTTTCATACACAAATTAGACGACACCGTAGATAAAGGGGACATGACGCTGAAGGAACATGAGAGCCATCTAATAATTCTTTAGAGATAATTTTGGTGTTAGTTCATTAATATAATGTATTTATATATCATTTTTGCTTGGTATGTACAACAACTGAATCAAAATAATACAGGTTACAAGAATTCTCGTGTTTCATATTATAGCATCTGCCATTTTATTCGTAACTGGGTCGACAAGGCTAAGTTAAACACAGCGTTTTACAACACTTCCTTATATCTAACAATCTGCACATAAATCGATTCCAGAGAAACGGGAGAGTATGAGTATCTAGGGGTAAGCATAAATATAACGGGAAGAGGGGTGTACAGAAATTACTCAGCCAAACTGATTCTGAAGGGGAAAAGAATTCTGAACCAACTAAAACTTTTAGGGAAAAATAGTTTCAACAAGGTCTTTGTGGGGAAAACACTGTGGGAGAGGGTGGGTTTACCAAGTATAACGTATGGCACGGACGTGATTCCATTACACCAAACCGTTACTAAGAAGTTGGAAAATACTCAAAATGATGCCGGCAGATGGATAACAGGGTCGAGTAATGCTGCAGCTTTGGAAGCAGTAAGGGGGGAGCTTGGGTGGATGAAAATCAAGGACAGGGTAGATTTGGGAAAACTGTGTTACTTTAACTACTTGAGAAACCTGCCTGACAACCGGTGGTGCAAATTGATGCTCGATACCATTTGGAATTCTAACATAGAAACGGGGTGGTCAAAACATGAGGGAACTAATGGACAATTACTCTATAGAGGTCACAAACATAGAAGTAGGAATGAAAGAAGGCAAAAGGTTTGTCAAAGAGAGAGTCATGGAAGATTGCAATCGAAACTGGCGAGCAGGGGTTAGCGTGAAAAGATCACTGCAGGGGTTACAATATAAAGAAAAGCCAGCTTTTGAGAAGTACCTAGATGGCACCTTTGGAGGGTCACTGCTATTCAAACTGAGATGAAGATCACTGGAGCTTCGGGGAAAAATTGGGAGAGATGGGGAAAAGGGATGCCAAATGTGCCACTCTGGAGTAGTGGAGACCCTGGAACATTCTCTTGGAATGCCCACAGTATATACCTCATAGAATAAAATTTACTGGAAGAATAATGCAGAAGTGGGGTGAAGAAACAAAGGATAGATGGCTGAAGGGGGACACGAGGGAGAGGGTAGGAATGCTTATTGAAGAATTGAAAAAGAGGAAGTGAGGGACACTATTAAGCAGTTTATATCTGAATGCTGGGAGGAGAGGAGGGGAAGAGGGGGTGGGGTGCAGGGGGAATGATGGCCTTCTCTTATGAGGACCGCGACAAATCAGCGGCTGGCCAAAGAGTTATTATTATTATTATCCAACGAGTTTGAAATTTCGACCCTATAATTCCCTTAAAAGGCAGACTTAGTTTTCATTAGAATATGTAGAAATAAAAAGATAAAAGCAGCACATTTTTAATTGTGATCACAGGTAAGCTGTTAATCTGCCTGTTAGATCACCTTCTCAGGGTGATAGTGAGTTTGTAGCGGGAGGGTAACAGGTTTAGACACTAAACCACACCCGGGGGTGTTTCTGTTTTCGACCATATTTAGATTAGTTTGAGTTTATTTTGGATCACGATTGAACACTGCAAATCCCACCTCCAGCCGGAGAGGCCCAGCCCACACACAACGCTCTCGCCTGGTAACGCGAGCGTCCCGTGCGGGCCGAGCGCCCCCCCCCCCCCGGCCGGAAATGAGATCTGCAGTATCCAATCGGGATCTAATTTTTAGCTGAGTCGGCGAAGGTAGCCCTTTCTGGTAGAAAGCTATAGTTAAGCCGTTTTTCTGCCGGTTTATTCACCTTCTCGTTCCCTATTATTTAGTTTTTTAACAATATTTAATCCTGATGTAATTTTGCTTGAGTCGGTGAAGGCAGCTCTTTCTGGTAGAAGGCCACAGTTAATATGCTTTTCTGCCTGTTAGTTCACCTTCTCGATCCCTAGTTTTTTTTGAGTGGTCCTAGTTTTGATTGCCATTTTTGGGCTTTTGTCGGCTTTCGGAAATGGCACCAAGTTCGGAGATTAGTTCGCTGTCGGCTAACCGGTCATGATTTGTACCGGCCAGGGTGGCTAGGCGGTCTTTAATGGTGGGGATATCGGCCCTGTTGTGGAGTGTTTTGATGGGTGTGTCCCATGGGGCGCGGAGGGCAACTCTGAGCGCGTGATTTTGGACCTTCTGGAGTTTTCCCATATTAGTTTGGTTGAGGTCAGTTAGAATGATTGCACCGTATTCAAGTACTGGGCGCACAAAGGCTTTGTATAGTTTGAGTGGGGTGGACTTGTTGTTGGCCCCCATGAAGTTCCCTTAAGCATTTTCAGTAAGTTAATGCGTTTGGTAGCTTTTTTCGCCATGTCGTCGGTATGTTTGTTGAAGGACAGTTTTTGATCAATGGTGATGCCCAGGAATTTCGCTTCTTTGCATTCTGGGAGGGTGTTATCCATAAGTTTTAGGCCAAATCCCGTTTAGTTGTCTTGCGAGTAAAGGTGATTCGTTAGGTTTTATTGGCGTTTAGCTTTATTCTCCATTTGGCACACCATTGTTTAAGCTCGTCGGGAGCGCGTTGCAGGGGTTTTTGGAGCAGATTGGCCGTATTGTTAGAATCCCAGAGGCCCTTATCATTCGCGAATTGGGAAACCTGAACGCGATCATCAGAGAAGCTAAAGTCATTTACGAAAAAGATATATAGGAGGGGCTTAGGACGGATCCTTGGGGGTGCCTGCTCCAAAGGGGACACTGTCGGACATTTCATTGTTCACCCTGACTTTAATTTCGTCATTTAAGAAAGAGGATAGTAATCTAAGCAGTTTCATGGGAGTCTCATTTTTGATAATTTGTAGCGCATTCCATTATGCCAAACAGAGTCGAATGCTTTTTCGACGTCTAACAAGACTGCCGCGCCTATTTGCTGATTGTTGATAGCGGTTTTCATTTGGGTGACTCGTCGGCAGACATGTTCGATGCCTTCTTTACGGTTTCTATAGGCTCTTTGCCATTTATTGAAGAAGTCGATGTCTTCAAGGTGCCCCCTGAACCGATTGGTAAGGATTCTTTCGAATGTCTTATCAATGCAGCTGAGCAGGCTGATTGGGCGGTAGCTGGCTGGATCGGAGGGTTCCTTATCAGGTTTTGGTATCATGACACCGATGGCTTTTTTCCAGCATTTGGGAAAGTAGCCATGGGTGAGGCATGCGTTGAACAGTTTGTTTAGTTTTTCGATTAGGGAGTTTGGGCTTTGTTTTAGAATTTTGTAGCTCCGGGTGAGGAGGAGTTTTTGCATTTTTTTATGACGTTAATGATTTCGTCATTGGTGATGGGGGTGACAAGGTCATCATCGTCCCCGCCTTCTGGTTCGTTGTCGAATTTGGGGTCACGGTAGATATCAGGGTGCTCATTGATGAAGTCATCAATCGCGTTGATGACGGCGTCATCATTGCCCGTGCCTTGATACGGGCGATGCGTTTTTCTTAGGAGGTCGGCAAAGGTGTCGGCCTTCTCTTTGTCGGTGCGAGTGAAAGAGCCATCTTCCTTCTTGAGAGGTTTTGTTGCGGCTTTACCGCCCTTGTTTTTTTGCCCAGTAAGAATTTTGAGAGTTCCAGATTTTATTAGCATCTTGGGTTCCGTTTAGGTTGGCTGTTGCCTTTTCCCAGCTGGCTTGTTTTTCATCTTTGAGGGCTTCTTTGACTTCGCCGTGAAGGCGGTTGTATGTTTTTTTGAGTTCGGATTTCTTGCTGGAGTCAGTTTCTTTTTTGAGAGCGCGAAGGGCTTTCCGTTTAGATTTGATAAGTGACAGAGTCTCGCCCGAGATAGTGTTTCTCCAGGGGCGTACTTCCTCTTTTGGGCATATTTCGTTTAAGGTTGAGTTAATGATTTTCTCAATGCTCTCGCATTGGGTTTCTAGTTCCGCTGCATTGGATGGCGGCGGGGGGGGGGGGGGGGGGGGGGATGGGGGAGTTAGTGAGTTTGACATCAACGATGTCGCGGTAGAGGTTCCAATAATTTTCCTGAAGTTTCTACGGAGAGTGTGTGTGTGTGTGTGTGTGTGGGGGGGGGGGGGGGGGTACCTGAGTGGGCCATTTCTCAGCTGTAGAGAGGCATGGACCGGGAGGTGGTCGCTGCCTAAGTCACCTACCCATTGGTCATCGATATGGTTTACCAGGAAGTCACTAGCGATAATTTGATCGAGGATTTCGGATGAGAATAATGGGTTGTTACTGATATACGTTGCTGAGCTTTCATTCATAACCACATGAAGGTTATGTTTTTTCGTGATTTCAAGGAGGGCTTCACCGTTTGGGGTAGTTTTGTTGCAGCCAAAGTACAGGTGTTTGGCATTGAAGTCGCCGAGGAAAACGCAATGTTTGTATTTCCTCGTAAAGAATTCAACGACAGTGTCAGAAACAAGTTTGCTTGGGTCATAAAAATTAAACAATCGCGATGTTTTTATTGTCAACAGTGATTTCAGTAGCAATCACCTCTGCGTCGAGGTGATTAGTTTTTATGGTTTGGGTTTTGATGTTCTGCTTTATTAGAAGGGCGACGCCGCCATCAGTGGTGATCAGTCGGTCTCTTCTAATAGTGCTGAAGCCACTTATAGAGAAGTTTTTACTGGGTTGAAGCCAACTTTCGCAGATACAGATAATGTCTGTGTCTTCGAAATAGCGGCTGATTTGAAGTTTTTTATTGTTAACGCTTCTAGCGTTCCACACGGCTATTTGTAACTTATTCATGATGGGAATGAAGTTTAATTACGGTGTTTTGTTAGGGGTATAATGGCGGCCTTACTGGGTGTTGATTGAGGCTTTAATTAGGGAATCCGAAATCTGTGTTTTGAAGAATCGGGACGCTGACCGGCTAATATCACGACAGATGTCGGACAGATTAGTATTTACGTGTTTATCTAATACAGTGAACAATGCTCCCGCAACTAGCGCGCAGATTGTATGGGGGGAGGAGGCGCTGTCGGGATTTTTTAGGTTTAGGTTTTTTAATTCTATGTTTTGTTTGACTTTTTTAAAATGGGGGCACCCGCGATAGCTGCTTACGTGGTCTCCCTTACAGTTTGGGCATGAGGGAGAGTCTGACTTGCATCCTTGTGTGAGGTGATTGCCTCCACATCTCATGCAGGTCAGATTCCCCCTGCATTTCGAAGCTAAGTGCCCGAATTTTTGGCACTTGTGACATTGGATTGGTGGAGGGGAGGATCTGTAATCCTCCACCTCGTGCTTTCGTCCATTGATCAAGACCCCTTTTGCGGTAAATTTCAGCTTAGTTTCGTTACTGGGACAGTTTACCTTAAGTCGCCACGTGCATTTGCCCGTGGCTCTAGAGGTAAACCTTTCCCAATCGCACCCCGGCAACCCCTTAGAAATTACCTCTTTGGGGGTGTCTGGGTGAACCCTGGTAACGACTATTATGAATGAGTTTGCCTTTTTGACGGGTGGGGCGGGTGTAGCTTTCCCTTGCCCCTGCCTTATAGGTTTAGTCATTGGGCGATCTGCTGTCTTCTTGAGAACAGTGGAGAACTCCAGGTCCATAAGTGGTGTTGGGATTGGTAATGGAGTCGGCCCTGAGTTACTTGGACTCGGCTGCCCTGATGCTTAGCTGCTAGGCTAGAATTACAGGAGTTACTTGCATTATTGGGTTTTTGGCTTTCTTTGAGACGCGACTGCGGTCAGTTGTGCTAGTTGTAGAGATTGAACCAGGAGGGCACGGACGAGGAATGAGACTCCGACACCTCTTGACTTTGCGTTCCGTCAAGGTCTCGAAGCCATCCTCGTTCGTGCTTTCCTGCAGTTGAATGTCGCAATCTGAACTTTCTCTTCTCTGTTGGTTTCTCTTTTGATGAGCTCTATTGCATGTAGGGACCTGAACTTTGGAGGCAGGGACCACAGACACGCAGTTGCTGTCGCCGTTACCTATGGAGAAGTCAGGACTAAATAACTACGACAGAGGCTTGTCAGGGTTGAATTCCCTGGTATTCAAGGGGTCTTTAGGATCATTGAGAGAAGGTGAACTGGTTGTCCTGGCCACCCCAGCAGCCCGAGCGACCTCTGCGTAGGATCTAGGGCTTCCGCCCTTTTCCAGCTCCGAGGTCGTTGGAATTGCTGAGCCACCAGTTGCTTTGACTGTATTGTTGACAAGTTCATTTGCCTTAGGTGGGGCAGGGTGAACTTCTGATGTAGCAGTTAGTCCAGATGCCGTGTCTGGTAATTCACTGTCCTGAACAGAGGAGGAATAGACTTCCTCTTGGTCTTCCTTAGCGGAAGGACAGGACTCAGACTGAAGAATAGTGGCAGAAGCAATACCTCCCCCAACACTGTTTTTCATGCTTATGAATTGATGGTGGAAATCCGTCACCACCTGGACCTCCTTGGCAGGGGAGCCAGGGGTGAGTGGAATAACACCCGAAGTTTCTACAGCAGGATTTCTGTGCCTGTTGGGACACTCTTGGCCAGCAGTGAATTGAGCAATACGCTCATCCTTCTCCTTGACGGAGGCTTCCAGGCTGGTGATCTTATCATTGAGAATTTTGACAGTGTTTTCAAGACTTCTTATCAGGGTCATGAGCTCAGAGTTAGGATTAAAGTTAGAATTAAATGAAACGTCACTTACCTGGTTACTGGTGCAGAAAGAAGCTGATCTTCTCGCCGCTTTCTCCCTCTCTCTACTCTCTTTCCTCTGCTCCTTCTTTTCCTCCCTCCTTTTTTCCTTCATGGCTGCTGTTGATGTATTTTCTGCAGTGTTATTTTTGTAGAGTTGAGACATGGTAGGATCAAGATGAGAAATTCGTCAAGCTGGTCAAGTTAATTAAGTATACAAGTTAAGCTCTTTCTTTTTCCAGATATGAGTGTACTCACTTTCTGGAAAGTATGAGGTGTTATGCGAAGGTGTTAATTGGCTGACTGATGACTGAACTGACGAAATGCAAATGGGGGTCGAACGAAATGGTTTGACGCGCCGAAGGCGCGCAGGGACGGTATGGGGGACAAGCCCCTTTCGACCCTCTTTAACTGTATAAGTCTGGATGTGGAAAAGGAGTTAAGGTAGTCAGCGGCGTCTGTGTCTCCTGCGGTTTTTCTTGGGAGGAGGAGGATGCGTCGGTGAGATAGTTGTAGGTGGTGTTTTTGGATCAGGGGGAAGAGTAGGCTCTTTGGCGGTGTACGGCCTGATCCTTGCTGCTGTTTCTTGAGCACTTGAGAACTGTTGGAATGTCCGATAATCATTTTGAGTATTGTCCTGATCATTTGGGATGAGGTACCTGCTTCTAGTTGGATGTTGTACATCTCCTGGAGTGTGGCACGGAAATAGTCGCACAGGATCTCCTCCCGAGGAATGCCTCCACGGAATCCGGGATGCTCTCCTCCTGGTCAGTCTCCTGGCCCGAAGAAGCCGGAGAAGCAAGAGCTGGAGGAGTGGAACGTGCGTGTCTGGGACAACTTCCTGTACCATAGACAGATCATCTTCCTCCATCTCCTCTTCAGATGAAGAGTAAGATGGGTTGGAGATCGATCTGTCACCTGACGACCCATAGTCCTCCGGACCCTCCTCCTGAGAGGGGAGTGCCGAGCTGGACAAGGGTTGGTCAGGGGCGACAGGTGTTGACCCTATGACGCCCTCACTTGCCTCCTTCTCTTCCTTCTCCTTCTTCTTCTCCAGAAACTCCGTCATTCGCCGGGCATCTCGTCGTCTGGCGGAGGGTCCCTTCTTTCTCTTCCTTTTCTTCTTGGTGGTGGCTGTACTGCTCCGGTGGTCTTTGTCCAGCTTGTCCGAGCCGCAAGGAGGGTGACCAGTGTGGGAGGAAATCCCCCCACGAAAGGTACTACACCTCTCCAAGGGCGTCGGTTCTGTATTAGTATTAAAATCCACTGTCAAGTGAATTGTTCCCTTGCGCACCTGGATACTCCAGGTGGTAGCAAGGGCGGCCTTCACTTTGATCAGTGTTTCTTGGATGACTAATGGTAGCTCCATTGTTCTCTAGATGTTTTCACCTCGGAGGGGCGCGGTTGCTCAGTTGGTAGAGGTGCAGGCTGCAAGCCGAGAGGTCCTCGGTTCGAATCCCACCTGCGGCAACCGCGTTGTGTCCTTGGGCAAGACACTTCACCCCGATTGCCTACATGGGGGCACGATGACGCTATGTACTGAGGCGTACTGCACGTCGATGGTGCGCATGTCTTCAACCAATCTAATCCTGTCTGTGCTGCGGTGCAGAGTTCAGAGTTACGATGTTGGAGAGCTGGCAGCTGCTCGTCGTTGCTCGGTGGTTCTCTCCGGGTACTCGTAAAACTGTCACGGTCACGATTAGCCATTGTGCATAAGTATGTGATCTTAAACAATAATAAATAAATAAATAAATAAATAAATTACACCTCGGAGTCCAAGGTGCGAAAAGTGAAGTGAATGTAAACGAGAAGCTTGTGGGTGAGCCAACGTGTTTTACCGAGTCGTCAGCTTCATTGATAGACCTTTTTGCGGTTAGCGACACAGTGAATGTGAAAACCTGCGAGGTCTTAGAACCGATTATCCCCGATATGATCCGCTATCATTGCCCAATTACCATTGAAGTCGAGTTTCCAAAGCCAAGACCCCCACACTTTCAGAAGACGGATTTGGTTGTACTCTCTATGCAATTATGATGCATTAAATGCCGCCATCTCTCGCGAAGACTGGAATTCTCTATTTGATAATCCATGTTTAGATACCATAGTCTCTAACTTCACTGACAAATTAATCGATACTGCTTCTAAACATATACCAAACAAATACATTACTTCGAGGTCCAATCAGCCGAATTGGATGCACAACGAAATATGATTACTAATAAGACAAAGAAAACGCTTGTACCGCATAGCCAAACGAAGTGAGCTTCCGAACGCTTGGGCAAACTATAAACATAAACGGAATGAAGTTGTTTCAGCTATTAGGAAGGCAAAATCCTTACACTTATCCAAAGTCCAGTCTACCTTGGGGAGTAACGAAATTCTA
This sequence comes from Pictodentalium vernedei, assembly GCA_031216915.1. Taxonomy (NCBI): domain Eukaryota; kingdom Metazoa; phylum Mollusca; class Scaphopoda; order Dentaliida; family Dentaliidae; genus Pictodentalium; species Pictodentalium vernedei. Next base: position 676,536,683 of record CM062295.1, on the reverse strand, counting down.
ATTTCACAGTGGTGAAAAACACTAAAATCCTTCTTTGGTAGTAGACGCCCTGCTGAAATTCCTGTTATCAACCACATGAACAAAATATATTCCTCAAATATTGAGAAAGCGGAAGTACTCAATGAATACTTCTGTTCTGTCTCTTCCGTCGATGACTCCCGTGCCTCCCCGCAAGATCTTATACTCTGCCCCCAACAAACAATTGATAGTATAACCATTCACTGTAGTGAGGTGTACGAAGCACTGAAATCTTTAAAGGTGTCCAAGGCGTCGGGTCCTGATCTTATCAGTCCACGTCTTCTTAAAGAATGTAAAAATTCCTTAAGTGAACCACTCTCGGTTTTATTCAACATATTGCTGAATAACTCATATTTCCCTTCAATGTGGAAAAAGGCAAACGTCTCTCCAATCCTAAAAAAAACCTGCAAACATAGTTAGTAATTATCGCCCCATATCCCTGATTGGCTGCGTTGGTAAAGTCTTTGAAAAATGTATTTTTAAACAACTATGGCAATTCCTGAACAATACCAACGCTCTTAGTCAATTCCAGTCAGGTTTTAGACCAGGCGATTCGACTATTCTCCAACTAACTGACATATATGATGAATTCTGCAGAGCGTTGGACGAAGGGAAAGAGGTTAGGGTCGTTTTTTGCGACGTCAGTAAGGCCTTCGACAAGGTATGACATGCTGGTCTCATTCACAAGCTGGAGCGTATTTGTATTTCGGGTGATCTACTGTTATTTATAAAATCGTACCTTTCAAATAGAACTCAGTGTGTGGTGGTGGCATCAGAGGCATCTTCATGGCGACCTATAAATGCTGGAGTACCACAAGGATCTGTTCTTGGGCCCTTATTATTTCTGATCTATATAAACGATATAACTGAAAATTTACTTAGTAGTATACGCCTTTTTGCTGATGATACTTCTTTATATCTAATTGTGGAAAATCCAAACCAAGCCTCGAACCTAATTAACCACGATCTAGCTGCAATTGAACACTGGGCTGAAACATGGTTAGTTGAGTTTAATCCTCAAAACACCGAGAGTATGATTATAACACGCAAAACCAACCCCACTGTTCATCCACCCCTATTTCTAGGTGGCACTCAAATATGTGAAGTTAATACTCATAAGCACTTAGGAGTGGTATTAAATACCACATGTACTTGGAACAACCACATTGACCATATCTGTTCCAAAGTCTGGTCTCGTTTAGACTTGCTGAGGAAAGACAAGTTTGATCTCGACCGTAATGTCTTGGAGAAGATATACTTTGCCTTTATTAGGCCGCTACTGGAATACGCCGATACTGTTTGGGATAACTGTTCGTTAACCCAAGTCGCCGATTTAGAAAAAATTCAGATCGCAGCGGCGAGAATAGTTACAGGTGCAACACTTAGTGCTAGCAAATTCTTGCTATACACCGAAACACGATGGGACCCTCTTGAAGAAAGACGTCGTAAACATAAACTGGTTCAATTCTTCAAAATGTATCACGACTTGTCGCCTCCTTATATTGCTATTAAAATTCCACCTCTCATATCCTCGACAAATCCATCATTCAACCTTCGAACTAGACAAAACCACAGAGTTCCATTTTGTCGAACAAATCTATATCAGTCCTCGTTCATCCCCAATGTTGCTGATCAGTGGAATAATTTGCCGCTACCAGTTCGCGAGAATTCCTCATTAAGTGAATTTAAGACCTTCTTAAAAGCTGGCAACCGACGACCACCGTTATTTTATAGCGGGGCCAAATCTCGTGCGGCTCAAATTTACCACTGTAGATTGAGGTTACGTTGTAGTAGTCTTAACGTCCACTTATACGAAAATCACCTAGCACCTAGTCCACATTGCCAGTGTGGCGAGCTCGAGACACCTGAGCACTTTCTCCTCCACTGTCCAATCTTTCTTAACGCACGTAATGAAACTATCAACTTACTTCCTTTTTCTATAGACATTTCCATACTTCTGTTCGGTTCTGAAGTTTTAAACAACAAGGAAAACAGTATAATTTTTGATGTAGTGCATGACTTTATCTTATCGAGTGACAGGTTTCGGTGACAACTCATATTCTCACAAACTTCATCTTCCCTGGACTTTGCGCTTTAGGATTAACATCATCAAGCTAAAACTCTTCCTACTTATGCAATTATTAAATCAGCTGCCCAAAGGCAAGGATTTGAATTCATATTGTTGACAACGCATCATTTGAATTCTTATTCTAATGGCATCACGTATTCAGGATGGCCTACTTCTACTTCTTCTTCATTTCTTCCCTCTTCTGTCTAACTTCTTATACTCTTGTCCTTCTATAGTTTAAACAATCTCGCAGATCGCTGCCCGGGGGCTGGGGCCTGTAGGTCAAGTTCTACCGTTTACGAAATAACTGACCTCCTCTTTAATCAGTTTTTGTGTCGGGCCTTCGCCGCTTTATTTGTAACTGCTTACGCAAGTTTCGGTGCTTCTCTGTGTAGATGTGGGAAAATGAATAGCAGTACCCGAAAGGACAATTTGGCTACCCTTTCAATTATGGTGTGGTTCATTGCCAGCGGGGATCATGCCCCTGGGCAGCAATATGCGAGGTCCACTCCACTGCTGATTCATGCCATCATCCTTTGAAAAGTGTTGTTGAATAAAGGAGAGGACTCATATAAGTCTATGGCTTCCTGTCGAATCCTCGTCTACTTACAATACCGATTACTTCTGTTTCTGTTATACCGTGTACAACCATGAAAAATGTTTGCCGTTCTGTAGTTTTATTATTATGTAATGTATACGCGTAACACTGCTTTATGAATAAATATTGTTTAAACTAAACGAGAAGAGAAACGGCCGGCGAATCAGAACGAAATGGGGGTCAATAAAATGAAGACCTTATATATTTAGAAAATTGAATTGCGGAGGAATGCGAGGATCGGAAGTGGTAATATGGAATGCTGGGTCTTATGTTACTAATCTAGTGAACACGGACGTTAATGAGAACGTATTTTATTGTGTGAGATCAGAAGTCTTGATATATGCTTTATTTCGTAGTATGCAGGAGTATAATAAACTATGCATAAAGTACACGCGATGAACTCCCGGGCATCCTCTTAAACATCCTCCGGTTGACATACTTCAACTCCGAAAGACCAGGTGTATATCTCCCGCTAGGCTTCCTCGGCTGTATCTCTACAAAATGAACATGCTCCACACTTGCCTTCTCCCTCAGTCTTCTTTCCAAAGCCAGTAGATTCTCTAATATTACTCGGGGATCGCCGCCAGACCTAACATCATTTCCTCCCAACTGCAAAATCATCATTCGAGGGGATGCCTGCACCATTTTCTGATAAAGATCCTTTGTATATGTCTCCACCCGCATACCGCCTCGCCCAAAAAATAAGACGGGCTCGGGTACGACTAACAGTGACCTAATCACCTACCTAAACGAGCACATAAGGATAAACTGCAAAGAAACAAAGCCCCCTCCCAGACCCCCCTCCCCTCCCCGACCACCCAACCCCTCCGACAACCCTCCTGTATAACCATCGTAGTTCGTATTATGACAAGCTTTTTTATATATTGGTGGGCCCTTAAAAGGGCCGTTTATGTATCTTTAAATGCATGACGGTCTATGCCTGATGTAGTCTTCTCAGCGCCTTTGCTGCCTCTCTCCCAAACTGGGTCCGATATAGCCGAAGCCCTCGATCGCTAAGGTGGATGCGGTCAGGTAGGAAATCTCTCGGCAAGCGTATAGGCCTGAGTCGGACAATACTGGACTTTAGCTTCTTGTGCAGGCGGAAATTGACGATCCGCATCTGACGCCGAAACTCCTCCTCTGTGAAGCCGGGTGTCCACTTCTGGCCGGAGTAACAATTCTGCCACCAAAACCTCGGGTACGCGGTAGTCAACTTTCAGGCGCTCGCACAGAAACGGCAAAGCTTGCCACGCCTCTTTCGGTGAGCTTCCCTTCCTCAGGTCGTTGCCGCACAACTGAACAATAACAACAGTTGGCTCATTCGCCATCATTTCCATAAACTTCCACTCAGGGTTGTCGATGACCGTCATGCGAGGCGAGGTTAAAGAAGGGTTAAAGAAGCACTAAAGGCCGAACAACAAAACTATTGAGAGAGGGCCACCTCCAACCTGAACGCGACAAAAGATGCGAGAAAATTCTGGAACACCTTCAAGGTGCTCACAGGTCAGAAAGCAACCCAAGACAGTCCAAACTGCTCGAAAAAGCTGACGGCACCCTCGCCGCCAGCGACAAGGAAAAAGCAGACACCTTCGCGGAATTATTGAGCCGAACTCACCAACCCCACATAGGCCCGGAATATAATGACTCAGTCATGAACATAATTGACAACTTCGTTGATTCCCACCCAGAGGTTTACCGCGACCCCTACTTCGGCAACGAATATGAGGAAGGAGACGAACATGACCTGATCACCCCCATCACGGCCGAGGAAATAATCAGCGTGATAAAAAAATGCAGAAGCTCCTCCTCCCCGGGAGAAGACGAAGTAAGCTATAAAATCCTCAAACAAAGCCCCAGCTCCTGCCTAACCAGGTTAGAGGCCATATTCAACGCGTGCCTCACCCATGGCTGCTTCCCTAAATGCTGGAAAACAGCCATAGGAGTCATGATACCGAAACCCGCCAAAGGCCTCTCCAAACCAGCCTACTACTGCCCTATTAGTCTCCTTGGTTGCATCGGCAAGGTTTTTGAGAAAATCCTTGCCGATCGGCTAAGGGGCCACCTCGAGGAAACTAATTTCTTTAATGACTGGCAAAGAGCCTACAGGCACTGCAAAGAAGGCATGGCACATATCTATCGCCTAGTAGAACTCATTTAAAACGCGATCGATAACAACAATCTAGGTGCCGCCGTTCTGCTTGACGTGGAAAAGGCTTTCGACTCAGTCTGGCACAACGGCATCAGATACAAACTCATTAAACTCAACATCCCCCCCAAAATTACCAATTTCCTCCTTCCTAAACGATCGCGAAATCAAAGTTAGAGTCAACAGAGAAATATCAAAAAGCATCCCACTTGTTGCCGGAATGTCCCAAGGGTCAGTACTCGGCCCGCTCCTGTACATAATCTACGTAAACGACCTCAAAATCTCTTCGGACCGGGTCCAAATCTCACAATTCGCAGACGACAAAGGCCTATGGGACTCCAACAGCCACCCCCCCTCCCCCTCCAAAAATCCCTTCAAAACGCGCTGGACGACCTCGAACTCTGGTGCGACAAATGGAGAATTAAACTGAATATAAGCAAGACCCAGAGGATAACCTTCTCCGCCAGGAGGAAAAAACGCGACTTCGACCTCCAATTAAAGGGCAAAACCCTCCCAAAGTGCACCGAAGCAAAATTACTGGGAATCACCCTAGACTCGAAACTCAGCCTCACAAAACATACCAATAACGTAGCCGCGAGAGCGACCAAACGAATTAACCTACTAAAAATGCTCAGGGGCACCACCTGGTGGGTGGAGGGGGGGGGGGGGGTCTAACGAAACGGTACTACTCAAGCTGTACAAGGCTTTTGTGAGGCCAATTATTGAATACAGGGCCCTGGTCCAAACCAATACATACAAAAGCAATATTGCCAAACTCCAGAGAGTCCAGAACCACACACTAAGAATAGCCCTCAAAGCTCCATAAGACACCCCAATTAAGATCCTCCACCAGAGGGCAAAATCCCAACCGTCAAAGATCGCCTCGCCACTCTAGCTGCCAAAAACCTAGAACGGTTCGAAGGCAGCACACCGATACCTCAACTTAAGGGAATATGCGACAGTAGACAAAAACCCCAAAACCTGCATAAATTAATAAATAACCAGGCAAATCACGGAACGGAGAACGAAACAGCGAAGTAACACCCTGGGAGGGATACTTTGTGGTAATCAGCTCTCCACCCCAATTGTGTTTTCGAAAATAAGTTCCTCTTTCTCAGACACTGGTGGCCCCTTAAAAGGGCCGTTCGGCAGACTCCTTGCCAAACATTCAATAGACGGATGCCTTCACTCGAAAAACCCGAGTTATTACGCACCCAAGATGCATCCGATACCGCCGGTTCCCCTGCTCATTAAAATGCACTCCATCAGGAAGGAAATGTTGGGGAAAGCGCACATCCTTCAGACGAATAACCCCCGCGGACATCCTCTTGTACATCATCCGATTAATATACTTCATTTGTCGACGAAACTCTTGCTCTGACAGTCCAGGGGTACACTTTCCACACGGTCTCCTCGGCTGTATTTCCACGAAATGGACATGCTGAACGCCGGCTTCCTCCCTCAATCTCCTCTCCAACGCCAGCAATCTCTCTAATACCACACGGGGATCTCCACCAGGCCGTACATCGTTCCCTCCTAACTGTAGGATCACCATGCGAGGGGATGCCTGGATCATTCTCTGGTTGAGATCTTCGTGATACGTCTCTACCCGCATACCGCCTCGCCCCCCCCCCCCCCCCCCGTCGGGGGACTCGTTGTTCAGAGACTAAAGGAGAGAGAACCCCCAACAGGCTAGCTGTGTTGGTTTGAGGTAGTAGGATTGACTTGAGTGGCGGCTATTTGTGACAATGTTATGTCTGGGATATAGCTTTTTGTATTTAAAGGGTCTCTAGGATCACTATTGGCCGTTTAGTTGTTTTTTGGTGACTTCTTTGGATTCGAGTGACCTCGGCATAAGTTTTTTGACTTTGGGACCCCCACAAATGCCTGGATCCCTGGACTCCTAGGACACCTAGGTTCTTTGGCTGTATTGTTAGTATAGATATCCTGATTATTTTTGATCATTTTGGCAGGCTCGGGTCGTGTCTCCGCCACAAACTGGATCTCCATTGGTGGGGAACCAGGGGTAGGTGGAGTAGCTGACGTAGCTTGATTGTGTGCTCCCAGAGCAATTCTGGCGATGGTCTCGTCCTTTTCCTTTGTATTTTGGAGCTCCGTAACCCGACTCCTTGGGCCCTCTATCATCTCTTTTAGATCAGATACTATTTCTTTTAACTCGGTAACACTAAGGGCTCTATTATCACTATTTCCACTAACAATATTTTTGGACAGACCCATATACTCTTCTGGCTGCTCTCTCCTTCTCTTTTCTCTTCTCTTTCCTCTCATCCCTTCTCTCCTCCCTCTTCTTGTCCTTGATGGTTGTTGTTATTGGATTTCTTACTTGACACATGGCTATTAGATTTACGAAGTTCCCAAAATATTTCTGTCGGATATAGCCAATTTAGTGTTTTAAATGACAACTCATTTATTTAATTTTCCAGATATGATGGTAATCACTTTCTGGAAAATGAAGTATGTAATTGACTGGAGTTATCTGACAGAGAGGTGCTAATTGCGAAAGAACCAGAACCTTTGAGTTTAGTCTAATCTAACCGAATGGTTTTAGCACGCCAAAGGCGCGCTGGGACGTTGTGGGGCAAGCCCCTTTCGACCCTCGTTTGCAGTATATTCTTCCATTAATTTGAAACATCGTCATCAGCATAATGTCTGAGCGGTGTAAAGGTGCAAGAGGATGTGTGTTTCTGTTCCTTGCTGTTGTTCTTCAGGCAAGTATAGTCTGCCGCTTGTAGTATTGTAGATTAGAAAAGGCCTTCATCGGCCAGTAAAGTCGGCCTTCGGCTCTTTTGCTGGTGTGTACGGTTATTGGTCGACACCAAAAACCCACAGAAAACAGACCTTAACAAGGTACCACCAACCTGAACATTCCTGATTCAGGTAACAGGCCTGCTATTTCTTACTGGAACGGGACATGTGATGTGTTACAAAAATTGGTCAAGAAAGCGGGGCGCAGGACCACCGCTCGCCTCCCTGCGGGTGGATGCCCACCTCCGGGGATGGAGTGAAGGATGTGCTGAAGCCATAACGGTTATTGAATTGCCATAACAGTCCATATCGGTTATTGGGGGGTAAGGTAGAAGCGGAAAGATAGTTAAAAAACCTCGAGTTAAAGCAGCAAAAGATCGAGTAGACGAAGAAGAAAAGTGCTGGTGGAACGTTGGCTGTCTTTTGGATGTGTCACTGTCATGTGTATTTTTCAGGCAAGTATAGTCTGCCGCTAAATGAATGTTGAAGTTATCACTGGCAAGTATAGTATGCCTCAAGCTCTTCTGTTGTCTGTTGTTTGGCAGTTGCGATGTAGATTTTTGGGCGCTCTGTGCGTGGGGTGGTCGTGGAGTCTTTTTTCTGTTGTGTCTGGTCTGGTACGTTTGCAGTGGTCTGTTTGTATCTGCTGTGACTGAAAATCGAAAAGTATAGAATGATTAATGACCCCTCCCACCCCCACCCTTCCCCCTTGTCTGTGAGGTTATGTTCTTGTCTTGCATGATTTGACTGTGTGGCTGTACTGTCGGCTGTTTTCTTGGTCTGGTTGTCTCGTGTGTCGTGTGCATTTCTTCAGGCAAGATTAGCCAGCGCTATCACTGGCAAGTATAGTCTGCCTCAAGCTCTTCTGTTGGTGGTGAATGGTTGGTTGTTGCATGGTTGGTGGTCAAGAGTGATGTAGGGTGGTCGGTTGTCTGATTCTCTTGGTCTGCATGGTTCTCCTGTTGTCTGCTTTGTGTCAGGGTTATGCTGAAAGTAGATACGTTGATAGATGAGTACCCGCTCCTCTTCTCCATTTTGTCTCTCGTATTCGGCGCTCTGGGCTGAGCTTCCGAGGCTGAAGCTGAAGTTGTCTTTTGGGTCGGTATCGCTGTAGCGGGGTGGTAACAGGTTTACACTCAAAACCACACCCGAGGGTGTTATTATCCTGTTTAACCCTCCGCTGTTATCTGCATGGGTTGGTCTTCTTGGTGATCATTTGATATTTTGGGAGAGCGCAGGACAGGCTTACACACAATACCACACCAGAGGGTGTTACTTTCCTGTCTTGCCCTTCGTTATTAGTCCTATTTGGGTCGACCTTATTTGGTTAATTTCTGAATGATCAGCTGAAAGCGATGAGACTCCATCTCGAGTAGTTCCAGTAAAGACAAACACGTTTGTCTAGTATCTACCCATTGTAAGGGGGTGGGGCAAGAGCGGAGTTGAAAAAAAATCACTGAAGAAGACAAATGGCTCAGTAAGCAAAAAGAAATCATGGCACAACTAAGGAGTGACCTCGTCACCCAAGGGGAGGAAGCTGAAGCTCGCCATCAAGCCATCTTGAAAGCAGCTGATGCAAAGTACATGGCTACTGCGGACCAAATTGAGTCAGTCCAGGCCCAACTCTATTGCCTACAAAATATGAATACCAATATCAACCTTTTAGTAAACAGGGTCACCACATCCAGGTGTGACCTCCAGACAGCCAACCCAAAAGAGGTTACAGTAGGGCTCTCTGCCAACACCAGGATCTCTGCACACGGAGATTAGGGTAGTGGCGGAGGTCCACGCTAAGCACACCCAAACAAGGCCAAGTAAAACCCCAGGATACAACTCAAGAGATCAGTAGAACCAACCCTCTGGACCTTGAGTCAGGGCCAACACTATCTGCAATGCTAAACACCTCTCAATGCACTCAAATCAGAAGGAAAAAAAATACAGCCAGGAACCGGAGCCTGAGCTGGAGAAGGCGTTTACCGCGGAAGTCTTATCACAAATCTTGACAGGAGACATAAGAAGGTCCTGGTTCCCAGCAACAAGAGCCAGAATACCGTGGGTCTGCTCCTCCCATGGAAGCCGGTGGTACAACTACCACCCGTCAACCATAATATGAGGGCAAAAAAGGGGAAAACAAACAGCAATAACCAACTACCGCCCCCCTTCCTCAAGGGGCCAGCAAAAAAACTTCATAGTCGTCGTAACCAGAGTCCACCCGGACACGCCCAAGGACAACATCAACTCATCTCTCCCAGGGTGCGACTGGGAAAGATTCACATCCAACGCCACAGGCAAGCGCGCCTATATGATCAAAGTAAAGTTCCTGAATCGGGAAGGAAGACTCAAACTCATGGCACAAGATGGGTGGGGTGGGGGCGGCTATCAAAGGCAGACGCCATCACGTAGAAGAATACCGTTCTACCCCTCCCCCCCCCCCCGTCCAATGCCACAACTCCCAGAAATGTGGGCACATGGCTAGCAATTGGAGAGGGCAGCTGAAATGAATGAAGTGCGGGGAAAACCACATCCCCAGCGCGTGCAAACCAGCTGCACAGAAATGCCCTAACTGCCAAGTGGAGCACACGAGCAATTATAGAGGGTGCCCCCATTACAAAATGTTAAAACAAGTGCGGAACTTGAGGGCCGACCTCAATAAGCCTGTTAACGCTTCCTCCTTCCCATACACACTCCGTTCCCTCATCACAGAAAGCCTACATGAGGTTTCAAAGAATCATCTGAATGCCGACCTGGCGAACATATGTCAAGTTGGCAGCAGGTCGACAACTAGGTTATTCAAAACTGATTTCTCGCACCTTGAAAAAGCTGCTGTCACTCAAAACAATTAATCCAGTCTAGAACCGTATAAAATACGCAAGTAATTAAAGCCCGATCATGGATAAGCTCCTTCTAGCAGTATGGAACGCACGCTGCGTGTATAACAAAAATTTCCAAATCGGTAATCATTTTAAAAATACGGACGTCCTGGGAATCTGTGAAACTAGGTTACGTAATCAAAGAAGCTTTTCATTTAGCAGATTTAATGTCATTAGAAAGAACTGCTCCCACACCACCCACGCAGGAGTAGCCCTTCTAATAAAAAGCGAGTTGAAACAGAAACTGATCAGAACTGACCACCTTGATGCTGAAGTGGTTGTCGCGGAATTAACAGCCGATAATAAAAAATAGCAATTATTTGCTATTACAACTCCTCTGACAAAAGTCAGCAACGAGGTGAGTAGTCCTTCTAATAAAAGTAGAGTATAAAAGGAGGTAGTGACTTACCCTAAGCCAGGCAGACATCTCAAGGGAAGTGGCATATCAAAGGTCAGGAGGTACCGGATTGCCGGTGAATCGGGATTACAGAAAGCTATTGATGTGTTAAGTCGGGTCCCCGGTAGAGGGAGGGAGGGGGTTGGTAACACAAAATAGCTATAGGGAAACAGGTCCGTTATTACCTGGTAGGTAGGTGTTGCCTCGTATTATAGGGGCACTATCCCGACAATGACGATATCGAATCACTCAAACTAGAAGCCAAACCAGGTATTAGGACAGAAAACTGTGATATTCCCCGGGAGTAGTGGGGTAGACACTAGGAGTGGAATGGCATAGGGAGTAGGCATGCCATTTGGAAACGAAAATTTCAAAACTAATGCTGGAGTTTAGGCGCGCATTGACCAGGGTGTCGCCTAGGTTGGTAGAGCGTTGAAACGCCAGAGTAGGGAAATGAGGGTTCACTGAGTTGGGGGAACTCTCAATCGGGCTCCAGAATATTAAACGGGTGTGCTTAGTATGCTTTATGTATGTGTTAAAGGGTGTAGTAAACACTAGTGGAGGTTGGGAATGTTTTCCTCCGAGCCTTGCTTCTGTTTGTCTTAGCCAATATCCCCTGCCTATTATGGAAGTTGACCCTGGAAAGCAGGGGTTCGAGGAGGGTACGGAAGTAACCTCGATCAGCTTAGTTTTGTATGAAGCGTAGTTTATGTTGCTCAAACAGAGCTGGGTCGGAAGTATTCCATATAAAGCGTATTAGCTCACCTTTCAGGATCGCCAGCTGATCGGAATTGTTCCGTATAAAGCGTATTAGCTCACCTTTCAGGGTCGCTTGGCGCACTGGGATACTAGTTTTGGATTTGGGTGAGATAAGGTTTGTTGGTTCAAGGCACCGAGGTAGTTCTGTTTTCGTTTTAGACAGGTATTTTTCCACCAATACGTTGCGGCAAGATGTCAGGGATGGGTGCATCCTGCTGTGGAACGGGTTATTGAATTTGTTTTTGTCACAGTGGATGACCTTCAGTTGCATAGCAGCTGGAAATCACTTTGAAAGTGGAATCGAGTGGGTTCCTTGGGAGTGGGAATAAATTTCAGTCCTTTACCCAGTACAATCTTATCGTGGTTGGTTAATGGGTGGTTGGATAAGTTTGTAATGCACTTGTTTGCGGAATCAGCCAATCGGGCCAGTGTGGCGCTGTGTGCAAGCTGTTTCTTCGTTCGATGGCGCCTGAGTTTATTGGAACGACGGGTATTCCAGGCAAGGTGGGCACGGTTCGGGTTTCTGCCAGTTTTCAGTATTTCGAGTGGTAGGACTGGATGTCATGCTATGGTTTGGGTTAGCATGTATCTGTGCTAGTCACGCAGATGGTTTGAGTTGCTCATTGAGAGCTAGGAGAGCTGATTGTTGTGTAGGGTTTAGGAAGGGTTGTAATAGGGGTGCCAAATTGTGAAAAGGGCTCCTGGGGGTCAGGAGATTGTTGTGTGTCAACTAGGAAGTCGCGGTTCTTTTTAGTATCGACAGCCTTGTACCGGGCAAGGTCTTTCTCAACAAACAGACAGGACGGTATCTGCCAATTGGAGGAATATTTATCTTTCATCTGGGTTACAAATCCTCAGTATTAGGGTTTGTTTTTACCTCAACAATCGATTCTTATATTTTGTTGAGGTGAGAATCAAGTTGTTCTAGCAAGACGGTCAGGCGCTGGCTGGTATGGAATGCCAGGCTCTCAAGGGCTTGAGAGATATCGTGCTGGAATTTAAGGGTGTGGTCAGTTAAAGTTTGCATATGGTGCAGGGTTGACCTGTAAATTTCGTTAGAAACAACATTGGTTAGGTTGTATTGTTCATACCTTTGAAGGAGGGACGAGACGCGGGCTTCTTCATACAGGAGGGATCTGGTGTTATTAAGATGCCGTCTTAGTTGTTTCTGGGTAGACGGGTTAAGTGTATTCATTTTAGAGAGCTACAACTGGCGTCGGTAACTCAAGGGGTCCTTAATTACTCGTCCGGAAATAATATCCGCAGGGGATAACTAGTTTCGCCTAATTCAGGCTTATAAAACCAACGAGAGGTACGTGGGTCGTTGAGTAGGTGTTTAGCTGTCGCAGGTTGTAGTGTTAATTCTGTTGAATACAATAATTCCTATAGGGTTAACGTATCGCTGTGTTGGGTGAAATGGACAACAACACAGGAAAGGTATGGTATTTCAGTCCAATTTTTTAGTGAGTAAACTTAGTGTTTTCAGGTACAATGACTAAGGTGCGAATTGGGTTCAGGAAAATTGTAAAAATGAACACCAGATCAAACTTGTGGGAAGAGACCATTAAGAAATGGTAATCAAAACAAAGTGTCAAGGGCTAGACACAAAGTAAAAGTCAAATTGTTATCAAAACAAGTTGCGAGCAGGTTTCGGAATCGGTATTGTGGAGTATAAAAGGAGGTAGCGACTTACCCTAAGCTCACTCCAGAAAATCCAGATCGACTGCACCCTCGGGGAGAGGTAGTACCTTTGTGAGAGGACCCAACCTCTCACACTGGTCCTCACCCGAGGGTTCAACCGACATCAGTCAAAGAGACCATCACGCCACAATCGGTGACAACTGCCGAATACCTGAACCTGTTCCTCCTTCAACACGAGTAGACATGTGGAAATTAGTCATCTACAGTCACTGAGGGTCGAAAGGGGCTTGTTCCCAACACCGTCTCTGCGCGCCTTCGGCGCATTAAACCATTCCATTCGCCTAAGCTCACTCGTACCGACAAAGAGAAGGCCGACACCTTTGCCGACCTCCTAAGAAAAACGCATCGCCCGTATCAAGGCACGGGCAATGTTGACGCCGTTATTAACGCGATTGATGACTTCATCAATGAACACCCTGATCACTACCGTGACCCCAATTTCGATAACGAGCCAGAAGACGGGGATGATGATGACCTTGTCATCACCAATGACGAAATCATTAACGTCATAAAAAATGCAAAAATTCCTCCTCACCCGGCGAAGACGAAGTAAGCTGCACAATTCTAAAACAAAGCCCAAACTCCGTAATCGAAAAACTAAACAAACTATTTAACGCATGCCTCACCCATGGCTACTTTCCCAAATGCTGGAAAAAGCCATCGGTGTCATGATACCAAAACCCGACAAGGACCCCTCCGATCCAGCCAGCTACCGCCCAATCAGCCTCCTGAGCTGCATTGGTAAGACATTCTAACGAATCCTTACCAATCGGTTCAGGGGGCACCTTGAAGACATCGATTTTTTCAATAAATGGCAAAGAGCCTATAGAAACCGTAAAAAGGCATCGAACATGTCTACCGACTAGTCACCCAAATAAAAACGGCTATCAACAATCAGCAAATAGGCGCGGCAGTCCTGTTAGACGTCGAAAAAGCATTCGACTCTGTTTGTCACAATGGAATGCACTACAAATTATCAAAAATGAGACTCCACATGAAACTGATCAGATTACTATCCTCTTTCTTAAATGATCGCGGAATTGAAGTCAGAGTGAACAATGAAATGTCTGATAGTGGCCCCCTTGAAGCAGGCACCCCCAAGGATCCACCCTAAGCCCCCTCATGTACATCTTTTTCGAAAATGACCTTAGCTTCTCCGATGATTGCGTCCAAATTTCCCAATTCGCGGATAAGGGCCTCTGGGACTCTAACAATACGGCCAATCTGCTCCAAAAACCCCTGCAACGCGCTCTCGACGAGCTGGAACAATGGTGTGCGAAATGGAGAATTAAGCTGAACGCCAATAAAACCCAAAGAATTACCTTTAATCGCAAGACAAATAAACGTGATTTTGACCTAAAACTTATGGATAACACCCTCCCAGAATGCAAAGAGGCGAAATTCCTGGGCATCACCATTGATCAAAAATTGTCCTTCAACAAACACACCGATGACATGGCGAAAAAAGCAACCGAACGCATTAATTTATTGAAAATACTAAGGGGAACCTCTTGGGGAGCCAACCAGTCCACCCTTCTCAAACTATATAAAGCCTGTGTGCGCCCAGTACTCGAATAACAGACCTCAATCAAACAAATATGGGCAAACTCCAAAGGGTTCAAAATCACGCGCTCAGGGTCGCTCTCCGTGCCCCTTGGGACACACCCATCAAAACACTCCACGACAGGGCCGATATGCCCACCATCAAAGACCGCCTAGCCACCCTGGCGGCGAAAAATCATGACCGGTTAGCCGACAGTGAACTAGTTTCCGAACTTGGTGCAATCTGCAAAAGCCGAGAAAAACCCCAAAACTCATTCCCGAGGGCAAAACTAGCCGATAACCAGCGCATCAACTGAATAAACCGCCTACCTAAAAATACTAAATTATGTGCTAATTAATCGCTCTTTTATACTTATGAGTGGCCCTTAAAAGGGCCGTTTATGATTCCTGTTTCATGTCTTATGTCATATGCACGAAGTCCTCCTCTTCTTATATCCTGATACGTGCGCCTCCCCACGCTGTGCAGCACTCGTGCCAGAACTCCCCGGTATCTCTACAGACCTGTTTTCTTGAAATGGTCCCGGTCGGGAAGGAAGTGAAGGGGGAAACGCAGGCCCTTCACCCTAATGTAATGCCCGGACTCCATCCTTTGCTCCATCTGACGATTTATGTACTTCCTCTGGGCCTGAAAATGCTCGAATGTCAGGCCCAGTGTCCACCGCTGGCTCGAAATTCGTGGGTGAATCTCAACAAAAAACACGCTGTCCATCCTCCTGCAAGCGCCGGACCAGCGAAAGCAGGCCCGACACCACCTCCTGTGGGTTACCCGCCGCCACTATGTCGTTTCCACCAAGCTGGAGCACTACCAGTTCCGGGCGTCGTTCCACCATAGCACAATACTCCTTCTCTGGGTAGTCTCTTACTCGCATCCAACCGACACCGTGAAAACTAACTGGACCTTGTGAGCCCAAACTATGGCTCCCGCAATAAGTCCCCAGCCTACGGACCAGGCTACTTCCAAACACAGCTGCTAAATTGGATCAATCCATGTTGTCGAAGTATAGTTCCTTCCAATGCAAAAATCGCCAGTTTATGAAATACCGAATGAATGAAAGGTTTTAGCGCGTCGAAGGCGCGCAGAGACGATGTGGGATTTACAAATCCCTTGCGACCCGGTTAACCTTATTTTATTTCATTGGATCACACAGGCCTAGCTTTCCTATTGCCTCAAATGGGGTCTGTGGGGGCGTGCACGTGGTTAGAATTCCTGGCAGTGATAGATTGTCAATAATCAATCCCTCAACGCCATTAAGACTGTTAGAGAGTGGACTCTATCCGGTTCCAGCTCGGCGATGGTAGAGGTTTGAGTCCCACCATGGTGGCGAGCCAGAATATAATGTGTGATGGCAAATTTAAGGGAGGAAGAGAAAAGAAAACCAAACAGCAACGCCGGTTTGGTAGCGGCCCCGGTATATGACCGTAGCGGTTACAAAAAAGGAGTTGAGAAAGCTCCAACAGTTTAGTTTGAAAAACCGGGAGTCATCCATCAAGTCTTCTGGGAGATAAGATGCCGTATGTGATTATGAGGTATCTGGTTATCCTTCGGGAATTCCAAATTACCTCCCCACCCTCCCCCCCCCCCCCCAAAAAAAAATACCCTCACACAGACACACCCTCAAGCCCTTAAAAGGGCTGTTAAATCTTTATTCAAATGCTTATTAAAATAAAATGTTTTCTCGTCCCCAGCCAGACAAGCTTGTTTCAATCCTTGCCTGGTGTTTAGTGGTTTCTTGTGTATGTTGCAGAAAGGTAGGATGCACCAATTCCTCCAACGCTTTGTCTACCATTTCCATGCGTCTTCTTGATAAGAGTGTTGCAAGAAAATCTGAGAATGGTCTATTAGACAAGTTATAGGTAGAGAGAAAGATAGGTATTCGCTATTGTATATGTGTGATTGTTGCTATGGATGGGGTAAGGGATGTGTTTCTTCGGAGCCCACTCCCCACACGCAGAGTTGCGAGGCAATCCCCAAAGACTCAATCCTAAAGATCTCAATGAGTAGCGAGGCAATCCTCACTGACTCCACGCAGTTTAATTCTATTGAGTAATTTTAATTTACTGTGGATAATTTTGTTTTTCTGTTAAGGGTTCGGTGTTCGTTCAGCTTCACCATTGATTCAGTATCCTGGAGTATGTGGAGGGTTTTATTACATAGATCTCACTAAACGCATTTCAATCGCGCTTCAGAAGAGTTCTCAAAGGGTAGCGAAGCACTCCTCACTGACTCCACGCAATTTAGTTATATTGTATAATTTTTTATTTTTTTTTATTTTCTGGAAACTTATTTTGTTTTTCTGTTAAGGGATCGGTGTTCGTTCAGCTCAACCATTAATTCATTATCTTGGAGTCTGTTGAGGGTTTTGTTTTGTAGGTCTTTTAATCGCGTATCAGTAGTTTCTGTTTTTGCTAGCTCGTGAAGTTCTTTTATCTGGGTTTGCATAGTGCCACACGCAGGGCATAATTTTGAACCCTCTGTTGCTTCTGAATGTTGGTTTTGCTCAGGTCACTTGTTATTATGGCACCGTATTCTAGTACCGGACGGATAAATGTTTTGTAGAGCTTGAGAAGAACATCTTTGTTTGCTCCCCAATTTCCACCTTTGATCATATTCAGAAAATTAATACGTTTAGTAGCTCTAACCGTAATGGAGTATGCGTGACTGTTTAGACTGAGATTGCTATCAATGATAAATCCCAAAAATTTGGCCTCTTTGTTTGCTTCTAATTTGTGATCGTACAACTGGAGATCGATACTGGGGACTGGTTTTTTCCTTTGCTTCTTGATGAACGTAACTTTTTGAGTTTTGGCGGCTTGAGTCTGATGCTCCATAGGACGCACCAGCTCTCAAGATCGCGAATGGTATCCTGTGGACGATTTTTAATTATGTTTCGGGACTTGCTGGCCGTCCAAATGCCTTTGTCGTCTGAGAACTGCGATAGTTCAACAAAGTTTTTCCCTACTTTTTCTATGTCATTCACATATATTATGAAAAGAAGCGGACTTAGAACCGACCCTTGTGGTGTTTCCGTTTCGAGTATTACTTCCTCTGACACCTCGCGATTAACCCTCACCTTGATTTTTCGGTCAGTTAGAAATGATATAGTCCTCAGAATTTTAGTGGGTAATCCCATTTTCGCTAGTTTATATCTCACGCCATTGTGCCATATCGAGTCGAACGCTTTTTCTACATCCAAGAAAGCGCTGTTCCGATTTCGTTTTGACTAAATGCTGTTTTCGTATAATCGACCAGTCTATGTACGTGTTCGATTCCCTCTTTCTGACTCCTATACGCTCTTTGCCATTTGTTGAAAAAGCTGATTCGAGATAGCTGCGAAGCCTCGTAGTGAGAATCGGCTCAAATATTTTTCCAACACAGCTAAGCAAGCTGATTGGGCGGTAGTTAGAAGGGTTGGTAAGATCCTTGTCGGGTTTAGGTATCATGACTCCTGTAGCTACTTTCCAACATTTTGGAAAGTATCCACTTGAGAGACAGCAGTTCAGGAGGTTAGTGAGTCTACCGAAAAAAGTATTGGGACATTGTTTCAGGATTTTGTATGAGACCTCACCACCTCCTGGGGAAGAAGACTTACATTTTTAAATTGTGTAAGCCATTTCTTCTTGGCTTATCGGTTCCGTGAGTTCATGGCCATCCCCGCCCTCGGGCGTTTGGCTGAAGTTGGCATCGTTAAACGTTGTCTTGTTGTCTTGAACATATTATCCTTTTTCCTTGAACTCGTCATGAAATTCTCCTGTCGTTGTCGCCTCCTCACGCTGTGCATAATACGAGCCAAGACTCCTCGGTACCTCTGTAGTCCTGTCCTATTAAAATGGACCTGGTCGGGTAAAAAGTGCTGGGAAAAACGCAGACCCTTTATTCGGATGCAGTGCCCGGGCTCCATTCTCCTCTGCATCCGCCGATTGATAAACCTGCTCTCGGCCTGGAACTGATCGACGGTCATGCCTGGCGTCCACCGCTGGCTTGGAGGACGTGACTGTTTCTCCACAAAATACACCTCATTGACTCCATCCTCTTGCAAACGTCTCGCGAACGAAAGCAGACCCACCACCACCTCCTATGGGTCACCAGAGGCTACTATGTCATTGCCACCAAGCTGGAGTATAACCAAGTCTGGGCTCTGGTCCATCAAGCGGCAATAATCCCTTTCCGGATAATCCCCAACACGCATTTCTCCGACTCCATGAAAATTGACTGGGCCTAGAGAGCCCAAGCCACGACTTCCACAGTAAGCTCCCAGCCTACGAACGAGGCTACTACCAAATACCGCTGTCAAACTAGATCCTTCCATCTTTATCGAGAGTAATAGTTTCAAAATTCAAAAGTCGCTAGACAATGATGTACCGAGAACTAAACCCGGCCTGTATATCTCCTCTATCCTGCCCATCACCGTGACAATCAAAACAGCGTGATTAACAACCCAAACATAATCCCGTCCGATCAAAGTGCTCTAAGCCAAATACCGGCAGGGACATTTTCCCCTAGGACATTTTCCCCTAGGACATTTTCCCCTAATCATTCATCCCCGGACTTTTTCCCCTAGACTGATTACTCCTAGGTTTTTCACCCAGGACATGTTCCCGTAGATTTTTTTATAAATTACTCATGGAATAAAATAGAAAAAAATTGGAAGAATAAAAATAAAAATGTAATTAAGGTTTCATGTAATAGTTTATTTTTAAAATAGCTAGCACAGGATAATATACATGTAGCAAGTAGCATAAATAAAACTATGATAAATCAAACAATGATAATACAGCTAAGAATACATTTACAAGACGACTTAGATGAGAACACCCTTGGTGCAAGTCCGTAATATAATTTTATGTACAAACCCACAAAATTATATTAGGAGTTGCATCCATATATTATCATTGTGCCCCGCCTCTTTGTTTCTCCCACCCCTCTGTGTTTATTCACCTTGGTGCAAGTACTTGTTGCATTGGTTTGAACATGAGAACCCAAAACATCTTTAACAGAGTTCATAACTGATTTTTCAAAGTCTGTAATAATTACGTATGAATGAATGAAAGGTTTCTGCGCGTCGAAGGCGCACATGGACGATGTGGGACTGAAATCCCTTGCGACCCAAACAACTTTATTTGCTTTATAGCTTTATTTGCTTATAAATCCACGAGAGTCGGCAGCGAAAGACAATAATCTTAAGTTTGAGTGTGCGACTGGCAGTGGGTTAGTGGGTTGAGATCCCCAAGATTACAAGAGTTCTGCTTCGTGTTTGCTAAGAGAAGTGGGCCAATTTGTGGTAATACTGAAACCGCAGTTTGGTGGTTATTTCAGAAAAAAGAAAAAGAAACCCAAACAGTCGCTGGTTTGGGAGCAGCCTCAGCATATTGTCCTTAACGGTCACAAAAAGGAAAAAATCCACCAATATGTTTTTTTTTAAAGCTGGGAGTCATCCATAAACCCATATAATTACATAAGTATTACCTAGCCCAATTTATATACCCAAAAGGTTGTTTTTACATGAGCCCATGGTTTCAAAATAGGGCTGAGGTTTGTTTTAGAGTAAACTCCATGGCTTTAAATTATCACCTCTTAGAGCTTATAGTACCACTGAAGTCTTCACCTCACAATATATCAAAGCACATATCCAGCTTACTTTGTTTAAACAGCAATACAACTTGATATTGTTATGCCATACAGCACACTGTGTGACAGCGACTAGCTTACTGTTTATACAGTAATTCAACTTGATATTGTATGAATTATCTATGCCTATTTTATTTTTATTTGGTAGTTTGAAAATAGTGTGACATTAAATGGAACAAATTCTTTCTTTTTCTTGTAATAAAATCTTGAAATTCATTTTTTTTTCTTTGGGGAAAATGTCCACTCTTTTTTTCCTAACTAGGGGAAAATGTCCACCCTCTCATTTGAAATTAGGGGAAAATGCCCTAGGTGACACGTTTTTAGGGAAAAATGTCCTAGGGGAAAATGTCCTAGGGTAAAATGTCCGGAACCCATACCGGCATCTGCTTGAATCTGCTTGAACAAATCCTCCACTAATTACAAGCACCCGAACTACTGCTCAAGTGTTTCAAAAACAAAGACAAGCCGCCATGACCGAATCAAGTTAAAAGAATGGCATCAGCTTTCAGAAGTGTACCACCAAATAAACAAACATCCCAAAAACTAATCAACTAACAATGCAACTATAAAATATAATAACCAGATCAAAAAGTTAAAATTAACGCCCCAATCAAGCCATACCCTAAGAAAACAAAAGGACCGAGACGGCGAACCAACAGACAGATTAACAGCTCAGCTGTGGCCTTCTAGCAGAAAGGCCTGCCCTCATCGACTCAGCGCGAAATCACTAGATACAGGACACCTCCAATTATAAACTAGGCATAACAAGGTGAACCAACAGATAGATTAGCAGCTCAGCTGTGGCCTTCTACCAGAAAGGGCTACACTCACCGACTCTATATTAATCAGTTAAAATCGAAAACAAAATAGGGAACGAGTAGGTGAGCCCACAGAAAGATTAACAGCTTAACTGTGGCTTTCTACCAGAAAGGGCTGTCTTCACCAACTCTGTTCGAAACCAATAAAAACCAGACGCCTCCAATTAATTATGTCAAAATAAGGTGAACCAACAGGCAGATTAACAGCTCAGCTGTGGCCTTCTACCAGAAAGGGCTGTCTTCACCAACTCAAACTAAAATTAAATTAAAACCAAATTATATCTAAAACGGTATAAAACTAAAAACTGCTATTTTATTTTTTTTCTCCTAACATAATCTAATGAAAACTAATTCTGCCGCCGCCTTTTAGTAGGTACAGAGAAGATGCTTTTTGACAGGCACCCCAATAACCACTATGGACACTATAACCGTCATGGAAACTGCAACCCCCATGGTTCCTGAACATCCTCCACTCCTTCCCTAAAAGTGGTCGACCACTTCAAGGGAGGCGAGCGTTGGTCCAGCGTCCCGCCTCTGCCCCTTTTTGTAAGCGTCCACATTGCGCATCTTTTGCCCCAACCCAATGGGATTATAATGCAGGCCTGCCCCCGAACCAGGGAAGTTCGGGTCTTCTTTCTGGTGGTCCCCGAAAGAGGTCGTTTTCTTTCTAAGATGTCCTACCACACGAACAGAGACAGCCTGAGGCAGATTATACTTGCCAGTGATGGCCAGCGTTTGAAATCATCTCCAAAGTGGCAGACTATACTTGCCTGAAATCCTAAGACAACTGCACCCTCGGGGAGAGGTAGTACCTTTTGTGAGAGGACCCAACCTCCCACACTGGTCCTCACCCGAGGGTTCAACCTACATCAGTCAACGAAGTCACCCACCTGTCACGCCTCAACCGGAGACACCTGCCGAGTACCAGAACCTTTTCCTCCTTCAGCACGCCTTGACAAACAAAACTGATCATATACAGTCACTTAGGGTCGAAAGGGGCTTGCCCCAAACAGTACCTGCGCGCCTTCGGCGAAACCATTTCGTCCTTAAGATTATGGTTGGCCCTGAAAAGGGCCGTTTTGTTATTGTGCATTTCAATCTTCACAACAGGTCGACTTCAGTCCACAAAATGGACACCTTGGTGTTAGCTGTGCCTGTATGGTTGCCACCCATACCTTACATAGGTTATGCGTGCAATGTAGTTGCAAAAATGCCGAAATACTTCGGTATTCACAACAAACATTGCAGGTTTTATGGCCTTCAATGGTGTCTCCTGCCAAGACCGCTCTTAAAAAATGTTCTGTGCTCTTGGGTATTTGGTTAGCGTGTCTTGAGGACTGTCAAAAGGTCTCTTCGTATGTCTGGGTTAATGTCCAGGCCAACGTATTTAGCCTTCAGCCGGGCAAACAATTCCGCACTCGAACTGCCCTCTGTTGCATGTGTGTTGGCCTAGTTGAAACAAGGTCTTTGGAAGCTGGTTTGGTGACGGGGGACTTTGTAAAAAAGTCCATATCTGAATCGGAGCTACTCTCATTGTCACTAATAACTATAACTGAATTTGAAGACATTTCGATTCTATGAAGAAAAATACACCAAACCTCCTATATACATATTTTAACAATCTGTTCCAAACTCCATCATTAAATCCAAGATTCTCTCTATCTTAAGCCCGGGTCCGGGTCCCAAAATGGACTTTGGAGAAGGATAGCCTAAAAATAGATAGGGTACATACAGGGCGGGTAAGGTGAGGGAAGCCTAAAAATAGCCTAAGTCTAGTGTGGAGAGGGGGGGGGGGGAGAGGGGGGGGGTGTGGAGGCCTAACGGATTTGGGCGTCGGAGTTAATGACCCCGGGGTCGGGGTCTGACCCCGCGGGGTCCTAGTAAAGAGGCCAGATCTTTGCATCCTATACTACTCAGGATAATCCTTCAAATTGATCTGGCAAAACACAAAAAAATCTCAAACAGCAGCAAGGATCAGGCCGTTTGTCGCCAAAGAAGAACCATCTCTTCCGCCTGATCCGACAACTCCACCAACAACAATCTCTCCGACACATCCCCCGCCTCCCAAGAAAAACCGCTGGAGACACAGACGCCGCTGACTACCTTAATTCCTTCCCTCCTTTACCACGGCCAGACATGCTAAATCATATACAATTAAAGAGTCGAAAGTGGCTTGCCCCAAACCGTCCCTGGGCGCCTTCGGCGCGCGAAACCAATCTGTCCCTAAGCTAGGCAGAAATCTCAAGGGAAGGGGCATATCAAAGGTCATGAGGTATCAGATAGCCGGTAAATCGGGGTTAAAGGAGCTATTAGTGTGTTAAATCCGATCCCGGGAAGGGGGGGGGGGGGGGGGTAACACGGAATAGATATAGGGAAATATGTCCGTTATTACCTGGTAGGTAGGTGTTGCCTCGTATTTTAGGAGCACTTGCCTGACCATTAAGATCAAATCACTCGAATTAGAAGGCAAATAAGGTGTTAGGACGGAAAAACTGATATTCCCCAGGAGGGGTAGTGTAGACACAATCATGACAGGAATGGCATAGGGAGTATGCATGCCGTTGGAAAACAATTATCAGAACTAATAGGGTTATCAGTAACTGCAATAAGCTAACATGTACATGTGATAAGGTACTCTTTTAAGAAGTTCGGGTGGCCCTGAAAAGGGCCGTTGTGTAAGGGATCAGTATTGGAGGCCTTTCATGCTTTGTCGGCAGTCTGTTGGTCGGGTGGGCTTGTCTTTAACAATGTTTCTGCCACCACCACAGAGACTCAAGCTGCTAGAGCCGCCAGCTTAACATTTTCTCTGGAGTCGAGCAGCTGAATGTCGCTGGTTTTGTAGCCCTTAATGTGGTCAATTATGGCATGTCTCACTTGCTCCCGCTGTTTGTCAGCCAACGCCTTCAGCTTTATCTCAATGTTAGAGATGTCTGGGACACCCGTAATGATGGGGGTACGGATTCTAAATGTCCATTTATCTGACTCAATAAATCGACACCAATCTTCACAAAAGCGGTCTCGCTGTGCTACCTTGGCGTCTTCTGCAGGTAGCGCCAGATCAATGAATTCAACCTGGATCTGTGGTCCACAGGTAGGCTCTTCTGCCTTCTGTTCCGTCTTTCTGACATATGAGTAGATCTAATAGGTCTCATGGTGTTTCAATGCAAGCAAATCAACTGTGTGGTTCGAGGACGGAATGGTTTCGCGCGCCGAAGGCCCGCAGGGACAGTTTCGGACAAGCCTCCTTCGACCCCCAGTGACTGTATATGATCAATTTTGTCTCATGTCCAGGCGTGTTGAAGGAGGAACAGGTTCTGGTACTCGGCATGTGTCTCCGGTTGAGGTGTAACGGGTGTGTGGCTTCGTTGACTGATGCAGGTTTAACCCTCGAGTGAGGACCAGTGTGGGAGGTTGGGTCTTCTCACAAAGGTACTACCTCTCTCCGAGGGTGCAGTAGTTTCAAGTTTTCGGGCAAATATAGTCTGCCACTTCGAAGATGATTTCAATCGCGGGCCATCACTGGCAAGTATAATCTGCCCCAGGATGTCTTTGTTCGTGTGGTAGGACATCTTAGAAAGAAAACAGCAACGACCCCTTTCGGGGACCACCAGAAAGAAGACCAGGAACTTCCCTGGTTCGGGGGCAGGCCTGCATTATAATCCTATTGGGTTGGGGCAAAAGAGTTTTGACGTTTGGGGGTTTTTGTCTGCTTTCGCAAATTACCTGTAATTCGGATATTAGTTGTGTATCGGCTAGCTGATCATCTTTCTTCGCGGCTATAGAGGCAAGGCGGTCTTTTATGGTGGGGGTATCGACTCGTGGAGTGTTTTGATAGGTGTGCCCCATTAGCCCAAGAACATTAGGTTTCACTAGGGAAAAAAATCGGAGAAAGCTGATTTTTTCAGGGAATGTCGAGTACATGTCACTGAACGATTAGACAAAAGTCCCCTAAAATCCCAGTTGAGCTTTTTTTTCTACAGCCTTTTTTCGAAAACGCATTTGAAAAAAATCAAAAAAAATCGCACGAACTTTGTAACCTCGAATTGATCCAACTGTATTTTTTGTTTACGCGTATTTCGAGCTACATAATGTCTAATATACATTTACCTAGAGGAAAATGTGCATTCTGTGACAATTTCTGCGAAAAATTATTGAAAATTCACAAAAAAGTATCGGATTTACGCAAAAAATGACGATTTTCCTAACGGATTTGCCCAAAGGGTCGTAGTACAGAACGGGATGTTAGTTGGACAGACGATAAAAAATCCACCACCATTTGAAGACTTTTATCATTGCTTACAAAATAGACATTATGGAAGACCCCCTCTGCTTCTGGCCGAGTTCCCTTTTTGGCATAAAATTCGTCAGCATGAGAACTCAACTATTTTCGGGCTTGGGACCGAACATACACGTCTGTGTCTGGCAGCATTAGATCAATAAATAATATTTAAAGAATGTACAAAAATCAATAAATAATATTTACAGAATGTACAAATCAATCAACATGGATTAAGTTACATTGACTATTATCAACGCTATATACAGAAATGACATGACCTATATACATATTATTCATCGAACTCAGAAATTTCCGACAGGACAGTGTTTCTGTGGTTGTTACAAGAATCCGAACTGCAATTACACAAACCTGAGCAAGAGAGTCCTGCCTTCTTACACCCGCACCTTTTTGTACAAGCACTCTTGCAACCACAACTGATCAGATTCAGTAGGTTATCGGGGGCACATGGCTTTGTGGCTGCAGTCGGTACAAGAAGTCCATTGTCTAGCGACCACCCCCAATCCATCAGAGGAAGCGAAGTGCCCAGCCATTGTTGGACCTGGAGATAACATCTGTAGACATGTTGTTGTGCAGCATCGCTGCTTGGTGGGAGTGAGGCTAGGTCGATGGGTTTATTCAGTTTAGATGTTGCTACATAACGCTTGTAAGTGACATATCTATATTGGTCGAGAGAGGAAACAGTTTTACTCCCGTATAAGATCAGGAGAAGTTGTTCCCCGGCAGCGGCTACTGCACTTGGTGTACTGTCATCCGCCAAAATTGTGTTGACATACTGTTGTGAGTCGCTAGTAACATCGGAGACAATTGTACTGAATACTTTCTTCTTACCAACTCGAAAGAGTGCAGAAGTAGTGTCACAACCACTTATAGAATGTGCTACAAGGAGGTTGCTTCTATGGTCACCCATTTTGGTTGCTATTTCACTAACTGAAACTAGTAAGTTTGGGGTAATGGAATACATCATGTGAATATTACATCCCGGTTGAACTCGAGAGGTAAGAATGACTAACAAGTCTGTGTCTGTTCCCACAACGACAACATTGTTGTCATCTTGAGCGATGTCAAGTGCAGTTTCGGCTATCAGTACATCAGCATCAGCCTCGGCCTGCTTGGACTGAATATTGATAGCAGATAGCTCCTGCATTAGAAGATCGATCAGTTGGGTTTTGTTCTTGGCATTTGCAAGGAAATCGGATTGGGGTGTGGTGGCTGGTAACTCGGGTGAGATATTGATATCAATGGAATACCTGTCTTTAGATCTACGGACTTGTTCCATGCCCTTTGTCGACATTGTACAAGCATAACCATCAAAAACAACCACGACGTTCGCCCCAAAATGTCTCACTAGATAATTGGAATATGATGTACATATGTCCTTATATGACGACTGTTTAGGTCAACTGCCTCAGTAAAAATCCACCATCTACAACAAACAGAGAATGTTCTGGGATTTTAGTTTGCTCGGAACCGTATGTTTTGAGGATCTTACCGAGCGTGCTTTTCTGTGTCTTCCTCATTCCAGCAGAATCAAACAATGCTGGTGGTTTCGGGGCGAGTTCATATTTGAGATACTCTTCCATCTCTGCTTGTGACTGAATAACACATGTGATGCGGTTGAACAGAATTGTGGGGTCAATCACTACCTTACTTCCACGGACTTTGATGCTATTTGCCATCGATGCGAAAGACTTCACAGTGTCAACACGTCGTAGTTTGATACTGTTGAACGTTTTGCTTACAACATTCGATACGCAACATTCACCAATTTTGCGAACTTGGTCACAGTTCACAGTTTTGTCGGCCACAAGCCCGGTCGCTATATAGACTAATTGTAGTGGATCTCTATTCTGAAAGGGGGAATGCACTCTGAGCCAGTTCAATAATTTGGTGATATCATTGGCATCAGTCAATTGTGAACTTTGACGGAGATCCCGATGTTGTTCGCCATGACCAGTGTGAACATGAACAAAATTTTCGAGAGCATTACATATCGGAAGGCAAAGAGGTAGTCCATGTACCCATTTCGCAACAGTGCTATCGGTTATTCCCCTGCCATGTGTGAGACCACCAGGGAGCTTGAACATTCTCATTAAACACTGCTCTATGGTCTGATCAGAATATATCCCGTCCCAGAATTTATCTGAGCGCCCAATTTAACTCCCAAAGTAGTCGTAGATTTGATTTAATGGACGTTGTGTACCGTTGTGTGTATGAAAACAATAAATTTGTTTTCGTAATTTTGTACATTTTCGTGAATATTTTACCATTGAGTGTGAGGATTGGTACAAAGTTGGCATTTTTTGTTGGGGATATGTATTCTCAATATAATTCAGCACGATATTTATGATTCTCACCCTACTAAGGCAAATAAGAATGAGAAATATGGAGCTGGGTCGAATTTTAAAAAAAAAAAAATTTTTTCATCAAAAAAACGCTATAACTAAGAAAGCTCAACTCGGATTCGCGGGGACTTTTCACACTTTATCCGCAATGTGTGTCCCGGAAACATATAAAAAATCAGCTTTCTCCGATTTTTTTCCTTACTTTCTCATTTTTATGTCTAATGTGCCTTGACTACATGGGGCACGGAGGACGACCCCAAGCGCGTGATTTTAGACCTTTTGAAGTTTTCACATATTAGTTTTAGCTCAATTATAATGCTCGCCCCATATTCGAGAACTGGGCGCACTAAGGCTTCGTATAGTTGAAGTAGGGTGGACTGGTTGGCTCCCCAGGAAGTTTCCTTTAACATTAAAGGAAACTTCCTGGGGAGCCAACCAGTCCACCCTATTTAGTTAATGCATTTGGTTGCTTTACTCATCATGACGTTGGTGTGTTTATTAAAGGGCAGTTTTTGATCAATGATGATGCCGAGGAATTTCGTCTCTTGGCATTCTGGGAGGATTTTATTCATTAGTTTCAGGTCAAAGTCGCGTTTGCCTGTCTTGCGAGTAAAGGCGATTCGTTGGGTTTTATTGGCGTTCAGCTTTATTCTCCATTTCGCACACCATTGTTCTAGGGCTTCGAGAGCGCGTTGTAGGAGATTTTGGAGCAGATTGGCCATATTGTTAGAATCCCAGAGGCCCTTATCATCCGCGAATTGGGAGACTTGAACACGATCCTCGGAGAATTTGAGATCGTTAACACAGACGATGTAAAGGAGGGGGCTGAGGCCGGATATTTGGGGGTACCTGCTTCAATGGGGACACTGTCGGACATTTCATTGTTTACTCTGACTTTAATTTCGCGATCATTTAGGAAAGAGGATAGAATCTGAGCAATTTCTTGGAGTTTCATTTTAGATAATTCATAGCACATTCCATTGTGCCAAACAGAGTCAAATGCTTTTTCGACGTCTAACAGGACTGCCGCGCCTATTTGCTGATTGTTGATAGCGGCTTTCATTTGAGTGACTACTCGGTAGACATGCAGGATGCCTTCTTTACGGTTTCTATAGGCTCTTTGCCACTTATTAAAGAAATCGTTATCTTCAAGGTGCCCCCTGAGTCGATTGGTAAGGATTCGTTCGAATACCTTGCCAATGCAGCTGAGGAGACTGATTGGGCGGTAGCTGGCTGGATCGGAAGGTTTTGGTATCATGATTCCGATGGCTGTTTTCCAACATTTAGGAAAGTAGCCATGGGTGAGGCATGCGTTGTACAGTTTGTTCAGTTTTTCTATTGGGGAATTTGGGCTTTGTTTAAGAATTTTGTAACTCACTTCGTCCTCGCCGGGTGAGGAGGAATTTCTGCACTTTTTGTATGACGTGGATGATTTCGTCATTGGTGATGGGGGTGACGAGGTCCTCGTCATCCCCGCCTTCCGGCCCGTTATCGAATTTGGGGTCACGGTAGATATCCGGGTGTTCATTGATGAAGTCATCAATGGCTTTTATGGTGGTGTCATCGTTGCCCGGACCTTGATACGGGCGATGCGTTTTTCTTAGGAGGTCTGCAAAGGTGTCAGTCTTGTCTTTGTCGGTGCGCGTGAAGGAACCGTCTTCACTTTTAAGAGGTTTGGCTGCGGCCTTGCGGCCTTTGTTGTTTTTGCCCAGTAAGGGTTTTGAAAGAGTCACAGAATTTTCTAGCATCCTGGATCCCGTTTAGATTGGCTGTTGCCTTTTCTCAGTTGGCTTGTTTTTCAGCTTGGAGGGCTTTCTTAACCTCGCCATGAAGGCGGTTGTATGTTTTTTTGAGGTCAGCTTTCTTACTGGGGTCAGTTTCGGTTTTAAGAGCGCGAAGAGCTTTCCGTTTTGTTTTGATTAGTGAGAGAGTGTCGCCCGAGATAGTATTTCTCCAGGGGCGCACTTCTTCTTTTGGGCATATTTCGTTTAGGGTTGAGTTAATTATTTTCTCTATGCCCTCGCATTGGGTTTCAAGTTCAGTTGCATTGGATGGGGGTGTTTTTGTGAGTTTGACATCGATGATGTCACGGTAGAGGTTCCAATTCATTTTTCTAAAATTCCTGCGGAGAGTGAGGGTTGGGGTGGGGGGGGGGGGGGGGGGAACCTGAGTGGGCCATTGCCTAGTTGGACCGAGGCATGGACCGGGAGGTGGTCGCTGCCAAAGTCATCATCGCCGACCCAGTGGTCATCGATGTGATTTATCAGGGAGTCGCTGGAGATAATTAGATCGAGGATTTCAGATGGGTATAGTGGGTTGCTACTGATGTAGGTTATTGAATTGTTCATAACCACATGTAGGTTATGTATTTTGTGATTTCGAGAAGGGCTTCACCGCTGGGGCTGGTTTTGTTGCAGCCAAAGTACAGGTGTTTGACATTGAAGTCGCCGAGGGAGTTGCAGTGTTTGTATTTTCTCGTAAAGACTTCAAAGACTGTGAAACAGTTTTGCTTGGTTCGTAATAATAACAAACAATCGCGATGTTTTTATTATCGACTGTGATTTCATTTGCAATCACCTCCGTATCGAGGTAATCTGTTTTTATACGCCCGTTTATTAAAACGGCCGTATTATGTTATCAGTCTGTCCGTCTGACCGTCTGTCTGTCCGTCCGTAAACAATTTGGTTACCATTTATTTAAAGTCGAACGCCTTGACGGATCGACATCAAACTTTCAGAAGTTGTTTTTAGCAATAAAATACAGGTCAAGTTCGATATTGGTGTTTCTCAGCCCATCCGCTGCAAAGTTATGGCCCTTTGCAAACACTATTTTTGAAAAAAAAACTGGTTTCCGTTCATTTAAAGCCGAATGCCTTGAAGGATTGACACCAATTTTTTCAGATGTTGTTTTTATACGCCCGTTTGAAAAACGGGACGTATTATGTGAATGGTCTCTCCACCCGTCTGTCTGTCTGTCCGTCCGTCCATGGACACATTTCGTTTCCGGACGATAACTTTAGTTGTAATGGTTTGAGCTGAGTTAAATTTGACATGTGGATTCAGTATGATAAAATACAGGATGGGTTCGATTTCCGTTTCTAGCGGCCCATTTGCAGTAGAGTTATTGCCCTTTATTTATGGGAATTTAGCCCAACTTCTCGTTTCCGGACGATAACTTTAGTTTGCCTTGACCGATTTATTTCAAATTTTCAGTTTTTTATTTTTGACAACAAAATACAGCCCAAGTTCACTTTTGACCACAATTGCATATACCTTTCCAGAGTTATTCCCCTTGATCGATTGCAAATTTGTGGATTTTGTGGTTTCTGGATAACTTTAGTTTGCCCTGACCGATGTTTTTCAAATTCTCAGATTTTGTTTATGACCACAAAACACAGCTCAAGTTCACTTCCGGCCAAAATCGCATGTACCTTTCCATAGTTATTCCTCTTGAATTTGTGCATTTTGTGTTTTTCGGATTATAACTTGTGTATGGCCTGTCTGGTTTTTTATACGCCTGTTGAAAAACCGTCGAATTATGGAATCAGTCTGTCTGTCTCTGTCCATTTGTCCATCCATTTGTCCATCCGTCGGTCTGTCCGTTCAACATTTCATTTCCAGATGATAACTTTAGTATGTGGTTTAATCAAAAGAAGACAGGTCAAGTTCGAATATGGGGTCAGTTCGAACTTCGAAGTTCCCCTGAATTATGGCCCTTGTTGGACATAGAATGCATGAAATATTTGGTTTCCAGATGACAACTTTTATTTGTTTTCCGATTGGTTCCAAACTTGGTATGTTGTTTAATCACAACAAAATACAAGTCAAAAGTTCGAATATGGGGTTAGTCCGAACAATTTTCACCCTCACCCCCATCCTTACCCCAACCCTTCAAAAATACTAAACGGGCGTATAATATCCCGCTAGGCGGTGCTTTTGTTATGGTTTTAGTTTTGATGTTCTGCTTTATTAGAAGAGCTGCGCCACTTCCTTTAGTGATTTGTCGGTCTCTTCTTATAGTGCTGAACCCACTTATTGAAAAGGTTTTGGTGGGATGTAGCCAACTTTCACAGATATAGACAATGTCTGTGCCTTCGAAATATCGGCTCATCTGAAGTTTTTTATTAACCCTTCTAGCGTTCCACACGGCTATTTGTAGCTTATTCATGATCAGGGTTGCTGTTTAGTCGCGGTGTTTGGTTAGAGGAGATTAGTGGCTTTATTGGGTGTTGATTGCGGCTTTGATTAAGGATTCGGATATTTGGGTTTTGAATAGCCAGAATGCTGACCGGCTAACATCATGACAGATGTCAGACAGACTTTTGCTGACATGTTTGTTTAAAACAGAGAGTGCTCCCGCGACAAGGGAGCATATTGTGTGGGGTGAGGTGGCGTTGTCGGGTTTTTTTTAAGTTTAGGTTTTTCAACTCTATGTTGGTTTTCACTTTTTTGAAGTGGGGCACCCCCGATAATTACTGGTGTGGGGTCCCTTGTAGTTAGGGCAGGAGGGGGACTTTGACCTGCATGCCTTGGTGAGATGGTTGTCTCCACATTTCATGCAGGTCAGAGTGCCCCTGCATCTGTTGGCTACGTGCCCAAATTTATTTTTGACATTTATGGCATTGGATTAGGGGAGAGGTAGATCGGTATTCCTCTGCCACGTGTTTTTTTACCATTGATGGTAACCCCTTCCGAAATTATTTTTTGTTTAGTTTTACTGTTAGGGCAGATCCCCTTCAGCTTCCAGGTGAAATTGCCCGTGGCTCTGGAAGTGAATCTTTCCCACTTGCACCCTGGTATACCGTGGCTGATGGCTTCTTTTGGTGTGCCGGGGTGTACCCTTGTCACCACGGCAGTATTTACTGTTTTCTCCCCTAGAGGAAGTGTAGGCTGTTTATCCTGTCTTTTGTTTTTGTCCATGGGTACCCTCGTGAGTATCTTCTTTACAGCCCTCGTGGGTGTCCCTTTTATGGCCGCGGAGAAGTCTAGACTCATAAGTTGAGTGGCTACCTCCTGGCCAGACTCTGACTGTAATGTTTTTGCTTTTGATGGCAGTGGCAGCGATTGGGTTACTGCTGATAGTGTGGTTATTATTGCCATTACGAAAATTAGTACTGTTAGTACTGTTGACCTGAGTGGAGCTGGAAGAAGGGGAATGCTGGAGGCTTCTGCACTTCTTAACCGCTCTAGGTGTCAAAGTGGAGAATCCATCAGCATCCGTCACCTCCTGCAACTCAAAATCATAACTTTTTTGTTTTCTTTTTAGGGGAGTCTCCCCCCCCCCTCCCCTTTTTGGCTCATATTGCTGGGGCCACTAGCGGGAACAGACTCCCCGCTGTGCTCAGTATCGTGACTGGAACCTATCCCACCAGCTTGCGTGTTTAATAACTGCGACAGAGATTTATCCGGGTTCGAAGATTTGGTTCCCAGAGGATCCACTGTGGCTTTTGTATTGGTTCTGGAATTGACTCCACGAGCACGTGCAGCCTCAGCATAGGATGTTGGGCTACTACCCTCCCCAATGCTGTGGCTGCTGAACTCGTGGATTCTCTTTTACTTGTCTTTCCAGCTTCGCAACTGTTAGCATTATTACTGACGCTACTGCTTTCCGTTTCAGAAGGAATGCCCTCAGAGGCAGCCAGGACCTCTATGGGGCTGACCCCATTACTGTCTGGGACAGAATGGATCTCTACCACTACTTGGATCTCTTTAGCTGGAGACCCAGGAGATAGTGGGGATGGCATAACGAAGAAATTTCTTAACATTTCAGAAAATTGGAGATCTTTGGCCCTCAGCGCCTCTCTCATTTCGACATCCTTTGTTTTAAGCTCTTCCCTCAATTCAGCAATCTGCTTTGTTAAAGCTTCTGACTGCTTTACTAAAAACTCATTGTTCCCCTCTGACTCCCTATTCGTTTGCCCCCCCCCCCCCTCTCCCCGGGAATTTTTTAAAAACTGCCAGCACTTACCTTGTTTCCTGCTGACTCTTCTCTTGCAGCTATCTCCTTGTCCTTCTTGTTCTTCCTGTCATCCTTCTTCTCCTCTCTTCTCTTCTCCTGGGTGTTTAATGCTGATGATTTTGTGAACTGCGACATTTTTCCTAGGTTGAAATCAATGTGTATTTGTGTTTTGACTCTTTTAATTTTTCCATAATATGATTGTAATCACTTTCCTGGAAGGCTGATGAAAATCTTGAGGTGTCAACAGGTTGACAGCAAGGTGCTAACTGATAATGATGCGATCAGACGCGGAGGGAATGGTTTCACGCGCCGAAGGCGCGCAGGGACGGTTTGGGGAACAAGCCCCTTTCGACCCTCAGTGACTGTATATGATCAGTTTTCGTGTCGAAGGAGGAAAAGGTTCAGGTACTCGGCAAGTGTCTCCGGTTGCGGTGTGGCTGGTGGATGGCTTTGTTGACTGATGTAGGTTGAACCCTCGGGTGAGGACCAGTGTGGCAGGTTGGGTCCTCTCACAAAGATACTACGTTGGGTCCTCTCACAAAGATACTACCTCTCCCCGGGGGTGCAGTAGTCTTAGGTTTCCAAGCAAGTATAGTCTGCCACTTAGGAGATGATTTCGAATGATGGCCATCACTGGCAAGTATAATCTGCCTCAGGCTGTCTCTGTTGGTGTGGTAGGACGTCTTAGAAAGAAAACAAGAACGACCCCCAGAAAAAGACCCGAACTTTCCTGGTTCGGGGGCAGGCCTGTATTATAATCCTATTTGGGTGGGACAGAAAATGCGCAGTGTGGACGCTTTACAAAAAGGGGCAGAGGCGGGACGCAGGACCAATGCTCGCCTTCCTTGAAGTGGACGCAGTAGTGTTGCTGACAATAGCTTGGACTCCCTATCTTTCCCCATGTTGTGTTTGCGTACTTACTGATATAAATCCTGATTAGTATTTCCTATTTTGGACGTTTGGCTCTTTGTAAAAGAATCCTAGTTAGTATTTCCTTAGGTTTTGACGTTTTGGGGGTTTTGTCTGCTTTCGCAAATTGCCTGTAATTTGGATATTAGCTGACTATCGGCTAGCCGATCATGGTTCTTCGCGGCTAGAGAGGCAAGGCGGTCTTTTATGGTAGGGATGTCTGCTCTGTCGTGGAGTGTTTTGATGGGGTTGTCCCGTGGGGCACGAAGGAAGACCCTTAGCGCGTGATTTTGGACCCTCTGGAGTTTTCCCATATTACTTTGAGGTCAGTTAGGATGACTGCCCCATATTCGAGTACTGGGCGCACAAAGGCTTTGTATAGTTGGAGTTGGGTGGACTGGTTTGCTCCCCAGGAAGTTCCCTTTAACATTTTCAATAAGTTGATGCGTTTGGTTGCTTTACACGCCATATCGTCGGTGTGTTTATTAATGGACAGTGTTTGAGCAATGATGATGCCGAGGAATTTCGCCACTTTGCATTCTGGGAGGATTTTATCCATTAGTTTCAGGTCGAAGGCGCGTTTGCCTTTCTTGCGAGTAAAGGTGATTCGTTGCGTTTTGTTGGCGTTTAGCTTAATTCTCCATTTGGCACACCATTGTTCTAGTTCTTCGAGAACGCGTTGCATGGGTTTTTGGTGACGATTGGCCGTATTGTTAACGTCCCAGAGGCCCTTATCATCTGCAAATTGGGAGACTTGAACACGATTCTTGGAGAATTTGATGTTATTTACATAGAAGATGTAGAGGAGGGGGCTGAGGACGGATCCTTGGGGGTACCTGCTTCAAGAGGGACACTGTCAGACATTTCGTTGTTCACTCTGATTTAGATTTCGCGGTCATTTAGGAAGGAGGATAGTAATCTAAGCAATTTCATGGAGTTTCATTTTAGATAATTTATAGCGCATTCCATTGTGCCAAACAGAGTCAACTGCTTTTTCGACGTCTAACAGGACTGCCGCGCCTATTTGCTGATTGTCAATCGCGCTTTTCATTTGAGTGACTAGTCGGTAGACATGCTCGATGCCTTCTTTACGGTTTCTATAGGCTGTTTGCCACTTATTGATAAAATCGTTGTCTTCAAGGTGCCCCCTGAACCGATTGGTAAGGATTCGTTCGAACGTCTTACCAATGCAGCTGAGGAGGCTGATTGGGCGGTAGCTGGCTGGATCGGAAGGGTCCTTGTCAGGTTTTGGTATCATGACGCCGATGGCTTTTCTCCAACATTTAGGAAAGTGGCCATGTACAGTTGTAGTTTTTCGATTAGGGAATTTGGGCTTTGTTTTAGAATTTTGTAGCTCACATAGTTTTTGCACTTTTTTATGACGTTGTTGATTTCGTCATTGGTGATGATGTGACGAGGTCGTCGTCATCCCCGTCTTCTGGCTCGTTATCGAATTTGGGGTCACGGTAGATATCAGGGTGTTCATTGATGAAGTCATCAATGGCGTTTATGACGGCGTCATCGTTGCTCGCGCCTTTATGCGGGCGGTGCGTTTTTCTTAGGAGATCGGCAAAGGTGTCGGCCTTGTCTGTGTCGGTGCGCGTGAAGGAACCGTCTCCCCTTTTAAGAGGTTTGGCTGCGGCTTTGCGGCTTTTGTTTTTTTGCCCAGTTAGGGTGTTGAAAGAGTACCAGAAGTTTTTATCATCCTGGACCCCGTTTAGATTGGCTGTTGCCTTTTCCCAGTTGGTTTGTTTTTCAGCTTGGAGTGCTTCCTTGCCCTCGCCATGAAGGCGGTTGTTTGTTTTTTTTGAGGTCCGCTTTCTTGATGGGGTCAGTTTCGGTTTTAAGAGCGCGAAGAACTTTCCGTTTGGTTTTGATTAGTGTGTCACCCGAGATAGTATTTCTCCAGGGGCGCACTTCTTCTTTTGGGCATATTTCGTTTAGTGTTGAGTTAATGATTTTCACTATGCCCTCGCATTGGGTTTCGAGTTCCGCTGCATTGGATGGGGTGAGGGGGGGGGGGGGGGGGTGGTGTTTGTGAGTTTGACATCGATGATGTCGCGATAGAGGTTCCAATTAATTTTTCTGAAATTTCTGCTGAGATTGGGGGGTATCTGAGTGGGCCATTTCCTAGTTGCAGCGAGACATGGACCGGGGGTGAATGCTGCCTAAGTCGTCATCGTTGTGGTTTATCAGGGAGTCACTGGCGATAATTAGATCGAGGATTTCGGATGAAAATAGTGGGTTATTACCGATATAAGTTGCTGAGTTGTCGTTCATAACCGCATGACTGTTATGTTTTTTGTGATTTCGAGGAGGGCTTCGCCATTGGGGGTGGTTTTGTTACAGCCAAAGTACAGGTGTTTAGCATTGAAGTCGCCGAGGAAGATGCAGTGTTTGTATTTCCTCGTAACGAAATCAAAGACGTTGTCAGAAACAGTTTTGCTTGGGTCGTTATAATAAACAATCGTGATGCTTTTATTGTCGACTGTGATTTCAGTTGCAATCACCTCGGCATCGAGGTGATTAGTTTTAATGGTTTTAGTTTTGATGTTCTGCTTTATTGGAAGAGCAACGCCACTTCCTTTGGTGATTAGTCGGTCTCTTCTAAGAGTGCTGAACCCACTTACTGAACAATTTTTGCTAGGTTGAAGCCAACTTTCACAGATACAGATAATGTCTGTATCTTCGAAATATCGGCTGATCTGAAGTTTTTTGTTAACGCTTCTAGCGTTCCACGCGTCTATTTGTAACTTATTCATGATGGGGTTGTAATCTGCAGAGTTTGGTTAGAGGTGATTGGTGGCTTTATTGGTTGTTTGCGGCTTTAATTAAAGATTCGGATATTTGGGTTTTGAAAAGTCGGGACGCTGACCGGCTAACATCTTGACAGATGTCAGACAGATTTGTACTAATATGTTTGTTTAGTTCGGAGAACAAAACTCCCGCAACTAATGAGCAAATTGTGTGTGTGTGTGTGTGGGGGGGGGGGGGGGGGGGGGGGGCTCTGTCGGACTACATTTTGTTTCACTTTTTTTTTAAATTGGGGATACCCGCGAAATTACTGACGTGGTCCCTTTTACAGTATGGGCATGAGGTAGAGTCCGATCGGCACGCTTGTGTGAGGTGGTTTCCTCAGCATCTCATGCAGGTCAGATGCCTCCTGCACTCAATGGCTACGTGCTCACATTTTTGGCACTTGTGGCACTGGATTGGTGGAGGGGTAGTTCTGTACTCCTCCACCACATGTTTTCTTCCATTGATGGTTACTCCATTCGCGGTTAGGTTTTGTTCTGTTTCTTTGTTAGGGCAGTTCACCTTCAGTCTCCACGTACATTTGCCTCTGGCTCTTGAAGTGAATCTCTCCCATTCGCACCCTGACAACCCCCTTGAGATGGCTTCCTTGGGCGTTTCTGGGTGAACCCGGGTTACGACATACGTAATGGTTTCGTATTTTTCACAGGTAGGTGGGGTGAGTCATTTTCACTTGTCTCTTGGGTTTGGTCAGCGGCCGATCAGCTGTCCTTTTGACAGCGTCTGAAAAATCTAGTTCCATTAGCGGTGTTGCCAATGGTGTTTGTCTGTGATTTGACAAGGTTGGCTGGTTTGTTGCTTTAACTGAAGTATTTGCAATTGAATGATTAATTGGGCTAACCTTTCTCGGGACGCTATTTTTATTGGGTTGGCCTGTAGCTGATGCAGAGCCAGAAGGGCACGGGCGAGGAATGAGACTCCTACACCTCTTGACTTTTCGCTCAGCCATGGTGTCGAAACCATCCTCGTTCGTGCTCTCCAGCAGCTCTGTCGGAGACTGAGTTATCCCTTTTTTGCTTTCTTTTTTGTGGATTTTTTCCACTTATGCATACCTTGGTAAAAGTTGCTTCCTTATCTGGCATACTGTTGCCACTGTCTTGAGCGTTGTCAGGGCTAAATAGCTCTGGCAGAGGCTTATCAGGGTTAAAACCCTTTGTGTTGAAGGGGTCCGTTGGATCACTAGGAGAGGGTACTCTGTTGATCTCCCCAGCAGCCCGAGCGACCTCTGCATAGGATCATGGGCTTTTGTCGTCCTCCGATGCAGGGGTCCCAGAGGTTGCCGAGCCACCAGTTTCTTTAACTGTATTGCTAAGATCTGAGGTATCCTGACCAATTGTACCCACTACTGCTATGTCTTTGGTATGGACTGGAGCTGGGTGAATTACTGCTACCACTTGGATTTCATTGGGAGGAGAGCCAGAGGTGGGTGGACAGACTTCCGAGACAGGAGTGTCAGAAGTACTAGGATTGACTGCTGTAGCAGCAGTAGAAGAGAGCCTGGCAATTTCTTCATCCTTAGCTGCTGACTGTGTCCCGAGAGATGCCATTTCTTTCCTAAATTTCCCTTAATTCGGCGACTAACGCTTGCACGTTGGTACACCCCATAGACTGAGTGTTATTGTATACATTTACCTTGCCAGTGGATGCCCTCCTTGCTGCCCTCTTTTTCTCTTCTGCTCTTCCTCTCTTCTCTCCTTTCCTCTTTTCTGATCCTTGATGAAAGCTGTTTATATAGAATTCATGTGGATGTGACAAAGTGTGTTATGTTTAACTCTTTTACGTCTAAAATATGATAAAAATCACTTTTCCAGTATGGCTGTCTTGTCAAATACTTATGATGGAACCTGACCTAACCACCGATGATCAACGAAACGATGAAACGAAACTAACGAATCAGAAGCGTAGTATATATTCCTTATCGCTTCTGTCACTGACATCTTCAGACGCGCTATAAGAAAAAGCACGGACATGGTGATCTCTTGCTTTGCTGTGTCTATACAATAGTCTTCCGAGCTCATTGTTAAGCATGACTGCCTGGTCACACGCCCTTTGGGATCGTCTTTCACACTCTTCTAGTGTTTTTATCAGTTCAGCGATCAAATCGTCTTAAAGGTTCCATGATTCTTTGGTAAATGATTGGGTATGATGGTCAGACGAATTGAATAGTTTCGCGCGCCGAAGGCGCGCAGGGACGGTTTGGGAAACATGCCCCTTTCGACCCTCATTGACTGTATATGATTTGACTTGTCTGGCCGTGGTAAAGGAAGAAAGTGGAAAAGGTACTCAGCGCCGTCTGTTTCCTTCTGTTCTTTTTTGGAGGAGGTGGCTGCGATGGTGATACCTCCTTTAGTGGTGTTGAAGGAGGGGTGATGGAGGGCTGACTGGGTTGATATGGTCTAGCCCTTGCAGCTGCCGGTGATGGAGAGGTCTCTGGAGTAGAGTGCCGATAGACGTTACAGACGCTCTGTAATGCCCCTCTGATCGTGCTTGCCATGAATCCGCGGTTCTTCAAGTTGTTCAGTGCCTGTTGGAGAAGAGCTGGAAGATCGTCATCCCTGACCTTTTCCCCAAGGATGCTTTCCACGTACTCCGCGGTTTGAGCTTCCTGGATGGTGTCCTGGTCGGAAAAGGCTGGAAGAGCAAGATCGTATGTAGCCGCATGTGCGCCGTCAGGCTCAGCTTCCTGCACCATAAACACACCTCTCTCCCCCATCTCCTCTTTCGAGGAAGAGTGTGATGGGCTGGAGATTGGAGTGTTACCTGGCGAACCAGCATCCTCCGGACCCTCCACAGGAGAGAACCGGGCTGGACGTGAACGGACAGGGGTAGCAGGCATTGAACTTTCAACGCCATGGTTAGCCTCCCTCTCTTCCTTTCCCTTCCTTTTCTTATCCATGAACACCGTCAGTCGGCGGGTATCGCGTCGTCTGGCGGAAGGTCCCTTCTTTCTTCTTTGCTTCGGCTGCTTCCGTCTTCTTGGCATCATCCAGCAAGTCCGAGTCACTTGGGGGGGGGGGTGACCAGTGCGGGGGAAATCCCCTCGCGAAAGGTGCTGCACCTCTCCAAGAACGGCGGTTCAGCTTCTTTATCAAAATCCACTGTCATGTGAATTTTACCCTTGAGCACCTGGATACTCCAGGTGGTAACAAGGGTAGCCTTCACTCTGACACGTGTTTCTTGTATAACAAGTGGGAGCTCCATTGTTGGTTAGCACCTCTGAGTGCAAGGTGCGAATGATGACGAAACGATGTAATCTAAACGAATCAGAAGCGTAATCGCATTGTTTTAGCGCGCCAAAGGCACGCTGGGACGTTATGGGGAAAGCCTCTTTTGACCCTCAATTGCAGTATATTATAATTTTCGTTAATTTTGAGACAGCGTCATCAGAATCATGTCTAGTCGGTGCAAAGGAGGAAGAGGACTGGAGTTGATGTTTCTTGATGTTAATCTTCAGGCAAGTATAGTCTGCCGCTTGTTATTTTGTGGTGGAGATGGGCCTTCATCGGCAAGTATAGTCTGCCTTGGGCTCTTAGCTTGTGTGCATGGTTTCGGTGATTGACAATTGAAAGAAACAAAACGAACCTTAACAAGGTGCCACCCAACCTAAACATTCCTGGTTCAGGTAACAGGCCTGCTATTATCATTGGGTCGGGACATGCTGTGCGCAAAAGGACCGCTTTACAAAAAGAAGAGGCGAAGAAATCGCGTTTATGTGGGGTGAGCTTCCGAGACTGAGAGTGAGTTTGCAGCGGGAGGGTAACAGGTCTAGCACACTAAACCACGCCCGAGGGTGTTTCTTTCCTGTTGTACCCTTCGCTGGTTGCAATCTTATTTAGTTTAATTCGAGGGGTGTCGGGAATCGCGGGCGTTTTTTGTTCAGAGATAGCATATTTACACAACGACCTGACAGGAAACAACCAAACCAGCCAAAACAGTTTGTTGTTTTGGCTGGTCTAGTTGCTTTTTGGCAGATTTTTGGGTTTTTGTCTACAGTCGCATATTTCCTTAAGTTGAGGTATCAGTGTGCTGGTACTCCGGCTTCCTCCACCCGTAAAACTGTCACGGTCACGATTAGCCATTGTGCATAAGTATGTGACCTTAAACACCAATAAATAAATAAATAAATATCAGTGTGCTGCCTTCGAACCGTTCTAGGTTTTTGGCGGCTAGCGTGGCGAGGCGATCTTTGACGGTTGGGATTTTGGCCCTTTGGTTGAGGGTCTTAATTGGTGTTGTATGGAGCTTGGAGGGCTATTCTTAGTGCGTGGTTCTGGACTCTCTGGAGTTTGGCAATATTGCTTCTGTATGTATTGGTTAGCACCAGGGCCCCGTATTCAGTTACTGGCCGTACAAAAGCCTTGTACAGCTTGAGTAGTACCGTTTCGTTAGCCCCTCCTCCCCCCAGGTGGTGCCTCTGAGCATTTTTAGTAAGTTAATTCGTTTGGTCGCTATCGTGGCTACGTTATTGGTATGTTTGGTGAGGCTGAGTTTCGAGTCCAGGGTGATTCACAGGAATTTTGCTTCGGTGCACTTTGGGAGGGTTTTGCCTTTCAATTGGAGATCGAAGTCGCGTTTTTTCCTCCTGGCGAAGAAGGTTATCCCCTGGGTCTTGTTTATATTTAGTTTAATTTTCCATTTGTCATACCAGTGTTCGAGGTCGTTTAGCGCGCTTTGAAGCGATTTTTGGAGGGGGGGGGGGGGAGGGAGGGGGGTGGCTGTTGGAGTCCCATAGGCCTTTGTCGTCTGCGAATTGTGAGATTTGGACGCGGTCCGAAGAGATTTTGAGGTCATTTTCGTAGATTATAAACAGGAGCGGGCTGAGTACTGATCCTTGGGGCGTTCCGGCCACAAGTGGGATACTTTTAGCTATTTCTCTGTTGACTCTAATTTTGATTTCGCGATTGTTTTGGAAGGAGGAGATGAGTCTATGTAGTTTTTTGGG
Source organism: Pictodentalium vernedei (assembly GCA_031216915.1). Classification (NCBI taxonomy): domain Eukaryota; kingdom Metazoa; phylum Mollusca; class Scaphopoda; order Dentaliida; family Dentaliidae; genus Pictodentalium; species Pictodentalium vernedei. The sequence goes on along the minus strand of CM062295.1, from coordinate 676,494,088 downwards.
GATGTTGAGTTTAATGAGTTTGTATCTGATGCCGTTGTACCAGACTGAGTCGAAAGCTTTCTCCACGTCAAGCAGCACGGCGGCACATAGATTGTTATTATCGATCGCGTTTTTCATGAGTTCTACTAGGCGATAGATGTGTTCCATGCCTTCTTTGCGGAGCCTATAGGCTCTTTGCCAGTCATTGAAGAAATTAGTTTCCTCGAGGTGATCCCTGAGTCGATCGGCTAGGATTTTCTCAAAAACCTTGCCGCTGGAGCTGAGGAGACTGATTGGGCGGTAGTTGGCTGGTTTGGTGAGGTCTTTGTCGGGTTTCGGTATCATGACCCCTAGGGCAGTTTTCCAGCATTTAGGAAAGCATCCATGGGTTAGGCACGCGTTGAATATGGCCTCTAACCTGGTTATGTAGGAGTTGGGGCGTTGTTTGAGGATTTTATAGCTTACTTCGTCTTCTCCCGGGGAGGAGGAGCTTTTGCATTTTTTTATCACACTGATTATTTCGTTGGCCGTGATGGGGGTGATCAGGTCGTGTTCGTCCCCTTCCTCATATTCATTGCCGAAGTAGGGGTCGCGGTAAACCTCTGGGTGGGAATCTACGAAGTTGTCGATTGTGTTATGACCGAGTCGTCATATTCTGGCCCTATGTGGGGTTGGTTAGTGCAGCTCAATAGTTCCGCGAAGGTGTCAGTTTTTTCTTTGTCGCTGGCGGCTAGGGTGCCGTCAGCTTTTTCGAGCAGTTTGGACTGTCTTGGGTTGCTTTTTTGACCTGTGAGCACCTTGAAGGTGTTCCAGAATTTTCTCGCGTCTTTTGTCGCGTTCAGGTTGGAGGTGACCCTCTCCCAATTATATTGTTGTTCGGCCTTCAGTGCGTCTATCACCTCGCCATGAAGGCGGTTGTAGATTTTTTTGAGTTCCACTCGCTTGGTGGGGTCTTTTTCAGCTTTGACCTTGCGCAGGGCTATTCGCTTTGTTTTTATTAGTGAATGTGCTCTCGGAGATTGATCGTCTCCAGGGGCACACTTCCTCCTTGGGACAGATTTCATCTAGAGTGGAGGTAATAATTTTGCTGAGGTCAGCATATTGGTCTTCAATATCGCTCGCGCTTGGGGGTTAACTTATTGCGAGTTTGGCGTCGAGAATGTATCGGTATAGGTCCCAGTCTATTTTGCTCAGGTTCCTGAAGATTTTTTGATGATAGCGTATTGGTCCGGCCCCAAAGCCGATTGTGGCATGTATTGGTAGGTGATCGCTACCTCGGTCGTCATCGCCCACTTTGTGGTTGATGACGTTTTTGCCCAGAGAGTAGCTCGTTATTATGAGGTCAAGGATGTCGGAGCGGTGGAGTGGGTTAGAGCTGATATAGGTATAGGATGAGTCTTCGCTAATGATTTGTAAGTTGAGATTTTCGGTGATGTCGAATAGGACATTGCCGTTGCGGTTAATGGAATTGCATCCAAAGTACATATGTTTGGAGTTGAAGTCTCCCATGTAGATACAGTTCTTGTATTTACGTGAGAAAAATTCAAACACCTCGTTATTGATTGTTTTATCAGGGGGGTTATAGTAATATATGATTTCTATTTTTTTTTTATTGTCGGCTGTTAATTCCACGGCTACCACTTCCGCATCGAGGTGGTCAGTTTTGGTCGGTTTATGTTTCAGATCGTTTTTTATTAGAAGGGCTACTCCGCCGTGGGTAGTGTGGGAGCGGTCCCTTCTGATTACATTAAAATCCGCTAAATGAGAAGCTTCTCTGGTTACGTAACCAAGTTTCACAAATTCCCAGAATGTCCGTGTTTTTAAAGTAATTATTAATTTGGAGTTTTTTGTTATTCGGGCCGCGGGCGTTCCATGGTGCTAATTGGAGCTTATCCATGATCGGGCTTTTATCAGTTAGGGTATTTATACAGTGATAAATTGGTCGGATTAATTGTTTTGATTGATTGCGGCTTGTATTAAGGTCTGAATTTTGAATAGCCGAGATGCCGACCTGCTGACGTCTTGACAGATGTTTGCCAGGTCGGCATTTAGGTGATTCTTTAGGACTTCATGTAGGCTTCCCGCGATGAGGGAGCAGAGGGGGTATGGGGAGGAGGCATTTGCGGGTTTGGTTAGGTAAACCCTCTTTAGTTCCGCGCTTGTTTTTACTTTTTTTTATAATGGGGGCACCCTCTGTAATTAGCGGTGTGCTCCCCATTACAGTTTCGGCATTTGAGTGATTTAGGTTTGCAGACACTAGAAATGTGGTTCTCACCGCATTTCGTGCACCTTAATTGGCCTCTGCAATTGTTGGCGATATGGCCAAATTTCTGACATTTATGGCATTGTGTTGGAGGGGGCTGGAACGGTATTCTTCCGCGTGGTGGCCTCTGCCATTAATAGCCACCTCCTGTGCCATGATTTTAAGTTTTAGCTCCCTGTTCGGGCATTTTACATTGATCTTCCAGGTGCACTTGCCTGTGGCTCTGCAGGTAAATCTTTCCCATTCGCACCCTGGGAGAGATGAATTGATATGGTCATTTGGCGTGTCTGGGTGGACTCTTGTTACTACTAAAATGGAATCCTTTTGCTGGCCTCTTGCTGAGGGAGGGGGAGGGGGGGGGGAGGGGCGAAGGTTTGTTGCTTGGTTTCCATATCTTAGCGTTCTTATTTTTGCTGACAGGTGGTTGTTGTACAGCTCTAGCATAACTCATAGGGGTGTTTGGCTTAAGCGCCGAAGGCTCCGCCTCTCCCTTAAGCTGGCTGGTGGGTGATCCACAGGCTTCCATGGAAGAGGCAAGCCTACGGTAAACCGGTCCTAGCTGTTGGGGACCAGGGCCCGGTCTGGAGGAGCTGTTTGATCGAGGTGTTCTGAACTTTTTGTATCTCCTGTCAGTGGTCTGGCCGAAGCCTTCCTCGTCAAACACCTCCTCCAACGCAGGCTCTGACTCCTGGCTGCGTTTTTTCCTTTTAATGGGGGTGCCTTGAGGGGTTCTAAGCATTTGCGTCAGAGTAGGCCCTGACTCATGATCAAGAGGGTTAGACCCTGGCGTTATTATTGGTCCAGCCTGGTTGTGTTCAGCATGTATCTCTGCCACTACCCTGATCTCCGTGGGAGGAGATCCAGGTGTTGGCAGAGATACTTCTGCTGGAGCTTCAACAGAATTTGTAGTCTGCGGTCCAGCCCCGGGTTTGGTTAAATTTTCTGCTATGCAAGATAGGCTGGTCTGCGTTGTCTTCATCTGGGCCTTAAATGAGGTGTTCTCATTTAGGAGGGTTTGGTGACGAGCTTCAGCTGCCGCCCCTTGGTTGGGCAGGTCACTCCTGAATTGTGCTATGGTTTCCTTTTGCTACCTGAATCTAGCTTCAGCTTCAACGAGTTGTTTGCGCAACTCCGCTCTTTCTTTTTCCCATTCCTCGGGGTTTCCCCTGGGATGTTTAGCCTGTGTCCCCAACCCCTGGTTCCTAGTTATGGCGCTTGCCCCAGCCCCCTTACAATGGGTAGAAATTTGACTAACCTGTTTTGCTTTCCTTGTAATACCTGAGGTGGATTCCCTTCTCCCTTTCGGCTGGTCCGTCACTTTCTTTAATTTTTTGTTGGTAGTTGAGTCTGTTCTAGATGAGATGTTGTTAGGATTTTCAGTCTGGTTGTCCATGTTGGTTCTTGAGAAGTTAATTTGCTTAATTAGCTTGCTGAACAGTAATTGTGCTGTTATCACTTCGGAGGTAGTCTCTCGAATGGTGTGGCGCATGAGATGGTGAAAATGAATCCAATGTGGCCAATCGAATCAGAAGCGAACGAACGAAATGGTTTCGCGCACGGAAGGCGCTCAGGGACGGTATGGGGAACAAGCCCCTTTCGACCCTCGGTGACTGTATATGATTGGCTGTCACATGTCAAGGCGTGTTGAAGGGGGAAAAGGTTCCGGTACTCGGCAGGTGTCTCCTGTTGCAGCGTGGCGGTCTCGTTGACTGATGTCGGTTGAATCCTCGGGTGAGGACCAGTGTGGGAGGTTGAGTCCTCTCACAAAGGTGCTACCTCTCCACGAGGGTGCAGTCGATCTGGATTTTCGGGCAAGTATAGTCTGCCGCTTCGAGGATGATTATGAGTGATGGCCATCACTGGCAAGTATAATCTGCCTCAGGCTGTCTCTGTTTGGTTGGACTTTGGACGAAAACAACAACGACCCCTTTCGGGGACCACCAAGAAGAAGACCCGAACTTCCCTGGTTCGGGGGCAGGCCTGCATTGTGGTCCTATTGGTTTGGGACAGAAGATGCACTATGCGCTTACAAAAAGGGGCAGAGGCGGGACGCAGGACCATCGCTCGCCTCCCTTAAAGTGGTCGACCACTTTTAGGGATGGATTGGAGGATGTTCAGGAACCATGGGAGTTACTGTTTCCATAACGGTTAGTCTGTCCATAGCGGTTATTGGGGTGCTAGTCAAAAAGCATCTTCTGTGTACCTGCTTAAAAGAAGGCAGAATTAGTTTTCATTAGAATCTGTAAACTGTAAAAAGATAAAAGTAGCACATTATGTTTAATTTTAGATTTAATCTTTAGCTGAGTCAGTGAATGCAGCCCTTTCTGGTAGGCCTCAGTTAAACTGTTAATCTGCCTATTGGCTCACCTCCTCTTTCCCTATTTGTCCTCAAGCATTTTTAGTTTTTAAACCTGATGTTATCTTAGTTGAGTCGGTGAAGGCAGCCCTTTCTGGTAGAAGGCCACAGTTTAGCTGTTAATCTGCCTGTTAGTTCACCTTCTCGCTCCCTAGTTTTTTCGAGCGGTCTCAGTTTTGATTGGAATTTTGGGGCTTTTGTCGGCTTTCGCAAATGGCTCCAAGTTCGGAGATTAGTTCGCTGTCGGCTAGCCGGTCATGATTTTTCGCGGCTAGGGTGGCTAGGCGGTCTTTGATGGTTTGGATATCGGCCCTATCGTGGCGTGTTTTGATGGGTGTGTCCCTTGGGGCGCGGAGGGCGACTCAAAGCGCGTGATTTTGGACCTTCTGAGGTTTTCCATATTAGTTTGGTTGAGGTCAGTTAGGATGATTGCCCCGTATTCGAGTACTGGGCGCACAAAGCCTGACTTTGTATAGTTTGAGTAGGGTGGACTGGTTGGCTCCCCATGAATTTCCCTTTACTATTTTCAGTAAGTTAATGCGTTTGGTGGCTTTTTCGCCATGTCGTCGGTGTGTTTGTTGAAGGACAGTTTTTGATCAATGGTGATGCCCAGGAATTTCGCCTCTTTGCATTCTGGGAGGGTGTTATCCATAAGTTTTAGGTCAAAATCACGTTTATTTGTCTTGCGAGTAAAGGTGATTCGTTGGGTTTTATTGGCGTTTAGCTTAATTCTCCATTTGGCACACCATTGTTCTAGCTCGTCGAGAGCGCGTTGCAGGGTTTTTTGGAGTAGATTGGCCGTATTGTTAGAATCCCAGAGGCCCTTATCATCCGCGAATTGGAGACTTGAACACGATCATCGGAGAAGTTAAGGTCATTTACATAAACGATGCAAAGGAGGGGGCTTAGGACGGATCCTTGGGGGTGCCTGCTTCAAGGGGGACACTGTCAGACATTTCATTGTTCACTCTGACTTTAATTTCGCGATCATTTAAGAAAGAGGATAGTAATCTGAGCAATTTCATGAGGAGTCTCATTTTTGATAATTTGTAGCGCATTCCATTGTGCCGGACGGAGTCTAATGCTTTTTCGACGTCTAACAGGACTACCGTGCCTATTTGCTGATTGTCGATAGCGGTTTTCATTTTGGTGACTAGTCGGTAGACATGCTCGATGCCTTCTTCACAGTTTCTATAGGCTCTTTGCCATTTATTGAAAAAATGGATGTCTTCAAGGTGCCCCCCTGAACCGATTGGTAAGGATTCGTTCGAATGTCTTACCAATGCAGCTGAGGAGGCTGATTGGGCGGTAGCTGGCTGAATCGGAGGGGTCCTTGTCAGGTTTTGGTATCATGACACCGATGGTTTTTTTTCCAATATTTGGGAAAGTAGCCATGGGTGAGGCATGCGTTGATTAGTTTTAGTTTTTCGATTAGGGAGTTTGGACTTTGTTTTAGAATTTTGTAGCTTACTTCGTCTTCGCCGGGTGAGGAGGAATTTTTGCATTTTTTTATGACGTTAATGATTTCGTCATTGGTGATGAGGGTGACGAGGTCATCGTCGTCCCAGTCTTCTGGCTCGTTATCGAAATTCTGGTCACGGAAGATATCAGCGTGTTCATTGATGAAGCCATCAATCGCGTTGACAGCGTCATCATTGCCCGTGCCTTGATATGGGCAATGCGTTTTTCTTAGGAGGTTGTCAAAGGTGTCGGCCTTGTCTTTGTCGGTGCGTGTGAAAGAACCGTCTTCCTTTTTGGGAGGTTTGGCTGCGGCTTTTCCGCCCTTGTTTTTTGCCCAGTTAGGATTTTGAAAGAGTCCCAGAATTTTTTAGCATCTTGGGAGGACCCGTTTAGCTTGGCTGTTGCCTTTTCCCTGTTGGCTTGTTTTTCAGATTTGGGTTAGACCAGCAATAGTTTTGGCCAAAGAATCAAATTTACTGACCTCATTCTCTTTTACCATAACTCCTCTCCTGCCTGATCTTTCGAGTTCCCTCCTTTTTCTTCTATCCACTTTTCTTCCCTTTTCTCTTTGATGTTTCCCACTGTCTTGTTGGATGTAGACATTATTAAATATTAAGTTCTCTTCAAGTTAGTAATTAAGATATGAGTGACAGAAGCGTGTTATGTTTACTCTTTTATGACTGGAATATGATAAAAATCACTTCCAGTCTGACTGTCTTATCAAGTGCTTAATTACTGTGATGAATGGTGAATGACCAGAAGGACGACCGGACGATGAAATGAAAGAAGCGAATGAATGAATGAAGAATAGTTTCGCGCGCCGAAGTCGCGCTGGCACGATATGGGGCATGCCCTTTCGACCCTCGATTACTGTATAATATTGTTTCCATAATTTTTGAGTCATCATCACCATGTCTGGTCTGTGTAAAGGAGGAGGAGGATTGGAGTTGATGATTCTGGTTGTTGTTCCTCAGGCAAGTATGGTCTGCCGCTTTTGATTTGGAGTTGAAAATAGGCCTTCATCGGCAAGTATAGTCTGCCTTAGGCTCTTTGGTTGGCGTGTATGGCGATTTGACGATTGAAAGAAAGGAAACGGACCTTGACAAGGTACCACCAACCTGAACATTCCTTGTTCAGGTAACAGGCCTGCTATTATCCTCGGGTCGGGACATGCTGTGCGCTAGAGGAGCGCTTTACAAAAAGAGGCCAAGAAGTCGGGGCGCAGGACCAACGCTCGCCTCCCTGGGGTGGATGTCCACCCTCAAGGATGGAGTGAAGGATGTGCTGAAGCCATAACGGTTATTGTGTTGCCATTGCGGTTATTGATGTCCATAGCGGTTATTGTAGTCCATAGCGGTTATTGGGGAGAAAGGTAGTCAGAAAGATAGTAAAAAACATTTAGACTAAAAGCGGCAAAAGGTAGAGTCCAGTGAAGAAGTGTGTCCATTTGCAGGGTCTTTTCTGGATGTATTTCTGTCGAGTGTGATTTTCAGGCAAGTTTAATCTGCCACTTAAGTGAGTGTTGGAGCTATCACTGGCAAGTACAGTCTGCCTCAAGCTCTTCTGTTTGTTTCGGCTGTTGTGGATGTTGCTTGGTTTGGCTGACGAGGAGTCTTACTTTCAGCGGTGACTGGGCTGGCGTGTTATGGTGCTTAGTTCTGTGCCCCTCCCGTAGCTAACATCGAGGGGTTAAGGATGTTTGGAGTCTCTCCCTGTCTTCTGTTTTCGTGTCGCGTGCCTTGGCTTGTTGGTTGTCTTGTCAGGTGTTTTCGTGGTGAATCATCTTTGTCTTGTGTGTTTCTTCGGGCAAGTATAGTCTGCCTCTTGTGTGAGTGTTGGAGCTATCACTGGCAAGTAGAGTCTGCCTCAAGCTCTTGTGCTGTTGTTTGTTCTGGCTGCTGTGCTGCTGCTTTGTTGGTTTGTTATGAAGTCTTTCTTTGAGTGGTTTCTGGCCTGGTGCGTTTATGGTGCTATGCTCTGTGTCTCTGCCGTGGCTGAAATTGAAAAGTATAGGATGATTAGACCCCTCCCCCATGTCTTCTGTTCTCGTGGCGCGTGGTTTGGCAGTTGGTTGTGTTGCTGTTCTATCGGGTGTTTTCATGGTTGGTCGTCTCTGTGTCTTGTGTCTTGTGTGTTTCTTCGGGCAAGTATAGTCTGCCACTGGATATGTGTTGGAGCTATCATTGGCAAGTATAGTCTGCCTCAAGCTCTTCTGTTGATGGTCGATGGGTGGTTCCGAGTGTTTCTTGTTGGTCGGGTGTCTGACTTGTATGTATGGAGATGCCGGTTTTCGTTGTATTTCGTTGGGATGGCTGTGCTGTGTCTCCGGGTGTTGCTGTAATTAGAAATGGTGGAAGATTAGACAGCCCCCCCTCCCCCTTTGTGTTATTGGACGCAGATTAGCAGAGATTGTGGGGGCAGGGTAGTTTGGTTCCGCGCATTGTAGCATGCCTGGAGCAGGACATGTCTTACCGTGGGGTCGCAGTTGATTTGCTTGACAGTGGCTTGGCCTACCTACCCTTCCCCTTTGTCGAGGATCGCGGGTGTTTTGTTCGGATAATAACCTATTTACACCTGAAGGCCCGCCGGGATACTAGATTAGTTGAGGTTGGGGGCAGGGTAGTTTGGTTCCGCGCATTGTAGCATGCCTGGAGCAGGACATGTCGTACCGTGGGGTCGCAGTAGATTTGCTTGACAGTGGCTTGGCCTACCTACCCTTCCCCTTTGTCGCGGATCACGGGCGTTTTGTTCGGATAATAACATATTTATACACAAAGAACCCACCGGAAGCCAACTGAGCCAGCCAAAACAGTTTGTTGCCTTGGCTGGTTCAGTTGCCTTTCGGTAGGTTTTGGGGTTTTTGTCTACTGTCGCATAATTCCTTGAGTTTGGGTATCAGTGTGCTGCCTTTGAACCGGTCTAAGTTTTTGGCAGCTAGCGTGGCGAGTCGATCTTTTACGGTTGGGATATTGGCCCTTTGGTGAAGGAGTTTATTGGGTGTGTCGAATGGGGCCTGGAGGGCTATTCCTAGCGCGTGGTTCTGTACTCTTTGGAGTTTGGTGATGTTGTACTTGCGAGTGTTGGTTAGGACCAGGGCCCCGTATTCGATTACTGGTCGTACAAATGCTTTATAGAACTTGAGTAGTACTGTTTTGTTTGCCCCCCCCCCCCCCCCCCCCCAGGTGGTGCCCCTGAGCATCTTTAGCAAGTTGATTCGGTTGGTCGCTCTTGTGGCTACGTTGTTGGTATGTTTTTTTAGGGTGAGTCTGGGGTCTAGGGTGATTCCAAGGAATTTAGCTTCGGTGCATTTCGGGAGTGTTTTGCCTTTTAGTTGGAGATCGAAGTCGCGTTTTTTCCTCCTGGCGGAGAAGGTTATCCTCTGGGTTTTGTTAATATTTAATTTGATTCTCCATTTGTCGCACCAGAGTTCGAGGTCGTCGAGCGCGCTTTGGAGGGATTTTTGGAGGGGGAGGGGTTAGCTGTTGGAGTCCCATAGGCCTTTATCGTCTGCGAATTGTGAGATTTGGACCCGGTCCGAAGAGATGTTGAGGTCGTTTACGTAGATTATGTACAGGAGCGGGCTGAGTACTGACCCTTGGGGCGTTCTGACTTTGATTTCTCTATCGTTTAGGAAGGAGGAAATTAGCCTATGTAGTTTTTTGGGGATGTTCAGTTTGATGAGTTTGTATCTGATGCCGTTGTGCCAGACTGAGTCGAAGGCTTTTTCCACGTCAAGCAGCACGGCGGCCCCTAGATTGTTGTTATCGATCGCGTTTTTCATGAGTTCTACTAGGTGATAGATGTGTTCCATGCCTTCTTTGCGGTGCCTATAGGCTCTTTGCCAGTCATTAAAGAAATTAGTTTCTTCGAGGTGGCCCCTTAGCCGATCGGCAAGGATTTTCTCAAAAACCTTGCCGATGCAGCTAAGGAGACTAATTGGGCGGTAGTTGGCTGGTTTGGTTAGGTCTTTGTCGGGTTTTGGTATCATAACTCCTATGGCTGTTTTCCAGCATTTAGGAAAGTGGCCATGGGTTAGACACGCGTTGAATATTGCCTCTAGTCTGGTTATATAGGATTTGGGACTTTGTTTGAGGATTTTATAGCTTACTTCGTCTTCTCCCGGGGAGGAGGAGCTTTTGCATTTTTTTATCACGCTGATTATTTCGTCGGCCGTGATGGGGGTGATCAGGTCATGTTCGTCCCCTTCCTCATATTCGTTGCCGAAGTAGGGGTCGCGGTAAAGCTCTGGGTGGGAGTCAATGAAGTTGTCGATTGTGTTCATGACTGAGTCATCATATTCCGGTCCTATATGGGGTTGGTGAGTTCGGCTCAATAATTCCGCGAAGGTGTCAGCTTTTTCCTTGTCGCTAGCGGCGAGAGTGCCGTCAGTTTTTTCGAGCGGTTTGGACTGTCTTGGGTTGCTTTTTTGACCTGTGAGCACCTTGAAGGTGTTCCAGAATTTTCTCGCATCTTTCGTCGCATTCAGGTTGGAGGTGGCCCTTTCCCAATTGTTTTGTTGTTCCGCCTTTAGTGCTTCTTTAACCTCGCCATGAAGACGGGTGTAGATTTTTTGAGTTCCGGCCGCTTGGTGGGGTCTTTTTCGGATTTGACCTTGTTTTTATCAGTGAGTGTGCTCTCGGAGATTTTCGTCTCCAGGGGCGCACTTCCTCCTTGGGACAGATTTCGTCTAGGGTGGACGTAATAATTTTTCTGAGGTCAGCGCATTGGTCTTCAATATCGCTTGCGTTTGGGGGTTTACTTGCTTCGAGTTTGGCGTCTAGAATTTCTCTGTATAGGTCCCAGTTCATTTTGCTCAGGTTCCGTGAGATTTTGGGAGGGTAGCGTAATGGACCGGACTCCAGCTGATTGTGGAGTGTACTGGTAGGTGATCGCTACCTAGGTCGTCATCGCTCACTTTATGGTTGATTACGTTTTTGCTTAGGGAGTAGCTCGTTATTATGAGGTCAAGGATGTCGGAGCGGTGGAGTGGGTTAGAGCTGATATAGGTATTGGATGGGTCTTCGCTAATGATTTGTAGGTCGAGCTTTAACGTTATGTCGAATTGGACATTGCCATTGCGGTTAGTGAAGTTACACCCAAAGTACATATATTTGGAGTTGAAGTCTCCCATGTGGATAGTTTTTGTATCTACGTGAGAAGAATTCAAACACCTCGTAACCGACTGTTTGGTCAGGGGTAAGGGGGGGGGGGGGGGGTTGTAGTAACAAATGATTGCTATTTTTTTTATTATCGGCTGTTAATTCCACGGCTACCACCTCCGCATCGAGGTGGTCAGTTTTTATCGGTTTATGTTTCAGATCACTTTTGATTAAAAGGGCTACTCCGCTGTGAGTAGTGTGGGAGCGGTCCCTTCTGAATCCGCTAAATTCAAAGCTTCTTTGTTTACATAACCAGGTCTTACAAATTCCCAAAATGTCAGTGTTTTTATAGTAATTACTAATTTGGAGTTTTTTGTTATACGCGCCGCGGGCGTTCCATAGCGCTAATTATAGCTTATTCATGATCGGGTTTTAATTAGTTAGGGTGTTTATTTAGAGATAGACTGGTCGGATTAGTTATTTTTGTTGATGGCGGCTTTAATTACAGTATGGGAAATTTGTGTTTTGAACAGCCTAGATGCCGATCTGCTGACATCTTGACAGATATCAGCCAGATCGGCATTTAGGTGCTTCTTCAAAACTTCATGCAGACTTCCGGCTATGAGGGAGCAGATGGGGTATGGGGAGGAGGCATTAGCGGGTTTGGAAAGGTCTACCCTTTTTAGTTCAGCACTATTTTTAACTTTTTTTTATAGTGGGGGCACCCTCTGTAATTGGCAGTGTGTTCCCCGTTACAGTTAGGGCATTTAAGTGTTTTAGGTTTGCAGGCGCTTGCAATGTGGTTCTCGCCACATTTCATGCACCTAAGTTGGCTTTTGCAATTATTTGCGATATGACCGAACTTCTGGCATTTATGGCATTGTGTAGGAGGAGGGTTGGAACGATATTCCTCCGCTTGGTGGCGTCTGCCGTTGATAACCACCTCTTGTGACATTTTTAATTAAATTTCTCTGTTCGGGCATTTTACCTTTATTTTCCAGGTGCACTTTCCAGTGGCTCTGGATGTAAATCTTTCCCAGTCGCACTCTGGGAGAGATGAGTTAATTTGGTTTTTTGGCGTGTCTGGGTGCACTCTAGTAACTACTGTAATAAAGTCTTCCTTTTGGCTTCCTGCTGAGGGGGTGAAGATTTGTTGCTTGGTTTCCTAATTTTAGCGCTTATGTTTTGGCTGACAGGTGGTTGTTGTTGTACGGCCCTGGCATAACTCATTGGGGTACTTGGCTTAGGCACCGCCTCTCCCTTAGGCTGGCTGGTGGGTGGACCACTGGCCTCCATAGAAGAGTCAAGCCTACGGTGAACGGTTTTTGCTGTTGGGGGCCGGGGCCCGGTCTGGAGAAGCCGTTTGATCGAGGTGTTAGGAATTTTTTGTATCTTCTATCAACGGTTTGGCTGAAGCCTTCCTCGTCAAACACCTCCTCCAGCTCAGGCTCCGTCTCCCGGCTGCTTTTTTCCCTTTTAAGGGGAGTGCCTTGAGGTGTTCTGAGCATTTGCGATAAGGTAGGCCCTGACTCATGGTCCAGGGGGTTGGATGCTGGCATTATCATTTGTCTGGTCTGGTTGTGCTCGGCCTGTGTCTCTGCCACTATCTTGATCTCTGTGGGAGGAGATGCAGATGTTGGCAGGGGCACTTCAGCTGGAGCTATTGTAGGATTGATAGAGTGAAGTTCACGCCCTGGCGTTATAGTGGGTTTAGTCTGGTTTTGCTCAGCTAGTGTCTCCGCCACTACCCCGACCTCCGTTGAAGGAGATCCAGGTGTTGGCAGAGACACCTCAGCTGGAGCTATTACAGGATTGGTAGTCCGGGGTTCATCCCCAGGTTTGGCTGTATTTTTGGCAATACAAGCTAGGCTGATCTGCATTGCCTCCACCTGAGCTTTAAGAAACTCATTATTATTATTAAGGATGGCTTGGTGGCGAGCCTCGGCCGCCGCCCCTTGTTTGACTAGTTCACTCTGGAATTGAGTTGCTCTGGCTTCAGCGTCAGCGAGCTTTTTGAGTGAATCCGCTCTTTCCTTTTCCCATTCCTTCCCATCAGGGTTACTCTTGGGATGTTTGGGCTGTGCCCCCACCCCTAGGTTCCTTGTTATGGCAGCTGCCCCAGCCCCCTTACAGTGGGTAGAAGTTAGGCTAACCTGACTAACCTGCTTAGTTTTTGTAGTTGTAGTACCAGAGATGGATTCCCTTCTCCCTTTTGGCTGGTCTGACTCTTTTTTCTGTTTTTTTTTTATGTAGCTGGGTCAATTCTGGAGGTGGTGTTACTTTCCGACTGATTGTCCATGTTGTTGCTGATTGAGATGGGTGTTAATTGCTAAATTAGCGAGCTTATCGGTAAGGTTGTTCACACTTCGGAGGAAGTCTCTCGAATCAATGAAAGAAGCGAACACAGATTGCGCATAATAAAGGGTACGCTAGATCGGAAGGGCAAAATCGAAGACTCGAATCGCACGGACGTCATTGAAGACGTACACACAGGGTAGTCAGAGTAGACGGTCCGGGGATCGGAAGTGAAAATCACGGAATGCTGGGATATGGAGGTGTGAAAAGCAGACTGGGTGAACGTTATGGGAACGTTTATGATGGAGTGAGAGTAAGAGACCTATGGGAGGTCTGGAAAGTTATTGTAACAGGAGGAATATGATATCAGCTAGGTGGGTGTGGCTATGGGAGTACCAGAAGGGGACAGGAGAGTAACTTGTGCCTGTCCATTATTGGGTTTGGTTGGTACGTCCGGGGATTGCTCATGGTTAATGCCCATGGTTGGTCTTCGTATTACTGGAGTTTAGGCGCGCTGTGACCAAGATGTCGTCTTGGTTGGTAGAGCGTTGAAACGCCAGAATATGTGTGTGTGTGGGGGGGGGGGGGGGGGGGGGGGGCAGGAAGAGTTCACTGAGTTGAGGGGAACTCTCAATCAGGCTCCAGTACTTCAAAAAGCGCGCTTAGTATGCTGTATGTACGGGTTAAAGGACGTGGTGAACACGAGCGGAGGTTGGGAATTTTTTCTCCGGGCCTTGCTTCGGTTAGTCTTAGCCAATATTTCCTGCCTATGGTAGTTGACACTGGAAAACATGGGTTCGAGGAGGGTACGGGGATAACCTCGATCAGCTAAGTTTTAGATGAAGCGTAGTTTATGGTGCTCAAACAGAGCTGGGTCGAAATTGTTCCGTATGAAGCGTATTAGCTCTCCTTTAATGAACACTTTAAATGTAGCGGGAGGGTGCGCAGATGTATAATGAAAGAATTGGAACGTTTCGGTTGCCTTGACATGCAGACGGACGTCTAAGATACCGGTCGCTTGTAACCGCGGTCCTTTGTAAATTTCAGTGTTCAAAAATGTGACTTGACACGGGTACACATCATATACGAACCAAAAGGTAGAACGTGATAAGTTGGCTCGTTCCATGAATGCATGAAGGGTGGATGCAGGGCCAGACCAGATAATAAATGTATCGTCACGGTATCGCCACCATTTGTTAATGTACGGTGCCCCCATTTGTAGGAGGGACAATTCCCACTGTTGGGCGGTGATATCGGAGATCTCCAGGATGCATTTGGATCCCATGGCAGCTCCAAGGGTTTGGAGATTTGATTGCTCATTGAAGTTGAAGCAGTTTCTTTTCAGGATAATGCACAGAAGGATCATAAGTGAGCCGGTTGACGGTCTGCGAATGGGGTACGCCAGGTATTTATGGGATTTAAGGGCGTCCCGGACTGCTTTGAGTGTCTCATGGGGAATATTGTTATACATATTGGCCATGTCTGCGGAGATGAGCAGGCCATCATGTGGTACATGTGGTTCTTCAGTAAGTTGGATAAAGTGTGACGTATCCCGGATGTATGTGGGTTGTTTCTGTACAATGGGTACAAAAGTCCAGGAGGGCAGATATTGTCGTGGTTGGACTATTACACCCTGCAATAATAGGTCTGCCTCTGGTCGGAGGAGTTTTATTTATTTTCTGGAGGAGGTAAAGTGTTGCCTGTTTTGTTTTAATGGGGTCTGGTTTCAGTGACTAATACATGCGGTGGTCAATTGGATGCTTGTCGAGCATGTGTTGGAGTATGCCAGAAACCTCACAAAGTGTTCTAGGGGTGAGGTATGTATCAATTGGGATATGAGCCGCTGGGGTCAACTGGCGTGTAGCCTCAACTATATATGTCTCGCGGTCTAGAAGGACAGTGGTACGTCGTTTATCTGCTTTTTTAATGATAATATTTGGGTTTCGTTTCAGCTTCAGGATCACTTGGCGCTCTGGGATACTCGTGTTGGATTTGGGAGAGATAAGGTTTTTTGGCTCAAGGCACCGAAGTAGTTCTGTTTTTGTTTTAGACAGGTATGTTTCCACTAATACGTTGTGGCAAGATGTCGGGGATGTGTGCATCTTGCTGTGGAATGGGTTAATGAATTTGTTGTTGTCCTTATCACAGCGGCGGACCTTCAGTTGCATGCGGTTGCCTAGCAGCTGTAAATCACTCTGGAAGTGGAATCGAGTGGTTTTTTTGGAAGTGGGAATAAATTTCAATCCTTTACCAAGTACAATCTTTTCATGGTTGGTTAATGGGTGGTTAGTTAAGTTTGTAATGTACTTGTTTGCGGAATCAGCCGATCGGGCCAGGTTGGCGCTGTTTGCAAGCTATTTCTTTTTCGATGGCGCCTGAGTTTATTGGTACGACCGGTATTCCAGGCACGGTGGGCTCGGTTCAGGTTTCTGCCAGTTTTTCCAGTGGTAGGACTGGATGTCATGCTATTGTTTGGGTTAGCATGTATCTGTGCTAGTCGCGCAGGTGGTTTGGGTTGCTCAATGAGAGCTAGGAGAGCTGATTGTTGTGTAGGGTTTAGGAAGGGTTGCAATATAGAGCTCGGAGTTTCGATGGGCTCGGTTGGAATACGGCTAATATTATCGTCCTTTCTGGGATGGGTGGAGTCGAGGCGGCGGTTGGTCTTGGTAGGGTGCTGTGGTAGCAGTATCATAGCTCCATCCGGTTGGGCGGAGGGGGAATCGTTTGTAAGGGTACCCATGGGGGGGGGGGGGGGCGGGCAGGAAGCATTCAATGACGGCTGGGTAAGGTTATCGGACGACAGGTTAGACGGTTGACGTACTGTCAGGGATTTGGTAGGTACAGACTTAGTCTCGTGACCCGGGTGGCTGGTGGAGTCATCCTATAAACGTCATAGCGGATCATCTCTGGATTATGCCTGGAAAAATGCCAACATTTTGATTTTGACCCATTCACGATTGCTGTACTGTAATCTGCCTTCTTTATAATATCCACATGAACGGATTCGCAGGAGGGGGGGGGGGGGAATTCCATTCGCCATTTGGGTTCAGAGTTCTGGGTTGCAGTGTGGGTGCCGAATTGTGAAAAGGGCTCCTGTTAGGAGATTGTTGTGTGTCCACTAGGAAATCACGGTTCTTTTTAGTGTCGGCAGCCTTGTACTGGGCAAGGTCTCAACAAATTGAGACAGGATGGTATCAACCACTTGGAGGAACGCTTTTCTTTCACCCGGTTTGCAATCCTCAGTATTAGGGTCCGTTTTTACATCAACAATTGATTCTTGTATTTGGGTGAGGTGAGAACCAAGTTGTTCTAGCAAGACAGTCAGGCGCTGGCTGGTATGGAATGCCAGGCTCTCAAGGGCTTGAGAGATATCGTGCTGGAACTTAAGCGTGTTGTCAGTTAAAGTTTGCATATGACACAGGGTTGACCGTTAAATTTCGTTAAAAACAACATTGGTTAGGTTGTATTGTTGGTACCTTTGAAGAAGGGAAGCGGCGCGGGCTTCTTTATACAGGAGGGACCTAGTGTTATTAAGGTGCCGTCTTAGTTGTTTCTGGGTAGACTGGTTAAGTGTATTCATTTTAGGAAGCTACAACTGGCGTCGGTAACTCAAGGGGTCCTTAATTTCTCGGCCGGAAATAATATCCGCAGGGGGTTACTAGTTTCACCTAATCCAAACCAACGAGAGGTAAGGGGGTTGTTGAGTAGGTGTTTAGCTGTGGCTGGTTGTAGTGTTAATTCTGTTGAATACAATGGTTACGTATAGGGTTAACGTATCGCTGTATGTTGGGTGAAATGGACAACAGCACAGGAAAGGTATGGTATTTCAGTCCATTGTTTCGGAATCGGTATTGTGGTAATACAACCTGTCTAAATCTAAAAGAATGATTTTAGCGCGCCAAGCCCCTTTCGACCCTCGTTTACGGTATGTTATAATTTCGTTAATTTGAGACAGCGTCATCAGCATCATGTCTGGGCGGTGTAAAGGTGGAAGAGGATTGGAGTTGATGTTTCTTCTTGTTATACTTCAGGCAAGTATAGTCTGCCGCTTGTGATTTTGTGTGTGTTTTCGACATCACGCGATTCGACAATGAATTTTTCGGTTGATGAATTAATTGTTTTTGGAGTTAGGTGTCAATCAGGGACTGTCTGATAGGATTTCTTCACTCTGTTGAGGGCTGAATTTGTTTTTTCGGTCTCTGTCGACCGTCTGGGTTCTGTCATGTACCCACCGTTTTTTTTCTGCCACCTTCTCTCGTAGTTGAGGGTGTTCTTCTACTTTCTGTTTCTGTTGAGTTCACCTTTTTTCTTCTACTGCTCTCACCTCTGTTATTTCCAGTTCGGTTCCTTTGGGGCAATTCCTTTTGCCCTCGCCTTGATGCGTTCTCGTGGCCGTTTCTTCCGCGCCCGCGGGTGGTGTGGAATGCTGTCGTTTCGGGAACCTCCCGACTCGACTACGTGTGATGTGAGTTTACCCCCTCCGTGGGGGATGTGCAGCCGCTCCCGCGAGGGGTGGGGAACGCTATCGTTTCGGGGTCGCCCGATTCGACCACGTCTGGTGAGAATTGCTCCCCCTCCGTGGGGGATGTGCAGCTCCTCCCACACCAGCGGGGGTTGGGAACGCTGTCGTTTCGGGGCTTCCCGACTCGACCATATCTGGTGGGAGTTATTCCCCTTCCGTGGAATGTGCAGTTTTTTTACCGTGGTGGATACTGCGGGAGCTGTTGGATTTCTGGTGAAGAGATACCTGGTTCCGGGATTATGCGCCCTCTCCAGTCGACATCTGAGGCTGTCACTAGGGTTGTGACTTCTGTTGGATTTCTGGTGAAGAGATACCTGGTTCCGGGATTATGCGCCCTCTCCAGTCGACATCTGAGGCTGTCACTAGGGTTGTGACTCCTCCTTTGGAGGCAGAGCTTGGTGGCTGTCTCCGCTTTTCCGCCATTTCCAGCAGCTCCCGTCGTATCTGCTGCTACTGCTGTTCCGTCTACAACGTCATTGGGCACCGTTTCTAGCCGGCCTCGGCTTATCCCTGCAAGGGTCTGCAGGGATGTCTGTAGTGTGGTTGTGAGGTATCGGCCTCAGCCTTCCCCGACTTCAACTCGGCGAAGTCGGATGGGGCTGCCAACTGAACCCCCTACTGTGTCCTCTCATCTGTTGAGCACAGTAGTTTTACACCTGCAGTGGTCTCCTGCGGTGTCTGGTTGTGTAGACGTGGGGGTATCGGCCTCAGCCTTCCCTGACTTCAACTCGGCGAAGTTGGAAGTGACTGCCGGCCGGACTCTCTACTATGGTCTCTGCGCGGTCGAGCACCACAGTTGTCATTGGATTCGGATGTTCTTAGTGGGACACTATGAACTCCGTGGCGTTTCCGTCCACTCATTCTGGCCACATGACCCGTTTTGGGGGACCAACGTGTCTTTTGTGCAGCCTGGACTTTCTGCCCTGCAGAGGTCCGCGGTGACTCAAATGACTTCCCGCTATGTTGATCCTCGGGGTGTGTCACACCCCTATACACGTCAGCCTTCAGACATTTCAGCTGCCGCCCGTCGTCCCACGTCGCGTGTTTTAGAGGTTCGTGACCCTTCGCTGGTTAAGAGGGTCAGGTGAAGCCACTTTGCCGGTTCGTTCCCCTGTCGAACCGGCCAGTACGTGCAGTGAGCTTAGGGAGGCCCTCTCCTTACTCACTCAGGTTCTGTCAAAGAGCCTTTCCGTTGCTTCCAGCGAGGCAGCGAGTGGTGTCCAGGCGCCCCCTTTGGCGCCGCCTCCCGGGATTTGAAACAAGCCGCTTTATGATCCCCCCCCCCCCTGGTGTTCCGACACCATGGGAGGCGTCAGCCGGTTTGCCCACGATGGGCTATGTGTCTTCCGACTCAAGGGAAGTGTCAGACATGCTTGATGTCGAGAGCCAGCAGTCTTCGGACTTGGGGGCAGCTCTTGATTTCGTGTTTGGGTTCCTAACGTATCTCAAACCATCTAACCAGTCGACAGTGTCAGCCAGGCCGCGATCATCGGTCGCGCGCCAACAGCCTATGGAGCAACCCGCTTCTGTGCGTCTTCGACCGTGCCAGTCGGTACAGTTGGTTGAAGCATTTTCAGCCTTGGACTCTAGCTAAGTTCCAAGTCTATGAAGGCTCCGTTCTTCACCAGGGTTGACACCTTTTTGCCTCAGGCGCGTTATCGTTCCTACTATTCCGCCAATCCGTCGGTCTACCAGACTTTGACGGTTTTGGATCAGGACTCCAATTCCCTCGGGCTTTCCAAGTCCAAGTCTGCCGTCATTCCGATGACGGCTCTGGAGTCTACATTGGGCTTATCGAGAGAGATGCTTGGTATGCTTTCTCTCTCCGATCACGTCGTCTCAGCTTTAGCTGCTTATCTGCCTCCAGATAAGTTTGACGAGATACAGGCTCCTTTGCGTGTGCTGTCCAAGGCGCTCATGCATCTTACTCACACGCATGCCAGTAACAAGGCTGATCTGGAATTAGTTCGAAGGGACTCTGTGCTGGACACAGGCCGATCCCTTTCTGAGGAGCAGTGCGCTACTCTTTGATCTGCTTCTTTGGCAGGTCCGCAACTTTTCCATGGTTCTGTGTTGACGGTCCGGGATGACGTCCTACGTCATTCCAAAGATCAGCTGCTGTTTCTTCAGCTTGATCAGCCTTCTAGGGTAGGCAGGGGCCGTTCCAAGCCTAACAAGTACCCCCTGCTTCCTCTGCGAAGCAAAGGGGCTGATCCTTCTGCCACCGCTTCCACTTCTTACTCAAGGAGTAAGGGTAAGCGTCGGCAGTCTTGAGGGAAGTCCCAGGATTCTTCATTCAGTAGAGGTGTTTTCTCCTCTCGCGAGCCTCGTCGGGGTTCGAAATGAAGGTCCTCACCTCGACTCGTCCCAGGTTGGAGGAAGGATAGCAGAGTTCGCAGACCGTTGGGCCACCATCACATCCGATCCTTGGGTGTTAGATGTTGTTCGGTTCGGGCTGCGAATATCCTTCCGAAGGCACCCCACTCTGTCCAGGGTGCCTCTTCCAACCACAGTTCCTTAAGACATTTTACGTCGGGAATTTTGTCCACGGAGATAGACACTCTCCTGACAAAGGGGGCGATTGAGGTCATCAAGAACATTAGGTCAGTGGGTTTCTATTCCCGCCTGTTCTTGGTGCCGAAGAAGGACGGCCGACTCCGACCTGTTATCGATCTGAGTTTCCTGAACCAGTTTATCATTGCTCCCAAGTTCAGCATGGAGACTTTCAGGTCGATCCTCTGTTCAATTCACCAGGGAGATTTCGCTTCCAGCTTCGACCTGCGAGACGCTTACTTTCACGTTCCGATTTATTGGGCGTTACGGAAGAATCTCAGGTTCGCTTTTCTGGGGCGAGTTTACCAGTTCAAGGCCATGCCTTTCGGCCTCAACCTGGCTCCTTGGGCCTTCACCAGACTGATGTCGCATGTGATAGTTTTCCATCGCACACAGTCCAGGGTGACTACTTCGGCATATCTGGACGATATCCTCCAGGGGCATTCCAATGCTGCCTTACTGGAGTCGGATGTCGCCACTCTGTTGAGCTTGCTCACGTCGCTAGGATTCAGAGTCAACGAGGAGAAGTCGGACCTGGTCCCTTCTCAGTCGTTTTATCATCTGGGGATGGCTTTCCGCACACAATTCAATTTGGTGGCGGTTCCCCAGGCCAAGGCTGTGATTCTCTCAGCTTTTGCTCTGACACTGTCCCAGTCCACATCCGCGACGGTTCGGAGTATTCTCCGGCTAATCGGTCTTTGCTGTTCGGTGACGGATCTCATTCCTCTAGGTCGGCTGCGTGTCAGACCTCTCCAACACTTTCTGCTCAGTCGTTAGAGGCCGAATGTAGATTGTCTGGATCTGGTGCTTCAGTTTCCAGAATATCTTTATCCTCACCTTCTCCTCTGCGCGGATGTCCAGTGGCTTTCGCATGGTGTTTCGTTGGACTTGCCCACGTCCGATCGCGTTCTGTCAGCAGATGCCAGCGATCTCGGATGGGGTGCGACGTTGGATCCTCTAGGTCTTTCCATTCACGGGATGTGGGACCAGGGTCATGCAGCTCTACACATCAACCAGAAGGAGCTTCTTGCTCTTCTTCTGAGTTTCAGGCAGTGGATCCCTCACCTATCGAATCGCCAGGTCCTTCTGTTGTCCGACCATTTGACGGTGGTTGCTTACATTCGGAACCAGGGCGGCACGCACTCTGTTCCAATGTACGAATTGGCTCGGGATCTTCTACTGCTCGCTCAGGATGTCCACGCCGGGGTGGCTGTTCGTCACATTCCCGGTCGTCTGAACGTCCTAGCCGACTCCCTGTCCCGTCGGGGCAGGGTCATTTCCACCAGGTGGATGCTCCACATGGCTGGTTCCATCGATCTCTTGCGACTCATTGGAACCATCAGGTGGACACTTTCGTGTCCCCGTGTCCAGATGCTCTGGCTTTCGCCGTGGACGCTCTAGCCCTCCTTTGGGATGGTCTTGTCGGCTACGCCTTCCTACCGGTTCCGATTCCGCGTCAGGTTCTCGCCCAGTAATGAACCTGCAGTCGTCGAATCCTTTCGATCACACCCGTCGCATCGGTGGGTGTGGATCAATCTGCGCCGCTCTCTGTTAGCGGCGGTTCCGGCATGTCTCCCTCTACCTCGCGACTTTCTTTGCCAAAGTCGCCCGAGGAGGTTTCACGTTGACCCGACTTCATTGTGCCTGCGCACATGTCTTTTATCGGGTCCTGTCTCCTCCGTAGTGGTTTTTCGAGACACGCAGTGGAGTTGCTTTTCTTCAAGGAGGCACTCACTCCACTGGTTTAGCCTCTGTGGCTAAGTGGAAGGTTCTGTCGATGGTGTGCGATCACTCTGTTGCTTCTGTCACTCCTTCGATCACACCGCTTGCGGAGTTTCTGATATATGTTTGTTTCTGAGGGTCTCCAGCAATGGGTACAAGTCCATGCTTCGGAGACATTCTTTCATATGTGATACCGCATTGTTTCGACACTCATCCTTGCCTCTCCAAGCTTGTTCAGCTCTTTTCCTTGAAAAGGCCTAGGACTTTGCAGTTTACTCCAAGATGGTCACTTTCTTGGGCTCTGCTCTGCTTGGGGTGGGAGCGTTCGCGCCTTTATCCTGGATGAATATGCGTTTTCTCACATGCCAGACCTCTCCTGCATCCATTTCTTGACGGTTTGTCTTGCTATTCGTGCAGCTTCCGCTACTGGTGATTGTATTACCGATTGTTTTTTCTGCTACGAGGTGTGTTCATTGTCTTCCTCTTTTAACAACTATGTCATGTTGTCGGATGACGGATGTTATACTGGCAGCCTTCTGGAGAACTGCTACAGTCTCCTTTTATCTGCGACAGTTGCAGGAGCCGACAGATAACCTTGGGGCTCTCTTTCTTCGGCTCAGGCTGTTGTCTATCCCAGCCTTTCAGCTTTTTTCAGGGTCAGTTCCAGCTTTGTGCTGTTACTGCCCTTTCTGTCTGTGCGTCGCACTTCACCATACGCCCCATCTTTCATTGTCTTTTCTAATGTTTGTGATGCTATGGTTTGATAGGCCTAGGGATCTCTTCCTCTATCCACGGTCCCAGTGCTATTGAGTTATGTGTGGGTTCGTTATGTGATTCCTTCCATCCTTTTGTTTATTCAGCCTGTAGTAAACAATTGAGGTAGGTTGATAAGAAGTATACATTTTATAGTAAATTTCCTTTCTTATTATACCTATCGAAATTGTTTACATGGAGGCCCTCCCGTCGTCTTATTCGGGTAAGAATCCTTCCTCCCCGCTGATCACATAACTCCTGTGTTGTTCGGAATCAAAAGAATGACGAATTGACGCATTGCGCACTGTTTTACGGTAGTCGTGGATTTGTACTATGGAAGAGCGTCCCATACTGGGTGTTTATCGGCTGTTAATTCCACGGCTACCACCTCCGCATCGAGATGGTCAGTTTTGATCAGTTTATGTTTCAGATCGCTTTTTATTAGAAGGACTACTCCACCGTGGGTAGTGTGGGAGCGGCCCTTCTGATTATATTAAATCCGCTGAATGAAAAGCTTCTCTGGTTACGTAACCAAGTTTCACAAATTCCCAGAATGTCCGTGTTTTTAAAGTAATAACTAATTTGGTGTTTTTTTTTGTTGTACGCGCCACGGGCGTTCCATAGTGCTAACTGGAGCTTATCCATGATCGGGCTTTTATCAGTTAGGGTATTTATTGAGTGATAGACTGGTCGGATTAATTGTTTTGATTGATAGCAGCTTTAATTAAGGTGTGAGAGATCTGTTTTTTGAATAGCCTAGATGCCGAGCTGCTGACATTTTGACAGATGTTTGCCAGGTCGGCATTTTGGTGGTTCTTTAGGACTTCATGTAGGCTTCCCGCGATGCGGGAGCAGAGGGGTATGGAGAGGAGGCATTTGCGGGTTTATTTATATCAACACTCTTTAGTTCTGCGCTTGTTTTTACTTTTTTTGTTTTGGGGGCACCCTTTGTAATTACTTGTGTGCTCTCCCTGACAGTTGGGGCAATTTAGTGACTTTGGTTTGCATGCACTGGAGACGTGATTCCTTCCGCATTTCATGCATTTTAGTTGGCCCCTACAATTGTTGGAAATGTGGCAAAATTTTTGGCATTTGCGGCATTGGACAGCGGGAGGGTTTGAGCGGTATTCTTCGGCAAGGTGACGCCTCCCGTTAATGGTCACCCCCTGAGACATGATTTTTAATTTTTTTCCCGATTTGGGGCATGTTACTTCAAGTTTCCACGTCGATTTTCCCGTGGTTTTAGAGGTGAATCTTTCCCAATCGCACCCTGGGAGACTTGAGTTGATGGCGTCTTTGGGCGTGTTCGAGTGTACCCTGGTGGCAACTACAATACATTATTTTTGATATACCTTTGAGTTTCGTGACTGTTGCTTGTTATTGTTTATGTGGCTTCTATTCCCTCTATTAGGGACAGATGCCGGCTTGTTTACTGCCGCGGCGTAGCTCATGGAATGCTTGGGGGGGGGGGGGGGTACCTTTCCTTGTTCGTCAGTCTGCCTGGTAGTTTGACTGGAGGTTGGAGTTGGCCCTATGTTGCTCTTGTCATTAAGTCTGAGATTGTTTGGGCCAGAATGTGTGCCATTGGAGTTGGAAAAACGAGTGGTTCTACCTCTCGTGTGTCTCCTGTCTTCTGTCTGCATGAACCCCTCCCCATCCATTACCTCCTCAAGCTCAGGCTCATCTTCTTGTGAGTCGAGCTTTCTCTTTATTGGTGTTTGGCTTTTAAACATTTGGGATAAGGTTGGACCCGTGTCCGTCGTATCCAGGGGATCTATGATGGTTTTATTTTTAGTATTATCTTTGTTTTATTTGTTTTATTGAGGTTGCTAGATGGTGCAGGATCAGCATGGACCTCCGCCACCACCACAATCTCCGTAGGAGGAGAGCCTTGTGTAGGAGGAGAAGCCTTTACAGATGCTGCTGTTAGAGTTGACTCAGCGTGATCCCTAGTCACTGTTTTTGCCTCCGCTACTGCCTCAGTTGGGGTTATTGCCTGAGGGTTGTCCCCTGAAGTCTTGTCCTTGTTTACGAGTAAATTAAGTTGTTCCTGTATCCCAGCGTTACCAGCATTGTTTTATAATTTGTCCCATTAAGTCCCGAATATCATTCCTGAGTTGGGCAATTGTCTCTTCTTGTTTTTGGGCTCTAACATCTGCTTCCGCAAGCCTTTTTCTGGAGCTCGCTCCTTTCCCTTTCCCACTCCTCGTTATTCCCCTTTGGGTTTTTGAGTTGAGCTCCAACCGCATAAGACCTGTTAAGTACTGCGGTCTCTCCTCCTTTGCAGTGGGAAGAGATCTGACTAACCTTGTTGATGCTGGAGAAGGACTCCCTTCTAAGCTCCTTTTTTGTTTTTTTCTTTCTCCATTCTGCTCTTCTTGTTTGTGGAATCCATGATCAATTAGGTGTTAATTGGCTATTGGCAATTGTCGTGTTGACGGTTGGTTTCTCGGAGGTGTTCTCTCGATGAAAATCAAACTATCAAATCAAAATGAATCATCAATGGAATGAACCAATGAAATGAATGAAACCTGAGAATGTGCAATGAATGTGGCGAATACAACCTGTGACGGCAGTGTTCAGATTATATTGACAGCGGACTGAAAATTGATTGTGTATTCCTGCTGAATACACACCAGTGTGATTGGCTGGTGTAATAATGGCCTAAGTGAGTGACAGGAGTGGATTCATTCTAATGATCAAAGCTTGGCATTTGAGTATATCGTCGGGAAAGATGCGAGGGGACAACACATTGGGTATTGTGAATACGGTTTTGATCAAAAACATTTCCAAAGTGCTCAGCTTAATATTGCAGATGAGCAACAAACAGAGGGTAAACAAAGGGTGTGGTACCTGAGGAAAAATAAATTCCCGTGGAAGCACGGGAGGTAATGCCAGGAGGACAGTATAAAATTAAGAATTATAAATCAATAAAGCGGGCTGCTGAGTCAAATGGGGACTGTCCTAGGAGCTGAGAAAACTGCCATTTAGCAAAGGACTGGAGGCGCCATCTGGGAAAAGGCCCATCAGGTTCCCGCTATAAAAAATCTTCCCTCAAATCGGCCCGAAAGCCACACATAGAGTACAAAAGGAGGTAGCGACTTTCCCTAAGCTAGGCAGAAATCTCAAGGGAAGGGGCATATCAAAGGTCAGGAGGCACCTGATTGCCGGTAAATCGGGGGTTAAAGGAGCTATTAGTGTGTTAAGTCAGGCCCGTGGGGGGTGGGGGGGGGGGGTTAACACGGAATAGCTATAGGAAAATAGGTCAGTTATAACCTGGTAGGTAGGTGTTGCCTCGTATTTTAGGAGCACTTTCCCGACAATTAAGATCAAATCACTCGAATTAGAAGGCAAATAAGGTGTTTGGACGGAAAAACTGTGATATTCCCCGGAAGGGGTAGTGCAGACACAGTCATGACTGGAATGGCATAGGGAGTATGCATGCCATTGGAAAACAATTATCACAACTAATAGGTTTATCAGTAACTGCAATAAGCTAACATGTACATGTGATGATGTACTCTTTTAAGAAGTTCGGGTGGCCCTGAAAAGGGCCGTTGTGTAAGGGATTAGTATTGGAGGCCTTTCATGTTTTGTCAGCAATCTGTTGGCCGGGTTGGCTTGTCTTTACCAATGTTTCTGCCACCATCACAGAGACTCGAGCTGCTAGAGCCGCCAGCTTAACATTTTCTCTGGAGTCGGGCAGCTGAATGTCGCAGGTTTTGTAGCCCTAAATGTGGTCAATTATGGCATGTCTCACTTCCCGCTGTTTGTCAGCCAACGTCTTCAGCTTCATCTCAAGGTTAGAGGTATCCGGGATACCCGTAATGATGGGGGTAAGGATTCTAAATGTCCATTTATCTGACTCAATAAATCGACACCAATCTTCACAGAAGCGGTCTCGCCGTGTTACCCTGGCGTCTTCTGTAGGTAGCGAAAGGTCAATGGGTTGACCCTGAATCTGTGGTCCCCGTGGGGTATAAGGGAGCCTCCCCTGCCTTCTATTCCGTCTTTCTGACATATGAGTAGATCTAATAGGTCTCATGTTTCAATGCAAGCAAATCAACTGTGTGGTTCAGGCTGAAAGAGCTAAAAGAATGGTTTTAGCGCCCCGAAGGGGCGCTGGGACGTTCTTGGGCAAGCCCATTTCGACCCTCGTTTACGGTATGTTATAATTTCGTTAATTTGAGACGGCGTCATCAGTCTGAGCGGTGTAAAGGTGGAAGAGGATTGAAGTTGATGTTTCTTGTTATTCTTCAGGCAAGTACAGTCTGCCGCTTGTGATTTTGTGGTCAAGATTGGCCTTCATCGGTAAGTACAGTCTGCATGGGGTCTTAGCTGACGTGTACGGTTTAGGCGATTTTGACAAGTGAAAGAAAACGGACCTTAACAAGGTGCCACCCAACCTGAACATTCCTGGTTCTGGTAACAGGCCAGCTATTTTCATTGGGTCGGGACATGCTGTGCACCAAAGAAGCGCTTTACAAAAAGAGGCCAAGAAATCGGGGCACAGGACCAACACTCACCTCCCTGGGGGTGGATGCCCACCTCCATGGATGGAGTGAATGATGTGCTGAAGCCATAACGGCTATTGAATTGCCATAGCAGTTATTGATATCCATAGCGGTTATTGATATCCATAGCAGTTATTGGGGAGAAAGGTAGAGTCTGAAAGATAGTAAAAAAACTAAGAGTTAAAGCGGCAAAAGATAGAGTAGAGTAAGGAAGTATGTGTATTTGTAAGGTCTTTCCTGGATGTATTTCTGTGATTTTCGGGCAAGTATAGTCTGCCGCTTATGAGTGTTGGAGCTATCACTGGCAAGTGTAGTCTGCCTCAAGCTCTTCTGTGGTTGTTTGTTTTGGCTATTGCGGTGTTCCTTTGGCGGTTGGGGAGTCTTTCTTTCTGTGGTGTCTGGTCTGGAGCGTCTGTAGTGCTATGTCCTATGTCTCTGCTGTGTCTGAAATTAAAATGTATATGATTAGAGGCCCCACCCCCGTCTGTCTTCTGTTCTCGTGTCGCGTAGCTTGGATGTGTGGCTGTTCTTTCGGATTTGTTCGTGGTTGATTGTCTCTTGTGTCTTGTGTGTTTCTTCGGGAAAGCCTCAAGCTTTTCTGTTGGTGGTCGATGGGTGGGCCCGAGTGGTGTTGGTTGGTCGGATGTCCGATTCTGTTGGTGAGTTTGTTTTTAGTTGGGATGTCTGTGCTGTGTGTCTGGGTGTTGGTGAAATTATGCTGAGAGATTAGTGAGCCCCCCCCCCCCCCACACCTTGTCTTTCCGTGTCAGTTCTTTGGTTCTTACCAAAGCGGCTGAGCTTCCGAGGCTGAGTGGGGTTGCCTTAGGTTTGAACGGGTTCGTTGCAGCGAGAGGGTAACAGGTTAACACACTAAACCACACCCGAGGGTGTTACTTTCCTATTGTGCCCTTCGCTGTTCTGCTGTATTTTTTAGGTTAATTTAGAAGTTATTTGGAGGCGGCGGGCATCGCGGGCGTTTATGTCGGCTGAGCTTCCGAAGCAGAGAGTGAGGTTGCAGCCGGAGGGTAACGGGTTAAAACACTAAACTACACCCGAGGGTGTTACTTTCCTGTTGTACCCTTCGCTGGTTGTGATCTTATTTAGGTTAATTTAAGGTTATTTGGAGGTGGCGAAGATCGCGGGCGTTTATTTATGCTCTGATTATTAGTTCCAGTACAGCTGGTGACGGCTATCAGCGCGGTTTTGGGGGAAGTGGAGAACAATCTTGTTTATATTTGTTTGTCATTATCCTATTTTTGATTTTGTTTAAAGCAGATGACAGGTTTACACACAATACCACATCCGAGGGTGTTGCTTTCCTGTTATGCGACAGTAGACAAAAACCCAAAAACTGGCCAAAAAAAAAAAAAAAAAAAAAAAATAAACCAGTCAAAACATTAAACTGAGAGCAGATTTCCTTGAGTTTAGGTATCGGTGTTCTGCCTTCGAACCGTTCTTGGTTTTTGGCAGCTAGCGTGGTGAGGCGATCTTTGACGTTTGGGATTTTGGCTCTTTTGTGGAGCAGTTTAAAAGGGGTGTTGTATGGGGCTTGGAGGGCTATTCTTAGTGCGTTGTTCTGAACTCTTTGGAGTTTGGCAATATTGCTATTGTAGGTATTGGTTAGGACCAGGGCCCCGTATTCAATTACTGGCCGTACAAACGCCTATTACAACTTGAGTAGTATCGCCCCCAACCCCCCCCCCCCCCCCCCCCGGTGGTGCCCCTGAGCATTTTTAGCAAGTTAACTCGTTTGGTCGCTCTCGTGGCTACGTTGTTGGTATGTTTTGTGAGGCTGAGTCTCGAGTCTAGGGTGATTCCAAGGAATTTTGCTTCGGTGCACTTTCGGAGGGTTTTGCTCTGGGTCTTATTTATATTTAGTTTGATTCTCCATTTGTCACGCCAGTGTTCGGGGTCGTCTAGCGCGCTTTGGAGATATTTTTGGAGGGGGAGGGGTTGGCTGTTGGAGTCCCATAGGCCTTTATCGTCTGCGAATTGTGAGATTTGGACTCGTTCCGAGGTGATTTTGAGGTCGTTTATGTAAATTATGAACATGACTGGGCTGAGTACTGACCCTTGGGGCGTTCCGGCCACAAGTGGGATACTTTTTGATATTTCTCTGTTGACTCTAACTTTGATTTCGCGATCGTTCAGGAAGGAGGAGACAATTTTGGGGGGATGTTGAGTTTAATGAGTTTGAATCTGATGCCGTTGTGCCAGACCGAGTCGAAAGCTTTTTCCACGTCCAGCAGAACGGCGGCACCTAGATTGTTGTTATCGATCGCGTTTTTCATGAGTTCAACAAGGCGATAGATGCATTCCATGCCTTCTTTGCGGTGCCTATAGGCTCTTTCCCAGTCATTAAAGAAATTAGTTTCTTCGAGGTGACCCTTGAGTCGATCTCCAAGGATTTTCTCAAATACCTTGCCGATGCAGCTAAGGAGACTAATTGGGCGGTAGTTGGCTGGTTTAGTGAGGTCTTTGTCGGGTTTCGGTATCATGACCCCTATGGCTGTTTTCCATCATTTTGGACAACATCCATGGGTGAGGCACGCGTTGAATATGACTTCTAGCCTGTCTATGTAAGAGTTGGGACTTTGTTTGAGGATTTTATAGCTTATTTCGTCCTCTCCCGCGGAGGGAGAGCTTTTGCATTTTTTTTATCACATTGATTATTAAGTCGGCCGTGATGGGGGGTAATTAGGTCGTGTTCGTCCCCTACCTCATGTTCGTTGCCGAATTAGGGATCGCGGTATAACTCTGGGTGTGAGTTTACGAAGTTGTCGATTTCGTTCATGAATGAGTCGTCATATTCCGGCCATGTGTGAGGTTGGTGAGTTTGGCTTAATTGTTCCGCGAAGGTATCGGCTTTTTCTTTGTCGCTGGCGGCGAGGATGCCGTCAGCTTTTTCGAGCGGTTTGGACTGTCTGGGGTTGCTTTTTTGACCTGTGAGTACCTTGAAGGTGTTCCAGAATTTTCACGCATCTTTTGTCGCGTTCAGGTTGGAAGTGGCCCTCACCCAATTGGTTTGTTGTCCGGCCTTTAGTGCTTCTTTAAACTCGCCATGAAGGCGGCTGTAGATTTTTTTTGAGTTCCACTCGCTTGGTGGGGTCTTGTTCAGCTTTGACCTTGCGCAGGGTTATTCGCTTAGGTTTTATTAGAGTGAGTGTACTCTCGGAGATTGTTCGTCTTCATGGGCGCACTTCCTGTTTGGGACAGATTTCATCTGGGGTGGAGGTAATTACTTTGCTGAGTTCAGCACACTGGTCTTCAATATCGTTCGCGTTTGGGGGTTTACGTGTTGCGAGTTTGGCGTCGAGAATGCCTCGATATAAGTCCCAGTCTATTTTGTTCAGGTTCCTTGAGATTTTTTTTTTCTTTTTTTTTTTTCTTTTTTTTGGGGGGGGGGGGGGGGGGTAGCGTACTATTCCGGACCCAAAGCTGATTGTGGCATGTACTGGTTGGTGATCGTCATCTCCCACTTTGTGGTTGATGATGTTTTTGCCTTGAGAGTAGCTCATTATTATGAGGTCAAGGATGTCGGAGCGGTGCAGTGGGTTAGAGCTGACATAGGTATCGGATGAGTCTTCGCAAATGATTTGTAAGTTGAGATTTTCGGTGATGTCGAATAGGACACTGCCATTGCGGTTAGTGGATTTACACCCAAAGTGCATATGTTTGGAGTTGAAGTCTCCCATGTAGATACTGTTTTTGTATTTACGTGAGAAAAATTCAAACACATCGTTAATGTTTTATCAGGGGGGTTATAGTAACAGATGATTGCAATTTTTTTTTTATCATCGGCTGTTAATTCCACGGTTACCACCTCCGCATCGAGATGGTCAGTTTTGATCGGTTTATGTTTCAGATCGCTTTTTATTAGAAGGGCTACTCCGCCGTGGGTAGTGTGGGTGCGGTCCCTTCTGATAACATTCAATCCGCTGAATGAAAAGCTTCTCTGGTTATGTAACCAGGTTTTACAAATTCCCAAAATGTCCGTGTTTTTAAAGTAATTACTAATTTGGAGTTTTTTGTTATACGCGCCGCCGGCGTTCCATAGTGCTAATTGGAGCTTGTCCATGAATGGGTTTTAATTAGTTGGGGTGTTTATTTAGTGATGGACTGGTCGGAGTAGTTGTTTTGATTGATAGCGGCTTTTATTGATGTGAGATCTGGGTTTTGAATAGCCAAGATGCCGATCTGCTGACATCTTGACAGATGTTTGCCAGGTCGGCATTTAGGTGATTCTTTAAGGGCCTATATAAGTAATGAAATTTTGTTTATTTTGAAAATTCTCACCTCTGATATTCCTTCAATTCAAATTAAATATACACAAAATGTACATCAAAATGAAGGTTGGGATGTATAGAACACTAAACACATACGTAATCAACTCATTGAGTCGACTGTAGGCACCTCTGGTTCCTGGAAGTCTGCTGCCGTATTCGCACCAGAACTGATAATTTAATAATATTTCACGAAAACAACTTGTGGCCAAATGTGCTTTACATATCCAAGAACAAAGCTAGGGGATAATTTTTTTTCAAAACACGGCGACAGAGCTGCATTGGGGAAAATTCCAAAGCCTTTGCTTTTGTTTACGTATGAGTAAACTTTCGATTTCCGGTCGACGTCATCGGACAGAAAAAGCATGTAAAAATCAAATAATGAAAAAGATCGCCTTCATACAGTATACTGTTATTAGATAGAGATTGCACAGTTGCCATATTCAGTGCAGGGTATCATGATACCTGTTGAAATTTCTTAGAATTACGAATTTGTTTTTTGATGGAAATTCGTGGTAACGAGTGATTTGCGCATGTCTGTCGAGCATGGAAACCATCTTCAATAAAAATGCAGACAGTGTTGTCCTTTTCCAAAATGCCGTCCTACCGCTGTATTCGAAAGTGTTTTGAATGCCTAGCTTTGTTCTTGGATATATGAAGCACATTTGGCCACAAGTTGTTCTGATGAAATATTATTTTATCAGTTCTGGTGCGAATACGGTAGCAGACTTCCAGGAACCAGAGGTGCCTACAGTCGACTCCATGAGTTGAATGCATATGTGTTTCGGGTTCTATACATCCCAGCCTTCATTTTGATGTATAATTTGTGTATATTTAATCTGAATTTGAGGAATATGAGAGGTGAGAATTTCAAAATAAACAAAATTCCATTACTAATAAAGACCCTTAAAACTTCATGCAGGCTTCCTGCGATGAGAGTGTATGGGGAGGAGGCATTTGCGGGTTTAGTTAAATCAACCCTCTAAAGCTCCGCGCTGGTTTTGACTTTTTTTTTATAGTGGGGGCACCCTCTGTAATTGGCGGTGTGCTCACCTTGACAATTGAGGCATTTTAGTGTTTTAGGTTCACAGACACTCGAGACGTGGTTTTCACCACATTTTAAACACCTGAGCTGGCCCCTGCAATTATTGGCGACGTAGCCAAATTTCTGGCATTTGTAACATTGTACAGGTTGGGGGTTCGAGTTGTACTCTTCGGCAGAGTGTCTTCGGCCGTTGATGGTTACCTCCTGGTCCATTATTTTTAGTTTCCTCTCACGCCTGGGGCATTGCACCTTAAGTTTCCACGAGTATCTCTCTGTGGCTCTCGAAGTGAATCTGTCCCAGCTGCAGCCAGAGAGACGGGCGTTTATTGTATTCTTTGGCGTATCAGGGTGGACCCTAGTTACCACTACAAACATTTCTTTACTTTTTTGTGCTTGGGGGGGGGGGGGGGGGGGGGGGGCTTGCCTCCCTTGCGTGCGCCTTGTCCATTACTGGTGTATTGGTTAGCTGGGGACTGTTGAACTGCCCCGGCGTAGGTCAGTAAAGGTGTCGGTTATAGTGCAGTTGGTTCCATTCTTTCCGAGGGGCAGGACCGCTTTGTTTTGCTAGTGGTTTCTCTAGGCTCAGATTAAGACTTCGGCCTGCTCTGTAGGAGTTGCAAGAGCTAGGAGCTTTGATTTTTTTTGTTCTTCTGTCCACAGGTTGAAAAAAAAACCATCCTCGCTCTGTACCTACTCCAGCTCAGGCTGTAGGTCTTGGCCCCTCTTTTTCCTTTGTATGGGTGTACCTTTGGGGGGTATTCAGCATTTGAGATAGAGTGGGACCCGTGCCTGTTGTGTCCATGGGATTACTGTAGATTATAATATTTTGGCTGCTATTTTGACTGCTCTCGTTGGCTGTCTTCTCGGCGGCGCTACCAGTGTCTATGATATCACCCGCGGGGGCTGATTGCTTGGGAGCAGGATTTGCATAGACCTCCGCCACCACCATGTTCTCCGTTGGTGGAGAGCCCGGTGTTGGAGTTGCCTCTGCAGAACCTGGAGTGTGGGGCAAATTGCCAGATTCTGACTTGTCCATCCGTATGAAAAAAGTAGCTCGTCGAGCTTTTTTTATTCTCATCATCTCTCTCCTCTATTTCAGGTTTTTGTTCCCTTATCTCTCTTTCTAAGTCATTAATGATCTTTTCCTGCCTTTCTATTTCCTGGGCATGCCTTGATTCAGCCTCTGCTAGCTGCCTCTTGAGCTCACTCCTCTCCCTCTCTGTCTGAAATATTCCCTTTTGTGGTTTGGCTTGAGCCCCCACCCCTAAAGGCCTGTTAAGTGCTGTGCCCCCCCCCCCCCCCCCCCCCCCCCCTGCAATGGAAGAAAACATGATTTTGACTAACCGTATTAATACCAGGGATGTGAAAGGTTAGAGCTAAAAGAATGGTTTTAGCGCGCCAAAGGCGCGTCGGGACGTTCTGGAGCAAGCCCCTTTCGACCCTCGTTTACGGTATGTTATAATTTCGTTAATTTGAGACCGCGTCATCAGCATCATGTCTGGGCGGTGTAAAGGTGGAAGAGGATTGGAGTTGATGTTTCTTGTTATTCTTCAGGCAAGGATAGTCTGCCGCTTGTGATTTTGTGAAGATAGGCCTTCATCGGCAAGTATAGTCTGCCTTGGGCTCTTAGCTGGTGTGCTTGGTTTCGGCGATTGACAAGTGAAAGAAAACGGACCTCAACAAGGTGCCACCCAACCTGAACATTCCTGGTTCAGGTAACAGGCCTGCTATTATCATTGGGTCGGGACATGCTGTGTGCTAAAGGAACGCCTTACAAAAAAGAGGCCAATAAATCGGGGCGCAGGACCAACGCTCACCTCCCTGGGGGTGGATGCCAACCTCCAAGGATGGAGTGAATGATGTGCTGAAGCCATAATGGTTATTGAATTGCCATAGCAATTATGTGCATTTGTAAGATCTTTTCTGGATGTATTTCTGCTGAGTGTGATTTTCAGGCAAGTATAGTCTGCCGCTTAAACGAGTGTTGGAGCTATCACTGGCAAGTATAGTCTGCCTCAAGCTCTTCTGTTGTTGTTTGTTTTGGCTGTTGTGATGTTGCTTTGTTGGCTGTCGGGGAGTCTTTCTGTGGTGTCTGGTCTGGTGCGTTGATGGTGCTAAGTCATATGTCTCTGCCGTGGCTGAAATTAAAAAGTATAGGATGATTAGCCCCCACCCCCCCCCCCCTTGCCTTCTGTCCTCGTGTCGCGTGGCTTGGCTGTGTGGCTGTTCTGTCGGATGTTTTCGTAGTTGATTATCTCTTGTCTTGTGTGTTTCTTCGGGCAAGTATAGCCTGCCACTGGATAAGTGTTGGAGCTATCATTGGCAAATAAAGTCTGCCTCAAGCTCTTCTGTTGGTGGTCGATGGGTGGACCCGAGTGGTGTTGGTTGGTCGGATGTCTGATTCTGTTGGTGAGTTTGGTTTTCGTTGGGATGTCTGTGCTATGTCTCTGGTTGTTGCTGAAATTAGAAATGGCGAGAAATTAGTGAGCTCCTCCCCCCCCCCCCCCACACACACACCTGGTTGTCTTCCCGTGTCAGATCTGTGGTTCTTACCAAAGCGGCTGAGCTTCCGAGGCTGAGTGAGGTTGACTTAGGTTTGAACGGATTCGTTGCTGCGAGAGGGTAACAGGTTAACACACTAAACCACACCCGAGGGTGTTTCTTAACTGTTGTACCCTTCGCTGGTTGCGACCTTATTTAGGTTAGTTTTAATTTTATGGTTTTGAGGCATCGGCGCTGTGAGCTGAGTTGCCGAGGTCGACCGATGTTCCCCTAAATTAGGGCGGGTTTGCTTTCCTATTGTACCCTTCGCTGTTTGTGATATAGTAGCCCAAGAACATTAGGTTTCACTAGGGAAAAAAATCGGAGAAAGCTGATTTTTTCAGGGAATGTCGAGTACATGTCACTGAACGATTAGACAAAAGTCCCCTAAAATCCCAGTTGAGCTTTTTTTTCTACAGCCTTTTTTCGAAAACGCGTTTGAAAAAAAAAAAAAAATCGCACGAACTTTGTAACCTCGAATTGATCCAACTGTATTTTTTGTTTACGCGTATTTCGAGCTACATAATGTCTAATATACATTTACCTAGAGGAAAATGTGCATTCTGTGACAATGTCTGCGAAAAATTATTGAAAATTCACAAAAAAGTATCGGATTTACGCAAAAAATGACGATTTCCTAACGGATTTGCCCAAAGGGTCGTAGTACAGAACGGGATGTTAGTTGGACAGACGATAAAAAATCCACCACCATTTGAAGACTTTTATCATTGCTTACAAAATAGACATTATGGAAGACCCCCTCTGCTTCTGGCCGAGTTCCCCTTTTGGCATAAAATTCGTCAGCATGATAACTCAACTATTTTCGGGCTTGGGACCGAACAGACACGTCTGTGTCTGGCAGCATAAGATCAATAAATAATATTTACAGAATGTACAAAAATCAATAAATAATATTTACAGAATGTACAAATCAATCAACATGGATTAAGTTACATTGACTATTATCAACGCTATATACAGAAATGACATGACCTATATACATATTATTCATCGAACTCAGAAATTTCCGACAGGACAGTGTTTCTGTGGTTGTTAAAAGAATCCGAACTGCAATTACACAAACCTGAGCAAGAGAGTCCTGCCTTCTTACACCCGCACCTTTTTGTACAAGCACTCTTGCAACCACAACTGATCAGATTCAGTAGGTTATCGGGGGCACATGGCTTTGTGGCTGCAGTCGGTACAAGAAGTCCATTGTCTAGCGACCACCCCCAATCCATCAGAGGAAGCGAAGTGCCCAGCCATTGTTGGACCTGGAGATAACATCTGTAGACATGTTGTTGTGCAGCATCGCTGCTTGGTGGGAGTGAGGCTAGGTCGATGGGTTTATTCAGTTTAGATGTTGCTACATAACGCTTGTAAGTGACATATCTATATTGGTCGAGAGAGGAAACAGTTTTACTCCCGTATAAGATCAGGAGAAGTTGTTCCCCGGCAGCGGCTACTGCACTTGGTGTACTGTCATCCGCCAAAATTGTGTTGACATACTGTTGTGAGTCGCTAGTAACATCGGAGACAATTGTACTGAATACTTTCTTCTTACCAACTCGAAAGAGTGCAGAAGTAGTGTCACAACCACTTATAGAATGTGCTACAAGGAGGTTGCTTCTATGGTCACCCATTTTGGTTGCTATTTCACTAACTGAAACTAGTAAGTTTGGGGTAATGGAATACATCATGTGAATATTACATCCCGGTTGAACTCGAGAGGTAAGAATGACTAACAAGTCTGTGTTTGTTCCCACAACGACAACATTGTTGTCATCTTGAGCGATGTCAAGTGCAGTTTCGGCTATCAGTACATCAGCATCAGCCTCGGCCTGCTTGGACTGAATATTGATAGCAGATAGCTCCTGCATTAGAAGATCGATCAGTTGGGTTTTGTTCTTGGCATTTGCAAGGAAATCGGATTGGGGTGTGGTGGCTGGTAACTCGGTGAGATATTGATATCAATGGAATACCTGTCTTTAGATTTACGGGCTTGTTCCATGCCCTTTGTCGACATTGTACAAGCATAACCATCAAAAACAACCACGACGTTCGCCCCAAAATGTCTCACTAGATAATTGGAATATGATGTACATATGTCCTTATATGACGACTGTTTAGGTCATACAACTGCCCTCAATAAAAATCCACCATCTACAACAAACAGAGAATGTTCTGGGATTTTAGTTTGCTCGGAACCGTATGTTTTGAGGATCTTACCGAGCGTGCTTTTCTGTGTCTTCCTCATTCCAGCAGAATCAAACAATGCTGGTGGTTTCGGGGCGAGTTCATATTTGAGATACTCTTCCATCTCTGCTTGTGACTGAATAACACATGTGATGCGGTTGAACAGAATTGTGGGGTCAATCACTACCTTACTTCCACGGACTTTGATGCTATTTGCCATCGATGCGAAAGACTTCAGTGTCAACACGTCGTAGTTTGATGCTGTTGAACGTTTTGCTTACAACATTCGATACGCAACATTCACCAATTTTGCGAACTTGGTCACAGTTCACAGTTTTGTCGGCCACAAGCCCGGTCGCTATATAGACTAATTGTAGTGGATCTCTATTCTGAAAGGGGGAATGCACTCTGAGCCAGTTCAATAATTTGGTGATATCATTGGCATCAGTCAATTGTGAACTTTGACGGAGATCCCGATGTTGTTCGCCATGACCAGTGTGAACATGAACAAAATTTTCGAGAGCATTACATATCGGAAGGCAAAGAGGTAGTCCATGTACCCATTTCGCAACAGTGCTATCGGTTATTCCCCTGCCATGTGTGAGACCACCAGGGAGCTTGAACATTCTCATTAAACACTGCTCTATGGTCTGATCAGAATATATCCCGTCCCAGAATTTATCTGAGCGCCTTATGGTAAAGTAACCTTTCTCAGTGAACAACTTCAAATCATCCTGTTGCATTATTTCTGTTAGCTCATTCATCTGCTGCAAATAGAGATGAGAACTTTTTGCGTATGCAAAATGACCACCTGCGTGAAATACTGGAATCATATTGCGAACACAATATGTGTGGAGTTCCCAGTCGCCTGTGCGCTCTGCTCTCAAGAACAACTGGAGAAGACCTATTTGCTCGTAGTATTGTACCCAAAGCTTTCCTGTGCGTCCTACGGACGCATTCTGGAGCAGTTCGTGTAATTTTGACAGTAGATGGTTGACACTTTCTTGATTGACAGCGTCAGCTGTTGTACAGTCACGTCTGGCAAGTCCACAGAATATTTCATTGACTTCTGTGCAGTCTATGTTATCTAGTGTTCGGCTTTCTTCAAACACAAGTTTTATAATGGCAATTTGTGTTAGCAAATGGGCACGAACTGCTCTTGAATATGCATGACCACTGATCAAATGATGGATTGACCCACCAGCATAAACAGTCCCCCAAAGTTCATCCAAGCCGCTACCAGCCATGATCGAACCAATTGCCCCTAAATATGACATAATCATATGGAAGCCGCCGAGTCTAACGAAAACTTTTATCAACTTATCTGACGAAGACACAATCTCCACTGCTTTGATATAAAGTGCTTGGTCAAACGTCACTGGACAAACGTTCAGTCCCTGTTTCTCACATTCAGTTTGTGCAAACATGAGAGCAGTGTAAATTGTGCTCGGGTTGGATGGATCAAAATTAATAAAGGGAAGTATCTCGATATCACTTGTTTCATAATCATCTGATGATGTGACAATGTGCATATATCCAGCCCAAGATGGGCACGGTACTCTCAGTACATGCGTCAAAGACCAAAGACTGACGACTGTTTTTGCGAGTTTCAAATTTTTCGGATCAGATTCACCCAAAGTTGATAAATCGTTCATCACAATTTCGTCAAGACCCGATTTGCTTGGTTTACTGTAACCTTTCAAAGGGATGTACCCGAATTCACCAGAGCCAATATTCGAATGATCACCAGTTAGTCGTTTTATCGGAGACTCTTCTGTGTGATCTCTGCTTGGAGTTATACAGGCGATGCCTCCCATACTATGGGAAGTATTCTTGCCATCTAGCGTGCGCACATTACAATCGGCGTTATCGAAAACGAATTGTGTGAAGTTCGCAAGTCTAGGCGACGGACCTTTGCTTATCATGACAGAATGAACGTATTGTTGAACTTCCCGGTAGCAAGAAGAGAACATAAGTCCATTCAGAATGTCGATCATTTCCCGAGATGCGAATTTCCTATGTATGTAAACTGCTACCGACAATAATACTGGTGACAAGAATGAACGGGGCCGACAAGAACTTATTAGAGACTGACCTATGGCTGTCACGCGTCTCTGGTTGGCTTGGATGTTTTGCCCACGCTGCGACGGAGCAACAATCCCTTGTAACAAGGTTTGGAGTGTATCGGGTAGTAGATCACTAGATACAGATAACGAATCGGGTTTGGGATAAACGTCACACTCGTAAATGGCTGACCGAATATCATCGCGGACTATAGCCGATGCTTTCTTGACGATGCGCATACGTTCATCAGTTTCATTGGTACATTTGTCTGAGTACCACGAATCATATAGTATTTTGTCTGATGAATCTCTGAATGTGACAACATTTTTTAGGGACCTCAGTGTTGTAATAGAGATTCTACTACCGAAATGCTCAAGCAGTTTGGCTTTAAGATGTTTAATTGTGTAACCGACTTCGTCACCAAGATACGATTCAAACGTCTCTGCCAATTCGCTCAAGGAAAACTGACACTCATCGCTGTTCTCCATAAAGGTACACAATTCATGGAATGCAAGTGCTTTCTTGTCTGCAACAGGCCTACCCCGTGAAAGAGTTCGCTCAGGCTTATCTCTGACAAATCCTGTCCAGCAATCATGGTGATACCGACCTTCCTCGGCCACTAGATCGATAGCACGACCGATCCGAGTAAGTACAGACTCACCCCATTCATCACTACGTTTCAAACAACGGGTTCTGATACTATCAACAAAAGTCAATGTTTCAACGGTGTGGACTTCTCTTCTACGTTGAACGGGTATATGAGTTTGTTTGTCGGCGG
This sequence comes from Pictodentalium vernedei, assembly GCA_031216915.1. NCBI lineage: Eukaryota > Metazoa > Mollusca > Scaphopoda > Dentaliida > Dentaliidae > Pictodentalium > Pictodentalium vernedei. The sequence goes on along the minus strand of CM062295.1, from coordinate 676,453,664 downwards.
ATTCTCCACAGAACAGACAATGGAGTTTAAAATTGAAAGCATCTTGATCAGAGCGCAATTTTTTTTGTCATAGATGGACCAGCTTCGTCAGATTCAGCTGCATCTAGAGACATTCTCTTACTTTTTCTTACAGAACTTTCCCGTGTATAATTCTTGTAGCAGAATTTGCGAATTTTCTCACCAACTGTGGGTTTCTTCGAACCGGCAAAAAGATTATCGCCAAGCTCGACGCTTACAGCAACCAACTTTTCTATACCCCGCTCACCAAGTGTAGTTATTCCGGACGAGCCGGTCAACTCATCGTTACATTTGATACATTTATCCATTGCCAAAGTCACAACAGAAAAAAGATGATGGACACAATAAACTCAAGTACAATACCACAGAACAGATATCAACGTGCGGACCTGCTTCGTTGTCACCGTAAGGTATCAACAGGTAACGCTAAGTGATATGCCAACAACATAACTGATCAGTTCTACAAATAACACAAGACTCTAATAATCAACAACAGGCAAAATTACATATATATCTATCAAGGGATCATTGGTTTCAATATCTAGGCATCAAATGCGGAGTGTCCAATACTGAACAGAGCAAATTGTGCAATGGACAGACCTGGAATGCGGAATTAAACAGCGTTTCCTGATGAAAGTCGTTCAAGGCTATTTTGCATCAAATTAAAGAGCGTTGTCTGTACAATACAAATTTGTTTATGAGTACACATCAAGGGCGTGCACACATTACATGCCAATGCATCTTGAGTGTAGGTGAACACCACATTATGTGATTTAATCGAACATGGAAATTGAAACAATGATGCTATAATACGGTATTTGAATGAGAAAAGTCGATGCCGTTTGAATTTGAGTTTAGGGGGTATGGTTAATATTTCACACGTTTCACCAGTTCATTATGGAATAAATGACTATTGTTATATATCATTATAAAGCCACTGCTTTTCTGCAATTTTTGATATATAATTTAACTCCCAAAGTAGTCGTAGATTTGATTTAATGGACGTTGTGTACCGTTGTGTGTATGAAAACAATAATTTTTTTTTCGTAATTTTGTACATTTTCGTGAATATTTCACCATTGAGTGTGAGGATTGGTACAAAGTTGGCATTTTCTGTTGGGGATATGTATTCTCAATTAATTCAGCACGATATTTATGATTCTCACCCTACTAAGGCGAATAAGAATGAGAAATATGGAGCTGGGTCGAATTTTTAAAAAAAAAATTTTTTTCATCAAAAAAACGCTATAACTAAAAAAGCTCAACTCGGATTCGCGGGGACTTTTCACACTTTATCCGCAATGTGTGTCCCGGAAACATATAAAAAAATCAGCTTTCTCCGATTTTTTTCCTTACTTTCTCATTTTTATGTCTAATGTGCCTGGACTTTTGTTTCTGGGTTTGTTATGGCTATTGTTATAATTATTATTCTTGCCGTGAGGGGGCAGAGAGCAGGCTTACACACAGAGCCACACCCGGGGGTGTTACTTTTCTGTCTTGCCCCCCGTTTCTGGTTCGGTGACTTCCCGTTTGTCCCACTTTCTTAATTCAGGTAGTTAAAACGTAATAAAAAAGTGGGACAATCGGGATGTTTTAATTACTTGTTAGGCGGTTTGATGAAAGGTTTTGATTTATAGTTTATTTCATATTAGTGAGTGTTTTATTTGATGAAAATTAGACGTGCACAGAATAAAAAAATCTTGAAATAATTAGCACAATTTTAACTAGTTGTTTAAAGATATTATTCTGTGCACCTATAATTTTCAGCAAATAAAACACTCAGAAATGTGTAAGTATTATTTATATTATCCAGAAACTAGCAAAGTTTCAGCTCGTGGACGCGTGTAGTATGTATTATTTATATTATCTAGAAACAACTAGCAAAATTTCATCTTGTGGACCACTGGGTACAACCCGGTGGTCCACGAGCTGAAACTTTGCTAGTTGTTTCAGATAATATAAATAATACATAATACACGCGTCCACGACCTAAAACTTTGCTGGTTGTTTCAAGATATTATTCTGTGCACCCATAATTTTCACAAATAAAACACTCAGTAATGTGAAAGCATTATCTATATTATGTTGAATATCAATAATAAATTATACATTCATTCATTCAATATTTAACCTTCTAAATGTAACAGATCTGAAGCATGGTCTGCATATTGTAAAATGTCTGTCTCTCCATTCAAAAGTCTTTGAGAGTATTAAGCTACTGTCAATATTTCTATACATTCGTTTTTTTCGGTGCAGGAAGGCCACCTGCCGCAAGCTGCATCTGCGAGACTTCATTGAATGATTGGATGGCTTTTAGGTGGTCTATAAGGCTGTATATATTTGAATGAGCAGTTTGGATCTGCTTTTTTATTTTGCTGTGCCATCCTTCTAAATGATTTGTGGTCCTGGGTCCCTCTGTGTGGAAATGATTCCATGAAGTTGTTTCGCCTTCAACCCATTGGGTAGTTACATAGTCAGTAAATGGTGTGGCATTAACAGTGGAATCCGACATTCCAAACCCCTCTAGTGCAAAAAACCACACGTCTTCAACTAGTTCCTCCGGCACTAATGGCAAAACGGCAGCCCTGCGTACAAGTCTGCGAACTTCCTCATCTTCTTTATATTCAGTTTGTAAGCCGGTGCTTTGTGTCTTGCGCCATAAACACAGTATAATGGAAAAAGCACCCTTTGATGCTCACACCAGGGAATTCATTTCTAGCTGCATTTTGTACCGCTATTTCAAAGTCAAAAACATCACTGAAGGGTGTAAATTAAGCTCTCTGGCGACACAAGCTTCTTATAGGAGATGAAAAAACTTCCTGTAAATGACCTCACTTTTTCCAGGAAGAAGGGCATATACAAGTGGATACATATGGCCATCAACAAAACCATGCAGTGTGTATAACTGAAAAAATAAGGTTGGGCACGTATAAAATGTTCCATCACCATAGACAGTGTCCGTTGCTACTATTTGCTGAAGATTTTTATCCGTCGCAAATATCAATATCTTATCAGTAGCATTCACAAGTAGAAATCGTTCCCTTGTTGACGTTTCAGCCCATTCTTCCTTTAAGTCCAGTTCTGACACTGTTTTGGGTATTTTTGGAATCGGCTTTGACCGTTGGCGGTATAGCGCACTGTGACACGACTGTAGTGTTGGTAGTTTTTCCACCAGGTTCTGAACATCGTCATTCCAGTCAGTTGTTCGAAGCTTTGAAAGTTCTTGTCTATACACTTGGGATACGGGTGTTGCTTCTTCCCTACACCGTTTTTTAATATTAAAGTCTTTCTCACACTAATATCTGTGTTGTTCGCTTCGTGGTTATGCTAATGATTGAACCCAACTAGTATTTGGTTATGTGTACGCAGTGTTGCAGGACACGTTCTTACAGCACATCTCCAATATACTTTATCTTGTCTTCGATTTTTGACCATATAACAGTAATTGTTGAACACAAGGTTTTGTCCACCCCGTTTATTCTCGATGAACTCAATTTGAATCTGTGCAATTGCCATGTCGACGATACGATTGTAAAATGAAATTGTGAAACATTTCTGCTAAATGTCAAATATGTCGGCAAAATGAAAGAGCCATCTTCCTTAAGAGGTTTTGTTGTGGCCTTACCGCCCTTGTTTTTTTGCCCTGTAAGTATTTTGAAAGAGTCCTAGAATTTTTTATCATCTTGGGTCCCGTTTAGGTTGGCTGTTGCTTTTCCCAGCTGGCTTGTTTTTCAGCTTTGAGGGCTTCTTTGACTTCGCCGTGAAGGCGGTTGTATGTTTTTTTGAGTGCGGATTTCTTGCTGGGGTCAGTTTCTTTTTTGAGAGCTCGAAGAGCTTTCCGTTTGGATTTGATAAGTGACAGAGTCTCGCCCGAGATAGTATTTCTCCAGGGGCGTACTTCCTCTTTTGGGCATATTTCGTTTAAGGTTGAGTTAATGATTTTCTCAATGCTCTCGCATTGGGTTTCTAGTTCTGCTGCATTGGATGGGGTGGAGGGTTGGGGGGGGGGGGGGTTAGTGAGTTTGACATCAATGATGTCGCGGTAGAGGTTCCAATTTTCCTGAAGTTTATACGGAGAGTGGGGGGTACCTGAGTGGGCCATTTCCTAGCTGCAGAGAGGCATGGACCGGGAGGTGGTCGCTGCCTAAATCATCGTCGCCGACCCAGTGGTCGTCGATATGGTTTATCAGGGAGTCGCTAGCGATAATTAGATCGAGGATTTCGGATGAGAATAATGGGTTGTTACTGATATACGTTGCTGAGCTGTCATTCATAACCGCATGAAGGTTGTTTTTTCGTGATTTCAAGGAGGGCTTCACCGTTTGTGGTAGTTTTTTTGCAGCCAAAGTACAGGTGTTTGGCATTGAAGTCGCCGAGGAAAATGCAATGTTTGTATTTCCTCGTAAAGAATTCAAAGACAGTGTCAGAAACAATTTTGCTTGGGTCATTATAATAACAAACAATCGCGATGTTTTTATTATCAACAGTGATTTGAGTAGCAATCACCTCTGCATCGAGATGATTAGTTTTTATGGTTTTGGTTTTGATGTTCTGCTTTATTAGAAGAGCGACGCCACCACCTGTGCTTGTTGGTCGGTCTCTTCTAATAGTGCTGAACCCGCTTACCGAGAAGTTTTTACTGGGTTGAAGCCAACTTTCGCAGATACAGATAATGTCTGTATGTTCGAAATATCGGCTGATTTGAAGTTTTTTATTGTTGACGCTTCTAGCGTTCCACACGGCTATTTGTAACTTATTCATGATGGGAGTGTAGTTAATTACGGTGTTTTGTTAGGGGTTTAGTGGCGGCCTTATTGGGTGTTGATTGAGGCTTTAATTAGTGAGTCCGAAATCTGTGTTTTGAAAAGCCGGGACGCTGACCGGCTAACATCACGACAGATGTCAGACAGACTAGTATCTAATACAGAGAACAATGCTACCGCAACTAGTGAGTAGATTGTATGGGGGTGGGGGGGGGGGGGGCACTATCTGTTTCTTTTAGGTTCAGGTTTTTTAATTCTATGCTGTTTAACTTTTTTAAAATAGGGGCATCCGCGATAGCTACTTACGTGTTCTCCCTTACAGTTTGGGCATGAGGGAGAGTCTGACTTGCATCCCTGTGTGAGGTGATTGCCCCCACATCTCATGCAGGTCAGATTCCCCCTGCATTTCGTAGCTACGTGCCCGAATTTCTGGCACTTGTGACATTGAATTGGTGGAGGGGAGGATCTGTAATCCTACACCACATGTTTTCGGCCATTAATCATGACCCCGTTTGCAGTAAGTTTTTCTTTAATTGAGTTACTTGGGCAGTTTACCTTAAGAGTCGCCACGTGCATTTGCCCGTGGCTCTAGAGGTAAACCTCTCCCAATCGCATTCCGGTAGCCCTCTAGAGATAGCTTCCCTAGGGGTATCAGGGTGGACCCTAGTGACAACTATTACGAAATGGATTGCCTTTTTACGGGAGGGGCGGGAGTAGCTTTTCCTTGCCCCTGGTTTTTAGTTTTAGTGACCAGGTGATCTGCTGTCTTTTTGACAGCAGCGGAGAAGTCCAGTTCCATGAGTGGTATTGGGATTGTTGGATTTGGTGGTGGAGTTGATCCTGAATGACATGGGGTCGGCTGACCTGATGCCGTAGCCGTAGCTGCTGTTGGGGTCGTTTCTTGATTGATTTGGGATTGCCTGACCTGGTGCCTTCGCAGCTAGGCTATGATTACTGGTATTACTGGGATTGCTGGAATTTTTGTCTTTCTGAGAGAGGCAATTACGGTCGAGGAATGAGACTCCGACACCGCTTGACTTTGCGCTCCGTCAGGGTGTCGAAACCTTCCTCGTTCGTGCTTTCCTGCAGTTCTATGTCGTTTTCTGAGCTATCTCTTCTTTGTTGTTTTCTTTTCTGCTGAGTTTTGCTGCATGGCGGGACCTGATCTTTGGAGGACTGGACCACAGGCATGCAATTGCCATTGCTATTGTCTCTGGAGAAATTCGGACTGAATAGTTGTGAGAGAGGCTTGTCGTGATTGAACTCCTTGGTGTTTAGAGGATCCTTAGGATCATTGGGGGAAGGTGGACTGGTTATCCTGGCCCTCCCAGCAGCCCTAGCGACCTCTGCGTAGGATCTAGGGCTTTCGCCCTTTTCCAACACAGGGATTGCTATGGTTGCCGAGTCACCACTGACTTTGACTTTGACTGATTTGTTTTGCTGTGATACGATTGCCTTAGGTGGGGCAGGGTAGACCACTGCCGCAACCTGAATTTCTTTTGGAGGAGATCAAGGGGTCAGTAAACAAACCTGAGTATGCCCCTGGGCCACAGAGCTGTTTAACGGGCTGGGCTGGCTAGTACCAGCTGCTGCTGAGGATATGGGTTCGGTGACTTTTTCCTCTTTGGCGGCCTCCACCTCCTCCTGGGCTTTAGCCGGTGCAGAACCAGGCGTTGGAGCTGAGGATGGTTTGTTTTGATTACCCCTTAGATCTGCCATTAAGGCATCCTTTGCCCTGATAGTATTGCGGAGGCTAGTAAGCTCAGCCCGCATATCAGCTATTTGCCCCTGAAAATTGGTTATCTGTTGGGATAGGCCACTAATAGTTCAGGTTAAAGAATCAAGACCACTAACCCCATGCTCTACGTCCATTGCTCCTCTCCTGGCTGATCTCTCACGTTCTTTCCTCTGTCTCCTGTCCTCTTTCCTTTCTGCCCTCCTTTTCTCCTGGATGTTTTCCACTGTCTTGTTGGACGAAGACATTATTCAGTTTAAGTTCTTTTCAAGTTAGTAAATTAATATATGATTTTGACAGATTGCGTTTTAACAATACCCCCCCCCCCCCCCCCAGCAAAGTGTGTGTCATAACAAACTCTTTTAACATTTGTGGGCCCTTAAAAGGGACGTTCATGAAGATCAATACTGTAGGGCTATGCCTGACGCTGCCTTCTCACTGCACTGGCTGCCGCTCTCGCGAACTGGACTCTATACAAGCGTAGACCTCGATCATTAAGATGAATCCTATCTGGCAGAAAATCTCTTGGGAACCGGATGTGCTTAAGTCTAATAACACTTGATCCCAGCTTCTTATGCAACCGAACATTAACTATACGTTGCTGGCGCCGAAACTCATCCTCCATGAATCCTGGAGACCGCTTCTGGCTGGGGGTGCGAGACAACAATTCAGCCACCAACAGTTCTGGGGCGCTGCAATCGTACTTCAGGCGCTCAGGCAGTTGGACTAGAGCCTGCCAGACTTCCCTCGGCGAGCCGCCTTTCTTTAAGTCATTAACACCCAGGTGCACAATTACGACAGTTGGCCTATATTCCATAATTTCCGAAATCTCCTCAGGATATCCTGCGACAGTCATCCCGGGCTTCCTGAAAAACTTGGTCTGGACTGGAGTGTCCAAACCATGGGCTCCCTGTCTCCAACAATAATCCTGTAGGCGAGTTATTAGGCTACTCCCACGCTACTCGATCCATTCTTGTAACTAAAAGTTAATAACCTCAACTAAGGCTAGGCTAAAGAATAGTTTCTCGCGCCGAAGGCGCGCTGGGACGATTTGGGGCATGCCCTTTCGACCCTCAATTACTGTATAATATAGTTTCCATAATTTTTGAGTCATCACCACCCGCATCATGTTCGGTCGGTGTAAAGGAGGAGGAGGACTGGAGTTGATTCTGGTTGTTGTTCTTCAGGCAAGTATAGTCTGCCGCTTGTGATTTGGAGTTGAAGATAGGCCTTCATCGGCAAGTATAGTCTGCCTTAGGCTCTTGGCTGGCGTGTATGGCGATTGACGATTGAAAGAAATAAAACGGACCTTGACAAGGTCGGGACATGCTGTGCGCTAGAGGAGCGCTTTACAAAAAGAGGCCAAGAAGTCGGGGCGCAGGACCAACGCTCGCCTCCCTGGGGATGGATGTCCACCCTCAAGGATGGAGTGAAGGATGCGCTGAAGCCATAACGGTTATTGTGTTGCCATTGCGGTTATTGGTATCCATAGCGGTTATTGGGGAGAAAGGTAAAGTCAGAAAGATAGTGAAAAACATTTAGACTAAAAGCGGCAAAAGGAAGAGTCCAGTGAAGAAGTGTGTCCATTTGCAGGGTCTTTTCTGGATGTATTTCTGTCGAGTGTGATTTTCAGGAGAGTTTAGTCTGCCACTTAAGTGAGTGTTGGAGCTATCACTGGCAAGTATGTTGGTTGGCTGACGAGGAGTCTTTCTTTCAGCGGTGACTGGACTGGCGTGTTATGGTGCTTAGTTCTGCGCCCCTCCCGTAGCTAACATTAAGAGGTACGGGATGGTTGGAGTCTCTCCCTGTCTTTTCTCGTTCTCGTGTCGCGTGGCTTGGCTTGTTGGTTGTATTGTCAGGTGTTTTAGTGGTGGATCATCTCTTGTGTCTTGTGTGTTTCTTCGGGCAAGTATAGTCTGCCACTGTGTGAGTGTTGAAGCTATCACTGGCAAGTATAGTCTGCCTCAAGCTCTTCTGCAGTTGTTTGTTCTGGCTGTTGTGATGTTGCTTTGTTGGTTTGTGTATGGAGTCTTTCTTTGAGTGGTGCCTGGCCTGGTGCGATTATGGTGCTATGCTCTGTGTCTCTGCCGTGGCTGAAATTGAAAAGTATAGGATGATTAGACCCCTCCCCCCATGTCTTCTGTTCTCGTGGCGCGTGGTTTGGCAGTTGTTTGTGTTGCTGTTCTGTCGGGTGTTTTCATGGTTGGTCATCTCTGTGTCTGGTGTGTTTCTTCGGGCAAGTATAGTCTGCCACTGGCAACGTGTTGGAGCTATCACTGGCAAGTATAGTCTGCCTCAAGCTCTTCTGTTGATGGTCGATGGGTGGTTCCGAGTGTTCCTTGTTGGTCGGGTGTCTGACTTGGTTGGAGATGCTGGTTTTCCTTGTACTTCGTAGGGATGGCTGTGCTGTGTCTCCGGGTGTTGCTGCAATTAGAAATGGTGAAAGATTAGTCAGCCCCCTCCCCCTCCCCCCTTTGTTGTTATTGGACGCAGATTAGCAGAGATTGTGGGGGCAGGGCAGTTTGGTTCCGCGCATTGTAGCATGCCTGGAGCAGGACATGTCGTACCGTGGGGTCGCAGTAGATTTGCTTGTCAGTGGCTTCGCCTACCTACCCTTTCCGTATGTTGTTATTGGAGAAAGATTTGCTGAGATTGTGGGGGCAGGGTAGTTTGGTTCCGCGCACTGTAGCATGCCTGGAGCAGGACATGTACCGTGGGGTCGCAGTTTTTTGCTTGACAGTGGCTTGGCCTACCTACTCTCCCCCTTTGTCGAGGATCGCGGGCGTTTTGTTCGGATAATAACATGTTTACACACAAGAAACCCGCCGGGAAACTAGATTAGCTAAGATTGTGGGGGCAGGGTAGTTTGGTTCCGCGCATTGTAGCATGCCTGGAGCAGGACATGTCGTACCGTGGGGTGGCAGTAGATTTGCTTGACAGTGGCTTGGCCGACCTACTATTCCCCTTTGTCGAGGATCGCGGGCGTTTTGTTCGGATAATAACATATTTACACACAAAAAAACCCCGCCGGGAAACAACTGAACCAGCCAAAACAGTTTGCTGCCCTGTCTGGTTCAGTTGCCTTTCGGCAGGTTTTGGGGTTTTTGTCTACTGTCGCATATTTCCTTGAGTTTGGGTATCAGTGTGCTGCCCTCGAACCGTTCTAAGTTTTTGGCAGCTAGCGTGGCGAGTATATCTTTTACGGTTGGGATATTGGCCCTTTGGTGAAGGGGTTTAATGGGGGTGTCATATGAGGCCTGGAGGGCTATTCTTAGCGCGTGGTTCTGTACTCTTTGGAGTTTGGTAATGTTGTACTTGTGAGTGTTGGTTAGGACCAGGGCCCCGTATTCAATTAATGGTGCACAAATGCTTTATACAACTTTAGTAGTACTGTTTTGTTTGCTCCCCCAGGTGGTGCCCCTGAGCATCTTTAGCAAATTGATTCGGTTGGTCGCTCTTGTGGCTACGTTGTTGGTATGCTTTTTTAGGGTGAGTCTGGGGTCTAGGGTGATTCCAAGGAATCTAGCTTCGGTGCATTTAGGGAGTGTTTGCCTTTTAGTTGGAGATCGAAGTCGCGTTTTTTCCTCCTGGCGGAGAAGGTTATCCTCTGGGTTTTGTTAATATTTAATTTGATTCTCCATTTGTCACACCAGAGTTCGAGGTTGTCTAGCGCGCTTTGGAGGGATTTTTGGAGGGGGGTGGGGGTGGCTGTTGGAGTCCCATAGGCCTTTATCGTCTGCGAATTGTGAGATTTGGACACGTTCCGAGGTGATTTTGAGGTCGTTTACGTAAATTATGAACAGTAGTGGGCTGAGTACTGACCCTTGGGGCGTTCCGGCCACGAGTGGGATACTTTTTGATATTTCTCTGTTGACTCTAACTTTGATTTCTCTATCGTTTAGGAAGGAGGAAATTAACCTATGTAGTTTTTTGGGGATGTTCAGTTTAATGAGTTTGTATCTGATGCCTTTCTGCCAGACTGAGTTGAAGGCTTTTTCCACGTCAAGCAGCACGGCGGCCCCTAGATTGTTGTTATCGATCGCGTTTTTCATGAGTTCTACTAGGCGATAGATGTGTTCCATGCCTTCTTTGCGGTGCCTATAGGCTCTTTGCCAGTCATTAAAGAAATTAGTTTCTTCGAGGTGGCCCCTTAGCCGATCGGCAAGGATTTTCTCAAAAACCTTGCCGATGCAGCTAAGGAGACTAATTGGGCGGTAGTTGGCTGGTTTGGTTAGGTCTTTGTCGGGTTTCGGTATCATGACTCCTATGGCTGTTTTCCAGCATTTAGGAAAGTGGCCATGGGTTAGACACGCGTTGAATATTGCCTCTAGTCTGGTTATATAGGAGTTGGGGCTTTGTTTGAGGATTTTATAGCTTACTTCGCCTTCTCCCGGGGAGGAGGAGCTTTTGCATTTTTTTATCACGCTGATTATTTCGTCGGCCGTGATGGGGGTGATCGGGTCATGTTCGTCCCCTTCCTCATATTTGTTGCCGAAGTAGGGGTCGCGGTAAACCTCTGGGTGGGATTCAATGAAGTTGTCGATTGTGCTCATGACTGAGTAGTCATATTCCGGTCCTAAGTGCGGTTGGTGAGTTCGGCTCAATTCCGCGAAGGTGTCGGCTTTTTCCTTGTCGCTGGCGGCGAGAGTGCCGTCAGTTTTTTCGAGCGGTTTGGACTGTCTTGGGTTGCTTTTTTGACCTGTGAGCACCTTGAAGGTGTTCCAGAATTTTCTCGCATCTTTTGGCGCTTTCAGGTTGGAGGTGGCCCTTTCCCAATTCTTTTGTTGTTCGGCCCTTAGTGCTTCTTTAACCACGCCATGAAGACGGTTGTAGATTTTTTTGAGTTCCACTCGCTTGGTGGGGTGTTTTTCGGCTTTGACCTTGCGCAGGGCTATTCGCTTTGTTTTTATTAGTGAGTGTGCTCTCGGAGATTGTTCGTCTCCAGGGGCGCACTTCCTCATTGGGGCAGATTTCGTCTAGGGTGGACGTAATAATTTTGCTGAGGTCAGCGCATTGGTCTTCAATGTCGCTTGCGTTTAGGGGTTTACTTATTTCGAGTTTGGCGTCGAGAATTTCTCTGTATAGGTCCCAGTTCAGTTTGCTCAGGTTCCGTGAGATTTTGGGAGGGTTGCGTATTGGACCGGACCCAAAGCTGATTGTGGCGTGTACTCGTAGGTGGTCGCTACCTAGGTCGTCATCGCCCACTTTATGGTTGATGACGTTTTTGCTTAGGGAGTAGCTCGTTATTATGAGGTCAAGGATGTCGGAGAGGTGGAGTGGGTTAGAGCTGATATAGGTGTTGGATGAGTCTTCGCTAATGATTTGTAGGTCAAGCTTTTCGGTTATATCGAATAGGACATTGCCGTTGCGGTTAGTGGAGTTACACCCAAAGTACATATGTTTGGAGTTGAAGTCTCCCATGTAGATACAGTTTTTGTATTTGCGTGAGAAATATTCAAACACCTCGTAACTTTTTGTCAGGGGGGTTGTAGTAACAAATGATTGCTATTTTTTTATTGTCGGCTGTTAATTCCACGGCTACCACCTCCGCATCGAGGTGGTCAGTTTTTATCGGTTTATGTTTCAGATCACTTTTTATTAAGAGGGCTACTCCGCTGTGAGTAGTGTGGGAGCGGTCCCGTCTGATTACATTAAATCCGCTAAATTTAAAGCTTCTTCGGTTACATAACCAAGTTTCACAAATTCCCAAAATGTCAGTGTTTTTATAGTAATTACTAATTTGGAGTTTTTTGTTATACGCGCCGCGGGCGTTCCATAGCGCTAATTGGAGCTTATTCATGATCGGGTTTTAATTAATTGGGGTGTTTATTTAGGGATAGACAGGTCGGATTAGTTGTTTTGTTGATAGCGGCTTTAATTAATGTGTGGGAAATCTGTGTTTTGAATAGCCTAGATGCCGATCTGCTGACATCTTGACCAGATCGGCATTTAGGTGATTCTTTAAAACTTCATGCAGACTTCCGGCTATGAGGGAGCAGAGGGGGTATGGGGAGGAGGCATTAGTGGGTTTGGTAAGGACAACCCTCTTAAGTTCTGCGCTGGTTTTAACTTTTTTATAGTGGGGGCACCCTCTATAATTGGCGGTGTGTTTCCCGTTGCAGTTTGGGCATTTAAGTGCTTTAGGTTTGCAGGCGCTGGAAATGTGGTTCTCACCACATTTCATGCACCTTAGTTGGCCTTTGCAATTATTCGCGATGTGGCCAAACTTCTGGCATTTATGGCATTGTGTCGGAGGGGGGTTGGAGCGGTATTCCTCCGCGTGGTGGCGTCTGCCGTTTATTGTTACACCTTGGTCCATTATTTTTAGCTTCCTCTCGCGGCTGGGGCACTTCACCTTGAGCTTCCACGTGGATTTTCCTGTGGCTCTCGAGGTGAATCTGTCCCACCTGCAGTCGGAGAGACTGGCGTTTATGGCTTCCTTTGGAGTGTCCGGGTGGACCCTGGTTATGACTATGAAGATTTCTTTGCTATTTTCTGTCTGAGGGGCCTTGCCCCCCTTGCGAGCGCCTAGTTGCTTTTTGCTGGCGTTAAGGTTGCCTGCGGACTGTTGGACAACCCCAGCATAAGTTAGTGCTGTTGTTGGTTTAGGTACACTGGGCTCAACTCCCCTTATGGGAGGAGCCGGGCCGCAATGCCTGGATGGTGTTTTTTCTAAGGTGGTTTTTAGGCTCGAGTCCGCACTGGATGAGAGGCAGGAGCGAGGGGTTCTGAATTTTTTGGCTATTCTGTCTGTTTGGAAGAACCCTTCCTCGTTCTGCGCCTCCTCCAGTTCAGGCTCTAGATCCTGGTTCTTTTTCCTTTTAATGGGGGTGCCCTTGGGGGTACTTAGCATCTGCGACAGCGTCGGTCCAGAGTTGTCTAAAGCTAATGGATTATAATTAGGGTCCATTGCTGTATTGGAGATTGTTGAGGTAGGCTCAGCCTGGACCTCCGCCACTACCGTTATCTCCGTTGGTGGAGATCCTGGTGTTGGCAGGGAGGTCCCAGCTGAGGCCTCAACAATCTAAGGGCTTTCCCAAGGAGGGATCCTTTCAACTAGGAGTCTCACATCAGATTCCATCCCTTGGAGGCTTTGGAGCGCAATCTTGAGTGTTTCTATTTGCTCCGTAAGGGCTCTGTTTTTCCTCTGCTTCTTTTTTGGATGCCTCGTGCCTGGCCTCAGCCACTTCCCTCTGAGTGACGAGTTCAGTTCTCAATTGGGCTATTAATTCCTCATTATTGTTGTTCCTGGCTTCGCTCTCAGCGAGCTGTTTCTTCCACTCTGCCCTCTCTTTCTCCAACTCTGGGTTTCCTTTGGGATACTTAGCTTGGGTCCCGCCCCCGGATGCCTGGTGATGGCGCTAGCCCCCGCCCCCTTACAATGTGTAGTTATATTACTTGAAACCTGAATAACCTGTTTCCCTTTGTTGCTGGTGCCTGAGAGCGATTCTCTCCTGGCTCTGGGCTGGCAGGGTTCCTTCTCTTCCCTCTCTATTTTCTTGGTTGCTGCAGAATCAGCTATAAGATTACTGTTCTTCTGTTGTTCCATTCTGATGATACGATGTGTTAATTGCTCCTATGAGGTGTTAATTACTGGCTGTTCAGAAGGTGCAGTCAGTTCGGAGGTAGTCTCTCGAATGAATATAACCTCAACCGAGAACAAAACGCCTTATAAAGCCAAACATGCCCCCAAAACAAACAAAGTGCCAACAGCAGAAATAAAACCGGTAAAACCAAAAACAACAAAACAATAACAACCAAGCTAAGCGGCACCATCGCAAAGGCATAACTAACAATACAAGCAACAATAAAATGACCATCAATCACCAGCCAGGGAAACCATAATACAAAAAGCAAAGCCGCATAATCATCAACAATCAAAATCAACCTCTGCCGAAAAAATAGTCACAACAATCCTTGAAAACCAATCACAGTCAAACTGACAATGACCCAACAGTCAGCGCACAAAAACAACACGGGGAACAAAGGGGAAGGGTATGTAGGTCAAGCCACTGTCAAGCAAATCTGCGACCCCACAGTACGACATGTCCTGCTCCAGGCATGCTACAATGCGCGGAACCAAACTACCCTGCCCCCACACCAGATCCGCTATGAATAAACTGACCAAATAATCATGCTATTTTTAAATTCCAACTTAACTACAACGCACTTATTCCATATTCTAAATCCACCTTCTTCCATTAAGCAGGTACACCGAAGATGTTTTTCCGACAAGAACTCCAACAACCACCATGGAAGAACCCCAGCTGTGAAAACCACACCCCAACAGCTCCAATATATCCTCCGCTCCATCCCTAGAAGTGGCCACCCACTTCAAGAGGCGAGCGTTGGTCCTGCGCCCCGCCTCTGTCCCTTTTTGTAAAGCGCCCACGTTGCGCAGCTTTGACCCACCCAAATAGGAGTACAATGCAGGCCTGCCCCCGAACCAGGAAAATTCGGGTCTTCTAAGAGGTCCCCGAATGGGGTCGTTGATTGATTGATTGATTGATCGAATGACTGATTGTCAAATATGTTCACTTAAATGACCAAGTAACCGCCATGAAATCCTGAAATCCCCCAACACTACAAGAGACAGCCTGAGGCAGACTTTACTTGCCAATGATGACCACCACTTTCTACCAACTGAAATCACCGACGAAGTGGCAGATTATACTTGCCTGAAAATATAATATAAAACAACTGCACCCTCGGGGAGAGGTAGTACCTTTACGAGAGGACCCATCCTCCCGCACTGGTCCTCACCCGAGGGTTCAACAGCACAAGTCAAAGAAGCCGTCCATCCACCAGCCACACGACACCCGAATATCAACAACCTATCCCAAGAATCGCCCTCATCCTGACCCTACGACAGCCGCAGACTGTATCCTGGCATTCTCCCTGGCTCCACTTGCTTCCTTCCCTCGACAGAATGAGAAAAAACCCAAAACAAAGTCAAAAAGGGCCGAAAAGACCCCCCAGGGGAATCCAGGACGTCCCTGGTGCGCCTTCGGCGCACCAAAACCTTGATCCTAGTAGGTGCCAACAACTAAACAATGGATCTCCCACTTGTTATTCAAGAAACACTTGCCAGAGTGAAGGCTACCCTTGCCACCACCTGGAGTATCCAGGTGCTCGAGGGTAAAATTCACCTGACAGTGGATTTTGATAGAGAATCGGAACCGCCGTCCGTGAAGAGGTGTAGCACCTTTCGTGAGGGGATTTCCCCTCACACTGGTCACCCTCCTAGTGATGCGGATAAGCTGGATGAAAGCCGTCGGAGTAACACAGCCACCAAGAAGAAGAAGAGGACGAGAAAGAAGGGACCCTCCGCCAGACGACTAGATGCCCGCCGAATGACGGAGTTACTGGAAAAGAAGGAAAAGGAAGAGGAGGCAAGTGAGGGCGTCATAGGGACAACTCCTGTCACCCCTGAACAACCCCTGTCCAGCCCGGTACTTTCAGGAGGAGGCTCCGGAGGACTGTGGGTCGTCAGGCGACAGCTCGTTTTCCAGCTCATCAGACTCTTCATCTGAAGAGGAGATGGAGGAGGATGCTCTGTCAATGGTGCAGGAAGCTGTCTCAGATGACGCACCTTCCACCCCTCCTGCTCTTGCTTCTCCAGCTTCTTTGGACCAGGAGTCCGACCAGGAGGAGAGCTTCCCGGAGTCCGTGGAGGCATTCCTTGGGGAAGAGATTCCAATCGAGTTTCTCCGAAGCACGATCCAGGACCAGTACGACTTCTTCTTAAAAGAAAAACTCTCGGCCGACATTATCAAGAACATCCTTATGAAGTGTCTCCCAGGGTCCAAACAAGAACATCAAGAAACAGCAGCAAGGATCAGGCCGTACAAAGCCTAAGAAGTACCCACTCTTCCGCCTGATCCGATCACTCCACCAACTACTATCTCTCCAACACACCCTCCTTCTCCAAAGAAGAACCGCAGGAAGCACAGACGCCGCTGATTACCTTAACTCTTCCTACTTTTCCACGACCAGACAAGCCAAAAATTAGAGTAAAATCAAATACAATCAAAGAGGGTCGAAAGGGGCTTGTTTCCTATACCGTCCCTGCCCGCCTTCGGCGTGCAAAATCATTTCGTTCGTCTTCGTTATGGGAACGTTTATGATGGAGTGAATGTAAGAGACCTATGGGACGTCGGGAATGTTATTGTAACAGGAGGAATATGATGGCATCTAGGTGTGGTGGCTATGGGAGCACCAGGAGGGGACAGGAGGGAAACTTGTGCCTGTACATTATTGGGTTTGGTTGATACGTCCGGGGATTGCTCATGGTTAATGCACAAGGTTGGTCTTCGTATGACTGGAGTTTAGGCGCGCTGTGACCAAGATGTCGTCTTGGTTGGTAGAGCGTTGAAACGCCAGAATGGGGGGACGTGGGAAGAGTTCACTGAGTTGGGGGGGGGGGGGAATTGTCAATCGGGCTCCAATATTTCAAAAGAGCGCGCTTAGTATGCTGTATGTACGGGTTAAAGGGCATGGTGAACACTAGCGGAGGTTGGGAATTTTTTCTCCGAACCTTGCTTCGGTTAGTCTTAGCCAACATTTCCTGCCTACTATGGTAGTTGACACTGGAAAACATGGGTTCGAGGAGAGTACGGGGGTAACCTCGATCAGCTAAGTTTTGGATGAAGAGTAGTTTATGGTGCTCAAACAGTGGTGGGTCGGAATTGTTCCGTATGAAGCGTATTAGCTCTCCTTTAATGAACACTTTAAATGTCGCGGGAGGGTGTGCAGATGTATAATGAAGGAATTGGAACGTTTCGGTTGCTTAGACATGTAGACGGACGTCTGAGATACCTGTCGCTTGGAACCGCGGTCCTTTGTAAATTTCAGTGTCCAAAAATGTGACTTAACAGGGGGACACATCATATACGAACCGAAAGGTAGAATGTGATAGGTTGGTTCGTTCCATGAAGGCATGATGGATGCAGGGCCAGACCAGATAATAAATGTATCGCCACGGTATCGCCACCATTTGTGAATGTACGGTGCCCCATTTGTAGGAGGGACAATTCCTACTGGTGGGCGGTGATATCGGAGATCTCCGGGCTGCATTTGGATAGCATGGCAGCTCCAAGGGTTTGGAGATATGATTGCTCATTGAAGTTGAAGCAGTTACTTTTCAGGATAATGCGCAGAAAGGTCATAAGTGAGTCGGTTGGCGGTCTGCGAATGGGGTACTCCAGGTGTTTATGGGATTCAAGGGCGTCCCAGACTGCCTCGTCATAGAGGAATATTGGTATACATATTGGCAATGTCTGCGGAGATGGGCAGGGCGTCATGTGGTACAGGTTCTTCAATAAGTTGGATAAAGTGTGATGTATCCCGGATGTATGTGGGTTGTTTCTGTACAATGGGTACCAAAAAATTGTCCAGGAGAGCAGATATTGTCGTGGTTGGACTATTACACCCTGCAATAATAGGTCTCCCTCTGGTCGGAGGAGTTTTGTGGATTTTCGGGAGGAGGTAAAATGTTGCCTGTTTGGTTTTAATGGGGTCTGGTTTCAGTGACTGATACATGCGGTGGTCAATTTCATGATTGTCGAGCATGTGTTGGAGTATGCCAGAAACCTCACAAGGTGTTCTAGGGGTGAGGTCGGTATCAGCTGGGATATAATGAGCCGCTGAGGTCAACTGGCGTGTAGCCTCAGCTATATATGTCTCACGGTCTAGAAGGACGGTGGTACGTTCTTTATCTGCTTTTTAATGATAATGTTTGGGTTTCGTTTCAGCTTCAGGATCACTTGGCGCTCTGGGATACTAGTGTTGGATTTGGGTGAGATAAAGTTTTTTTGGGGGGGGGAGACAGCTTAACATAAGCTTGGGAGACAGCTTAACATACGCTTGGGAGACAGCTTAACATAAGCTTGGGAGACAGCTTAACATAAGCTTATAGCTTACTGCTGAATCCCACCCATACAACTTGTATATCAACTATGTTGAAATACCTTTATGCATACACCTGTATTACAAGTCTCCATGAACATTATGCAATTATCATTTACCTGTATGTATAATATTATAATTCATGAATAAATATTGTTTAAACTAGATAAAGTTTTTTGGTTCAAGGCACCGAAGTAGTTCTGTTTTTGTTTTGGACAGGTATGTTTCCACTTATACGTTGTGGCAAGATGACTGGTATGTGTTCATCTTGCTGTGGAATGGGTTAATGAATTTGTTTAGCAGCTGGAAATCACCCTGGAAGTAAAATCGAGTGGGTTTCTTGGGAGTGGGAATAAATTTCGGTCCTTTACCAAGTACAATCTTTTCATTGTTGGTTAATGAGTGCTTGGATAAGTTTGTAATGTACTTGTTTGCAGAATCAGCCAATCGGGCCAGGGTGGCGCTGTGTGCAAGCTGTTTCTTCATTCGATGGCGCATGAGTTAATTGGTACGACCGGTATTCTAGGCACGGTGGGCTCGGTTCAGGTTTCAGCCAGTTTTTCCAGTGGTAGGACTGGATGTCATGCTATGGTTTGGGTAAGCATGTATCTGTGCTAGTCACGCAGGTGGTTTGGGTTGCTCAATGAGAGCTAGGAGAGCTGATTGTTGTGTAGTGTTCAGGAAAGGTTGCAATATAGAGCCCGGAGTTTCCGTGGGCTCTGTTGGAATACGGCTAAAATTATCGTCCATTGTGGGATGGGTGGAGCCTAGGCGGCGGTTGTTCTTGGTTGGGTGCTGTGGTAGCAGTATCATAGCTCCAGCCGGTTGGGCGGAGGGGGAATCGTTTGTGAGGGTACCTATGGGGGGGGGGGGGGGGGCGGAAGCATTCAATGACGGCTGGGTCAGGTTGTCGGGCGGCAGGTTAGACAGGTTAGACAGATGGTGTACTGTTAGGGATTTAGTGACACATACTTAGTCTCATGACCCGGGTGGGTGGTGGAGTCTTCCTGAAAGCGTAATAGCGGATCATCTCTGGATTATGCGTGGAAAAATGCCAACATTTTGATTTTGACCCATCCACGATTGCTGTACTGTAATCGGCCCTCTTTGTCACATCCACATGAACGGCAGGCTATCTCAAAATTCGAGATTTTATTCTCTGGCGATGCAAAGCTAATTAATATAAGAAAATGTCTAATTTCCAAAACAATCGGAGAAAGCACCCTATGTTTGTGCAAACAGAGTGAAATTTAGTAACAATACCTAAGAGGCATCTATTTCTATACAGAGGGATTTGGATATGTGCCTGAAAAGCTTCACGATATCATTGTATAGATTTCGTTTTGCACCTGCCCCATTTCGAAGTGTGGGAAAGTTCCGGGCTTGCATTTATCTGTCCAGTCGAAATAAGGGAATCCGAATCCTATAACCAATATGTAAATGCGCTCCAAAAATTCGCTGCAAGATTTCCTTGTGCTCAAATGGATACAACCAAAAAGTGATCTCCCAGATATGCGAAACTGTCAATCCACAGCACGTGACTAAGACAAACCTAAGATTGTATGACTGTTATCATACCGGTAGTTTGTAAGGGGAGGATGGGTGGAGGGTGCGCCGTTAGGCCTGTTGCGTTATCTAGTCCATTCGAGAGCAAAAAAGTGGTATTTATTTTATTTTTATTCCTTTTTTCTTCTCTCGAAACAAATCGTATTCTAACTCATACTCGCCAGAAATAGTTTTCCACTCCCGGCATTGTATTCCACTCCCGGCATTGTATTCCACTCCCGGCATTGTATTCCACTCCCGGCATTGTATTCCACTCCTGGCATTGCATTCCACTCCCGACATTGCATTCCACTCCCGGCATTGTATTCCACTCCCGGCATTGTATTCCACTCCCGACATTGTATTCCAATCCCTGCATTGTATTCCAATCCCTGCATTGTATTCCACTCTGAGCGATGAGACTTTTTTCTTTTCTTTTTTTACCCTGTACCCAGCGTAACGGCCAAAACCGGCCAGCGCTATTCTGAAAAATCGCCAATGAATTTTCATTCTTTTTTCATTTTTTGTCTCCAAAACATAGGTTATGACCCCTCGTTGTAACGAGCTCGTTCCAACGAGGGGTCATAACCTTTGTTTTGGAGACAAAAAATGAAAAAAAAAAAAAGGTTCAAGAATTTTTTTTGCAAGTGTCGTCTGCTTTCCATGTTAGGTAAAAGGTTAAAAGTAACCACGGAATCAATAATAAAGAGTTGCTTTGAGGAAACAATGGAGAAAATAAATAAATACAAAAATTTACTTCTCGGATTCGAGAATGATTATATCCTCTCGTGAGCCTCGCGGATTATATCACTTGGCTAATCCCCCTATCAAATAATCCTCAGATCCCCGACTCGAGGATTAAAATCGTACTCTAATCCCAACAGTGGACAATGGAAGGCATATTCTTTCCATCTCCATTTATACACCGTGACGATAGAATGTTCACGATCAATTGAACTTGGTTACAGGCGACTTTGGCCTATACAGGCTGTAAGCTTACCGTCGAATCTCTCTTTTGCTCACTAATTCGCCGATCGCTTTTTGTGGGAACTCCGGAAGTAAAGAGGTGCTTGTTCACTGAGTAAACAACTTTTACGAGCAAATTGGGACGCGTTAATTTTATATCCATGTTGTGGTCACGAAAAGGCAAACATTGTGCAAAAATGTGACCTTAAACACCAATACATTTAATGAATGAATTACTATAAACCCATTATATTGTATACTGCTATATCTTGTATTATTTCTCTTGACGTTTTTTCTGTATTGAATCCCTTCATTGGTCATCAATTCATTCGCCGTTATGTACCATTCATCTCTCTACAACTGTATTAGGTATCACAGAACTAAATATTTTCCCATAGCCGACCATTCTAACGTTCAGGCGGAATAAAATATGATCGCATCACTTTAATTTTGGCATTCAAATATCTCTGTTAAGTATAGCCCTTCAGACATTTGTTTCTGATCTGAAAACAGGGGGTCATGCAACAAATAAGAGAGAAAAACTGACACAAAGTTAAGTACCGGTCACGTGCACATATTTTTCAGGGAATTTCCTACAAAAATACACAAAAAGTAAATTGTATTTTTAGGTCCAAATGTCATCAAATCACCTGTTTTATTTGGACAATTCAACAATAATGCAAGATGCCAATAGAATGTTTCAGACGTTTATTGAAACAATATATTTTCCCAAGGCTGTTTATTTTTAGAGATTGCATCATTTCCGAGTGCAACATTTTAAGGTGGTTAACTCTAATTTCAATATTTAGTTCCGCGATACCTATTACTAGAATTTGGGACGTCCATTGGTCACACATAGTAAGGTGTCTCCACTATCACCAGCGTGGGATGTGTGCGTGTGCGTATATTTGTGTGTGTAGGGGAGGGAGCAGGGGTACTGAAATTACACCTTATTCAACAAAACGAATTTCTCGAAGGTTTTCATCTTCCCGACGCTGGCCAATCTCCGATCGCCTTTAACCCTTAACCTAACATGAAAAGCAGACGACACCTGCAAACAAAATTCTTGAATAACTATTATTTTTCATTTTTTGCTCAAAAACATATCTTATGACCCCTCATTGGAACGAGCTCGACGAGCTCGTTCCAATGAAAGGTCATAACCTATGTTTTTGAGACAAAAAATTAAAAAAAATAATAAGAATTGGCGTTTTTTGAGAACAGCGCTGACCGGTTTTGGCCGTTACGTTGGGTAAAGGGTTAAAGAATAAACTTTGATGTTTTCGATAAATGAACAGGCCTATATTGATGCCATCCACAAATCGTACCCTGAGTTACAAGTTTTCTATGTGGTTACTGAAGTGCGTTACGGTAACCGGTTCTCGTCAGATCACCGAAGTTAAGCAACATCGAGACCGGTTCGTCCCTGGATGGGTGACCGTCTGCGCGATCGATTCGGACTCCCGCGTTGTGTCCTTGGGCAAGGCACTTCACTCCGATTGTCCACATGGGGGGCACGATGACGCCGTGTACTAAGGCGTACTGTACGTCGATGGTGTGCATGTCTTCAACCAATCTAACCCTGTCTGTGCTGCAGTGCGGGGTAACGATTTTAGGGAGCTGGCAGCTGCTCGTCGTTGCTCGGTGGTTCTTTCTGGGTACTCCGGCTTCCTCCACCCGTTAAACTGTCACCTACACGATATGACATTGGCTGTTAATATGTCGTTAAACCCTAATAAAAAAAATAATATGTGAACAAGTATCGAGATTTATAAGTGGATTTAGTGATTAGTTTTCGTGAAATGCAAACGCCATGAGTTTGAAGTGCAATACGCTTTTCCCACGTCATCAAACGTCGTAGATTGAGAAGAGTTACTGCGTTGAATGACTTGGCATCTGATGGTGTGTGTTTATGTACAGTACGTGGAGAGTGTATTATCACTAAATCACCCGCAGAGTGGAGATTCTACCCAAGCAATAATTGCGAATTTGTTGCAAAGCATAACCAACACCAGCAATGTTTCAGCCAATGGGCCTCCGGGTTAAACCCGGAGGTCCATTGACTGAAACATTGCTTGTGCTTTTTGTCTATATGAACAAAATTTGAAAGTTATAGCTTGGGTGATAACCCTACTCCGCGGGTGATTTACTTACAATCCACTCTCCACGTACTGTATGGGGGGTGGGGGTGGTCGTTCCAACAATCCAGCTGTTATATACTCATTCTATCATATACTGTTGTATTTAATATTTTTATTTTTACTTTCATATTTATGTGTTGTGTACATATAACTTAATATTCAAATAAAATACTGTTTTAAATGGGTTATATTACAGGATATTTACAAGAGTGTAATTTCTACTCATAACTCTCCAATTATGACAATTCCCACTATGGAAATTATTTCTTCTGAAAGTTTTAATGGGGAACATCCCAAGGAAAATACCGAAATAACCTTATTCTATACCATAAAAGTTTGTAAAAATCTTATTTGTTTAATGTCTCTTCAGAGACAATTGAGTTCAGTGAAAAAGTTCAGTTCTTGATTAGTGGGAGTAAGGCCTGATAAATACGGCACACTACCGTCGCGTTGTAAACGTACAGGAAAACATTTTATCCCATAAATGGCCGCTTATTTGAACAATAAAAGCCTTGGATAATTTTTTTGCTTTCACCTAGTAGGGTGATAAATTGTCCCCATTGGTAACACACGAAACATTTATCACCCAAGAAGGGAGTTGGAAACGGACTATACTATGTTGACCTCTGACCCTTCACCCACCGTAGACGATATCAAAATTTATTAATTCAAATATCGTTTTTTAATTTTTTTTCGAAAAATTTCAACAAAACCTTATGTGACCCCCTCATTGGAACGAGTTCGACGAGCTCGTTCCAAACAGGGAGGGGTCACCTGATATGGTTTTGTTGAAATTTTTCGAAAGATAATATTTTTTCAGCTGCTGAATCTGCATTTTACGCAGGCGGATGCGTCCGATTCGTTGGTTAAAGTGTTAATGCCTATTTAGAGACAACTGAGTTCAATGAAACACGTTCAGTCCTTGATTAGAGGGAGTAAGGCCTGTAAAATACGTCACACTACCGTCGCGTCGTAAACGTACACGAAACATTATACTATGGCTTAATTTTATTTATTATACTCTGAAAGATAAATTATCGAAGAAATTCTGGAAAGATAGAAATCGTATCCCCCACTGTGAAGATACAGAAATCTTAACTTTCGCGGTATCAATCAAAATGGCGGTTTTCAAAGCATCACTTTAAGGTGAATAAAAGTCACATTATCACTGGAATAGATCAATTTGTTCTAGAAACATATAATAAAAAGAAAATCGGGTATTTTTGAGTGGATACCGATCATTTCCGCAATAATTAAACGCGTATTCACCTTGAATTGATGCATGAAGCCCTCTTGTCCAAACACGGCATGAAAGTCCGTAATATAAGTTTTTGATTTGGTACGTCATTTCAAAGTACGTACCAAACCAAAACCTTATATTAAGGACTTTCAGGGCATGTTTGGACAACAAACCCGCCAACTGCATCAGATTGCAAAACTCAATCTGTTCCGATTATCGCTCAAATCACTTCCTAGTATCAAGGCTTCAATGCGCCGTCTACTTTCATGCATCAATTCAAAGTTAAATCGACTGGTATTATCAGATTCATATAAAATGCGTATAATAAAAAGAAAATCTAGTGTTTTTGAGTGGATAATTTTCGGTATCCACTCAAAAACACTAGATATCCTCTACTGACCCTATCGTACTTGCAGCTCTGAATTCAGTTGGAGATTGTCTTTCATATAAGGTGTATATTGTTTGACCTGGTATACAGTCATATTTGTTTGCAATTTACAGTGCTTGAATGGGGTTACATGACGCATTGTTTTTTACTAAAATGACCAGTAGTGTCTGTATAGCTTAGTTGGCTTCCTCACTAGCCCCGCCCCAAACCAAGAAAGAAAAACAATAACTAAATTTGAATTAGATTCGTGTTGGTTACAGACGACGCATCGGCGTCGACTCGAACTCATTTCCATTGCGAAAATTGTAAAATTTGTCACGACATTCGGTGTTTAACTGATTAGCATATCATTATCATATCATTTGCATTTTAGTCGTGTCAAAGATGATGCGAATTCTATTACCAACAAGGATACACGAAAATTCGTTTGAAGTTCGTCTACTTGCATTAAATGATAATATTCGTCGACTGCAGTTCAATTATTTGAATTCTACGCGTCGTTAGTGTGACGTATATAGCAAGCCTGAGGAAATGTTACATAATTTAGTACTGGACATTTCATACGAGTTTCCGTGGGAATCCTGGGAAGTGAAGTAATATTTTTTTTACTGTGGGAAACAAGCTCTGTGTTACTGGTAAAATAAGAACTTGCAGTCAATACATGTGGAGGAAGTCCTCCAAAATGGGCGCCATGTGTATAAACGATTGGTTGGACGTATGTGTATATCCTTGTTGCCAGATCGATTGGCCATTTTAACAAATACGTTACCCTAATCACCAACACATTAGACATGGCCAATACACCGAAAAAACCGAAGCGATACCGTTCTCATGAAGATACTGAGAAACCCAATAAAACCAGTCGTTGAATACCGATACTGTCTAATTTTCTAGTTTTCCCACATTCTCTATAAATCCCTGTGGTGGCTTGATAACAGTTAAAAGATTCATTTTCATGATAGAAGTGACCGATTTCTTTTCAGTTTTGTTCATCCTCAATGGTTTGGGCAACTGTACTGGATTCCCACCAGACTATATCCTTTGCATGTCAAATTAATGAGCAGTGATTCCTGGTCAAGTCTTGGCTGCCTGTTAAAGCAGCCAAGATCCAGGACTGAGATCTGTTACTTTCGAATGAAATAATTAATTATATTACTATCATTTTTGATTATTTTCTTATATTATATTACAATTACCTTTGCAAATTTAACTATTATATTACAATTTCTTTTAGAAATTTAATTTTTATATTACAATTACTTTGGAAATTCAATTATTATATTACAGTTACCTTTGGAAATTTTATATTATTATTACTTTTGGAAATTTATTATATTACAATTACTTTTAAAAATATAATAAATATCACATTTCTATTACTTTCTGTACATTTGTCAATTACCCAAATTTCATGTAGAATTTGTACCTGTAATGCAGATCACGATATGCATTAAGAGAATAAAAGCTTGTGTCTTCAATTCTCAGAGTTAAAAAAAAGAATGCGTAATTGTGTTTTGCATTAGTGTTTCTCCCAGTAATATTAAGGGATTATCTTCAACACTGATTCCGTAACCCTTTATCATATCATCATTTGAAAAAAACCCAGAACATTTGTTGAAACAAGACAATTATTTTAATGAAATCATGGAAACATTGGTGTCATTGGGACAGGGTCACAGATCATTTTAAATGATATCAATACATACATGGTTTCATTGAAAATAGTGGCTCATAGTTCATTGTTGGATACATCTCTGTACTTTCTCTGAGATGAAAACAATAGTGGCTCATTGTCCATTGTTGGATACATCTCTGTGCTTTCTCTGAGATGAAAACAATAGTGGCTCATAGTTCATTGTTGGATACATCTCTGTGCTTTCTCAGAAATGAAAACAATAAATCAAAATTAATAAAAGGTGTTGACTATTCAAGCACACATATATCTCTGTAAAAGTACAAATTATGCCATTTTGTTACATTAATTTTTTCTGATAAAAAAACAATTTCTGGTATCATTGCTTGAAGTGCAACATATCTAGTCGTACAAAACATGATACCATGAGCTGACTTTCTTGACACAGATATAATTTATGTACATTAATTCACGTTTTTGTTGTAACTTATTTCAGCTGACACTGTACTAATCACATTGGAATTGATTTTGTCTGTATTGTCGATCTCCCCATGCAACCGTTGTATAGTGTAAACGGTCAGTAGGCATGTCAGACCTATCAAAGCAGCTGGCAAGACATGACTATAAATCACTGCTATGTGTTTTGTCTTTTGTCAGCAGACCCCCCCCCCCCCCCCCAATTTCGCAAAAGCCTGAATATAGATATGATCTGTAGTCGTAAAAGAATGTCACTGTTGATCTCATTGACAATGTCATTTATAGAGTTGTGGTAGAAGAATAATAATAATACTACAACTTATTCTGTTTTTTGTGATGTAAATTGCTCTTTGTTACTATCAGCAAATCTGTCAAGTCATATACCGAATACTGAACCAATACCGAGGAATATCTCTCTAAAATACCGATATTAATACCGTATATCTCTACAATATATAATAATTAATTTGATACGAGTTTATTATTTTTCTTTTGGGTATAAGTAGTAGTATTGTTGTATTATAATTATGAAATGCACAGTTTACTGTATAAAGTAAGTTGTTCTGTGTACTATTATTCAGTCCTAGAAAACCTTACAAATAAGTTGTTAACTCTATCAATTCGGGATGTGGAGCAGTGCTTCTCTACTGCGGTAAACTAAGTCCCATGAGTACATAAGCTGTAAGCTTTCATACATAAGCTGTAAGCTTTCTGTCGGATCCCCCCTCAAACTGTAACTTGTCTGCTCGCTACTTGTATACAATTGTATTGCTTGCTGTTCACATTTTGTTTACTTCCATTAACTGTTATTGAATATTGTATACATATCAAATTCTTTAATAAATATTGTTTAAACTAAACTAAGTCCCATTACTAGTAAAATAGGGGAGCGCGGTGGCTCAGTAGGTAGAGGTGCAGGCTGCAAGCCGAGAGGTCCTCGGTTCGAATCCCACCTGCGGCAACCGCGTTGTGTCCTTGGGCAAGACACTTCATCTCCATTGCCCGCGTGGGGGCACGATGACGCCGTGTACTAAGGCGTACTGCACGCCGATGGTACGCATGTCTTCAACCAATCTAACCCTGCCTGTGCTGCAGTGCGGAGTTACGGTGTTGGGGAGCTGGCAGCTGCTCGTCGTTGCTCGGTGGTTCTCTCCGGGTACTCCGGCTTCCTCCACCTGAAAAACTGTCACGGTCATGATTAGCCATTGTGCATAACTATGTGACCTTAAACACCAATAAATAAATAACTAGTAAAATAGGACCTGGCCCACTGCGCGAGTGACAGTCCTCCAAAGTGGGTTGTACAGATACAGATGTGTTGTTTTACTGAATACCTATGTTGTCATAGAATAGCCACAGGTGTTGAAAGAGACTTTAAATAGCAACAAAGAAATTCCGTGTGTCATGATAAATCGTAAATCGAAAGTCAATAGGTCATGATAAAAAATGCTAAACATTAACATGTAGAAAATAAAATACTACTACTCAGTACAGTCGCCGTGAACTGGTCACTTTTCCACGCGTGGGTAATATTTCCACGGACGCTTTATTATTAGATTCCAAACACTAATTACAGGAATAATCATCAAAAATTGCCCACGTGTGGATTCCGACCAATACACGGCGACTGTACTGTAAGTTTTATAGCATTGGGTGAAGCATATATATTCCAAAACGTCCCGTAGAGCTTTCCCCTCCCCGTGGGAACCCCGGGAAGTAAGCAACAATTGTTTACTGTGGTAAACCAGTTCCGCTTTACTAGTAAAATAGGTCCCAGTAACCAATGCTTGGGGTGAAAGTCCTCTAAAATGGGCAACATGCAGATCAACGATTGACTAAACTTGACTTCATCTCCATGTTGTGTTACGATTAGCCATGGTGCATAAATATGTGACGTTAACCACCAACAAACAAACAGAGCTTTCCCCGTAACTACGCTAAAAATAGAAACAGTACATGTTCACTGTGGTACACCTGCTTCGTTTTACTGGAAAATACGATCCAGTCACTAAAGCTTGGATTGAAGTCCTCTAAAATGAGAAAAATAAACGATAGATTGAACGTGAGTTTATATCCATGTTGTGGTCACAATAAGCCATTAAGCAGAAACATGTGACCTTAAGCACCAATAAATAAATCAATTTTCTGTAGAGCTAGGATGTTTTGGTTGTACAGAGTCTGTTTCGTTCAGTTTCAGGATAACCCTAGGTTTCGGATCGATTTTTCTTCGAGTTGAGGAGCTTGAGCATTGCCCACGCGGGGACACGGTGATGCTGTGTACTAAGGCGTACTGCATGTCGATGGTGCACCTGTCTTCAACCAATCCTAACCCTGCTTGTGTGGAGTTGGTATGTTGGGGAGCTGACAGCTGCTCGCCGTTGTTCGGTGGTTCCCTCCGGGTACTCCGGCTTCCTCCACCCGTAAAACTGTCACGGTCATGGTTAGCCATTGTGCAGAAATATGTGACCTTAAACACCAATAAATAAATAAATAAATAAATCGGCAAATTCAGCTGTTGAAAAAATACCATTTTTCAACAAATTTCATAGGGGAGCGCGGTGGCTCAGTGATTGACTGTTGGACTTCTGTCCTAGAGGTCCCGAGTTCTTCACGATATTCCACGTGCCCTTACATTTTCATGATAAAAAAATGAAATTACAGGTGAACTCAGTAACAATTACCCAACTGACACTTTTGGTTGCAGGTAACAGCAACAATTCCATCGGGTTTTCCCTGAGTTCGATCCCCGCCTGGGACGACCCGCGTTGTACCCTTGGGCAAAGTACTTTATCCCGGTTGCCTACATGGGGACACGATAACGCCGTGTATTAAGGTGCACTGCACGTAGATGGTGCGCATGTCTTCAACCGCTGTAACCCTGCTTGAGCGGAGCTTGAACAGAGTTAGAATGTCGAGGAGCTGACAGTTGCTCGTCGATGCTAGGTGGTTCTTTCCGGGTACTCCGGCTTCCTCCGCCGTAAAAACTGTCACGGTCACGATTAGCCATTGTGCATAATTGTGTGACCTTAAACACCAATACATAATAATAATAATAATAATAATAATAATAATAATAATAATAATAATAATAATAATAATAAAAATAATAATAATAAATAATAATAAATAATAATAATAAATAATAATAATAATAATTGACTCGTCCGGTGGACCGATAATAAGGCCCAAAATATGACAATCAAAATATGACATATTCATCTATTTACCGGATAGACTTAGTGACGCATGTCCATAGTGGTCACTAACCCAGTTCCCCAGTTTGCTCCTATTAAAAAGTTTGGCCACTTTATGCACAAACACGGTAAAACCGTCCAGCCGGTTTTTGCTTGGTCAAGCTGTTCGGTTTTCTGGTTTTTGCTTGGTCATGCTGTTCGGTTTTCTGAGTTTTGCTTGGTCTTGCTGTTCGGTTTCTGGTCTGTCGCAAAAACTGTTTTGTTTACTGCGGAAAACAAACTCGGTTATTCTGATAAAAACAGAAACCAGTCACCAATGCTTGGGGTGGAAGTCCTATTCTATGGGTATAAACGATTGGCTCGACTTGACCTTAAATCCATGTTGCCGTCATGATTAGCCATTATGCAGAAATATGTGACCTTAAACACCAATAAATCAATTAATAAATTTATTTTCTCGGAATCAAACGGCGATGAAAAAAATCCCTCCCCTTTATTCATTAACTGGAATAAAGTGCTGAAAGAGTGAGTTATTTCATGCCATCAAAATGTTTCAAATATCTCTCTTGTTTCAATTGATGGCAGTTCAGACACAAATCGTAACAAGGCAAATATTTATTTATTTGTATTTAAGGTCACATATTTTTGCACAATGGCTAATCATGACCACAACATGAGTCAACTCAAGACCAGGGGTGAGCGTTAACCAGTCCAGTTAAGCCATTACTCTTTTTATTACTAGTCATTATTAACGATAATTATATTATTTAACCCTTTACCTAACGTAACGGTCAAAACCGGCCAGCGCTATTCTCAAAAATCGCCAATTTTCATTATTTTTTCATTTTTTGTCTCTAAAACATAGCTCGTTCCAATGAGGGGTCATAACCTATGTTTTTGAGCAAAAAAATGAAAATAATAGTTATTCAAGAATTTTTTTTGCATTTTGCATGTGTCGTCTGCTTTTCATGTTCGATAAAAGGTTAAAAAAAAACAAAAAGCAATGAAGTCCCCATTACACATACGGCAAAGCGTCTTCGTTCGCGCGCACGGATACATGACACAATTGTTGATTGCATAATTCACTTTTGAAGTTATTGTTTGTAATCAAACCCAAATCACAGCGATATAAAAAAGAGACAATATGGGAACTGAAGGATTTATTAAATAATGTTGATGACACATGTTACTGTACTGTATAAGGTTGTTGTGGTAGTCACAGCTCTGTTATTATTTTTTCTACTTTATGAAATTAAAATAATTTTTCTACCATCAGTGTGTTCTTTCTTTAATTGTTCTTATTTGCATGCAAAATATACATTTGTATATACCTTCGAGGGAACCCCGAGAAGGGGAGCAGTCCTGGTTTATTGATTCCATCCAAGCAGTGACTGGTAGAATAGGGGCGGGAATTTAGGCCTGGGGAGGAAGTCCTCTATCGGGAGCAGACATCAGCGATTGGGTAATCTAGACTTCATACCTATGTTGAGGTCATGACGGAACAAAGATGCTAAAATGGCTTAACACCAATAAATAAATTTGTAAATGTTCTATAATTTTACGATGTTACATATATGATTCGGGCTGTGGAAATGTACTCATTCGATGAGTTAATCAGAAATTAACTCATAGAATGAGTTCGTCTTTATTGTCCGTGTTTCACGCGCTTCGGCCTGTCCTTGGAACGTGAACCCTCTACAGGTGAACTAAAGGGATTAATAATATATACTTTTGCCGGCCGCTGATTTGTAGCGGTTCTCATGTGAGGAAGCCATGGTTACCGCTGCGATTTAACTACCTCCCTATTTCTACGATTCTTCTCTCCCTAACATTCGGAGACGAACTGCTTGATGACATCCCGTGCCCCATTCTTCCCAATCTCACCGATAAGCATATTAACCCTCTCCATTGTATCACTCACTAACCACATGTCTTTCATTCTCCCATCCCATTTCTCCATTTTACTTCCAGTGAATCTTATTTTGTTAATGTATTCTGGGCATTCCAATAGAAAGTGTCCCAGGGTCTGTACCACGCCTGAATTAAACATCTCGCGCTCCTGTTCACTGTTTTTTCACAATTTCCCCATTCAGCCCCAGGGACCGCGACCATAGCTTGAATAACAGTGTGCCCCCAAATATGTCATCAAGGTACTCTTCAAAACCAGACTTCTCTTTACCACACAGGCTATCCAAAGATCTCTTTGATTTGATCCCTTGCCGCCTATTGAGTTCCTACTTCTAAGTCAGAGATCACAAGTGGGTTGCTCTCTATTAACTCTCTCACTTGGACCATCCACCCTGTCTTTGTATTTGAATTCCAAATAATCTGGAACATTACTTTACGCCATCGGCTTTCTGGGAGATTTACCAAATAGTTAAGTTAACAGACTTTTAATAAGTCTATCCTGTTCTTGACCCTCATCCATCCAAGCTCCCCCGATTGCATCTAGTGCTGCGGCATTACTCGACCCCGTTATCCATCTGCCTTCATCGTTTTATGGGGTTTCTGAGCTCTTCGAAGCAGTCTGGTTTTGAGGTACGACTTCCGTACCATGTGTTATAATTGGTAGACCCACCATTTCCCAAATGGTTTCCCCCACGTAAACCTAATTAAAATTTTTCTCCCTATAAATTTAATTTGGTAAAAGATTCGCCTCCCCCTTCAGAATCAATTTATTCGTGTGGTTCCGATGGATGCCTCTAACCGTGATGTTTATCTTTACCAACAAATACTCACCTGTCTCTTCTATACTTAGAAGTTTGCTGCTACCTTTAGGAATACAGAACTCTCCCATTCTCCACATTCTTGTAGGATCCATCTTACGACCCACGGGTATAAGTTTGCTTTTGCGTTCATTTAGTTCGAGTCTCCATTTGTTCCCTTATCTCCGAACAATTAATTGCCAGCATTTACGCTAGCACCTCTTCGATTTCGGACACTACCACCATCGCGTCTGTAAAGAATAACCCTGAGATCAAGTCCCCGACATCCACCCCGTCGTCGCTATGTAGGAGTTCATCCAAATCTTTGATGTACAATTCAAAAAGAATTGGCGAGAGGATACATCCCTGTATTAGCCAATCTTCGTAGGCACACGTTTTGTTATGTTGCCCAGGCTACGTTCACTTTGTACATCTTTATATAATGCTTTCAGAATACCAACAAAGTCACCTCAGGCCTCAAGCTTTCGCCATATACCCTCCCCTCCATACTCTATCGTATCCCCTTTTAACATCCAAAAAGACCATAAACATCTTTTTTCATTCTGGCTTTCTCGGATTCTGTCATTTGAGAGAGCGTAAAATTATGGTCAGTGATTCTCCTTCCATTCCAAGAGCCATTCTGAATCTCTCCCGAAAACTCTTCGCCTTGATCACCCCTCCAGTCTCATACAGGACGTTACAGAAAATGTTTCCTATGTTGCTACTGTCAGAAATCCGCCGATAATTGTCCACTGCGTCTTTTCCCCTTTCTTGAAAATAAATGCAACCTTGCTTTCTCTCCACTCTTTTTTAACCTTTTCTTTTTATGGCCAAATTGAATAAAGCTTTAAGCTTTTATAGAGTTCCTCTCCCCCATTTTTTAGACATTCGTTGGGAATTTCCTCCATCTCTGCTGCTTTTCGTTCCGTAATTTTGAGACCACTTTTCGTACCTCCTCGATTTTTATTTCGCCGCATACAAAGTTCGATAAATTCCCCCCCCCCCCTCCTCATTAAGGCACTGCGGTGGGTTCCCCATGCCCCATTGCTCAACATTTACTTTTCCCCAGAGCTTCACCAGTTATGCGATCTGCTGTTGATCCTTTGTATTTCTTCCCTATACTTTAATACTCCGTGATTCAGCTCGTTTGTTCCTTTTATTCACTGATTTCCAGAATACGTTCGAACTCGAACCCTCTGTCATTATAATCGTCCAAATGAGGTTGCAGTCTCCGATTATCGTCTTTAATTTTATTTACTTGATTTCGTACTTATCGGTATTTTTCTTTTGCTACCCTGGCCTCGTTGCTTTCCTCCAAGTGAGTTTTCTACTCCTTCCGTACGCAACACATTTGACTTTTCGGCTCTTTACTGCTCTTTCAGTTTCTCATTCACTCTGTACAAAGTTCCCGTGTTGGCACCCTAATCTGTCCTATACATCCCTTCCCCGACTCCACTAGGCTCGCAACCATGGCATCTGCCATTTCCTGGACATTGCCCCACCCTCTGTTGGTTCACAAGCTTTGGATTTAATGTTTGTTAAAACTTCGCCCAATTAGCATCCTTTCTAAGTCCCTAAACCTCCTTGAAACTTTCCTTATTTCCTACTGGATTCTTGCCCCAGATCGTAACTGTTCTCAAGTTTTGTCACTACCCCTTTTACCCTCATCGTCCACTTCTACAGCTGTCACCCGCCTCAATAAATCGATATATGTGAGAATATAGTCGATTATCGTGCTTCCCTCCTTTCTCTTTCATGTCCATTTCCCCTTGCACCTCGCATCCTTGTTCAGAATCTTCAGACCGAGTTCACCTTGTGAAGTACAACAGCTTCCTTCCATTCCTGTTGACTTTCTTATGCCTGCCATGAATGCCTTCTTCCTTATCCCCTACGTGTCCATTAAAGTCTCCCACCAGAATTATACCGAGTCCCCTGTTTTCTAATTCCGTGTTATTGGGTCGAATTGTGGAGTATATAGAGTCATTCCACTTAGGATTGCTTCCCTCCATCGTACAGTACACAGTCTCAGTGGCAACACTTTTGCATTTTAAATTATCCTTTAATTTGTTTGGATACCTCAGCCGGGGTACTGACATCTGCCAGATTGGTGAGCGCGTAGCTCAGTGGTAGACTATTGGACTTCTATGCTAGAGGTCCCGAGTTCGATCCTCGTCCGGGACGACCCGTGTTGTGTCCCTGGCAAGGCACTTTATCTCGGTTGCCTACACGGGGCCCACGATGACGCAGTGTACTAGGGTGTACTGTACGTCGATGGTGAACATGACTTCAACCGCTGCAACCTTGCTTGCGCGGAGCTTGAACAGAGTTAGAATGTTGGAGCTGACAGTTGCTCGTCGATGCTCGGTGGTTCTCTCCGGCTTCCTCCACCCGTAAAACTGTTACGGTCACGATTAGCCATTGTGCATAAGTATGCGACCATAAAACACCAATAAATAAATATAATCTGCCAGATATGTGATCAGCGATGGTTTTAAATCCTCTTTTATGTATATGCTTACCTCTCCACCATTTTTCTGACCTTCAGTTTGTCCTACACCTATCCACACGCACCCCCTTACTTGGTCTACCCGTAAGTCATGTCTTAACCACTTCTCACTTAAGCCCTTGACATTAAGGTCCTCTCCCTTGATTTGTGTAGCTATTTCACTTACTTTCCTATGAAGACCCTGGATGTTGTTGTACCGCAATTTCAGATTGCCGGGATTCCTTGATGTCCCTTATTAATTCTGTTGTTTCATGGCGGTAAAGTCGATAATCTCGTTCTTCTCCCCATTACTCTTGTTTATCCCAGATGTGTCTACTTTTGCTATTGCCTCTGATCTCCATTTCCTTGTCTCCAGAAAATCTCTGCTACCTGTAAATTTTTTTCACCCAACACTTGTGTCACCATCCTGCCTGCTAAGATGCAGCCCGCCTCGCCCGTACATGCTCCCCTTACCCCAAAACGTGCCCCAGTGTTCAATGCCATAATTCTTGAATTGCGCTCATCCCCACCCACTTGGACAGGAAGGACCCCCGATATCACTACCCTGGCATTTTTACTGAAGAATCCTGTATGTATTCACAAGTCTTACTGATCTCCTTTCCCGGATGTTGTTGGTCCCCACATGAACAACCACTACCAGATATGATCCTGAGCCGACACAATACCTTCCACCCCGTCCCTGTCCCTCAGATCTTTCACCTTCGCCCCGTGGAAACACAAACCCTCCGGTTTGCTACAAGGACCACAGACAACCTTATCTATTCCGCATACAATGCTGCTTCCTGCTACCAGGGATGTGGCTAGAGGGTTTCAGCTGGGGGTGGGGGAGGGGTGCCACCGGTGTAAATTTCAACTGTGAGTAGTTTCGATAGGTGGTTGCACTGCATCGCTGGGTGATATCTTTTAACCCTTCAACCAATCGCCCGTATCCGCTGCTGAAAAAATATTATTTTTCGAAAAATTTCAACAAAACCATATTATGTGACCCCTCTTTGGAACGAGCTCGTCAAGCTCGTTCTAAAGAGGGGTCACATGATATGGTTTTGTTAAAAAATTTTAAAAAAATTTAAAAAATTATATTTAAAATAATGAATTTTGAAATCGTCTGCGTTGGGGAAAGGGTTAAAGTGATTATATATATATATATATATATACACATGCTTATGAACCCTTCTGAAAATTTTCTGTAGTCCTGAAACGGAAAAAACATCATTTATGTGTCTGGGTCAGAATTACGTGATTGTTGTCAGAGTCGAAATTTTGAGGCGAATGCCAATTTTGGAGTTGGAAATTTGAAACTCAAGTTTCCAGTTGGAAATAAAAGATCAAAATTTCTCATCATTAAGTTGGAATTTTAATATTTTTCATGAACAATATTAATTTATTGAATTTCCAACTATTTGCATTTTGACCTCGGAATTTCCAACTATTGAAAAATTACTCCTAGCTGGGGAAAGGAGAGTGTGCCGACCTCCAGACCCCCGCTGTCGCCACATCCCTGCCTGCTACAACTGATATGACGAAACTTCATTAGTCACACAGCGTGCCTTTTGCAAAACAAGTCCACTGTGTCCAAGAGAAATCACCCAACAAGGTTCAACCACAAAGCCCCCGTGTCCACATCTCATTTTCTAATAAAGTCTTCTAGTATGGCATGGTTCTTCGATTTACTAATTTAATACTACGAGATCTATAAAAAGACTCTTAACAAGGTTAACGAGGTCTAATGTTTGACCCTTATCTCGGAAAATGAGGGATCCCGGAGAGATAATTTTTGAATTTTTTTATTAGGGTTTAACGACACATTAACAGCCAGGGTCATATCATGTCGGTGACAGTTTTACGGGGCGGAGGAAGCCGCAGTACCCAGGGGGATAATAAGATCTTGGAAAAAGTGTGAAAAAGGTTTCTGCGAGTTGTGTTCCTAGATAACCTGCAGCACCTTATACAGGTTCTAGAAGAGTTTCTCCCGCAAGATGTCTACGGAATGGGGTCCTAAGGTCCTAATTTCGAAAAAATGAGTTTACAAAGGCACAGTCAGATCCTAGAAAATGGATTCTGTGGACGAGATTCTACAAGTTAGATTCAAAGCCGATTATTACAATAAACCTGGACTTGTATCGGAGATACTAATGTTGAAGGAGTATTGTCTGTGGTGGTCTAGGAACAATGACCCAACTAATGGCTATTATTACACCGAACTTTGCTTATGGCTTCGACCCTAATTTCACTGTACCCGGCTTCTATTATTGCTGTTACAATTATAGACCACTTTACCCCCCCCCCCCCCTAGAAATATCGGTTCCACGGTTTCCATTTCGGCCACGGACCTCTACCACTGTCATTTACACCACCATCACTGCAGCACCTGGGTGTATGCAGACCTACAGGCATTATATTGCTAACACACACGGTCAAAAGAACCGCCCACACCTTATATGGTTGGTGGAGTTATCTTCCTTGACCAAGTGTACATAGTGGGGTATCTCTCTTCGTACAAGCTTTGTGGGTGTGCTCTATTCTATAAAGTGTACTGTAAGAGATTTTTATTATCGGTTTTACTTAATTCTAAGTAATATATGGTCTATTTGTTGATGACCTTTCTTTAAGGTTTTTGTGGTATTCGATCGACACGGGCTTTGGCTACTCCTGTTGACTTTGTAATTTTTGGGGGACGGTGACATCTTTGTTGGCTCAGATTTTTCTCGAATCTTCATTTAGATCAAACATGCAATGAGATTATGCACTTGCGATGGCAAAAAACTCCATCTTGACTTTCAGAGTGTTTTTTTACTCCTTTTGATTGATTCTTGCATGTCACTTTTACGCGTGGGGCCAGTATGGTCTTAACTCTCTGCTCACTGATGTCAAAATGGCAAAGTTTTCAGCAGCAAATATTTCCAATAATGCAGTCTGATATTTAGCTGATTATATCTTGTTTGACACAGCTCACTCAGTGTGCTCTGTCAAACAAGACACAATTAGTTGAATTCATAGTTAAACGAGAAAAACAGATGATTGGAGAACATTCTCTTGCATTACTTGTGTTTATGGGTTAAGAAAATTACATCTCACTATTGGAGACTATTATATTTTGTGGAGAGACTGTCTCTAACCTCGGTCACATCATTCACCTCGTATTTTCTGGAGCATCTTGTTATGTACACAAAGGTGCTCTTCGTTGCTTCTTGGATGCTGGCCTTCAAATCATCCTAAGCACCGCCACTTTAACGGTCCGTTTTAATTCTTTGTCCGGCGTTGGCCCTTTGGCCTTCACACCAGGAGGGTGACTGATGTACCTTCCAGCTATTGAAAGAACAACTACTCCGAATTTCTATGCCTTCCAAAGCAAAGACCAGAGAGAGTAATGTAATTTCACCGAAGTAAAGGTCCGATAAAACCTGTTATAAAGCTCAGCTCCGCAGGGTCGGTGCCATTGTCATCCGCAGAATTAGATGCGCGGCGGCATTTCTTTTTTTTGGGTTTAACTCTCTATTCATCAAGTACATCTATTTTCTATAAACAAAATTGATGTGCTCAAACAATTTCGTTTATAGGAAATTGAAACCTTTGAGAACAGCTGGTATGGGATATACCTCGACTATTACAGTATTTCGCCCCAATGGAGAATTCAGGGCGACCATTTCAACAATTTGCGCGGTAGTAATAATCAGAAAATGCCGTGTGAAAATGCCCGCGACTCTCACAGCTCCAGAGCAGGGCAGGCTAGTGCCGCGTTTGTACCAACAATCCCTTTGTACTCGTTCAGTGCTCAGTCTGGATCCCCGAACGATTCCACGGCATGCGTCTGTCTATCGAGCTTTTCCGAGACACAGTCAAGCTGCTCTTTCTCCTTTTGCATCCGTTCCGTTTGGGTGGCTTCTGTCTGTTCTACAGATCAGCCATGTCGTTGAATGAACCAACTTGCTAACAAGAACATGTATTTTTTAAAACAATGTACCCAGATATATCGGACTGGTGAGGCCGCGGGCTCTACGATGTATCGGGATACGTGAGGTTGCCCCATTTTATCAAAATTGTCAAATCACAAATAGGAGATGTCTGGCCAAAAGCGATATTTGAGGTCGAAAGTTTCGATTTGTTTGTTTTCCGTAAAAATAACCCTTTTAACAACCATACGCTTTAGGGTTCTCATAAACTTGATTTGATTTAGTGTTGATATATTCAGACAAATGTGAACAAACTTACAAGCCAACATGACAAACAATGTTACATATTGGCTGTTCGGCAAACCCATGTAACAACGATTTTAAAGTTTTCCTCTGTTTTGAACAACAGCGTAAAATGTCCCGTAAAGGATGTTATCTGCCGTTAGTAGTTTATCCACATTAGCTTTTCCTGCCATGCGTTCTATATATCTGAGTTATTTAGACCAGCGAAATGGAAAATACGACTTTTATGCTTCCCCATTCAAAATTATATTTCATTTGTGTTGTCTTTGACATTCAGTGTTCCCTCTGTCGAATGCCAATGGCATCATTTCCACAAAAACATTCGTTTGACACCGAAAATACTTCATTTAGCATCAAAATATGGCACCAAAAATATACTTTTGGTTGGTCTCAAAGACTTTTTGGTGTATCACATCCGTTGTTTTCGATAAAACTACTTCCTGGCGACAAGAGACGTGACATAATTCGCGTATGTTAAGTAATCTGTAGACAACATCTATAATCATTGTTCTTTGTAATGGATTAACTGAATTAACAGTTTATCTATTTAATTCCATTCTTATGAAAACATTTCTTTGTTACTTAATTTTGTATTGTCTTGCTTAATTTGTTTTTCTAAATTTTTTGAAAGATAATAAATTATTGGCTACTTGTTTATCTGTAGTGAATAAACAGTGAATAAATAATAACCATGAAATAATTTGTTAAACGACATTAATAGCATTTTAATTGTTTATCATCATCAATATTTGTATCCTTTATTGCAACTAAAATACTTAAAGGAATCGGGTAATACTACATTACCATTATAGTATGTTGGGTGCAACAAGTAGCCATCTGCAATGCTGAAGCACTGCAGATGGCGCCTTGTTGTACCCAAAGTACGACACAGGATTAATTTGTTGTCATTTACAAAAGGTTCCATTTGGCACCAAAATCTTTCATTTGCAACCAAAATCTTCGATTGGCACCGAACGAAAAATCGACTTGGCACCCAGAATGTTGGACCAGCGTGAAACAAAGGACACTTCTTAATTTGACACACTTGTCTTATTCCAATGTTATAAATTGTCGAGTTAAATATGAAATAATTAAAACCAAGGGCTGTCACTAGTTGATAAGGTGCGTTTGTAATATATACATATCTTTTTGAGAGTTCCAGAGCGAACTTTCAGCCAAAAAGATGAAAAAGCAAAAATAGATATACCTCGTCCCAATTAGATTCACATTTGTACAGACAAGTAGCAAGAGGCGACCACCCTGTATGTAAGACCTGAATGTATAACACTTTTTTCGACAGGAGACATGTCCTTTCCATTTCCTTTATCACTTTTTACAATAATTCCTGCATGTTATTGATAACTAAAAGTTATTCTAATATCTAAATGAACGTGTTGATAGTTGCACGGGGATTGCGGCGCCACATGTGTGTTCAGCATAAGCTCACAAATCAGAAAAATAATATTGGATAACTTTTTATTACACACCCGTAACTGTATTTGTCACGATCACATGGATTTTTGGGGCATGCTATAATTTTAACCAGAAAGCACTAGTGCAATCCGATAAAAAGTACCCTTCGCGTGCACAAGTTCTCTCGTTAAACTGGTTCTTATAGTGTGCAGCGTTCAGTGGAACATAACCAATGAGAACCATCGGCTATATTTATCTGTCGGAATTACGGATTCTCATTACAAAATTCACAACTATGCTAAAAACTGTTGAAAGTCAAGAAAGACACATGATCTCTGCCAAGAAATTGAACAGTGAAACTCAACCTTTGCTTTCGTTATTGAAAATCCAGGAAAACTTAAATACTTTTAGGGCAAAAATGTCCAATTGGGTTCGATATTGCAGCCAGCCACTTGGCCTAGTACAGTTCAAAACTTTATTACAATGTCGCCCTCACCGCTGCGTGCTGCTGAGGAGTCGACACGAGGCCTACCGTGTAACTGTAATCCTATTCGATTCACACTTCGGCAGTGAAGCAGCACGTTTGCCAACGTAAACATACTTCGAAGAGCATGTTAAGTTGAAGTAGTTCTCAGGAAGCAAGACTAAATGAATCTTGAATACTGGTTACCATGAAGTGGAAAAACAGACGGCGACACGCCCACAGCGCCTGGAAATGTTTGACAGCTAGTACATGCAGTTACAAATTAACTATCTCCAATTCCACCCTTACGAGATGACCACTCCCCCCCCCCTCCACTAGCTGAATAAAGTAAATAAATTCGGAAGAATGAAAAGCCTTCTTTTATAAGAAAAATTCGGTAGTTTACATTTGTGGAACCAATGTTTTTTTACGTGCTAGTGGGTGTTGGGGCAACAGGTTTATTTTATTTTATTTTTTTTGTGGGGGCAGGGGGAATGGCTTTTTTAAGGGGGATATAGTATTGCTAAAATATGACTTTCTGGAGTTTGTACTGGGGAAATTAAAAAATGTTACCAGCTACCAACTTCAGAAATTCTGATGAGTAGGGTGGGAATGAGACCATGAAGAGGGGAGGGGTGGTAAATACATGTGGTCCGATGAATGCAGTATATTGTCAGTTTTATGAGATGACTTCCATCAAATTCAAAAATAATTATTAGAATATTTAAAACATAGACAATATGACAATATTTTCCAGACACGGATTGATGTGTATTTTTAAATGTCAAATTAAGGATTTTGCTAGTATTTCTGTTTTATACAAGGATATTATTTTGCTTTAATTTTCAGCAACAAAACTTAAATCGAATGCCACCTATGTGACTTTGCTACATGGGTGTATGAGATGGGGAGGGGTTGAGGCACTCTCACCCCTTCACCAATAAGCAGTTAATTGTGCAGTTTTCATTGAAAGGAACTGGTATTTTCAGAACTGACTGTTCAGAGGGAGGGGTTATTTTCATAATTTTGGCAAATATCAGGGCAGTGAGAAGAGCATTTTCATAGGCAAATTCGAGGCAAGGGCCGGCATTTTGATTTTGAAACAAAAGTTCAGGGCAGTTTGATTTGTCAGCCCCCATCCCCAAGAAAATGTTCTCCAAAAGCCTATCCTTTTTGCCACATTCTATCAGTCCTCTTTAAAACTACTTACTAAATGCAAATTCAGAATACCAAATTCCAAATTTAAGATTGACAAGATATTGGAGCAGACACATAAAAAATTATTTTGTTTTGAACCAGATACCAAGAAAAAAATATTGACAGAACCGTTACAAAATAATGTAAATATTAATCAATCTTTGAAAATATTATCAACCAAAATAAGTTGGAGCTTACTGGTGAGAACACCTCCCCCCCCCCCCCTTATTTCTCTTTCAGCCTCTGACTAAGACTGTTGGATACTCATTTCGTGAGCTTTCGAGAAAATGCTGTCAGGTTATAGATGGTGGGGGGTTTGTAAAAAGGGTGTTCAAACTAAATTACTTGGGGAGACAAGACATGACATTACATTTTCTTGCAGTTATCAAATAAAATATTTCTCCCTTTGTATATCTCTGCAGTATTATGTGGACAACATAAAGCTTTTATTTGTAAGTGCAGCCCATTTCAAACAAAGGTTATCAAGACTTGAAGTAAAATAAAAAGAAGGCTAAATTTCAAGTCAGAAATTTTATAATGTTCAAAAATAAAGTGCAAACTACAGAGTTCACTCAGAGTCAGAATGGAATCTCAAACTGCCTCTGGCTCAGTTACTCCAAACGATCGAATGAATGCCTCGGAAGGTTAATTATTGCAGAAAATGTCTTTTCTCGTCCAGTGTGTACTTTTGTTACAGTGCAGAACAGAAATGACCGATGTCCACATGCGATAGCCTAGTGGCATTAGTGCATGTATCGTCAAGCCGAGCTCAAACTTATATTTTTAGTTTCAGTTTAAAAAGCACGAAATTTAAACAGAGCGGCCAGTTCGTACCGTATTCAATTTAAAATCATTGTACATTTTCAATCCTCCAGATATCATGATGCCTGCACATACACTTTTGAAAACACATTTGAGACCTCATAATTTGTGACGTATATGATGAACGCAATCTTTTGAGTTTTGAGTGTTCGGATCGACATTTTTTTGCGAATAAAATGAATCAACAGCGATTCTACAGTTGGCAAGGTCAAAGACTTAAGACTGGTTCTCTGACAAAATTGCCCGTTTCTCCCTAAAATTATTTCAACCGTTCAAATTGTCGACTATTTAATTAAATTAGCGATTAATTACAGTGAATTCTTTTCATGGTTGGGTGTGTGATAAATACAGAACCACACTTATGTTTGAATGGGTTAACGATCACTGGACTCCAGCGTGTGGCGCTGGTATAACCACTCGAGCCTACCGGCTCTCGTGGTATCCCTGCGCCACTCGCTCTCGTCCAGTAATCGTTAACCCATTCAAACATAAGTGTGGTTCTGTATATCTTCTTCTCTCTATCCCCTTCCTTGTTGTAGGTTTGTGTCAAGCACCTGTCTGTCATCTGTATTGATGGGACGTTTTTGATATTCACACCAGTCAACATTTACCTATTATATATTATGAACATTCTTCATTCATGTAGAATTCCTGTCAATGAGTACGTGGTGTCACTTTAATTTTTTCAGTAGTTATCTTGAACAAAAACGTCCAATTTTAAACTCAAAAATTGAAATTTCGAATGCAATTTGCCTATCATATAGCACCAAGTGACGTAAAACATTAAAGTATTTGTTGAAGTTTAGGCCTCAGAACATTTGAATTTTGAAAAGTTAATCGCTTCTTCACTCCTTTTTTCACGAACAGCGGCAACAAGTGACAAAATTTAACGTATGTTCCAAAAATGAGGTCTGGTGATACAACTTCACAAGAATAAAAATTGAACTTCAAAACTCTGGGCATCATTTTAATTTAGTTAATTGAAATACATCTTACTGTTATCGTTATTTGTATCACTTACCACACCAATCGACACTGTTTCTTTACTTATCAATGAAATATTCTGGAA
This sequence comes from Pictodentalium vernedei, assembly GCA_031216915.1. Lineage (NCBI taxonomy): Eukaryota > Metazoa > Mollusca > Scaphopoda > Dentaliida > Dentaliidae > Pictodentalium > Pictodentalium vernedei. Next base: position 676,409,289 of record CM062295.1, on the reverse strand, counting down.
TATTTAATCTTGATGGTCAACATTACAATCCAGTGGTGGAGTTATGAAATGTAGGTCACTTCCTGTATTTTTCAGACAGGTGTCCCTTCACCAGAATTCAAAGGAATATTCGAAATTCTATTGAAGGATCCAAGGTGTGAACAGTTTGGTCTTTACAGGCCACGTGCATATTTGTTCTGTGGCTTCCACAAGACCATAACTTTTCCTACCGAATCCCAAAGGGTGGGAAAGGGGTGGGGGGGGGGGTGGGTGGGGGGGGGGGTCGCTTAGAGACAATTGTAGTACTTCTTAGCCTCAAAACTTTTTCTATTGAATCGCTGACACGTGCAGCATGGGGATGGTGACAGTTATATATGCAACTGCGATGTTTTCATAGCATCAAATATTTGACTATCAACCACTTGAACCTATTAATACATCGTTGCTAAATGTGTGTTGTGAAAAACGCGACAAAATTTGCGATAGTTGGCTTGATGTAAAATAGTGGACCGGACCGGAAAATACCGTACTGTAAACCGGTCCAAACCAACCTAGTGGCACCTGGCCCAGAACACACCGCGGTCCGGGGACGAACCGCGGACCGGACCGGTCCAGTCCGCATCACTACTGGTTACGAGCACGCAGAAATTGGCTTCGCAAACAGAGTAATTAAGGTAGTGGTATTACAAAATGGTGAACACGCCACTCAAGTTGAAAAAAATGATTTTAATAATTGGTTCTTTGTCTAAAAGTAGTAAATTCCTTGATTCTAGATCATAAAATTATTGGGTTCTTTTTGTTTAAATTAAAAATGAGAGTGGGTTATTTCGAGCAAGTACGTGGCGACACGGAGTGGGATTAAGGGATAAGAGGGTGTCTGACCACCCAAAATCCCGATCAAATTTTAAGCCTCAAAGCACCAAGAGTTTGAAATTTCCGTCTACGGTAGTAGATTTCGAGGCATTTTGTCTGTGACTGTGACCGTTTCGAACAAACATTAAAGTGATTATTGAACCACACACGTTATCTAGGCCCTTCAACGCAGCAAAGCGCAACCTGTAATGCTGAAGCATTTTAGATGGCGCATTGCGGCACTCAATAGACGGTTTCCAACTCTCAGAAAGTCACAGGTACATATAGCAGTTGGACAGTTCTGATACAAAAGGGGGGTTGGCAGGGGTGCAAATAATTTTCTCAAAAGTTGAATGCTGGGTGACCAGGGGTCAGCTTGGAAATTCAGAGTGTGTCGGGAGAACACCCCGAATCAAGACCGTTTAGTCACGCCCCTAATTTGGAGAAACCACAACCGATAGAAATCAAAATTTCTTCAATGAAACGTTTTGGGTGGTGGTTACATGTTTGTGTGTGGAGTGGGGACGGGATGTTAGGGTGGGGTTAATATCCCGGCTTTTATGTTTGACACTCACAGTAAATGACGTATACAGCAAGTTGTCAAATAACAGTTTTGAAAAGCCCTGTAACATAAATAATTAAGAACTTATATTTGCCCTTGTTCCAGGCAGTATCATATCCGGAGAAAGTGTCAAAAATAGGCGTACGAAGGACGTGTGATCAGTGTCTGATTCAGACAGGGGCGTGGTGGGGACGATTCACCCACTATACATGGACCTCCCCTCCAACAAGATTCTTTAACCATGCAATGGAACCACATATACGCTATCCATCAATATATGTCTCGTGCGCTTCCAGCGTCACGAATTGTCAATAAGCTAGGATATGACTGTTCCGAGAGACATCCGTCCCTGGGACAATCTACGACGAAAAAAGTGAGGAAATAATGTTGAGTTTGGTTTGTTTTCGTGTGAGTAACATGGTGTGTTTATTAAGGGGACTCATCAGATTGAGAGAAGAAAGGGGTTTGAGATGGGGAAACAATGCTTCTCGGCCAACATCTCTGTACTTTTGTTCTCGAGTTCGAAGATTTTACGGTCACTATCTTATTCGTTCTTTTATCGAATTAGATACCAGGCTGAGTAACGTTACTCTCATTTACAATGAACGAACGAATGAATGAATTATTGGTTGACGATCACAATAAATTACCAGGACGCACAATTACAGAATAACACAAAATCAACAAGGGACCAACCATCACAGAATAACACAAATCCAACAAGGGACCAAGCATCACAGAATAACACAAAATCCAACAAGGGACCAACCATCACAGAATAACACAAATCCAACAAGGGACCAACCATCACAGAATAATACAAATCCAACAAGGGAACAACCATCACAGAATAACACAAAATCCAACAAACACCAACCATCACAGAATAACACAAAATCCAACACAGGACCAACCATCACAGGACCAACCATCACAGAATAACACAAAATCCAACAAAGGACCAACCATCAGAGAATAACACAAATCCAACAAAGGACCAACCATCACAGAATAACACAAAATACAAAAAAGGATTAAACATCACAGAACAACACAAAATCCAACAAAGGACCAACCATCACAGAATAAAACAAAATCCAACAAAGGCCCAATCATCACAGAATAACACAAAATCCAACAAAGGACCAACCATCACAGAATAACACAAAATCCAACAAAGGATCAACCATCTCAGAATGAAACAAAATCCAACAAAGGACCAACCATCACAGAATAAAACAAAATCCAACAAAGGACCAGCCATCACAGGATAACACAAAATCCAACAATGGACCAATCATCACAGAATAACACAAAATCCAACAAGGAGCCAACCATCACAGAATAACACATAATCCAACAAAGGACCAACCATCACAGAATTACACAAAATCCAACAAAGGATCAACCATCACAGAATAACACAAAATCCAACAAATTATCAACCATCACAGAATAACACAAAATCCAAAAAAGGATCAACCATCACAGAATAACACAAAATCCAACAAAGGATCAACCATCACAGAATAAAAAAAAATCCAACGGAGGACAAACCATCACAGAATAACACAAAATCTAACAAGGTACCAACCACCACAGATTACCACAAAACCCAACAAAGGACCAACCATCACAGAATAACACAAAATCCAACAAAGGACCAACCATCACAGAATAGCACAAAATCAAACAAAGGCCCAACCATCACAGAATAAAACAAAATCCAGCAAAGGACCGACCATCACAGAATAACGCAAAAATCCAACAAAGGACCAATCATCACAGAATAACACAAAATCCAACAAGGGACCAACCACCACAGAATAACACAAAATCCAACAAAGGACCGACCATCACAGAATAACACAAAAACCAACAAAGGACCAATCAACGCAGAATAACACAAAATCCAACAACGGATCAACCATCTCAGAATAAAACAAAATCCAACAAAGGATCAATCATCTCAGGCTAAAACAAAATCCAACAAAGGACCAACTATCACAGAATAACACAAAACCCAACAAAGGACCAGCCATCACAGAATAACACAAAATCCAACAAAGGAGCAACCATCACAGAATAAAATAAAATCCAACAAAGGACCAACCATCACAGAATAAAACAAAATCCAACAAAGGACCAACCATCACAGAATAACACAAAATCCAATAAAGGACCAATCATCACAGAATAACACAAAATCCAACAACGGATCAACCATCTCAGAAGAAAACAAAATCCAACAAAGGATCAATCATCTCAGAATAAAACAAAATCCAACAAAAGACCAACTATCACAGAATAACACAAAACCCAACAAAGGACCAACCATCACAGAATAACACAAAATCCAACAAAGGACCAACCATCACAGAATAAAACAAAATCCAACAAAGGACCAACCGTCACAGAATAAAACAAAATCCAACAAAGGACCAACCATCACAGAATAAAACAAATCCAACAAAGGACCAACCATCACAGAATAACACAAAATCCAATAAAGGACCAACCGTCACAGAATAACACAAAATCTAACAAAGAACCAACTATCACAGAATAACACAAAATCCATCAAAGGACCGACCATCACAGAATAATACAAAATCCAACAAACGACCAAACATCCCAAAATAACACAACATCCAAAAAAGGATCAACCATCTCAGAATAACATAAAATCCAACAAAAGACCAATCATCACAGAATAACACAAAATCCATCGAAGGACCAACCATCACAAAATAAAAGAAAATCCAACAAAGGATCAACGATCACAGAATAAAACAAAATCCAACAAAGGAACTACCATCACAAAATTAAACAAAATCCAACAAAGGATCAACCATCACAGAATAACACAAAATCCAAAAAAGGATCAACCATCACAGAAAAAAACAAAATCGAACAAAGGATCAACAATCACAGAATAAAAAAAAATCCAACGGAGGACAAACCATCACAGAATAACACAAAATCTAACAAGGTACCAACCACCACAGATTACCACAAAATCCAACAAAGGACCAACCATCACAGAATAACACAAAATCCAATAAAGGACCAACTATCACAGAATAGCACAAAATCAAACAAAGGCCCAACCATCACAGAATAAAACAAAATCCAGCAAAGGACCGACCATCACAGAATAACGAAAAAATCCAACAAAGGACCAATCATCACAGAATAACACAAAATCCAACAAGGGACCAACCATCACAGAATAACACAAAATCCAACAAAGGACCGACCATCACAGAATAACACAAAAACCAACAAAGGACCAATCAACGCAGAATAACACAAAATCCAACAACGGATCAACCATCTCAGAATAAAACAAAATCCAACAAAGGATCAATCATCTCAGGCTAAAACAAAATCCAACAAAGGACCAACTATCACAGAATAACACAAAACCCAACAAAGGACCAGCCATCACAGAATAACACAAAATCCAACAAAGGACCAATCGTCACAGAATAAAACAAAATCCAACAAAGGACCAACCATCACAGAATAAAACAAATCCAACAAAGGACCAACCATCACAGAATAACACAAAATCCAATAAAGGACCAACCGTCACAGAATAACCCAAAATCTAACAAAGAACCAACTATCACAGAATAACACAAAATCCATCAAAGGACCAACCATCACAGAATAATACAAAATCCAACAAACGACCAAACATCCCAAAATAACACAACATCCAAAAAAGGATCAACCATCTCAGAATAACATATCCAACAAAAGACCAATCATCACAGAATAACACAAAATCCAACGAATGACCAACCATCACAAAATAAAAGAAAATCCAACAAAGGATCAACGATCACAGAATAAAACAAAATCCAACAAAGGACCAACCATCACAGAATAACACAAAATACAAAAAAGGATTAAACATCACAGAACAACACAAAATCCAACAAAGGACCAACCATCACAGAATAAAACAAAATCCAACAAAGGCCCAATCATCACAGAATAACACAAAATCCAACAAAGGACCAACCATCACAGAATAACACAAAATCCAACAAAGGATCAACCATCTCAGAATGAAACAAAATCCAACAAAGGACCAACCATCACAGAATAAAACAAAATCCAACAAAGGACCAACCATCACAGGATAACACAAAATCCAACAATGGACCAATCATCACAGAATAACACAAAATCCAACAAGGAGCCAACCATCACAGAATAACACATAATCCAACAAAGGACCAACCATCACAGAATTACACAAAATCCAACAAAGGATCAACCATCACAGAATAACACAAAATCCAACAAATTATCAACCATCACAGAATAACACAAAATCCAAAAAAGGATCAACCATCACAGAATAACACAAAATCCAACAAAGGATCAACCATCACAGAATAAAAAAAAATCCAACGGAGGACAAACCATCACAGAATAACACAAAATCTAACAAGGTACCAACCACCACAGATTACCACAAAACCCAACAAAGGACCAACCATCACAGAATAACACAAAATCCAACAAAGGACCAACCATCACAGAATAGCACAAAATCAAACAAAGGCCCAACCATCACAGAATAAAACAAAATCCAGAAAAGGACCGACCATCACAGAATAACGCAAAAATCCAACAAAGGACCAATCATCACAGAATAACACAAAATCCAACAAGGGACCAACCACCACAGAATAACACAAAATCCAACAAAGGACCGACCATCACAGAATAACACAAAAACCAACAAAGGACCAATCAACGCAGAATAACACAAAATCCAACAACGGATCAACCATCTCAGAATAAAACAAAATCCAACAAAGGATCAATCATCTCAGGCTAAAACAAAATCCAACAAAGGACCAACTATCACAGAATAACACAAAACCCAACAAAGGACCAGCCATCACAGAATAACACAAAATCCAACAAAGGAGCAACCATCACAGAATAAAATAAAATCCAACAAAGGACCAACCATCACAGAATAAAACAAAATCCAACAAAGGACCAACCATCACAGAATAACACAAAATCCAATAAAGGACCAATCATCACAGAATAACACAAAATCCAACAACGGATCAACCATCTCAGAAGAAAACAAAATCCAACAAAGGATCAATCATCTCAGAATAAAACAAAATCCAACAAAGGACCAACTATCACAGAATAACACAAAACCCAACAAAGGACCAACCATCACAGAATAACACAAAATCCAACAAAGGACCAACCATCACAGAATAAAACAAAATCCAACAAAGGACCAACCGTCACAGAATAAAACAAAATCCAACAAAGGACCAACCATCACAGAATAAAACAAATCCAACAAAGGACCAACCATCACAGAATAACACAAAATCCAATAAAGGACCAACCGTCACAGAATAACACAAAATCTAACAAAGAACCAACTATCACAGAATAACACAAAATCCATCAAAGGACCGACCATCACAGAATAATACAAAATCCAACAAACGACCAAACATCCCAAAATAACACAACATCCAAAAAAGGATCAACCATCTCAGAATAACATAAAATCCAACAAAAGACCAATCATCACAGAATAACACAAAATCCATCGAAGGACCAACCATCACAAAATAAAAGAAAATCCAACAAAGGATCAACGATCACAGAATAAAACAAAATCCAACAAAGGAACTACCATCACAAAATTAAACAAAATCCAACAAAGGATCAACCATCACAGAATAACACAAAATCCAAAAAAGGATCAACCATCACAGAATAAAACAAAATCCAACAAAGGATCAACAATCACAGAATAAAAAAAAATCCAACGGAGGACAAACCATCACAGAATAACACAAAATCTAACAAGGTACCAACCACCACAGATTACCACAAAATCCAACAAAGGACCAACCATCACAGAATAACACAAAATCCAATAAAGGACCAACTATCACAGAATAGCACAAAATCAAACAAAGGCCCAACCATCACAGAATAAAACAAAATCCAGCAAAGGACCGACCATCACAGAATAACGAAAAAATCCAACAAAGGACCAATCATCACAGAATAACACAAAATCCAACAAGGGACCAACCATCACAGAATAACACAAAATCCAACAAAGGACCGACCATCACAGAATAACACAAAAACCAACAAAGGACCAATCAACGCAGAATAACACAAAATCCAACAACGGATCAACCATATCAGAATAAAACAAAATCCAACAAAGGATCAATCATCTCAGAATAAAACAAAATCCAACAAAGGACCAACTATCACAGAATAACACAAAACCCAACAAAGGACCAACCATCACAGAATAACACAAAATCCAACAAAGGACCAACCATCACAGAATAAAACAAAATCCAACAAAGGACCAACCGTCACAGAATAAAACAAAATCCAACAAAGGACCAACCATCACAGAATAAAACAAATCCAACAAAGGACCAACCATCACAGAATAACACAAAATCCAATAAAGGACCAACCGTCACAGAATAACACAAAATCTAACAAAGAACCAACTATCACAGAATAACACAAAATCCATCAAAGGACCAACCATCACAGAATAATACAAAATCCAACAAACGACCAAACATCCCAAAATAACACAACATCCAAAAAAGGATCAACCATCTCAGAATAACATATCCAACAAAAGACCAATCATCACAGAATAACACAAAATCCAACGAATGACCAACCATCACAAAATAAAAGAAAATCCAACAAAGGATCAACGATCACAGAATAAAACAAAATCCAACAAAGGAACTACCATCACAAAATTAAACAAAATCCAACAAAGGATCAACCATCTCAGAATAACACAAAATCCAACAAAGGACCAACCATCGCAGAATAACACAAAATCCAACAAAGAACCAACCATCACAGAATAACACAAAATCCAACAAAGGACCAACCATCACAGAATAACACAAAATCAAACAAAGGACCAACCATCACAGAATAGAACAAAATCCAACAAAGGACCAACCATCACATAATAACACAAAATCCAACAAAGGAGGAACCATCACAGAATAACACAAAATCCACCAAAGGACCAACCATCACAGAATAACACAAAATACAGCAAAGGACCAATCATCACAGAATAAAACAAAATGCAACAAAGGACCAACCTTCAGAGAATAACACAAAATCCAACAAAGGACCAACCCTCACAGAATAACACAAACTCCAACAAAGGAGCAAACATCACAGAATAACACAAAATCCAACAAAGGACCAACCATCGCAGAATAACACAAAATCCAACAAAGGACCAACCATCACAGAATTACGCAAAATTCAACAAAGGATCAACCATCTCAGAATAAAACAAAATCCAACAAAGGACCAACCATCACAGAATAACACAAAATCCAACAAATGATCAACCATCTCAGAATAAAACAAAATTCAACAAAGGACCAACCATCACAGAATAACAAAAAATCAAACAAAGGACCAACCATAACAGAATTACGCAAAATCCAACAAAGGATCAACCATCTCAGAATAAAACAAAATCCAACAAAGGACCAACCATCACAGAATAACACAAAATCCAACAAAGGATCAACCATCACAGAACAAAACAAAATCCAACAAAGGATCAACCATCAGAGAATAACAGAAAATCCCACAAAGGACCAACCATCACAGAATAAAACAAAATCCAACAAAGTATCAACCATCACAGAATAGCACCAAATCCAACAAAGGATCAACCCTTTCAGAATAAAACAAAATCCAACAAAGGATCAATTATCACAGAACAACACAAAATCCAACCAAGGACCAGCCCTCACAGAATGACACAAAATCCAACCAAGGACCAGCCCTCACAGAATGACACAAAATCCAACAAAGGACCAACCATTACAGAATAACACACAATCCAACAAAGGACCAACCATCCCAGAATAAAACAAAATCCAACAAAGGATCAACCATCTCAAAATAAAACAAAATCCAACAAAGGACCAACCATCACAGAATAACACAAAATCCAACAAAGGATCAACCATCACAGAATGACACAAAATCCAGCAAAGGACCAACCATCTCAGAATAAAACAAAATCCAACAAAGGATCAACCATCGCAGAATAACAGAAAATCCAACAAAGGACCAACCATCACAGAGTACCACAAAATCCAACAAAGGATGAACCATCACGGAATAACACAAACTCCAACAAAGGACCAATGATCACAGAATAAAACAAAATCCAACAAAGGACGCACCATCACAGAACAACACAAAATCCAACAAAAGACCAACCATCAGAGAATGAAACAAAATCCAACAAAGGATGAACCATCACAGAATAATGCAAAATCCAACAAAGGACCAACCATCACAAAATAACACAAAATCCAACAAAGGACCAACCGTCACAGAATTACGCAAAATTCAACAAAGGATCAACCATCTCAGAATAAAACAAAATCCAACAAAGGACAAACCATCACAGAATAACACAAAATCCAACAAAGGATCAACAAATACAGAATAAAACAAAATCCCACAAACGATGAACCATCAAAGAATAACACAAAATCAGACAAAGGGCCAACCATCACAGAATAACACAAATTCCCACAAAGGACCAACCATTACAGAATAACACAAAATCCAACAAAGGATCAACCATCTCAGAATAAAACAAAATCCAACAAAGGACCAACCATCACAGAATAACACAAAACCCAAGAAAAGACCAACCATCACAGAATAAAACAAAATCCAGCAAAGGGTGAACCATCACAGAATAACACAAAATCCCACAATGGGCCAACTATCACAGAATAAAACACAATCCAACAAATGATCAACCCTCACAGAATAAAACAAATTCCAAGAAAGGATCAACCATCACAGAATAACACAAAATCCAACAAAGGACCAACCATCACAGAATAGAACAAAATCCAACAAAGGACCAACCATCACAGAATAACACAAAAATCCAACAAAGGACTAACCATCAGAGAATAACACAAAATCCAACAAAGACCAATCATCACCGAATAACAAAGAATCCAACAAAGGACCAACCTTTACAGAATTACACTAAATCCAACAAAGGATCTACCATCTCTGAATAAAACAAAATCCAACAAAGGTCCAACCATCACAGAATAACACAAAATCCAAAAAAGGACCAAAAATCACAGAATAACAGAAAATCCAACAAAAGGATGAACCATCAGAGAATAACAGAAAATCCAACAAAGGACCAACCATCACAGAATAACACAAAATCCACCAAAGGACCAAACATCAAAGAATAAAACAAAATCCAAGAAAGTATCAACCATCACAGAATAGCACCAAATCCAGCAAAGGATCAATCCTTTCAGAATAAAACAAAATCCAACAAAGGATCAACTATCACAGAACAACACAAAATCCAACCAAGGACCGGCCCACACAGAATGACACAAAATCCAACCAACGACCAGCCCTCACAGAATGACACAAAATCCAACAAAGGACAAACCATCACAGAATAACACACAATCCAACAAAGGACCAACCATCCCAGAATGAAACAAAATCCAACAAAGGATCAACCATCCCAGAATAAAACAAAATCCAACAAATGACCAACCATCACAGAATAACACAAAATCCAACAAAGGATCAACCATCACAGAATAACACAAAATCCAGCAAAGGACCAACCATCACAGAATAAAACAAAATCCGACAAAGGACCAACCATCTCAGAATAAAACACAATCCAACAAAGGATCAACCATCGCAGAATAACAGAAAATCCAACAATGGACCAACCATCACAGAGTAACACAAAATCCAACAAAGGATGAGCCATCAGGGAATAACACAAAATCCAACAAAGGACGCACCATCACAGAACAACACAAAATCCAACAAAAGACCAACAATCAGAGAATGAAACAAAATCCAACAAAGGATGAACCATCTCAGAATAATGCAAAATCCAACAAAGGACCAACCATCACAGAATAACACAAAATCCAACAAAGGACCAACCATCACAGAATAAAACAAAATCCAACAAAGGATGAACCATCACAGAATAAAACAAAATCCGACAAAGGATGAACCATCACAGAATAACACAAAATCCCACAAAGGGCCAACCATCACAGAATAACACAAAATACAACAAAGGACCAACCATTGCAGAATAACACAAAACCAACAAAGGATGAACCATCTAAGAAAAAAACAAAATCCAACACATGACCAACCATCACAGAATAACACAAAACCCAAGAAAGGACTAACCATCACAGAATAAAACAAAATCCAACAAAGGATGAACCATCACAGAATAACACAAAATCCCACAATCGGCCAACTATCACAGAATAAAACACAATCCAACAAATGATCAACCCTCACAGAATAAAACAAAATCCAACAAAGGACCAACCATCACAGAATAACACAAAATCCAAGAAAGGATCAAACATCACAGAATAACACAAAATCCAACAAAGGACCAACCATCACAGAATAAAGCAAAATCCAACAAAGGACCAACCATCACAGAATAACACAAAATCCAACAAAGGACCAACCATCACAGAATAACACAAAATCCAACAAAGGACCAACCATCACCGAATAACAAAGAATCCAACAAAGGACCAACCTTTACAGAATTACACAAAATCCAACAAAGGATCTACCATCTCAGAATGAAACAAAAACCAACAAAGGCCCAACCATCACAGAATAACACAAAACCCGACAAAGGACCAACCATCACAGAATAACACACAATCCAACAAAGGACCAACGATCACAGAATAACGCAAAACCCGACAAAGGACCAACCATCACAGAATAACACAAAATCCACCAAAGGACCAAACATCAAAGAATAAAACAAAATCCAAGAAAGTATCAACCATCACAGAATAGCACCAAATCCAGCAAAGGATCAATCCTTTCAGAATAAAACAAAATCCAACAAAGGATCAACTATCACAGAACAACACAATATCCAACCAAGGACCAGCCCTCACAGAATGACACAAAATCCAACCAACGACCAGCCCTCACAGAATGACACAAAATCCAACAAAGGACAAACCATCACAGAATAACACACAATCCAACAAAGGACCAACCATCCCAGAATGAAACAAAATCCAACAAAGGATCAACCATCCCAGAATAAAACAAAATCCAACAAATGACCAACCATCACAGAATAACACAAAATCCAACAAAGGATCAACCATCACAGAATAACACAAAATCCAACAAATGACCAACCATCACAGAATAAAACAAAATCCGACAAAGGACCAACCATCTCAGAATAAAACACAATCCAACAAAGGATCAACCATCGCAGAATAACAGAAAATCCAACAAAGGACCAACCATCACAGAGTAACACAAAATCCAACAAAGGATGAGCCATCAGGGAATAACACAAACTCCAACAAACGACCAATCATCACAGAATAAAACAAAATCCAACAAAGGACGCACCATCACAGAACAACACAAAATCCAACAAAAGACCAACCATCAGAGAATGAAACAAAATCCAACAAAGGATGAACCATCTCAGAATAATGCAAAATCCAACAAAGGACCAACCATCACAGAATAACACAAAATCCAACAAAGGACCAACCATCACAGAATAAAACAAAATCCGACAAAGGATGAACCATCACAGAATAACACAAAATCCCACAAAGGGCCAACCATCACAGAATAACACAAAATACAACAAAGGACCAACCGTTGCAGAATAACACAAAACCAACAAAGGATGAACCATCTAAGAATAAAACAAAATCCAACACATGACCAACCATCACAGAATAACACAAAACCCAAGAAAGGACTAACCATCACAGAATAAAACAAAATCCAACAAAGGATGAACCATCACAGAATAACAGAAAATCCCACTATCGGCCAACTATCACAGAATAACACAAAATCCTACAAAGACCAACCATTGCAGAATAACATAAAATCCAACAAAGGATCAACCATCTCAGAATAAACAAAATCCAACAAAGGACCAACCATCACAGAATAACACAAAACCCAACAAAGGACCAACCATCACAGAATAAAACAAAATCCAACAAAGGATGAACCATCACAGAATAACACAAAATCCCACAATGGGCAAACTATCACAGAATAAAACACAATCCAACAGAGGATCAATCCTCACAGAATAAAACAAAATCCAACAAAGGACCAACCATCACAGAATAACACAAAATCCAAGAAAGGATCAACCATCACAGAATAACACAAAATCCAACAAAGGACCAACCATCACAGAATAAAGCAAAATCCAACAAACGACCAACCATCTCAGAATAACACAAAATCCAACAAAGGACCGACCATCACAGAATAACACAAAATCCAACAAAGGACCACCCATCACCGAATAAGAAAGAATCCAACAAAGGACCAACCTTCACAGAATTACACAAAATCCAACAAAGGATCTACCATCTCAGAATAAAACAAAATCCAACAAAGGCCCAACCATCACAGAATAACGCAAAATCAAACAAAGGACCAAAAATTACAGAATAACACCAAATCCAGCAAAGGATGAACCATCAGAGAATAACAGAAAATCCAACAAAGGACCAACCATCACAGAATAAAACAGAATCCAACGAAGGATAAACCATCACAGAATAACACAAAATCCACCAAAGGACCAACTATCACAGAATAAAACAAAATCCAACAAAGTATCAACCATCACAGAATAGCACCAAATCCAACAAAGGACCAACCCTTTCAGAATAAAACAAAATCCAACAAAGGATCAACTATCACAGAACAACACAAAATCCAACCAAGGACCAGCCCTCACAGAATGACACAAAATCCAACCAAGGACCAGCCCTCACAGAATGACACAAAATCCAACAAAGGACCAACCGTCACAGAATAACACACAATCCAACAAAGGACCAACCATCCCAGAATAAAACGAAATCCAACAAAGGTTCAAGCATCGCAGAATAAAACAAAATCCAACAAAGGACCAACCATCACAGAATAACACAAAATCCAACAAAGGATCAACCATCACAGAATAACAAAATCCAGCAAAGGACCAGCCATCTCAGAATAAAACAAAATCCAACAAAGGATCAACCATCGCAGAATAACAGAAAATCCAACAAAGGATCAACCATCGCAGAATAACACAAACTCCAACAAAGGACCAATCATCACAGAATAAAACAAAATCCAACAAGTGACGCACCATCAGAGAACAACACAAAATCCAACAAAAGACCAACCATCAGAGAATGAAACAAAATCTAACAAAGGATGAACCATCACAGAATAATGCAAAATCCAACAAAGGACCAACCGTCACAGAATAAAACGAAATCCAACAATGGACCAACCATCACAGAATAACACAATTCCAACAAAGGACCAACCATCACAGAATAAAACAAAATCCATCAAAGGATGAACCATCACAGAATAACACGAAATCCAACAAAGGATCAAACATCAAAGAATAAAACAAAATCCAAGAAAGTATCAACCATCACAGAATAGCACCAAATCCAGCAAAGGACCATTCCTTTCAGAATAAAACAAAATCCAACAAAGGATCAACTATCACAGAACAACACAATATCCAACCAAGGACCAGCCCTCACAGAATGACACAAAATCCAACCAACGACCAGCCCTCACAGAATGACACAAAATCCAACAAAGGACAAACCATCACAGAATAACACACAATCCAACAAAGGACCAACCATCCCAGAATGAAACAAAATCCAACAAAGGATCAACCATCCCAGAATAAAACAAAATCCAACAAATGACCAACCATCACAGAATAACACAAAATCCAACAAAGGATCAACCATCACAGAATAACACAAAATCCAACAAATGACCAACCATCACAGAATAAAACAAAATCCGACAAAGGACCAACCATCTCAGAATAAAACACAATCCAACAAAGGATCAACCATCGCAGAATAACAGAAAATCCAACAAAGGACCAACCATCACAGAGTAACACAAAATCCAACAAAGGATGAGCCATCAGGGAATAACACAAACTCCAACAAACGACCAATCATCACAGAATAAAACAAAATCCAACAAAGGACGCACCATCACAGAACAACACAAAATCCAACAAAAGACCAACCATCAGAGAATGAAACAAAATCCAGCAAAGGATGAACCATCTCAGAATAATGCAAAATCCAACAAAGGACCAACCATCACAGAATAACACAAAATCCAACAAAGGACCAACCATCACAGAATAAAACAAAATCCAACAAAGGATGAACTATCACAGAATAAATCAAAATCCGACAAAGGATGAACCATCACAGAATAACACAAAATCCCACAAAGGGCCAACCATCACAGAATAACACAAAATACAACAAAGGATCAACCGTTGCAGAATAACACAAAACCAACAAAGGATGAACCATCTAAGAATAAAACAAAATCCAACACATGACCAACCATCACAGAATAACACAAAACCCAAGAAAGGACTAACCATCATAGAATAAAACAAAATCCAACAAAGGATGAACCATCACAGAATAACAGAAAATCCCACTATCGGCCAACTATCACAGAATAACACAAAATCCTACAAAGACCAACCATTGCAGAATAACATAAAATCCAACAAAGGATCAACCATCTCAGAATAAACAAAATCCAACAAAGGACCAACCATCACAGAATAACACAAAACCCAACAAAGGACCAACCATCACAGAATAAAACAAAATCCAACAAAGGATGAACCATCACAGAATAACACAAAATCCCACAATGGGCAAACTATCACAGAATAAAACACAATCCAACAGAGGATCAATCCTCACAGAATAAAACAAAATCCAACAAAGGACCAACCATCACAGAATAACACAAAATCCAAGAAAGGATCAACCATCACAGAATAACACAAAATCCAACAAAGGACCAACCATCACAGAATAAAGCAAAATCCAACAAACGACCAACCATCTCAGAATAACACAAAATCCAACAAAGGACCGACCATCACAGAATAACACAAAATCCAACAAAGGACCACCCATCACCGAATAAGAAAGAATCCAACAAAGGACCAACCTTCACAGAATTACACAAAATCCAACAAAGGATCTACCATCTCAGAATAAAACAAAATCCAACAAAGGCCCAACCATCACAGAATAACGCAAAATCAAACAAAGGACCAAAAATTACAGAATAACACCAAATCCAGCAAAGGATGAACCATCAGAGAATAACAGAAAATCCAACAAAGGACCAACCATCACAGAATAAAACAGAATCCAACGAAGGATAAACCATCACAGAATAACACAAAATCCACCAAAGGACCAACTATCACAGAATAAAACAAAATCCAACAAAGTATCAACCATCACAGAATAGCACCAAATCCAACAAAGGACCAACCCTTTCAGAATAAAACAAAATCCAACAAAGGATCAACTATCACAGAACAACACAAAATCCAACCAAGGACCAGCCCTCACAGAATGACACAAAATCCAACCAAGGACCAGCCCTCACAGAATGACACAAAATCCAACAAAGGACCAACCGTCACAGAATAACACACAATCCAACAAAGGACCAACCATCCCAGAATAAAACGAAATCCAACAAAGGTTCAAGCATCGCAGAATAAAACAAAATCCAACAAAGGACCAACCATCACAGAATAACACAAAATCCAACAAAGGATCAACCATCACAGAATAACAAAATCCAGCAAAGGACCAGCCATCTCAGAATAAAACAAAATCCAACAAAGGATCAACCATCGCAGAATAACAGAAAATCCAACAAAGGATCAACCATCGCAGAATAACACAAACTCCAACAAAGGACCAATCATCACAGAATAAAACAAAATCCAACAAGTGACGCACCATCAGAGAACAACACAAAATCCAACAAAAGACCAACCATCAGAGAATGAAACAAAATCTAACAAAGGATGAACCATCACAGAATAATGCAAAATCCAACAAAGGACCAACCGTCACAGAATAAAACGAAATCCAACAATGGACCAACCATCACAGAATAACACAATTCCAACAAAGGACCAACCATCACAGAATAAAACAAAATCCATCAAAGGATGAACCATCACAGAATAACACGAAATCCAACAAAGGATCAAACATCAAAGAATAAAACAAAATCCAAGAAAGTATCAACCATCACAGAATAGCACCAAATCCAGCAAAGGACCATTCCTTTCAGAATAAAACAAAATCCAACAAAGGATCAACTATCACAGAACAACACAATATCCAACCAAGGACCAGCCCTCACAGAATGACACAAAATCCAACCAACGACCAGCCCTCACAGAATGACACAAAATCCAACAAAGGACAAACCATCACAGAATAACACACAATCCAACAAAGGACCAACCATCCCAGAATGAAACAAAATCCAACAAAGGATCAACCATCCCAGAATAAAACAAAATCCAACAAATGACCAACCATCACAGAATAACACAAAATCCAACAAAGGATCAACCATCACAGAATAACACAAAATCCAACAAATGACCAACCATCACAGAATAAAACAAAATCCGACAAAGGACCAACCATCTCAGAATAAAACACAATCCAACAAAGGATCAACCATCGCAGAATAACAGAAAATCCAACAAAGGACCAACCATCACAGAGTAACACAAAATCCAACAAAGGATGAGCCATCAGGGAATAACACAAACTCCAACAAACGACCAATCATCACAGAATAAAACAAAATCCAACAAAGGACGCACCATCACAGAACAACACAAAATCCAACAAAAGACCAACCATCAGAGAATGAAACAAAATCCAGCAAAGGATGAACCATCTCAGAATAATGCAAAATCCAACAAAGGACCAACCATCACAGAATAACACAAAATCCAACAAAGGACCAACCATCACAGAATAAAACAAAATCCAACAAAGGATGAACTATCACAGAATAAATCAAAATCCGACAAAGGATGAACCATCACAGAATAACACAAAATCCCACAAAGGGCCAACCATCACAGAATAACACAAAATACAACAAAGGATCAACCGTTGCAGAATAACACAAAACCAACAAAGGATGAACCATCTAAGAATAAAACAAAATCCAACACATGACCAACCATCACAGAATAACACAAAACCCAAGAAAGGACTAACCATCATAGAATAAAACAAAATCCAACAAAGGATGAACCATCACAGAATAACAGAAAATCCCACTATCGGCCAACTATCACAGAATAACACAAAATCCTACAAAGACCAACCATTGCAGAATAACATAAAATCCAACAAAGGATCAACCATCTCAGAATAAACAAAATCCAACAAAGGACCAACCATCACAGAATAACACAAAACCCAACAAAGGACCAACCATCACAGAATAAAACAAAATCCAACAAAGGATGAACCATCACAGAATAACACAAAATCCCACAATGGGCAAACTATCACAGAATAAAACACAATCCAACAGAGGATCAATCCTCACAGAATAAAACAAAATCCAACAAAGGACCAACCATCACAGAATAACACAAAATCCAAGAAAGGATCAACCATCACAGAATAACACAAAATCCAACAAAGGACCAACCATCACAGAATAAAGCAAAATCCAACAAACGACCAACCATCTCAGAATAACACAAAATCCAACAAAGGACCGACCATCACAGAATAACACAAAATCCAACAAAGGACCACCCATCACCGAATAAGAAAGAATCCAACAAAGGACCAACCTTCACAGAATTACACAAAATCCAACAAAGGATCTACCATCTCAGAATAAAACAAAATCCAACAAAGGCCCAACCATCACAGAATAACGCAAAATCAAACAAAGGACCAAAAATTACAGAATAACACCAAATCCAGCAAAGGATGAACCATCAGAGAATAACAGAAAATCCAACAAAGGACCAACCATCACAGAATAAAACAGAATCCAACGAAGGATAAACCATCACAGAATAACACAAAATCCACCAAAGGACCAACTATCACAGAATAAAACAAAATCCAACAAAGTATCAACCATCACAGAATAGCACCAAATCCAACAAAGGATCAACCCTTTCAGAATAAAACAAAATCCAACAAAGGATCAACTATCACAGAACAACACAAAATCCAACCAAGGACCAGCCCTCACAGAATGACACAAAATCCAACCAAGGACCAGCCCTCACAGAATGACACAAAATCCAACAAAGGACCAACCGTCACAGAATAACACACAATCCAACAAAGGACCAACCATCCCAGAATAAAACGAAATCCAACAATGGTTCAAGCATCGCAGAATAAAACAAAATCCAACAAAGGACCAACCATCACAGAATAACACAAAATCCAACAAAGGATCAACCATCACAGAATAACAAAATCCAGCAAAGGACCAGCCATCTCAGAATAAAACAAAATCCAACAAAGGATCAACCATCGCAGAATAACAGAAAATCCAACAAAGGATCAACCATCGCAGAATAACACAAACTCCAACAAAGGACCAATCATCACAGAATAAAACAAAATCCAACAAGTGACGCACCATCAGAGAACAACACAAAATCCAACAAAAGACCAACCATCAGAGAATGAAACAAAATCTAACAAAGGATGAACCATCACAGAATAATGCAAAATCCAACAAAGGACCAACCGTCACAGAATAAAACGAAATCCAACAATGGACCAACCATCACAGAATAACACAATTCCAACAAAGGACCAACCATCACAGAATAAAACAAAATCCATCAAAGGATGAACCATCACAGAATAACACGAAATCCAACAAAGGATCAACCATCTCAGAATAAAACAAAATCCAACAAATGACCAACTATCACAGAATAACTCAAATCCAACAAGGGACCAACCATCACAGAATAAAACAAAATCCAACAAAGCACCAACCATCACAGAATAAAACAAAATCCAACAAAGGATGAACCATCACAGAATAACACGAAATCCAACAAAGGACCAACCATCTCAGAATAAAACAAAATCCAACAAATGACCAACTATCACAGAGTAACACAAATCCAACAGGGGACCAACCATCACAGAATAAAACAAAATCCAACAAAGCACCAACCATCTCAGAATAAAACAAAATCCAACAAATGACCAACTATTACAGAATAACACAATTCCAACAAGGGACCAATCATCACAGAATAACACAAAATCCAAGAAAGGACCAACCATCACAGAATAAAACAAAATCGAACAAAGCACCAACCATCACAGAATAACAAAAAATCCAACAAGGGACCATCCATCACAGAGTAACAAAGTATCCAACAAAGAAGCAACCACCACAGAATAACACAGAATCCAACAAAGGACCAACCATCACTGAGTAACACAAAATCCGACAAAGGACCAACCATCTTAGAATAACACAAAATCCAACAAAGGACCAACGATCACAGAATAACACAAAATCCAATAAAGGACCAACCGTCACAGAATAACACAAAATCTAATAAAGAATCAACTATCGCAGAATAACACAAAATCCAACAAAGGACCAACCATCACAGAATAACACAAAATCCAACAAAGGGCCAACCATCCCAGAATAACACAAAATCCAACAAAGGATCAACCATCTCAGAAAAACATAAAATCCAACAAAAGACCAACGATCGCAGAATAACACAAAATCCAGCGAAGGACCAACCATCCAAAAATAAACGAAAATCCAACAAAGGACCAACCATCACAAAATAAAACAAAATCCAACAAAGGATCAACCATCTCAGAATAACACAAAATCCAACAAAGGACCAACTATCACAGAATAACACAAATCCAACAAGGGACCAACCATCACAGAATAAAACAAAATCCAGCAAAGCACCAACCATAACAGAATAAAACAAAATCCAACAAAGGATGAACCATCACAGAATAACACAAGATCCAACAAAGGAGGAACCCTCACAGAATAACACAAAATCCAACAAAGCGCCAACCATCACAGAATAACACAAAATCCAACAAAGGACCAACCATCACAGAATAAAACACAATCCAGCAAAGGACCACCCTTCACTGAATAACACAAAATCCAACAAAGGACCAACACTCACAGAATAACACAAACTCCAACAAAGGACCAACCATCACAGAATAACACAAAATCCAACAAAGGACCAACCATCACAGCATAACACAAAATCCAACAAAGGACCAACCATCACAGAATAAAACAAAATCCAACAAAGGATGAACCATCACAGAATAACAGAAAAACCCACAAAGGGCCAACCATCACAGAATAACACAAAATCCAACAAAGGACCAACCATTACAGAATAACACAAAATCCAACAAAGGATCAACCATCTCAGAATAAAACAAAATCCAACAAAGGACCAACCATCACAGAATAACACACAACCCAACAAAGGACCCATCATCACAGAATAAAACTAAATCCAACAAAGGACCAACCATCACAGATTAACACAAAATTCAAGAAAGGATCAACCATCACAGAATAACACAAAATCCAATAAATGACCAACCATCACAGAATAAAGCAAAATCTAACAAAGGATGAACCATCACAGAATAACACAAAATCCCACAATGGGCCAACTATCACAGAATAAAACACAATCCAACAAAGGATCAAACCTCACAGAATAACACAAAATCCAACAAGGGACCAACCATCACAGAATAACACAAAATCCAAGAAAGGATCAACCATCACAGAATAACACAAAATCCAACAAAGGACCAACCATCACAGAATAAAGCAAAATCCAATAGAGGACCAACCATCACAGAATAATACAAAATCCAACAAAGGACCAACCATCACAGAATAACACAAAATCCAACAAACGACCACCCATCACCGAATAACAAAGAATCCAACAAAGGACCAACCTTCACAGAATTACACAAAATCCAACAAAGGATCTACCATCTCGGAATAAAACAAAATCCTACAAAGGCCCAACCATCACAGAATAACACAAAATCAAACAAAAGACCAAAAATCACAGAATAACACCAAATCCAACAAAGGATGAACCATCACAGAATAATAGAAAATCCAACAAAGGACCAACCATCACAAAATAAAACAGAATCCAACGCAGGATCAACCATCACAGAATAAAACAAAATCCAACAAAGGATCAACCATCTCAGAATAACACAAAATCCAACAAAGGATCAACCCTTCAGAATAAAACAAAATCCAACAAAGGATCAACTATCACAGAATAACACAAAATCCGACCAAGGACCAGCCCTCACAGAATGACACAAAATCCGAACAAGGACCAGCCCTCACAGAATGACACAAAATCGAACAAAGGACCAACCATCACAGAATAACACAAAATCCACCGAAGGACCAACCATCACAGAATAAAACAATATCCAACAAAGGATCAACCATCTCAGAATAAAACAAAATCCAACAAAGGACCAACCATCACAGAATAACACAAAATCCAACAAAGGACCAACCATCACAGAATAACACAAAATCCAACAAAGGACCAACCATCACAGAATAAAACAAAATCCAACAGAGGTCCAACCATCTCAGAATAAAACAAAATCCAACATAGGATCAACCATCGCAGAATAACACAAAATCCAACAAAGGACCATCCATCACAGAGTAACACAAAATCCAACAAAGGATCAACCATCACAAAATAACACAAACTCCAACAAAGGACCAACCATCACAGAATAAAACAAAATCCAACAAAGGACGCACAATCACAGAATAACAGAAAATCCAACAAAAGACCAACCATCAGAGAATGAAACAAAATCCAACAAAGGATGAACCATCACAGAATAATACAAAATCCAACAAAGGACCAACCATCACAGGATAAAACGAAATCCAACAAAGGGCCAACCATCACAGAATAAAACGAAATCCAACAATGGACCAACCATCACAGAATAACACAAATCCAACAAAGGACCAACCATCACAGAATAAAACAAAATCCAACAAAGGATGAACCGTCACTGAATAACACGAAATCCAACAAACGATCAACCATCTCAAAAATAAAACAAAATCCAACAAATGACCAAATATCACAGAATAACACAAATCCAAGGGACCAACCATCACAGAATAAAACAAAATCCAACAAAGCACCAACCATCACAGAATAAAACAAAATCCAACAAAGGATGAACCATCACAGAATGACACGAAATCCAACAAAGGATCAACCATCTCAGAATAAAACAAAATCCAACAAATGACCAACTATCACAGAATAACACTAATCCAACAAGGGACCAACCATCACAGAATAAAACAAAATCCAACAAAGGACCAACCATCACAGAATAAAACAAAATCCAACAAAGGACGCACAATCACAGAATAACACAAAAGACCAACCATCAGAGAATGAAACAAAATCCAACAAAGGATGAACCATCACAGAAAAATATAAAATCCAACAAAGGACCAACCATCACAGGATAAAACGAAATCCAACAAAGGACCAACCATCACAGAATAAAACGAAATCCAACAAAGGACCAACCATCACAGAATAACACAAATCCAACAAAGGACCAACCATCACAGAATAAAACAAAATCCAACAAAGGATGAACCATCACAGAATAACACGAAATCCAACAAAGGATCAACCATCTCAAAAATAAAACAAAATCCAACAAATGACCAACTATCATAGAATAACACAAATCCAACAAGGGACCAACCATCACAGAATAAAACACAATCCAACAAAGCACCAACCATCACAGAATAAAACAAAATCCAACAAAGGATGAACCATCACAGGATGACACGAAATCCAACAAAGGATCAACCATCTCAAAATAAAACAAAATCCAACAAATGACCAACTATCACAGAATAACACAAATCCAACAAGGGACCAACCATCACAGAATAAAACAAAATCCAACAAAGCACCAACCATCTCGGAATAAAACAAAATCCAACAAATGACCAACTATCACAGAATAACACAAATCCAACAAGGGACCAACCATCACAGAATAACACAAAATCCAACAAAGGACCAACCATCACAGAATAAAACAAAATCCAACAAAGCACCAACCATCACAGAATAACAGAAAATTCAACAAGGGACCATCCATCACAGAATAACACAAAATCCAACAAAGGAGCAACCACCACAGAATAACACTGAATCCAACAAAGGACCAACCATCACCGAATAACACAAAATCCGACAAAGGACCAACCATCACAGAATAACACAAAATCCAACAATGGACCAACGATCACAGAATAACACAAAATCCAACAAAGGACCAACCATCACAGAATAACACAAAATCCAACAAACGACCAACCATTACTGAATAATGTAAAATCCAACAAAGGATGAACCATGATAGAATAATACAAAATCCAACAAAGGATCAAACATCACAGAACAACAATACCTTCAACAATGTTACAAAGGATCAACGTGGACACGATTTTTTTTTTGAATTTTGTTACGCCCCTTTCTGTAACTGAACACGTTTGTAGTAGCTCACCACTTTTGTAGTAAAAATTGACCACTTTTGAAGTAGCTCACCACTTTTGTAGTAACCGTTGCCCACTTTTGAAGTAAAATGAGGTCTCCACTTTTGCAGTCACCCTCGCCCACTTTTGAAGCAAAAAAAAACCCCCCAAAAAACAAGATCACCACTTTTGTAGTAATATTTTGACCACTTTTGAAGTAAAAACATTTCCCTTTTCTCATGGCTGTGGGTCTTAGAAAATTTTGACCCATATTTTTTAATTTCGTTTTTTTTGCACGAAATGATCAAAATTGGATCAGAGTTGTCTTTTGTACCTAAACTCCCCTTGCTTTTATGCTCCCGATAGCATCGTAAATCCCGGTTTTCCGGACGTTCGTCAACCCGGGTCAATTGCTGCCAAAAGGAAGATGAACCAAGTAATCATGAGGACTTCATCTAAAAACCTAGGTTTCAGCCATCGTTTCTTGACAGCATGCAATGGCCTAGTGGCTTAATGTGGTGGGCTCCTGAGTGCTAGGCGGTGTTGCCGAGGGTTCGAATGTCGGCGGGGCATCAGAAACCAACATTCCAAATTCCTCTAAAACATGATTGTGTCATTTGATCACAGACATTATCTCCAAATCTAGATCTTGGAGAAAGAGAGACAGAGAGAGAGAAAGAGGGGGGTTGGGTGGGGGAAAAGAGAGAGAGAGACC
This sequence comes from Pictodentalium vernedei, assembly GCA_031216915.1. NCBI lineage: Eukaryota > Metazoa > Mollusca > Scaphopoda > Dentaliida > Dentaliidae > Pictodentalium > Pictodentalium vernedei. The sequence continues at coordinate 676,383,499 of CM062295.1, read as the reverse complement.
TTTCGCAAAAGTTTTTCCGCTCATCCTCAATGTTTTTTAAAATAATAATAATAATAATAATAATAATAATAATAATAATAATAATAATAATAATAATAATAATTGATTTTCTGGAGCGTAAAACCACAAATAGTGCTCTAAAATGCTTGACAGAAATAAATACTCTTTTCTGAAATAAAAAGTCACGTCTGTTTTGGTTGGCTCTTAGAGACTTTCAGGAGAATGCTTCAGTAAATAGGAAAGTTTTAAGATTTCTTTCTAGTTTCAACTAGTTGAATTTGTTTTTTTAGATCTGAGACTGCGTGATGGTTCATATACAGTGAGGAGCTCTTGCAGTTAAACTGGAGCCAGTTTGTGGATACATTTGAATACTAAAATCAATATTTGGAAATCAATTCTCTGTTTAACCGAAAGCCAATGTAGTTGTCTTAAAACGGGTTTTATGTGTTCAGAGCGTTTGGCACCAGTAATTATCCTAGCAGCAGTATTCTAAACCTTTTGAAGCTTCTGAATCAGACATTGGGACAGCCCCACTAACACTGAATTATCGTATAGTTGTGAAGTGATGAAGGAGTGCACAAGTTTTTTCAAGTGCTGACTGGTTAAGATAAGGTCGCAGTCTTCCAACATTACGAAGCCGCCAGTAGCATTTTTGACATATTTTATTGATATGGATGTCTAGTTTTAAATTTGATTCCATAATCAGTCCAATATTCCTGGCCAATTCACTTTTCACAGTGATGTTGTTTCCAACCAGAACTGATGTAACCGAGGGTGTAGGCATGTGAACCCTGGATAACACTAAGAATTCAGTTTTAGAGTCATTCATGTTCAGTTTAAAATCTATCATCCATTCCCACACGAGATTTATGCAAGTTTCCATGTTATAGACTGTGGTGAATGAGTCACTTGGAAAAGATGGGATGAATGTGATGTACAATTGGGTGTCGTCTGTGTGCAGATGATATGACATGCCATGCTGTTTAAGAAGGCGACCTAGAGAAGAAGTGTACAGAGTAAACAAGAGTGGTCCAAGAACTGAGCCCTGCTTTCTGAACCGATCTTATTGATATATATTTGACTGCGACCTTCTAGATATGATGCAAACCACGATAAGACAGTTCCAAATATGCCATGCTGTGCCAATGTCTGCATGAGAATACCATGTTCGACTGTGTCGAATGCTGCTGACAAATCCAAGAGAACAAGCAGTACAGCCTTACCCTCAGACACTGATTTAACAATGTCATAGTTGACTTGCAGTAAGGCTGTTTCTGTACTGTGGTTGGCTTTATATGCAGACTGAAAGGGCTGTGAATGATCATTTTCGTGCAGATGATTTTTGCGTTGTAACGCAACAACCTTTTCCAACAATTTAGACAGAAAAGAGAGATTCGATACTGGTCGATAATTCCTCAGGTTGTCAGGATCAAGAGATGGTTTCTTGATGAGTGGAGTAACAAGTGTTTTTTTTCAATGAGTTTGGAACAAACCCCTCATGTAGGGATGCAGATATAATAGATGTTATGGCTGGCAGAAGATAATCAACTGTCTCTTTCAAAAGGAATGTTGGAATTTGATCTAGATCATTGGATTTATTGGATGATGATAAAATCATTTTTCGAATGTCGTCTTTTTAGACAGAGTGAAAATTAGAAAAATCACTTTGCATGTCAAGATGATCAAACTCTCGTGGTCAACATGATGGTATACTATCCATAATTACTTGAATTTTAGTTATGAAATAATCGCTGAATGTTTTCAGAATTTCTTCAATATTAAGATGATCTGGGAGAATGACTTTTTGTTCTTTACCTAGGAGACTATTGGTTAGCGAGAACAGCACCCTTGTATTAGATGACTCCTTAATAACAGAATTGTAGTACTCCCCCTTCGCCTTTTTGTTGATCTTATTAGTTGTATTTCTTTGGTGGCAGAACATCTGCCTGTGAACCTCAAGCTTCGTTTTATTGTAAAGACGCTCCAGACTGCGACGCTGTTGTTTAGCAGCTCTAACATCTTCTGTAAACCACTCCACTTTTTCCCTATGAGTTATAAATTTTGACTTGGGTGGTGCATGTTCAGCCATGATGCCCTTAAGAGTTTTTTCGAATAAAGATAGCAATTGCTCAGATGGTTCATGACTACTACAAGAATAGTTCGAACACAGAACTGATGAACTAATATCCATTTTCAAGGCATCAATATTTATGGATTTATATTTTCGATAAGTAATTTTCTTGGGATGAATGTTTGAAGGTGATAGTGTCAGTTCGGTCAAGACTGCATGGTGATCAGACAATACTGGATCTGTGACATGGACATTTTGTACTGATGTACTGTTACTTTGACGAACAAAATTTAGATCCGTAGGTTCTGAGACAAGTTGTGAATAGCCAAATGATTCAAACAATTTGTCATTAAGTACAGCTGACCAATAGTTTTGTTTAGTCTCGTTTTAGTTCCATATATGTGACAAATTCGTTCTATTACCAAATGTTTTTTTGCAATGTGTTAACTTGGGATTGAAATCCGACTGAGAAAACACGGGATGGTCGGTAATAATAATAATAATAATAATAATAATAATAATAATAATAATAATAATAATAATAATAACACTTTGGCCGGCTGCTGATTTGTCGCGATTCTCATGTGAGGAGGCCTTGGTTACCTATGTACTTCCAACTGCCTCCCTGTTCCCACGCTTCTTCTCTCATCCCAACACTCGGAGACGAATTGCTTGATGACATCCCTTATCCCCTTCTTCCCAGTCTCTCCGATTAGCATATTAACTCTCTCCTTTGAGTCTCTCACTAACCACATGTCCTTCTTTCTCCCATCCCGCTTCTCCCATTATACTCTCAGTGAATCTTATTCTTTTAGACTGTTATTTTTTGGGCATTCCAGAAGAAAGTGTTCCAGGGTCTCCACCACGCCCAAATAACACATCTGGCACTCCTTTGCGCTGTTTTTCCCAATTTCCGCCCTCAGTACCAGGAACCGCGACCTCCGCTTGAACAACAGTGACCCCCCAATGGTGCCATCAAGGGCTTCTTCAAAACCAGGCTTCTCTTTACCACACAGGCCACCCAAATACCTCCTTGATTTGACCCCCTCCCGCCAGTTAAGCTTACCATCTTCCATGACCCTTTCTCTGACGATTTGTTTTGCCCTGGTTTGCCCCTACGTCTAGGAACGAGATCTCCAATGAGTAGTTCTCTATTAGCTCCCTCACTTGGACCATCCACCCTGTCTTGGTATTTGAGTTGAAAATTCTCTGAAACATTACTTTACATCATCGGCTGTCGGGGAGATTTACCAAATAATTAAGATAACCGAGTTTCAATAAGTCTATCCTGTCCTTGATCCTCATCCACCCAAGCTCATCCCTGATTGCGTCTTGTGCTGCGGCATTACTCGACCCCGTCATGCATCGGCCTTCATCGTTCTGCAGAGTTCCCAAGCTCTTTACAGTCGTATGGTTTAGGGGTACCACTTCTGTACCATATGTTATACTTGGCAGACCCACCATTTCCCAAATGGTGTTCCCCACGAAAACCGTATTGAAACTGTTTCTCCCTATACGTTTCATTTGGTCAAGGATTCGCCTTCCCTTCAGAATCAATTTATTTGTGTGATTTTAGTAGATGCTTCTCCTGTTATGTTTATATTTACCCCCAGATACTCGTAGTCACCTGTCTCTCCTATACTAAGAAGTTTGCTGCTACCTTCCGGAATACAGAACTCCCCCAATCTCCATCTTCGAGTGGGGTCCACTTTGCGGCCCACAGGTAAAACGTTGCTCTTGCTTTCATTTAGTTCGAGTCTCCATTTGCTCCAGTATTTCCATCAATTCCCAGCATTTTCGCTTGCCCCTCTTCGCTTTCTGATACTAGCACAATGTCGTCTACAAAAAATAGCCCTGGGAAATTCAAGTCCTTAACTGCTACCCTCTCGTCGCAGGGGTTCAGAATTTCAACAACCTCGCGTCCCAAGCCCAGAGCCTCAAGCTTTCGCCACATACCCTTCTTCCATATTCTATCGTATAACTTTTCAACATCCAAAAAGGCCATAAATATCTTTTTCGTTTTTATTTTCGTGGATTTTATCATTCGGAATAGCGTGGAAAGATGGTCAGTGATTCTTCTTCCTGAATCCATTCTGAATCTTTCCCCAAAACCCTTCTCCTCAATCACCTTTTCTAATCTCCTACACAGAAAACTTTTCCAATGTTGCAACTGACAGGGCGCGCGGAGGCTCAGTGGTAGACTGTTGGACTTCTGTGCTAGAGGTCCCGAGTTCGATCCCCGTCCGGGACGACCCGCATTGTGTCCTTGGGCAAGGCACTTTATCCCGGGTGCCTACATGGGGGCACGATGACGCCGTGTACTAAGGCGTACTGCACGTCAATGGTGCGCATGTCTTCAACCACTGTAACCCTGCTTGAGGGGAGCTTGAACAGAGTTAAAATGGTGAGGAGCTGACAGTTGCTCGTCGATGCTCGGTGGTTCTCTCCGGGTACTCCGGCTTCCTCCACCCGTAAAACTGTCACGGTCACGATTAGCCATTGTGCATAAGTATGTGACCTTAAACCCCAATAAATACATAAATAAATAAATGCTACTGACAGAGATCCCTCGATAATTAACAAAAACGAATTTTTCCCCTTTTTGCAAATAAATGTTACTTTGCTTTCTCTCCACTCTTTTGGGACCTCTTGTTTTACTATGGCTAAATTGAATAGGGCAGTTAGGCATTCCAGGAGTTCCTCTCCCCCTATTTTGATAAACACGTTAGGAATTCCGGCCATCCCTCCCGCTTTTCCATTCCTTAATTTTGAGATCACCTTTCGCACCTCCTCCGTTTTAATGTCGCTGCACACGAAGTTCGATAGATATTCCTCGCCCTGGTTCGGACACTCTGGTGGGTTCCCCATGCCCCATCGCTTATCGTTTAACTTTTCCCAGTCTTGACTAGATCTAATGCGATTTGATCTCGCTCTTCTGTAACTCTGCCATCTACTTTAATACTCTGTGGGTTATTCCCTTTGTTACGTTTGTTCAGCCATTTCCAAAATACGTTCGAACTCGACCCCCCTGTCATTCTTATCGTCCAAATAAGACTGCTATTTCGCACTCTCCGATTATCGTCTTTAATCTTATTTACTTTATTTCGTGCGCGTTGGTATTCTTCCTTTGCCACCATGGCCTCGTTGCTTTCCGCCCCCTTAAGTTTTCTACTTCTCCTGTCTGCAGCACATTTAGATTTTGTCCCCTTTATGGCCCTTTTCAGTTCTTCGTCACTCTGTACCCAAATTCCCTAATCTTTCATACAATTTCCTTCTCTGCCTCCACTAGGCTCGCAACTATGGCGTCGGCCATTTTCTGGACACTGGTCCCCTTGTGTATGGTTGCAAGCTTTGGTTTCAATTTTTCTTCGAACTTCCCCCAGTCAGCATCCGTTTTGAGTTCCCAAATCTCCTTAAATCTTCCTTTGCTTCTTACTAGGTTTTGGGCCCTGATCGTCACTGTAATGAGGTTGTGATCAACTCCCCTTTACCCTCGTCAACCACTTCTACCTCTATCATCTCTCTCCATAAATTAACATCTGTGAGAATATGAGAATATAATCGATATTATTTTTCTGTCGTTCCTCTCGCAGGTCCATATCCCCTAACACCTCGCGTCCCTGTTCAGAATCTTCAGACCGAGCTCATTTGTGAAGTTGAACAGCTTCCTTCCATTCCTGTAGACTTTCTTGTCCCCGCCCTCTATGCCTTCTTCCTTTTCACCTGTGTGTCCATTAAAGTCACCCATCAAAATTATACCCAGCCCCCTGTTTTCTAGTTCTGTGATATTGGTCCTTAGTGTTGAGTGTATAGAGTCATTCCACACGGGTTTGCTTCCCTCCACCGCACAGTACACAATCCCAAGGGCAATACCTCCGTTTCTTAGATTGATCTTTACCCATCCAATTTCTTTCGATACCTCAGCCGCGGTGCTGACATCTTCCAGGTCTGTGATCAACGACGGTTTTAAATCCTATTTAATGTACATGCCGGGGAGCGCGGTAGCTCAGTGGTAGCCTATTGGATTTCTATGCTAAAGGTCCCGAGTTCGATCCCCGTCCGAGGCGACACGCGTTGTGTCCTTGGGGGCACGATGACGCCGTGTACTAAGGCGTACTGCACGTCGATGGTGCACATGTCTTCAACCGCTGTAACCCCGCTTGAGCGGAGCTTGAACAGAGTTAGAATGTTGAGGAGCTGCCAGTTGCTCGTCGATGCTCGGTGGTTCTCTCCGGGTACTCCGACTTCCTCCACCCGTAAATCTGTCACGGTCACGATTAGCCATTGTGCATAAGTATGTGACCTTAAACACCAATAAACAAATAAATAAATATAATGTACATGCCTACCCCTCCCCCTTTTTCTAGCCTTCCTTCGCCCTACTCCTATCCACACGCATCCACTTACTTGGTCTACCGTTCCTCATGTCTTAACCACGTCTCGCTTAAGCCCATGACATCAAAGTCCTCTGCCTCGATCAGTGTAGCAATTTCACTTACTTTCTGGTGGCGACCCTGAATGCAGCTTTGACCCACTTTCAGGATACCGAGATTCATTGGTTTCCGCATGCTGATCCCATTGTTTTCTGACGCTAGCCTTGGTAAAATAATTCTTCCCCTCGCTCTTGTTCACCCCACCTGTGCCCACTCTTGCTACACTTACCTCTGGCATCTGGCCTCCCATCCCTCTCCTTTCCAAAAAGGCTCCGCTACCCGTAGAATTTTATCCCCCAATACCCGTTTCCCCATCCTGCTAAGATGCAGTCCGTCGCGTCCGTACATGCTCGCGTTGCCCCAAAACAAGTCCCAATGGTCGATAAAGGGTATCCCCATGCCAATACAGTAGTCCCCCGACTCCTCATTTAGCGCCAAAATCCTTGAATTCCGTTCGTCCCCACCTCCAAGGACAGGAAGGACCCGGATAACAACTACTGTTGCATTCCAAACAGTGGTTTTAAATCTTTACGAAATTTAGAATGTATAGAAGTGCGCATCATCAAAACATTTGGGTAGATTAGGCGCCATTCCTGTTTACAGGAAGAATATTAATCAGTGTAGTCAACCCCACCAAACTCCACCCTACAGAACCTCACCCCACCATGCACTGACCAATAATTCCATCACAATATCACAAATTACCACAGAGCAACCCGCTGTAAACTGCCTATTGGTATATAGTACCGACTTTAGTTCTACATGAGCCCTGCCGAATGTCCTGATATTTAATGCACTACTTTGATCCATCAGCCGTACTCTCCAACCTTAACAACTTCAGTGCAAGTTTCATAAAAATCCATCAAATAATTTTATGTTGGATATGGGCTTCAATAGCCTAACCGAATCGTATAGAATCACAGGTTTACAAGTGCCACAGTAAATAAACAAATGTGCTCTAATAGGTGCAAAATGTTTAACCTGCGATTGTGAACCAGTTGTTTGCTGCGGGACTTATTAAAATATATTTATTTAATATCAGGTTAGTCCACACAAATTCAAACTCCCATATATTGAAAATTTATTTTCGGGCGATTTCTTACGAAACTTTAACTGACATGACTAGAGGCAGAGGGCAACTACAGAAGAAAACATTTTTGCGGATATCAGTCCTTTAGGCGAAAGCAATACTCTGATGCAGGGAATGGAATGTTTGTCGTTACATACATACATAAAAATTGTGTATAATTGTACAAATTATTATTGAACACTGTACTAATCTGAAATATAAATGCAATCACGAATGGGCCGTATGGGCTAAACTTGATAAATGCTTAATAAGCTTAAGTTTGACAAAAGTTCCAAGGCTTTGTTTTCCTTGCAGTAATAGAAAAATATAGAATGGCTGCCTATATTTTCACAGTTGAATATATAACATGCTTGATCGTTATTAAAAACGTGACCGAACGGTTGGATATGCGTTTAAACTAAGAAAATTATTTTTTTTTTATCTTGCACGAGTCAATTAGTACAGACGCGTCGAAGGGACGCTGGCTGCCAATATTTATCTCGCCTCAGCGAGATATTATCTCACCACAGCGAGACACTTATTTCGCTGTGGCGAGATAACTTGCCGGGGAGAGATAACTATTTCGTCGAGGTGAGATATCTCGCCGTGCGAGAGAATAATAACTTGCCACGGCAAGTTACTTATCTCGTCCCGACAAGTTATTACCTCGCCGTGGTGAGATAAATTAATTTTGGCAGCCGAATGTCCCCTATAAGCTACCGACGTGGAAGGTACATTAGGTTTCCAATATGCGGCGAGATAATACCTTGCGACGTCAAGACAAATGCTGATAGCCAAATGACCGTTCTTGATAACTCTCTTGAAACGGTAATCTAACAGTCATAGCTTTGCCCCAAAACTCTACCTCAGCGCACATTTCGAGGTTGATGCTATCCACAAATTACCACGACCAAAGGCCTCAAGACTACTTTTCGACTCGTTATTCTTATCCTTCCCCACTCACCCACTCGACATAGTGCCCCCTGCGGGTGGTTCGACCCGAAGGGCCTTCTCCGAAGACAGAGTGATCTCATCACACAACTGGCTCAACACGACACGGTCCTACCGTTCTTCCCATGTGTGATCTGATTAAGAAGTTTGATCTACCCAGTAGTCTATCCGGCGAACCAACATACTAACGATGACCTCATAACAAAAATCCAGTCCAAGTGACCCGATCACATCATCGCCCTGACCCACTAGTCAGTTCCATTGGCCCTTTTCAGAGATTCCACCTCTATCCAAGTATAATACGCGGGCCCGAAGGCAGTCTGTTCCTGACGACTGACTGAGAAAGGAGTGAGGTGACTTTTGAAAAGTTCCGAAAATATTGGAGATATGACCTAAAACTCTACATTTTGTATGAAAAATGCACCCACATTCTAGAAAAAAGAGACCAAATTTTCCAACTGGGCTGGACATAGTGGGCCCTATAACCCTCGGGCCTGATACCAGTCACCTACTCACCCCAAAGACACTTCACAACCCGGTTGTCAACACCCATATCCCTACGAACTTGGAGACCTTTCTCCACACCGACCGAGTAGCCCGACATGTACCGGTGATTTAACACCCCTATCTTCCGACTCAGTCCGGTGATCCAACACGACTCAGTAACATAAAACGATGGGATGCCCCAGTCATTCATTGCAAGGGCGACACAGTCACCCGACCTGTCCCTGTAAACCATCGAAACCAACCACAACCAAGTGGCCCACTATCTCTGCATGTCTCCCCATTGATCTTTACCCCCTCGGGGTATCTATGTGACCCAACCCACAACCTATACCCAACATCAATCAAGTGACGTCAACACACAATTTTGACAACCTGGTGGCCAAACCTCTCCCATCCCACAACCTATTCGACCCCTACTGAGACTCCCATATTTCACGTATTACCCATCCCAAACTACGCATTCGACCCAGTACCTGACCAGCGATCCGACAATACCACCGGTTTGGTGAGCCACTACCTACATATTTCGGTCGCGACCCTACCCAAATACGCCGTCCTTCCTGTTCCAATCCTCCTCCTTCACTTAGTTGGCCAACACCCCATTCCACCAGTGGTGGAGCCAGGAATTCAAAGGTAAGATGTACAGGTACCGTCTGAGGGGTCGGGGTCCAGAAAACGAGTGAAAGGACAAAGTCGGAAGGGAATGGAGGATCCGAGAGCCACTTGCTCGCCATATATAGTATGGCACCAGCAAAACTTCTTTCTACCGTTACATCTTTCGGGGTTGACCATGAACCCAAGTATCAGTAAGACTACTTACGAGCGTAGTCCTAGCTGGGCACGCTACCCAGGTAGGTCTAGTAGTCTTACTGAGACTAGTCGTTGGGATCAGTAGTAGGAGATGTACCCGATCGTGCCCCATTACCCGGAGTTTTGCCGGCGCAGCTAGTGTTAAATTCCCATGCCAGTATGAAAGTTCGGCTCCTTGAAGCTAGATCCGACAAGTGGTGTACGTACTGCATATATAGTATGCTATGGTATGGTATGTATAATTGAAAGTTTTTTTCCCGCGAAACGGTTGACGTTGCTATTGACGTCGTGACGTCATGATGCACACGCGACGTCACAGAGACGTTGACTACTGTTGTTGTCCACTATACAATCTGACGTACCGTTGTTCGGGTCAGGGGTGTCGGGCTTCTCGTATGGGGGGGGGGGGGAGGGGGAGGTTGATTTTGTAATAGTGGTATATATCTATGTAGGTATACTATTAGCCCTTGATCCTTCATATTATCCTATGTCTGCTATAGCTAGATCAAGCAGTATTGTGGGGATGGGTTCATCTATGGTCGGCCACTGCGATATTGCGAGATAGTCCTTGGTGGTTTAGATTGGCAGTATAGGATGAATGGTCTGTTGGCCTATTACCCCCTTAGTACTATTAACCTACTAAATCATTTATATTATCTTATGGCTGGTATTGGTAGTTCGTAATGCTAGGTCAGGCAGTATTATAATCGTTCGTTTAGAACTAGGGCACAGGATGCATTGTATAGACCGCCGTAGGCTCCCTGTTTGTCCTCGGTATTATTAAAAAATCGATTTGTTTATATTATGATGCGACTGGTATAGGTAGTACGTTATGGCAGGTCGAGTGGTATTGTGGACTGTGGTGGGGTGGGGGTAATGCCTGTCAGTATAGAATGGATAATATATACCGCTGTGGGTATATACTCCTTTTTTCTGAAATGAGGCCATGCGGGCTATGAGAAAATCCCTCAATGAGTGATTTTTCCATACCCCACATGGCTTCATTTCGTTTGACAGAATTTTGTATTGAGATGTATAAATTACGGGAAATGAAGCAATCTGACTGGTTAATCAGCTTCCGTAAAGTGAACTGATTGGATGATCTGGATAACTGAAATAAGAACAAATGTCCTCGGAATAGAATAGGAACTACCGGTATTACGTACCACCTTACCAGTAACAAGATGATACAAAGTATTCGGTAGGCTAATGCTATCAACGATTAAGATGGGACCCACAGGGGAATATACCAACCATATTCTGCTGCCGTTCTGTACTACCAGGCATTAACCCCTCCCCAGAATAACGCTTGATAATATGAAGCACATGGTGGATCAGTAGTACCAGGGGCCAACAAGAGACCTACAGGGGTATGTACGGCCTATGCTATACTACCGTTCTAAACTACCAAGCATTACGCACCCCCACCCCCCCCACCCCCACACACACAATATAATTAGACCTACCATAACGTACTACATATACCAGCCATATAATAAAACAAAGCAATCGGTTGGTTAATAGTGCCAAGCACTAACAAGCTATATGGGTATATACCACCCATACTATACTACCGTCCTAAACTACCTGACTACCTGGCATTACCCCTATCCACAATACCCTTATGCCTAGCCCTGAACTCAAATCACAAAATTCTTGAATAACTATCTTTTTTCATTTTTTGTCCCCAAAACAGAGGTGATGACTCCTCACTGAAACGAGCTCGTTCCAAAGAGGGTCATAACCTATGTTTTTGAGACAAAAAATGAAAAAAATAATGAAAATTAATTGGTGATTTTTGTGAATAGCTCTGGCCGGTTTTGGTCGTGACGTTGGGTAAAGGGTTAAAATCATACGAGTCACGTGACCCGGTGGGCTCATGTTTGTTGTCGTAGTAACTCGCGCGAGTGGCCATCTTGTCACGTCATTAACTTAGTGATACGTGGTCCTATTGCTCATGCGCAGCGCGTGTTGTTAGGGTGATACTTGTTTTTGTCGACCATTTTGTATACTGAAAGCCGCCATCTTGGTTTCTATGGTAGCACGTGGTTGCTGTGTTAACCAAAGACTTACAATGGAACAGGGGCAGGGAATGTTCGACTGAATAGGAGTAAATCTAATTACCACAAACAACCCAAGAATCCACCCTTTTCACGAAAAACGACGTTATTTACTACGGATTCCTATAGAATCATTTCAGGACCGCCATACCATGGCTTATAATAGTAACACGAGAGGCCCCGGGGGTAAGTTCGACCGAACTAGAGTATATCTAGTTACCCAAATAGACCCGGCAATTGTTTACTTGGATCGGATTCCAGCAGAATCCTTTTTAGGACCGCCATGCCATGGCCTTTTTTCCAAATAAAAGCCGTTCCTTTGTATAAGAGTATTTTACTAGTTCGGAATTTTCCCAAACCCTCAAATAGAACTGGCGAAATAGATCCGAACAATTTCTTTACTTGGCTCGTATTTCTCACCAAATTCTTGGTTTCTACCTATATATGGACACACTATGTTATGATTTCCCCTATCACTACATAAAGTATCCTGACTACCCTATACGTGTTTATGTTCCAGTGTACACATTACATGTAGCACATAAACACATGGTGGCGCAGTGGCTCAGGTGGTAGAGGTGCAGGCTGCAAGCCGAGAGGTCCTCGGTTCGAATCCCACCTGCGGCAACCGCGTTGTGTCCTCGGGCAAGACACTTCACCCCCATTGCCCACGTGGGTGCACGGTGACGCTGTGTACTAGGGCCTACTGCACGTCGATGGTGCACCTGTCTTCAACCAATGCTAACCCTGCCTGTGTGGAGTTAGTATGTTGGGGAGCTGACAGTTGCTCGCCGTTACTCGGTGGTTCTCTCCGGGTACTCCGGCTTCCTCCACACGTAAAACTGTCGTGGTCATGATTAGCCATAGTGCAGAAATATGTGACCGTAAATAAATAAATAAATAAATAAATAAATAAATAAATAAATAAATAAATAAATACATGCTGGATGCGCTGATATGCGCTTATGTGAAAATGCACTATGTACGCAAATCGCACACAGACACATACGACCAAAAATGGGAGGCCAGGCGTTTTTTTCAAAAATGCGTTGAAAGTGGGATGGCATGGAAAGTGGCCGTTCCATCGATTTTGTATTTCGGATTCCAAATCCTATACATGTAGTCTTACTAAATGCTTTCATCTAGTCTCCAACTCTCAGTCCTATAATTTGCCTGTATTGTAGTCATCCACTACTATAATATACCAACCTAGCAGCAGCCTTTGCCATTATACTACCTTGTTCCAATACTATTGATTACAGTTATTCTACCTCATGTCTCAACCATTACTATTGACTTTTAACACTACTTCATACTTCTTAGTTACACCCGACCCTGTCTCGATATCTGCCTTTGGCCAAATCTAGACTCAGATTATCCCATTTATATGAACCTGTACCAATCTTGCTCTATACAACGCCTATATAAGAATCCCAATGGAAGCTAGGGAAAAAACTGCATGTTGATCGTTCTGAGACGTGCTTATGTGTTAGTACACATAATGTCACAATGTGTACACATGATAGGTAGCACATAGGAAGTGCCAATATGTGTTTCTGTGATAACCCTCTACCCAACGTAACGGCAAAAACCGGCCAGCGCCATTCTCAAAAATCGCCGATTAATTTTCATTTTTTGTCTCAAAAACATAGGTTATGAACCCTCATTGGAACGAGCTCGTCGACCTCGTTCCATCGAGGGGTTATAACCTATATTTTTGTGACAGAAAATGAAAAAAGTTAGCTATTCAAGAATATTGTTCGCAAGTGTCGTCTGCTTTTCATGTTAGGTGAAGGATTAATACAGAATATGTCACAGTGTGTACACACCACATGCAGCACAAAGGCACATACGATGAAAGAGGGGAGCCGAAGGCCAGGCTATTTTTCAAAAAAGGGATTCCAAGGAATGCGGATCTGGCGATTGGTGGAATGTCCTCGTCTGCTAGTACACGTTGTGTCACAATGTGTATACGTTACAGGTAGCGCATAGGCACATCTTGGATGTACCGATATGTGGTTATGTGTCACTGTACGATGTGTCACAATGTGTACACATAACATGCAGCACGTACGCATGTGCGATGAAAAAAGGAGATCCGAAGCCCAGACGTTTTTCAAAAAAGGATTCCGTAATTGGGATTCTTATCCGACTCCGTGAAATGGGATTCTGTGTTTTGACATCAGCGAGAGTATGAATAAGGATTGATAACACCAATTGAACTACTATTGCAAGAACATGAACAGATAAATAGAGATTATTACCATTATGTGGATGTACAAAATATATGTCCGAGTCTCGCTCCGGGTTCTAAGGGCAGATCACGACTGGTCGATTTTATCTTACAATATATTGGGGATAAGTCAAGAATGTAGACGAATATTAACGAACTATTTATTCGTACGAATGAACAAAAAGAAAAAAATGGAACTCACGCGAAAGGAACGTGCTTGTATTCGACCACTTGGTACAAACATCTGTATCAGGGTGTCGGATACACGGCAGTTACGGAGTTAATACAGACAAAATACATGTTGATTGTGAGATAAAACATGGTAAAGTACAACCATCCACTACAAAACGACGTGAACGAAGATCCAATACAACCAATATCGAAGTGAACGAAGATGGAGCCAAATGGATAGAACACGACAAAGTGAACAAATATTCAACTAGTTGGACAGAACTGTCCCAAATGAAGTCAAGTGAATTAAATACGACAAAGTGAATAGATATTCAACTAGTCGGACAGAACTGTCCCCAATAAAGCCAAGTGAATTAAATACGACAAAGTGAACAGATATTCAACTAGTTGGACAGAACTGTCCCAAATGAAGCCAAGTGAATTAAATACGACAAAGTGAACAGATATTCAACTAGTTGGACAGAACTGTCCCCAATGAAGCCAAGTGAATTAAATACGACAAAGTGAACAGATATTCAACTAGTTGGACAGAACTGTCCAAAACGAAGGCAAGTGAATTAAATACGACAAAGCGAGAAAAATTAATGTTGAACTGGTTGGACAGAAAATTCCCATAGACATTTTTACGCCAGAGTGCCATCGGCCGACGAAACTCGGGCGTAAAAATGTCTATGGGAGTCTTCAGTGTTAAATCAGATCCGCATATCCCTTCTAGGCGTAAACTCAATTTTCATAAAATCCAAAACCCTGGAAGTTTTCAGTGTTAAGTCAGGTCTCCATAGTACCTTCCCTTAATATAGACATATTAGCCCATTTACGGACAGACTGTGTGGCGAGAGTACAAAGTGGTCACTACAGAGCCTCAAATCAACTTTCAGTTAGTTGGGAATTTACTCCACCATTTTCTGATGAACTGGAATATGTTTATTTCATTTGAGTAAAATGATATTTGGAACTCCTAAATATCTCGTGTGTTGTGTAAAAGCATACTGTATGGGAAATTAATGACCGGTCATAAGCACAATTTTATTTTACTGATGGGGGTCTTGTTTCTGAACTCATTGATGATTGCCAATGTAAGACTTTCTATATTGCACTGAAAGATGACCGTAGAATTTTAATCTCGTCTCAGTTATCTTCACACGCCCACTTAACTAAGCTTTCTGTCTGCGGTCGTCTAAAATGACCAACATGGGGATACACAATTGGCTGGACTTGATTTGATATTCATGTTGTGGTTACGATGAGCCAATATGCAGGAATGTGCAACCTAAAACACTAATAAACAATTTTATCATATGACTCGTCCGTTTTGTTCACTTTAAAACATTTGATATTTTGTTTTCATATTAATCAGTGATAAATAAAGCCTTCCGTCAATTTCATTGGTCAATTTCAAAACAAGACAATTTGATTGGCTGAACAAAATACAACTGGGTCACATTTGTTAAGTTAATCGACGTTGCTCGGTTGTTCTCTCCGGGTACTTCTGCTTCCTCCACCCGTAAAACTCTCTGATCCTGAGGTGACGCTGGCTCTCGAAAGCGTTGTTAAACAAAATAAATAAATAAATAAATAAATAAATAAATAAATAAATAAATAAATAAAATACTTCCTTTCGACGGAACATCAGTTTTCAGTAATTAAATGAGGCGTTACTATTTTAGTTACAATTGACTGTCCATGTTTGTGATATTTTTTGAACGGGTGGGCATCACTGGAATGTTTTGAGTTTAACTAGCCCCAAGGCACCGGAAGGGTCCGCGGCCAAGAGATGGGGAGGGGTGTGTTGTGGGGGAATCGACATGGTACTCTACTCTATACATGGTTTAAAACCTGGACTTTGCAACGTATAAATCGTAATGTGACACTCAGTTGTATTGAATCTCTAGGTTCCCAGTCATAGTTCTTAGAAAGTATTTTTTTTCTTCTCTTCCTAGTGTAGTGTACGTATGGCAAAAGGGCACACATGCCCCTTGCCCCACGGTCAGTAGCCTGGGGTCAAGTGGCAGCTGCCACTTTTCTGTTGCCCTACAGCTCCTCCTCCGATTCGCCTGTGACAGATTTGTCTATCACGCCACAATAGCAGTGACAAACAAATCTGTAGAAAGTTCAGTTACGCCTGAGCGAATCGAAATCGTTCACATAGAAAGGACTGCATGCTTTTCTCCAACTTCCACTGATGAATCGTAGCTGTTAAGAATTGCTTGCCATGTCTGTGTCCCGGTGAGAAGGCTGTATTTTTCAGTTGGAATTGCGACAAGACACGAATTGTTAGGTGTCATTTCTCTCAGATGAAGTTAACTGATTTCTCGTTGTATTGCTATCGATGGTGAGATTGTCTGTTATAACTTGACGTTTTGTACATTCTTCCCACATTTACACAACATGTCTGAAATTGAAAACGTAACAGAAACCAGAACAGGTTTTAAGGGCCTATATAAGTAATGGAATTTTGTTTATTTTGAAATTCTCACCTCTCATATTCCTTAAATTCAGATTAAATATACACAAATTATACATCAAAATGAAGGTTGGGATGTATAGAACACGAAACACATATGTAATCAACTCATAGAGTCGACTGTAGGCATCACTGGTTCCTGGAAGTCTGCTACCGCATTCGCACCAGAACTGATAATAAAATAATATTTCACGAAAACAACCTGTGGCCAAATGTGCTTCATATATCCAAGAACAAAGCTAGGCATTCAAAACACTTTCTAATACAGCGGTAGGACTGCATTTTGGAAAAGGACAACACTGTCTGCATTTTTTATTGAAGATGGTTTCCATGCTCGACAGACATGCGCAAATCACTCGTTACCACGAATTTCCATCGAAAAACAAAATCGGAATTCTAAGAAATTTCAACAGGTATCACGATACCTTGCACTGAATATGGCAACTGTGCAATCTCTATCTAATAACAGTATACTGCATGAAGGCGATCTTTTTCATTATTTGATTTTAGACGGCGTTGTTTTTACATGCTTTTTCTGTCCGATGACGTCGACCGGAAATCGAAAGTATACTCATACGTAAACAAAAGCAAAGGCGTTGGAATTTTCCCCAATGCAGCTCTGTCGCAGTGTTTTGAAGAATTTTTATCCCCCAGCTTTGTTCTTGGATATTTCAAGCACATTTGGCCACAAGTTGTTTTCGTGAAATATTATTAAATTATCAGTTCTAGTGCGTATACGGAATTTCCCCCCATGCAGCTCTGTCGCCATGTTCTGAAGAATTTTTATCCCCTAAACACCAATAAATAAATATTAAATTATCAGTTCCGGTGCGAATATGGCAGCAGGCTTCCAGGAACCAGTGGTGCCTACAGTCGACTCTATGAGTTGATTACACATGTTTCGTGTTCTATACATCCCAACCTTCATTTTGATGTACATTTTGTATATATTTAATTTGAATTGAAGGAATATCAGGTGAGAAATTTCAAAATAAACAAAATCTCATTACTTATATAGGCCCTTAAATATACACAAATTATACACCAAAATGAAGGTTGGGCAATAGAGAACACGAAAAATATATGAAATCAACTCAGTTTTGCCAACAGGCACTAATGGCTCCTGAAAGTCTGCTACCGTATTCGTACCAGAACTGATAATAAAATATTTCCTGAGAACAACTTGTGACCAAATGTGCTTCACATATCCAAGAACAAAGCTTAGGCATAAAAATCCTTCAAAACGCAGCGACAGAGCTGCATGGAGGTGGATTCTCAAAGTGACTGCTTTGTTTACATATATTCTTACTTTGGATTTCCGGTCTACGTCATCGGACTGGAAAATCATCGAAAAACAACGCCGTCTAAAATCAAATAATGAGAAAGATCGCCTTAATACAGCTTACTATTATTATATATAGACTGCAAAGTTGCCATATTCAATGCAAGGTATCACGACCCCTGGTGAAATTTCTTAGAATTACGATGTTGTTTTTTTATGGAAATTCGTGGTATCGAGTGATTTGCGCATGTCCGTTGAACATGGAATCCATCTAAAATGAAACACTTTTGTCCTTTTCCCAAATGCAGTCCTATCGATGCATTCGAGAGTGTTTTGAATGTCTATCTTTGTAATTGGATATGTGAAGCACATTTGGCCACAAGTTGTTAGCATGAAATATTATTTTATTATCAGTTCTGGTACGAATACGGTAGCAGACTT
Source organism: Pictodentalium vernedei (assembly GCA_031216915.1). Classification (NCBI taxonomy): domain Eukaryota; kingdom Metazoa; phylum Mollusca; class Scaphopoda; order Dentaliida; family Dentaliidae; genus Pictodentalium; species Pictodentalium vernedei. Next base: position 676,364,986 of record CM062295.1, on the reverse strand, counting down.
CCAGGAACCAGGGATGCCGGTTATCAACTCTATGGGTTGATTTGATATATATTACGTATTCTATACCACCCAACCTTCATTTTGATGTACAATTTGTGTATATTTAATTTGAACTTAAGGTATATCAGAGGTGGGAATTTCAAAATAAACAAAATTCTGTTACTCATAGCACATTAAGGTGGTATATACGTAATGCAATTTTGTATATTTCGGGGGTTTGAAAGTCACTCGGGTTTCTGAATGGTGTGTACCTTTCGTAGAAAAACGATAATGTTCACTGCTATAATATTACAAAATACTTTAATATTCCGGATATTTACCTTTGTATACAAAAGGAATGGAAATAAAAACCTTATATCACTAATAGGTCATGCTACATAACAAGGCGATAATCTACAGGAAGTGTGATACTTTTCTACATTGTTTTTTACAATGCCAATCATGGTGGTTACTTCCTAATATTTCCTTCCAAAATACAAATAACTAAAGTCCAATCGCGCTTTGGTGAGAGTGCGAGTTGGCTTTTTGCTATTCTTTTTGTCCAAAATTCTGTTAGGATGTAAATAGCGTGTCACTCAATTCATGCTGATGCAGTGCACAATATTCCAAGATTCGGATTACTACTGTCTGGATTAGAAAATTAATTTGTAACGCGTGGTTAGTTCGCGAAATTTTGGAATTCATTCAACACCCGAAATTTTGAAAAATATTCTTTTGCATGGAATATCCCCATTTCCTCTCTCGCTTACGACCCACAGTGTTACACTCCAGTAGATTGTCTCGTATGTTTCCCCCCACATTTGGGGGACCTCGGTGGGGAACCTTGGTCATGTCACGTACCCAGTAGCGCCATGTTGTGTTGCCATGGTAACCCGCATGAGGCCATCTTGTGACGCCATTCCCATAGTGATACGTGATGTCAGTGCGCATGCGCAGCGCGTGTTAGGATGATGCGTGTCGATTTTCACCACAAATAACCCAACAAGTTGTACTATTTCGAATTCTTTCAGAATTCTCTATCTATCAATACTTTTCGTCTACCCGGCCATGTTTTTTTACTACTCCAGTAGAGTAGAAAAGCTTATCGGCTAGAACAGCTTAGCTTGTTATTGCTATATTTAGCTGTTCTGGTCTGTTCTTGTTAGTTCTGACTCTATTCCCAGTACTCGTGTTGTTTCATATATCTAGATCACCCAATCAGTTCACTTTACTGGCGCTAACTAACCAATCAGATTGCTTCATCCCACGCAATCTTTATGCAGAGTTATCTCCCCTTATTACAACGAAGTCCTATCCGATTCTCATCACCTCTATATCCAATGGCCACGTCCCATGGAATCCCTTTTTGTGAAACTTCTCTGGTTATGGAATCCCTTTTTAGTCGTATGAAGCCATGAGGGCTATGAGAAAAACCCTCAATGAGGCCTAATTTACTATCCCTCTTAGCCTCATTTCAGTATTTGAGGATACCTATTGAGGATACTTTCTGGAGAATCCCTTTTGTTGTATAAGGCCATGAGGGCTATGAGAAATCCCTCAATGAGGTCTCATTTACTATCTATCTGAGCCTCATTTAGGTATTGAGGATACCTATGGCCTGGTATTGTATTTGAGGATACTTATCGAGGATACTTTCTGGAGAATCCTTTTTTTTTGTCGTATGAGGCCACGAGGGCCATGAGAAATCCCTCAATGAGGCCCTATTTACTATCCCTCCTAGCCTCATTTCTGTTGAGGGCATGAACACCATGAACAAAACCCTCAATGAGGCCTCATTTACTATCGCTCTTAGCCTCATTTCGGTATTTGAGGATACATATGGCCTGGTATTGTATTTGAGGGATACCTATCGAAGATACCTTTTGGAGAATTCCTTTTTTGTCGTATGAGACCATGAGGGCCATGAGAGATCCCTAAATGAGGTCTAATGTAGTCAAACGAACGGCTAACATCTTATCGCCAAAGTTCCAAGGCCACTACTTGTCTATGGTCTATTTGTCCTATCATTAGCTTCTACGACAGTCTTCTTCCACTGCTGCCTTGTACCAGTACTATCAACTAAACTACCATCCATTAATATTGACTTGTATTACTACTTCCAAGCTATACCTATCTGTGTCGACTGTACCCTCGGTCAGGTTGCTTCATTTCCCCTGTATACATATAAACGGGCTGTATAAAGCATTGCGTGATTGAGATTCCTAGCCGATTCCGTAAAGTTGGATTCCGTGTTTTAACATTTTAACACTCGAGGGTGTTTCCCTTCCCTATTGGAAGAATTCAGTTCAATGGGCCGTAGTTCAAAACTTTAATTCAGATCACCTTCGTTATATTCATTTTGGCTGTAGTTAGAAATTCATTCAGTTAAACTTTGTTCAGTTCAATGGTGTTAATATTATTTATATACAGTTGATTCAAACAATTCAAAGGGGTTAACACTCGTATATTTTCATTAGGGTTATAGTTCAAAACAACTTTGTTGGGATCAGTCACTTCAAAGGGTTTTACAGTCAACACTGCGCTCTACAGAGTGCATTCAAACAGTTGAAAGTGTTAACATTGGGTTATATTTAGGGGTTCTAGTTAAAAACTGTTCACTTTCTGTTGACTTTGATCTCTTGGTTGTTAAATCCGATCAGTTCGATTTTCGTTCACTTTGTTCTGTTCACTTTGATCTTGGTTGTGTTACATTTTCGTTCACTTCGTTCTGTTCATTTTCTAACTATAATAATTGGAATACCCTCGTGTGTTAAAATTTTAAAACGCGGAATTCAACTTTACGGAATCGGCCAGGACTCTCAATTACGGAATGCCTTATATATCCCATTTAGGGTTGGGGCAGAAAAGGTCGTCTGAAGGGCTATTCTGGACAAAGATATTTGAATGCCAAAATTAAAGTTGTGATATTGTTTTCCCTGAATCTTATAATGGTGACCTATGGGAAATATTTAGTTCTCTGATTCCTATAGTAACATGCGACAAAATCCACAAACCATTCATGAATTGACCTCAGTTTATAAATAGACTCTATTGGTTCAGCTGCAACTGATGGTTTGATATAAAAATTTCTGATATTTCGATCGGGTTACGTTTTTGAACTGTCATCTTTACTGTACAATAGCCTTGAGGATAAAACGGGAACTTGGATCGTGCGATAACAATGGCATGATTATTTACACACAAATGAGAAAACAAATCATCTGGATAAACATCGAGTAAAAATTCCTGAAAGCGGAATGGCAATAGGTGAAAAAACGTCTCTGTACATCGCAGAGATACTATCGTCCACTCCGTCTCTTTTCTGTCTGTATCTTCCACCGCGTCCGACATCTTCAATTATTTCGAATTTGTAGCTTCAGAATATATCTAAAAGGTCCTGAAAATACTGGAAAGTTATACTTTAGCCTTGAAAATCCCTACCTTTATTTAAAGAAAACAATAAAGTTTCAATTGGGAGCGCGGTGGCCCAGTAGGTAGAGCAAGCCTAGAGGTCCTCTGTTCGACTCCCACCTGTGGTAACTGTCTTGTGTTCTTGAGCAATACACTTAATCCCAGTTGCACACGCGAGGGAATGGTGACGTTGTGTACCAAGACCTGCTGTACGTCGATGGTGTACTTGTCTTCAACCAATGCTAACGTTGCTTGTGCGGTGTTAGTACGTTGGGGAGCCAAACATTTGCTCGACGTTACTGTGATTCTGCCGGATATTCTGGCTTCCTCCAACAGTAAAAGTGCCCGACACGAGGTAACCCTGGTAGTTGAAAGTGTCGTTAAATCCCAATAAATAAGGTTTCGGTTTTTGTTGCACAACATTCAGTGTTAAACTTCTAAGGCATTCTTAAAAATAAAGGAATCGGGTATATAACACTTGCTTTAGTCCTGTTTGCATTGTACATCAAAAGTTTAGATGAACTCCTGCGTAGCGAGGAGGGGGTAGCAGTTGGGGACTTGAAGATCCCAGGGCTATTTTTTGCAGACGATATGGTTCTAGTGTCAGAAAGCGAAGAGGGGCTAACGAAAATGCTGGAAATTGTTGGGAAATATGGGAGCAAATGGAGACTCGAACTTAATGAAGCAAGAGCAAAATTATACCTGTGGGCCGCAAAGTGGACCCCACTCGAAGGTGGAGAGTGGGTGAGTTCAGCATTCCGGAAGGGAGCAGCAAACTTCTCAGTGTGGGAGAGACAGGTGATTACGAGTATTTGGGGGTAAATATAAACATTACAGGAAGAGGCATCTACCGGAGCCACACAAATAAATTGATTCTGAAGGGGAAGCGAATCCTTAACCAAATGAAACTTATAGGGAGAAACAGTTTCAATAAGGTTTTCGTGGGGAAAACCATTTGGGAAATGGTGGGGCTGCCAAGTATAACATACGGTACGGAAGTGGTACCCCCAAACCAGACGGCTGTAAAGAGCTTGGAAATCCTGCAGAACGATGCAGGCCGATGGATATCGGGGTCGAGTAATGCCGCAGCGCTAGAAGCAATCGGGGGTGAGCTTGGGTGGATGAGGATCAAGGACAGGATAGACCTGTTGAAGCTCGGTTATCTTAATTATTTGGTAAATCTCCCTGACAGCCGATGGTGTAAAGCAATGTTCCTGAGAATTTTCAACTCAAATATCAAAACGGGGTGGATGGTCCAAGTGAGGGAGCTAGTAGAGAACTACTCATTGGAGATCTCGGACCTGGACGTTGGGGCAAACCAGGGTAAAAAAATCGTCAGAGAAAGGGTCATGGATGATTGTAACCGTAATTGGCGAGAGGGGGTCAAATCAAAGAGGTCTGCGTGATAAAGAGAAGCCAGGTTTTGAAGAGTACCTTGATGTCACCTTTGGGGGGTCACTGTTGTTCAAGCTGAGGTCGCGATCCCTGGAGCTGAGGGGAAAAATTGGGAAAGACGGTGAAAGGGAGTGCCAGATGTGTGACTTGGACATGGTGGAGACCCTGGAACACTTTCTTCTAGAATGCCCAAAGTATCAGCCTAAAAGAATGAGATTCACTGGGAGTATAATGGGGAAGTGGGATGGGAGAATGAAGGACATGTGGTTAGGGGGAGACTCAAAGGAGAGGGTTAATATGCTAATCGGAGAGATTGGGAAGAATGGGACAAGGGATATTATCAAGCAGTTCGTCTCCGAGTGTTGGGAGGAGAGGAGAAGCGTGGGAATAGGGAGGCAGTTGGGAGTACAGGGGTAACCATGGCCTTCTCGTCCGAGAACCGCGACAAATCAGCGGCTAGCCAAAGTGTTATTATGTTTTATAAAGATTTTAATTGGACTGGTGGGGGCGCGGTGGCGTCGCGGTAACCGGTTCTCGTCATATCACCGAAGTTAAGCAACGTCGAGCGCGGTTAGTAGTTGGATGGGTGACCATTTCAGCGACTGATTCGCGCCCCCACGTTGTGTCCTTGGGCAAGGCACTTAACCCCGATTACCTACATGGGGGCACGATGACGCTGTGTACTAAGGCGTACTGCACGTCGATGATGCGCATGTCTTCAACCAATCTAACCCTACCTGTGCCGCGGTGCAGAGTTCAGAGTTACGATGTTGGAGAGCTGACAGCTGCTCGTCGTGCTCGGTGGTTCTCTCCGGGCACTCCGGCTTCCTCCTCCCGTAAAACTATCACCGATATCTGACCCTGGCTGTTAATGTGTCGTTAAACCTTAATTAAAAAAAAAATTGGACTGGTAAATCTAATCTGCACGTTTACAGAACACATTTGTCTGTTGATTGCCTTCCTACTCATACTTTTACTCAAAGACACCCCTGACTTGTACTTAATGTCACTTTGAAATTATTTTAGAGCGAGGAAGGTCCAATTAAGAACCAAGTAATTTAGATAACACCTATGACATTACTAGAAAATAAAGCAGTTTCCTTTTGTTAGTTTTAAGATGACGACAGAGCTCTCGGTATTTTTATGGCAAGTTTATTTGAAGCAACTACTTCAGAGATGATCTGTCATTAACCCTTTACACCCCTGGGACGCGGTGGCGTCGCAGTAACCGGTTCTCGCCAGATCACCGAAGTTAAGCAACGTCGAACGCGGTTAGTAGTTGGATGGGCGACCATTTCAGCGACTGATTCGGGCTCCCGCGTTGTGTCCTTGGGCAAGGCACTTAACCCCGATTTCCTACATGGGGGCACTATGACATTGTGTACTAAAGCGTACTGCACGTCGAAGGTGCGCATGTCTTCAACCAATCTAACCCTGCCTGTGCCGCGGTGCAGAGTTCAGGGTTACGATGTTGGGGAGCTGGCAGCTGCTCGTCGTTGCTCGGTGGTTCTCTCCGGGTTCTCCTCCTTCCTCCACCCGTAAAACTGTCACCGACATGATATGACCTTGGCTGTTGATGTGTCGTTAAACCGTAATACTAAAAAAATCTCTTTACCTAACGCAGACGATATCAAAATTCATTATTTTAAATATCGTTTTTTCAAATTTTTCAAAAAATTTCAACAAAACCATATGTGACACCTCGTTGGAACGAGCTCATCGAGCTCGTTCCAACGAGGGGTCACATGATATGGTTTTGTTAATTTTTTGAAAATTGTTTTTCAATTGCTGAATTTGCATATTACGCGGCCGGATGCGGCCGCTTCGTTGGGTAATGGGTTAAAATGTGTGAAGTTTGTGAAATTATGCGAACATCGATGACACAAATTCACTAATACTTAGAAATTTTAATATTTATATGAAATCCCCATACTTAGTGTTACAGTTAGACAGCTGTAGGGAATTAAGTTAGGAACTAACTTTCCCCACAAATCTCTTACATTGATGAAAATAGTCAGTAATGTATCATGAAATAACTTGGAAAAATTGCCCAAAGATGTCCTTGGAAATTCCCGAATCAATGTGATGAGACTCACTGCAACTGAAACAAACCAAAGTTTCTATCCCAAATCAGTAACTTTGGCAAGGACGCCGGAGGCACCTCAATGCTGTGGCTCAAAACTCTTGGAATGGGTTAAGACCCTGAGTTCGTCTGGTTTATTATTTATCCAGTGCCGTCGTGGGTTACACGAGAGGTTTACATATTGAACCTGTGATCGTTAAAAATTGCCTTGAACAAGGCAACTTTTAACGATCACAAGTTTAGCAAATAAGCCTCTCGTGTTTTACGACGTGGATTTGAGGGTATGAGTAGTGTCTTATTGGAACATACACGTTATTGTGATGAAATGACGGTAACATGGTCTGAGGTTTGTGGGTCGGAGCGTATGGTCAACCTCGACGCTTCGCGTTTCGGTTGAACATAAGCTCCGAGCCGCAAACCTCAGACCATGTTATACCGTCAGTTCATCACAATAATTTAAAATGTTACGTGTCAAGTGTTAGAGGGGTCAAATACTGCATGGCAAATTTAGAATGAGATGTAGTGACTTAAATGCTTATAAATTCCAACCCTTATAATTTGAGCGGAAACAATTGAGGATGCAGCTCCCTTGATCTCATCTTACCCTAACATCCGCATCCAGCGTCAGTCTTTTCTACTTATCACTGAGGGCCTAACAGGCAATATCAATTCTATAGTGTACGGTAATCCAGCATGTCCTGGAGATGTTAATCTTTATTGCCTTCCAAAAGTATATTGAAGCAATGAATTGATTTTGGCTAATAATTTTAGTCAATACAATGATATATTTAAATGGGCTTATGCTATTTATCAGACCATTTTGATGTGGAAATAAAATATGGTTAAAAAATATAAAGTTTATATATTTACGTAGTATCATTTTTGTAATTTTAGGTAATTCAAGCCGCATTTGAAAGAACATACTAGATTGAATAGACAAGTAGTTTTGAGAGATATGCCTACTTGTTAAATATATTGGGCACTGGAATCCGACATGGGCAGATGTGCATTTCCTTCTTGAAGTTATTCATTTCTCGAAAATATTTCGTCTTTTACGTTCAAGCATGTTTGGCTCCGATGCTCAACTCAGCATAAAGCAGATGTCATCAAGTAGGATGCCGTCCTTATATTGGAAACAATAAACCACCAAATCCAACCATGTTTCATAATGTTTTAAGAGATAGGTGCTGTCTTATATCAAATCTACTGAAAAGATAACATTATTACATCATATTCAACTTTTGTTTATTAAACTCTTGCCAGACCGAGTTTTCCTGGGAAATATTTTCGGCAAATTGCTTTATGGGAGTTGTCAGGCATCTGTTATAGGACTGTTATTTGCCAGATTGTTATAGGCGGTATTTATTATTTGCTGTGTCACCATGTTATAACGATATGTACTTGAGAAATGTAGTTGAAAAACACTTCTATTTTACAAGATTGTGAACATTTCTGGCGAGGCCATGAAACGGCTTCTGTGGGCGAAATTTTATTAGAGACAAACGATTTCTATCTATTACAACAGTTGAATTGTTTAATTCGGAAAACAGAGATAATAATGTGTTAGACTGTATTGTTAGATTTATTATAGAGTGAGAACGGTACTGAAAAACTTTCATTTGGAGTACTAGACACCCAGTCATCTCACTCTTCTGATCAATGGTGGGTTTTTTTTATCACGGATGGCTTTACATAAATACAATTAGCATTCCTGATCTGCCACACTTGGATCCTGTTATAGAACCGGAGTAGGAACTGTGTGCAGGAAGAGAAGGCAGGAGATCTGATCTATTGAAGTTTTATTTGTGACGACCGTCAAAGGTAACACGTGAAGAAGTTTGACAAATATCGCCTACCGCAAAGAAGTCTCCCAAACAAATTAAGATCAGACGTCGTAAGTATTAAGGCAAATCACTTGCAACATTTGACGTCGACAACCACTCGTCGAGAGTATAAGTACTCGCGTCTGCTGAATTAGATGGTCAGCCAGAAGACACGGCTTGTCTAGAGTCCACGAACTCTCGTCTGCTGAATTGGATATCTGTTAGAAACACGTCTTGGCCAGTGTAAAACTACTCACATCTGTAGAAATAATTTTTTGCAAGTTGACAAGTCTGTACCAGTGTACAAGTACTCACGTCTGCTGAATTAGATGGTCAGCTGGTAACGTGTCTCAACTAGTGTACACAAACGCGCGTCTGCTGCATCAGATATCGGTCAGAAGACCAGTCCCGGCCGGTGACTTTCGTCTGCTGAATTAGATGGTCAGCTCAAAACACGACTAGTGTACAACTACTAACGTGTGCTGAACTAAATGCCAACTAAAAGACAAGACTCGATCAGTGTACTCTCGTCTGCTGAAGTGAATGTCAGCTAGAGGACAAGTCTCAACTAGCCTACAGGTACTCATCACGGAGAACAAAGGTACAACGTCATCTTTTACATTTTGATGTAAACGAAACCATGTGATTTCTTCGAGCTTGTAATTTTGACCAAGTACACTCTACAATCAGTTAGTTGCGTTAACAATTCGTCCCCTGAGTTCCAATGTGTTCTGTGTACCAGTAGGCACACAGAACACATTGGAACTCAGGGGACGAATTAACATAAATCAACTGGGTTGCATGAATATGAACCCAAATTGGGTTCATATTCTATTCACTCAACCCAGTTGATGTAGGTTAATTGTTACTCCAGCTGATTTTAGAGTGTAGTTATATTGCTATATATTATCTTTGTTATCCTTGTAATGTTGAGGAACCTCTATTGACGCTATACAGTTAATTGTAATAATTATTGATAACTTGGTACAGAATGAGACACGCCCTGAATGTTAAAGCTGCCTTTATTTAGAACTGCGAGGTTTAGATTTTCAAGATTCGGTTTCGCTTCGGGGGCAGGACAAACCCCGTTCTGTTCGGTTTTCATTGTGTTAACCATTTACCTAACATAAAAAGCAGGAGACACTTTCAAACAAACTTATTGAATAATTTGTTTTCATTTTCTGTCTCAAAAACATAGATTATGACCCCTCATTGGAACGAGTGCGACGAGCACGGCCCAACGAGGAATCATAACCTATGTTTTTGAGACAAAACATGAAAGAATAATGAAAATTAATTGGCGATTTTCGAGAATAGCGCTGACCGGTTTGGGCCGTTAGGTTGTTGGGTAAAGGGTAAGAAAATGTCGTAAACAGCACTTCAGGTTTGAAAAAAAGAATCCGTAATAGTTTATACATCACTCGATAAAAAGCACTGTCTGTAAACATCTCCATTGGGTTCAACCTAATTTCCCCTTCATTATTCGTAGGGGTTCCGAAAAAACACAAATCAGGGTTATAAATTCATCTAATCTGTTATTTTCACATTGCCCCAATCTCTCCCTTATTGGTTCTACCGGTGGAAGAGTCAACGAGGGAGAACTTATGCCAATTAGAACACAATTTATTCCCCCCTTTTGCCGGACAAGACTAAATGACGAGAGTGCTAAGTGGACACGAGTCCCGTTTCTTCCCAGTAAAATAGCATTATTAGTGTTTGCACACAACAAAACTGTTCGACCAGTTTTTGGTGATTTTACGGTTCGGTTTTCCAGTTTTCCTAAAAAACTGGAACCGAACCTCAGAACAGCCCTCCCACCACGCCCCCCCCCCGACCAGTTTTTTTGTGTAGCACATTTCAGCAAGCCTGATAACAGGCTGGTGGTTGCCTTCAAAGCAATAAGGCGATCAATTGTTTGTTCTCCTTCACTTCAAAACAAATAGCATAAAACATTTGTCTTTGTTCTTCGTTAAAAACGTTAGCCAAACCAAACCAATAAAAACAGCCAACAGTCTTCCCAAACATCGCCATTCAATTTTTTTCTCAGTTTTTTCTCAGAAACATACATAACTTGATCCTTCGCTGGAATCAGCTCAATCCCATGACTCTCATATTTGTGACACAAAAGTTAAAAAAGTCAGTTACTCAATAAATTGTAGTATCTGGTAGTATCGTTTATTAGTGTTGGGGAAAATACTTAACAATTCGTATCTCCTATAGTATATTTACACTATTAGGTCAAACAAAATTAAATAATTGGTTCTAAGGCAATTTTTTGAACTAATTAGGGAGGGCGGCTTGTTTTCTATTTTGTTTTTTTTATTCCTGATGGACTGGTTGTCCATGCCTTAAATCCAGCTGTGAGAGCCTAAAATTAAATACTAGAGATTCCATGTTGATTTCACTGGGTTTTTTTTGTTGGTGATCATACAACACAAAATCAATATAGAACTAAAATAGAAATTACAAATAAAGAGTTTTTAACTGCTAAAGTTCTTGATACTAAAATCAGTACCGTTAAAAAACCCAGTGCAAAAACCAACATTTTCCTTTTCAACAATAATGGATAAATATGACATTAGACAATTCAGTCATCTGGACTCCATTCATATGAGTTAATGATTATTTGTTTAGGTAAGCAGAGAATTTTGTCCCGAACATTTTCCATAGCTTAAGTTTTTGAAGGCTTAACTTGTTACTATACACTTTCTTCAGCTCAGCAAATCTTTGTTGGGTTCTCATGTCACAATTTGGCAACCGCGTTGTGTCCTAGGGCAAGACACTTCACCCCCATTGCCGATGTGGGGGCACGGTGACGTCGTGTACTAAGGCGTACTGTACGTCGATGGTACACTTATCTCCAATCAATACTAACCCTGCATGTGTGGAGTTAGTAGGTTGGGGAGCTGACAACTGCTCGCCGTTGCTCGGTGGTTCTCTCCGGGTACTCCGGCTTCCCCCAACCGTAAAACTGTCAGTCATAATCAGCCATTGTGCAGGAATATGTGACCTTAAATAAATGTCAATTTGTTTCATTTACTCGTCGGGTGGACGCGTCAATAAGGGAGGAAAGGCGACAATGAGAATATGTATTCGCCCCCTTTCACAAAGTGACGAGAGTTTAAAGGTTTCAATTGTGCAGATCCCTCTCAGTAAGATTTTCATCAGGTGGTTTTGCTGCGTTTGTTTTTTGTTTTGAGTAAAACCGGAAAAAACCGGCGGTGCCTTTAGAACACACCTATTAAAACAGAGCTAGGGGCTGTAAATATTTCGAACCATAGACATTCAAGGCCATCAATTTCAAGGTCAATGTGTGGTTTATAGTATATTAAGGACTTGACGTATATTGCAGCACAGCCTCCTAGATGGACGATCTTTAAGTGACAGTGCAATAAACCTTGGCACTCTGGCAGTATGACATCATTGTCTTGAACTGTACCATACTTTAACTCTGACATCAACCAATGATGGGGCGTGGTGGCGTTGTGGTAACCGGTTCTCGTCAGATCACCAAAGTTATGCAACGTCGAGCCCGGTTAGTCTTTGGATGGGTGACCGTCTGAGCGATCGATTCGGATTCCCGCGTTGTATCACTGGGCAAGGCACTTAACCCAGATTGTCCACATGGGGGACGGCGCCGTGTACTATGGCGTACTGCGCGTCGATGGTGGAACTGTAACCACTCTAACACTGCCTGTGTTGCAATGCTAAGTTACCATGTTTGGGAGCTGTCAGCGGCTCGTCGTTGCTCGGTGGTTCTCTCCGGGTTCTCCGGCTTCCCCCACCCGTAAAACTCATCGACTCGATATGACCTTGGTGATAATGAAGGGACAGTAGCAACCAGATTCGCTCCCAGGTTTCGGGTGTGGTCATCTATGGGTGGTGCGAGATAGATGTCCTGGTGAAACCTCCCATGCGCGAAAAAACAATGGTAGCTCCGCCTGACGGCCTAGGCCCCCGGATGGTGTAAAGGTGGTGGGATTTTGTAAAATCCGGTGTCTCGATCCGGTCGGATCGGCATATGCGGTATGGGGGGGGGGGGGGGTTGTTGTGGTTAGTTGTTTCGTTCAATATAGGTGGTGGGTCCCCCGTATGTAAGGGGGGGGGGGGGTCATTGTGGTAGACTGGTGCCCTGCAACGTTACTGCGTATGGTACGACGCAGTGTATGTGCGTCGGTCGAGTTATGCCGGTCTGAGTGACCGGGTATGTAGTACTTTTGGGTGGGCTCGGCAGGTGTGCCGTAATACCTCGATGTCATTCAGAAAAACAACCCTCTTTTGTTTGGTGAGGTGGGTAGATTGTCCAGTGGTATGGTTGGTGCCTCACGCGGTGCGTGTTACCAAGTGATATGGGGTCATATCACATGGCTGGGGGTGACGGTGGCCACTGTTGGTGGGTCATGAGGGTAAGCGGTTTCCGGTGGGAACAAAAAGCCGGTGGGGGTATGGTTGGTTTGGTCTGTGCTCCTTCATGGAAGCTTGTTTTTGACAGTACTTTTTGAGGTGAGGATTTGTGAAATGGTACTCTTTTGAATAGTGTGGTGGGCCCTGAAAAGGGCCGTTTGAGGGCGTAGAAAAAATCTACTGCCATGCTTCTTGTTGTTTACTGGGTGGTGAAGCGGAATCCTTTGGTTGTTGCTCGCTGTTTGTGTCATCAGTTGGTTTAGGTGCTTCTTGTAGGAGCTGCCTGGCCACCATAAGGGATATCTTGGCTGCCATATCAGCGATGCGCTGATCATCAGACACGGTTGAAGCTATGTCCGAAGGCTGCCCACTGGTTGATGTGGGTAGTGATGGCTTCCTTCACGGTCTGGGTGTGTTGAGAGACAAGGTCCGGGAGCTGCTGGTCTAGCTCATACTGGTCAGGTATGCCGGTTATGTACGGAGGGCGTATGGTGTACGTCCACTCCGTAGATTGGATGCATGAAATCCAATCCAGAGCGTGTCTGGTCCATTGAGCCTTCAAAGCTTCATCTCTTGGTATAGTATGGTCAAGAGGAGGCATGATGCTTCTGTTGCTAGTATTGGTGGCATGGTATGGCCTTGCTGTTTGACGCTGCCTGAAGTTGGAGGTACGTGAAGTTCTTCTTGGTCTCATGATTGGTGAGTTATGAGAGCTGACCAAAAGCCAAAAGAATAGTTTTAGGGTGCCGAAGGCGCGCTGGGACGTTATGGGAGAAACCCCTTTCGACCCTCGTTAACTGTATAATGTATTTCCGTTAATTGTTTAGACTGCATCATGTCCGGTCGGTGTAAAGGAGGAAGAGGACTGGCGTTGATGTTTCTAGTTGTTCTTCAGGCAAGTATAGTCTGCCGCTTTTGGCTTTGTAGTGAAGATAGGCCTTCATCGGCAAGTATAGTCTGCCTTGGGCTCTTTAGCTGGCGTGTATGGTTGCGCGATAGACAATTTGAAAAAAAAATAACCTTAACAAGGTGCCACCCAACCTGAACATTCCTGGTTCAGGTAACAGGCCTGCGATTATCATAGGGTCGGGACATATTCTGCGCAAGAGGAGCGCTTTACAACAATGGTCTAAGAGATTGGGTTTGCAGGACCGACGGTCGCCTCCCTGGGGGTGGATGCCCACCTCCAAGGATGGAGTGAAGGATGTGCCATAGCGGTTATTGTGTTGCCATAGCGGTTATTGATATCCGTAGCGGTTATTGATATCCATAGCGGTTATTGGGGGAAAAAGGTAGAGTCTAAAAGATAGTAAAAAAAAACTTAGATTAAAAGCGGCAAAAGGTAGAGTACAGTGAAGAAGTGCATTTGTAAGGTCTTTTCTGGATGTATTTCTGTTGAGTGTGATTTTCAGGCAAGTATAGTCTGCCGCTTAAATGAGTGTTGGAGCTATCACTGACAAGTATAGTCTGCCTCAAGCTCTTCTACTGTTCTTGCTGTTGTGTTGTTGCTGTGTTTGCTGGCGGGGAGTCTTTTTTACGGCGGTGTCTTGGTCTGGTGCGTTAATGATGCTAGATTCTATGTCTCTGCCGTGTTGTTGTTGTTGTTATTGTTGTTGTTGTTGTTGTGGCTGTTGTGACGTTGCTATGTTGTCTGTAGGGGAGTCTTTCTTGCAGCGGTGTCTGGTCTGGTGTGTCTGTGGTACTAGGTTATCTGTCTCTGCCGTGGCTGAAATTAAAAAGTATATGATGATTAAAGTCCCCCCTCCCCCTCCCCTGTCTTCTGTTCCCGTGTTGGGTGGTGGTTTGGCTGTGTGGCTGTTCTGTTGGATGTTGTCGTGGTTGATTGTCTCTCGTGTCTTGTGTGTTTCTTCGGGCACGTATAGTCAGCCACTTGGGTGAGTGTTGGAGCTATCACTGGCAAGTATAGTCTGCCTCAACTGTTCTGTTGGTGGTTAATGGCTAGGTCTGAGTGATTTTGGTTGATAGGGTGTCTGCTGCTTTCGTTGGGGTGTCTGTGCTTTGGCTCTTGGTGCTGCTGAAATTAGAAATGATGAGAGATTAGTGAGCCCCCCCTCCCTCCACCCCTGCCTGGTTGGGTCGTACCGTTGCCGTTTTGCGATTCTTGCGCGAGTGACAGAGCTTCCGGGGCTGAGCGAGGGTGCCTTTGGTTTGTTGTAGCGGGAGGGTTAACAGGTCTAGCACACTAGACCACACCCGAGGGTGTTTCTTTCCTGCTGTACCCTTCGCTGTTGGCGATCTTATTTAGGTTCGTTTAAGTTCTTTGAAGGTGCCGGGGATCGCGAGCGTTTTAAGTGGGCTGAGCATCCTAGTCTGCGAGCGAGTTTGCAGCGGGAGGGTGACAGGTCTAGCACACTAGACCACACCCGAGGGTGTTTCTTTCCTGTTGTGCCCTTCGCTGGTAGCGGCCTTATTTATTTAGGTTAGTTTAAGTTTATTGAATTTGAGGGTGCTGGGGATCGCGATCGTTTAATGCGGTTGAGCTTCCGTGGCTGTCAGCGGGAGGGCAACAGGTCTAGCACACTAGACCACACCCGAGGGTCTTTCTTAACTGTTGTACCCTTCGCTGGTTGCGAACTTATTTAGTTTAATTTAGTTTAGGGGTATTCGGGGGCGTCGGGGAACGCGGGAGTCAGAGGTGCCATATTTATTCATGAACCTGACAGAAGGCGGCCAAACCAGCCAAAGCAGTTTGCTGCTTTGGCTGGCTTAGTTGCCTTTTGGCATGTTCTTGGGTTTTTGTCTACTGTCGCATATTTCCGTAAGTTGAGGTATCAGTGTGCTGCCATCGAACCGTTCTAGGTTTTTGGCAGCTAGTGTGGCGAGGCGTTCTTTGACGGTTGGGATTTTGGCCCTTTGGTGGAGGATCTTAATTGGGGTGTCGTTTGGAGCTTGGAGGGCTATTCTTAGTGCGTGGTTCTGGACTCTCTGGAGTTGGGCAATATTGCTTTTGTACGTATTGGTTAGGATCAGGGCCCCGTATTCGATTATTGGCCTTACAAAGGCCTTGTATAGTTTGAGTAGTACCGTTTCGTTAGCCCTCCAGGTGGTGCCCCTGAGCATTTTCAGTAGGTTAATTCGTTTGGTCGCTCTCGCGGCTACGTTATTAGTATGTTTAGTGAGGCTTAGTTTCGAGTCTAGGGTGATTCCTAGGAATTTTGCTTCAGTGCACTTTCGGAGGGTTTTGCCTTTTAGTTGCAGGTCAAAGTCGCGTTTTTTCCTTCTGGCGGAGAAGGTTATCCTCTGGGTCTTGTTTATATTTAGTTTAATTCTCCATTTATCGCACCAGAGTTCGAGGTCGTCTAGCGCGCTTTGAAGGTATTTTTGGAAAGGAAAGGGGGGGGGGGGGTTGGCTGTTGGAGTCCCAAAGGCCCTTGTCTGCAAATTGTGAGATTTGGACCCGGTCCGAAGAGATGTTGAGGTGGTTTACGTAGATTATGTACAGGAGCGGGCTGAGTACTGACCCTTGGGGCGTTCCGGCCACAAGTGGGATGCTTTTTTGATATTTCTCTGTTGACTCTGATTTTGATTTCGCGATCGTTTAGGAAGGAGGAAATTAGTCTATGTAACTTTTTGGGGATGTTGAGTTTAATGAGTTTGTATCTGATGCCGTTGTGCCAGACTGAGTCAAAAGCTTTTTCCACGTCAAGCAGCACGGCGGCACCTAGGTTGTTGTTATCGATCGCGTTTTTCATGAGTTCTACTAGGCGATAGATGTGTTCCATGCCTTCTTTGCGGTGCCTATAGGCTCTTTGCCAGTCATTAAAGAAATTAGTTTCTTCGAGGTGGTCCCTTAGCCGATCGGCAAGGATTTTCTCAAAAACCTTGCCGATGCATCTAAGGAGACTAATAGGGCGATAGTTGGCTGGTTTGGAGAGGTCTTTGTCGGGTTTCGGTATTATGACCCCTATGGCTGATTTCCAGCATTTGGGGAAGCAGCCATGGGTGAGGCACACGTTGAATATGGCCTCTAGTCTGGTTATATAGGAGTTGGGGCTTTGTTTGAAGATTTTGTAGCTTACTTCGTCTTCTCCCGGGGAGGAGCTTTTGCATTTTTTTTATCACACTGATTATTTCGTCGGCCGTGACGGAGGTGATCAGGTCATGTTCGTCCCCTTCCTCATATTCGTTGCCGAAGTAGGGGTCGCGGTAAACCTCTGGGTGGGAATCAACAAAATTGTCGATGGTGTTCATGACTGAGTCGTCATATTCCGGCCCTAAATGGGGTTGGTGAGTTCGGCTCAATAGTTCCGCGAAGGTGTCGGCTTTTTCCTTGTCGCTGGCGGCGAGAGTGCCGTCAGTTTTTTCGAACAGTTTGGACTGTCTTGGGTTGCTTTTTTGACCGGTGAGCGCCTTGAAGGTGTTCCAGAATTTTCTCGCATCTTTTGTCGCGTTCAGGTTGGAGGTGGCCCTCTCCCAATTGTTTTGTTGTTCGGCCTTTAGTGCTTCTTTAACCTCGCCATGAAGGCGGTTGTGGATTTTTTTGAGTTCCACTCGCTTGGTGGGATCTTTTTCGGCTTTGACCTTGCGCAGGGCTCTTCGCTTTGTTTTTATTAGTCAGTGTGCTCTCGGAGATTGTTCGTCTCCAGGGGCGCACTTCCTCCTTGGGACAGATTTCGTCTAGGGTGGACGTAATAATTTTGCTGAGGTCAGCGCATTGGTCTTCAATATCGCTTGCGTTTGGGGGTTTACTTGCTTCGAGTTTGGCGTCTAGAATTTCTCTGTATAGGTCCCAGTTCATTTTGCTCAGGTTCCGTGAGATTTTGGGAGGGTAGCGTAATGGATCGGATTCAAAGCTGATTGTGGCGTGTACTGGTAGGTGATGGCTACCTAGGTCGTCATCGCCCACTTTATGGTTGATGACGTTTTTGCTTAGGGAGTAGCTCGTTATTATGAGGTCAAGGATGTCGGAGCGGTGGAGTGGGTTAGAGCTGAAGTAGGTATTGGATGAGTCTTCGCTAATGATTTGTAGGTCGAGCTTTTCGGTTATGTCGAATAGGACATTGCCGTTGCGGTTAGTGAAGTTACACCCAAAGTACATATGTTTGGAGTTGAAGTCTCCCATGTAGATACAGTTTTTGTATTTAAGTAAGGAAAATTCAAACACCTCGTAACTGACTGTTTTGTCAGGGGGTTGTAGTAACAAATGATTGCTATTTTTTTTTTATTATCGGCTGTTAATTCCACGGCTACTATCTCCGCATCAAGGTGGTCAGTTTTTTATCGGTTTATGTTTCAGTTCGCTTTTTATTAAAAGGGCTTCTCCGCCATGCGTGGTGTGGGAGCGGTCCCTTCTGATACATTGAATCTGCTAAATGAAAAGCTTCTCTGGTTATGTAACCAGGTCTCAGATTCCCAGAATGTCTGTGTTTTTAAAGTAATTATTAATTTGGAGTTTTTTGTTATACGCGCCGCGGGCGTTCCATAGTGCTAATTGGAGCTTATCCATGATCGGGTTTTAATTAATTGGGGTGTTTGTTTAGTGATAGACTGGTTGGATTAGTTATTTTGGTTGATAGCGGCTTTAATTAATGTGTGGGAGATCTGAGTTTTGAATAGCCTAGATGCCGACCTGCTAACATCTTGACAGATGTAAGCCAGGTCGGCATTTAGGTGATTCTGTAAAACTTCATGCAACTTCAGAGGGGGCATGGGGAGGAGACATTAGCGGGTTTGGTTAGATCTGCCCTATTAAGCTCTGCGCTGGTTTTAACCTTTTTATAGTGGGGGCATCCTCTATAATTAGCGGTGTGCTCACCTTGACAGTTGGGGCATTTTAGGATTTTTGGCTTGCATATGCTGGAGATATGGTTTTCACAACATTTCATACATTTACGTTGGCCCCTGCAATTATTGGATATGTGCCCGAATTTCTTACATTTATGGCACTGGACGGGTGGTAGGCTGGAGCGATATTCCTCAGCGAGCTGCCGTCTGCCATTAATATTTATTCCCTGAGCCAAAATAGCCAGCTTCCTTTCACGGCTGGGACACCTCACCTTCAATTGCCACGTTCTTTTCCCCGTGGCTTTTGAAGTGAACCTGTCCCAGCTATGACCCGGGATGCTGGCGCTGATGGCTTCTTTGGGTGTGTCCGGGTGGACACGAGAGACAATCTGTCTTGATTTTTGGGACGATTTGCCTTGCGTGGGGCTTGAGGTCCCTTGTTTGCGGTATTAAGTTGATCACTGGGTGGTTGTTGGACCGCCGCGGCATAACTCATGGTGGTATTGGTGCTTTGGCCAGTGAGAGGCTGGTCAGCGCTACTGGCAGAGTACGGAGTTTTGAGATTTGTTTGAGAGCCCGTGCTGGGGTTGTTATGAGGAAGGGTCCTGACCTTTTTGTACTTTCTATTCACTATTTGTGAGAACCCTTCGTCTGTCGTTATCTCCTCCAGCTCTGGGTCACTGTTGAGCTTTCTCTTGGCTGGAGTGTGCTGACTCCTAAGCATTTGGGACATGGTGGGGCCCGTATTGGCCGTGTCAAGTGGGTCTGGATTTTGGTTAATGTAGTCAGTGCCATTGGAGGTGTTATTGTTGGTTTTTTTGTCCAATTCCTTTTCAGGTACTGATGCTCCCCCAGGAACTGCATGGACTTCCGCCACCTCCGTGATCTCTGTGGGGGAGAGCCCGGAGTTGGAAGAGAGTCCTCTGCAGGTCCTGTGGTAGCATTTGAAACAGGGGATGAGGTATCTTTCGTGGCTGTAGTAGCCTCCCCTCCCCTTTCCATCATTACTTGATTGAACATGTCCATGATCTTGTCATGCCTGGCCTTGCTCTCCTCGCTCTCTGCGGCTGCAGAAGTCCGTTCTCTTGCGTTAGTAGCTTTTTCTTCCTCTACCTGTTTTCAAGTCAATAATTATTTCTTCATGCCTCTTCACTTCAGCGTCATGCCTCGCTTCAGCCTCGGCTAGCTTCCTGTGAGCTCAGCCTTCTCTCTATCATTGTCACTTACCCCCCCCCCCCCCCCTTTTTTGGAAACTTGGGTTGGGCTCCTGCTCCATGGGGTCTGTTAAGGGCAACCGCTTCCCCTCCCTTGCAGTGAATTGGGATTTGACTACCTTGACTACCCTGACTAACCTGACTAACCTTGTTTTCCTTCCCTAATGATTCTCTTCTACTATCCCTTTTAAATTTCTTTGCCTGGTTGTTGCTGTTATTAGGCTTTTCCCTCTGGAAAAGACTATTGCTTTTCTGCGGATTATTATTTAAACATTCATCATTGCTAGAACTGCCTGTGACACGACCATTGATACACATGACATATTAGGCGATGCATATGGTAACCCTCCACAGGCTGCCAATCATCAAAATTTTGATGAAATGGGCTGTTTTCGGGCCAACACAGCACCCAAACGGTACACGAAAGATGAACATAACTTCCTTTATTGGAAGTGGAATTCACCGAGGATCATTTTTGTAAGTAATAAGGGTGTTCAAAAAACCAAGTGTTAACCCATTTAGGACTGGTTAAACAGCAATACCCCCAAAACCTCAAAACTTCATGTTTTCCGTGGATTTCTCTAAACGAGTTTTGTAGATTTTCAAGAAAAATTGGTCACTCTCAGGTCTTGGTGTGACATTACAAGCTGCATGGATAAAATATTCCGGTCAGCATTAGTTAACCCTCCCCGAGCTGCTAAACGTAAAAATTGTGATAAAATGGGCTATTTTTAGACACCAACAGCACCCAAACGGTATACCCGGTACCACAGAGAAAGGGGCCTTCATTTATCGGACGCAAAATTGATCGGAAAATATTTTTGAAAGTGGTAAGGGTGTTCAAAATTTCACGTCTTGACCCATTTTGGGCTGGTTAAAGAGAGATACCCATTAAAATCTTAAAATACCCGTTTTCTGTGGATTTCTCTAACATCGTTTAGGTTTTCAAGAAAAAATCGGCTATTTGCAGGTCTTGGTGTGACATTACAAGTTGCATGAACAAAATATTCCGGTCAGCATTAGTTAACCCTCCCCGGGCTGCTGAAGGTCAAAATTGTGATAAAATGATCTGTTTTTGCACACCAACAGCACCCTAAGGGTACACCACAAAGAAAAGTGCCTCCTTTTATCGAGCGCACAATTTAGTCGGAAACATTTTTGTAAGTAGTAAGGGTGTTCAAAAGTCGACGTCTTAACCCATTTTGGGCAGGCTAAAGAGAGATATCCCTTGAAAGCTTTAAATTCCCATTTTCTGTGAATTTCCCTAACGGTAACTTGTAGGGTGTCAAGACAAATTGACTATTCGTTGGTCTTTATGTGACATAATAACTCTTTGGCCAGCCGCTGATTTATCGCGGTCCTCATAAGAGAAGGCCATCATTCCCCCTACACCCCACCCCCTCTTCCCCTCCTCTCCTCCCAGCATTCAGATATAAACTGCTTAATAGTGTCCCTCACTTCCTCTTTTTCAATTTCTTCAATAAGCATTCCTACCCTCTCCCTCGTGTCCCCCTTCAGCCATCTATCCTTTGTTTCTTCACCCCACTTCTGCATTATTCTTCCAGTAAATTTTATTCTATGAGGTATATACTGTGGGCATTCCAAGAGAAAATGTTCCAGGGTCTCCACTACTCCAGAGTGGCACATTTGGCATCCCTTTTCTCCATCTCTCCCAATTTTCCCCCGAAGCTCCAGTGATCTTGATCTCAGTTTGAACAGCAGTGACCCTCCAAAGGTGCCATCTAGGTACTTCTCAAAAGCTGGCTTTTCTTTATATTGTAACCCCTGCAGTAATCTTTTCACGCTAACCCCTGCTCGCCAGTTTCGATTGCAATCTTCCATGACTCTCTCTTTGACAAACCTTTTGCCTTCTTTCATTCCTACTTCTATGTTTGTGACCTCTATAGAGTAATTGTCCATTAGTTCCCTCACATGTTTTGACCACCCCGTATCTATATTAGAATTCCAAATGGTATCGAGCATCAATTTGCACCACCGGTTGTCAGGCAGGTTTCTCAAGTAGTTAAAGTAACACAGTTTTCCCAAATCTACCCTGTCCTTGATTTTCATCCACCCAAGCTCCCCCTTTACTGCTTCCAAAGCTGCAGCATTACTCGACCCTGTTATCCATCTGCCGGCATCATTTTGAGTACTTTCCAACTTCTTAATAACGGTTTGGTTTAATGGAATCACGTCCGTGCCATACGTTATACTTGGTAAACCCACCCTCTCCCACAGTGTTTTCCCCACAAAGACCTTGTTGAAACTATTTTTCCCTAAAAGTTTTAGTTGGTTCAGAATTCTTTTCCCCTTCAGAATCAGTTTGGCTGAGTAATTTCTGTACACCCCTCTTCCCGTTATATTTATGCTTACCCCTAGATACTCATACTCTCCCGTTTCTCCTACAGTGATTTGTTTGCTTTCCCCTTCGGGGATTGAGAACTCCCCCACTCTCCATCTCTTCGTCATATCTACCTTGCGTCCAACGGGTATTACCTTGCTTTTATTTTCATTTAGTTCGAGCCGCCAAGTGTTCCCATATCTACCAACAATTTCCAGCAATTTCTCTAGCCCCTGTTCAGTTCTAGACATTAACACCATGTCGTCCGCAAAGAATAAGCCTGGTACCTTTATGTCTCCAACATTTACCCCCTCCGCACTCTGAATTAGTTCGTCTCCTAAATCTTTAACATACAATGCAAACAAAATCGGTGAAAAGATACACCCCTGCTTGAGGCCTATATCCATAGGGACTCGTTTTGTAGTGATACTCCCTAGACTGAGTTGGCTTTGCACATCTGTATACAGTGCTTTCATGATTCCCACAAAGTCACCCCCCAGTCCGATGCCCTCGAGCTTTCGCCACATACCTTCCCTCCACACTCGGTCGTACGCTTTTTTCACATCTAGAAATGCCAGAAACATCTTTTTCTTTTCAGCCTTTGTTGATTCTATCAGTTGGGTGAGTGTAAATAGGTGATCAGTGACTCTTCGACCTTTCCTGAAACCATTTTGAATTTCTCCTAAAAAACCTTTCTCTTCAATAACTTCCTCAAGTCTACCGTATATGACCTTACAGAATACTTTTCCGATGTTACTACTAACTGATATCCCCCTATAGTTATCTAGAACTTCCTTATCCCCCTTTTTGTGTATGAACGACACCTTACTTTCCCTCCACTCTCTGGGGACCTTTTGCTTTCGCAGAGCCAGGTTGAAAAGGTTTGTCAGGACTTCAATAAGTGCCTCCCCTCCATTTTTGAGGAATTCGTTCGGAATTTCATCAGTCCCTCCCGCTTTACCATTTTTTAATTTCGAGACCACGTTCCGCACTTCTTCTGCCGTTATTTCGCTACATACACGATTGGATAGGTTCTCCTCCACCAGTGTATTTCTTTTTGGTGGGGACCCACTGCCCCATCGCCTATCGTTTATCTTTTCCCAGTGCTTGACTAACTCTGAAGCGATACGGCCTTTATCTTCTGTACTTTCCCCATCCACTTTGATACTCTGCACACTACTTTTCCCCCGTTTATTTACCCAGTTCCAAAATACTTTGAGCTCGAACCCCCCGTTTTCTTTATTGTTCTGGCAAGACTGCAATTGCGCTCCTTCCTACTATTATTCTTTATCTCATTCACCTTTTTCCGTGCCAGCTAATATTCTCCTTTCATTAGTCTCGTGTCATTGTTATCCACCCCTTTAAGCTTCCTACTTCTTCTGTAAGCAGAGCATTTTACCTTCCTTTCTTTTATAGCCTTTTTCAGTCCCTCGTTAACCCTGTATCCGAGCTCTCTCGTTGGGACCCTCACCCTTCCTATACAATCCTTCCCTGCCTCTGTTAAGCTATTTACTATGCCATCTGAAATACTCTGGACATTTGCATCCCTAGGTATACATTCAAGGCTTGGTTTTAGTTTTTCCCGAAACTGCTTCCAGTCGGCTCCTTGTTTTAGTCCCCAAACTTCCTTGAAGGTATTTCTGTCTCTATTCGTCTTTTTGCCCATAATCTTAACTGTTATCAGGTTGTGATCACTACCCAAGTCATTTTTTCCCTCGTCATCTATTTCTACATCTATAACCTCCCTCCATACGCTAACGTCAGTGAGTATATAATCAATTATTGTTTTCTTATCGTTCCTCTCCCAGGTCCATTTACCCTTACATTTCGCATCCCTGTTCAGGATCTTTAAACCAAGCTCTTTTGATAGGCCCAACATCTTCCTCCCATTCGTGTTAATTTTCCTATCACCTCCCTGTATGCCCTCCTCCTTATCCCCGATGTGCCCATTGAAGTCCCCCATTAGGACAATACTGAACCCTCTGCTTTCAAGCTCTGTGATATTCGATCTAAGAGTTGTATATATTGAATCATTCCACTCGGGCTTACTTCCCTCCACTGCTAAGTATACAACACCAACGGCAACACTCCTGCTTCCTAACTTGATTTTTGCCCAGACTATTTCGTTGGATACTGGAATCTGAGTCCTTGCTTCTGTGAGATCTGTAATCAATGAGGGCTGTAATTCCTCTTTAGCGTAGATGCCAACACCCCCACCCCGTTTCTGACCCTCAGTTCGCCCAGCTCCTATCCACACGCAACCCTTCATCTGATCAACCCGCTCATCCCGTCGTATCCACGTCTCACTTAGACCCATTATATCGAAGTCTCCTTCGTCCATCATTGTTGATATTTCGCTTACTTTCTTGTGCAGACCCTGGATGTTGCAGTACCCAAACTTAATGAATCTTTGTTTTTTTGTCATCATTGGCACATTATTATACCCCTGGTATGTCCCTGTGTTGTGCATGTTTGTTGTTCTTCCTATGTTCCCAGTATTTGTGCCCCTCTGGGTTATCGGCTGTGGTCCCCTACCCCCTTTTTCTCCAAAAAAGGCCCAGCCACCTGTAAAATTTTTTGGCCCAACAGGTCTGTACCCATCCTACTTAAATGCAATCCGTCTCGCCCATACAACTCTCCTTGTCCCCAGAATGAATCCCAGTGGTCAATGAAATGTATTCCCAAGTCTTTGCAGTGCTCTTCCAGCTCCTCGTTTAGTGCCATAATCCGCGAGTTCCTCTCATTCCCACCACCCATAACGGGGAGCACCCCTGAAACGATGATCCGAGCATTCCTGGTAAGTAGCTTACTAATTAGGTCCTTGTATGTGTCCACCAAACGAACTGATTTCCTCTCCCCGATGTTATTGGACCCCACATGTAATACCACTACCGGATCAGGCCCCGACCTAGCTACAATACCGTCCACTCTATCCCTTAGGTCCTCCACTTTAGCCCCCGGAAAGCACAGAACTGTTCTATTTTTACTGTCCGGACCACAGACAACCTTGTCGATCCCCGAACTATGCTACTTCCCGCAACCACCAACTTACTTTTGGCCCTCGCCCTATTTATCTCCTCTAGTCTCCTATTGTTTACAGCGTCCTCTTCCTCTCCAACAGCCCCACTCGGAATCACTATCGGTATCGGTATCTTTGACCTAGGATTACTCCTATCCTTGTCCCTCCGTCTCTTTCCAGGCCCTGAACTACCTGGACTACTCCCCTGGTCTTCTCCCGGATCCCTCCTCCTTTTTCCTGGCCTAGACCCCAAGCTACTATCTGTTGCAACTACCTCCATCCCCTCCTCTGACTCTTCCGAATCGAGCACATCAAATCTGTTTCTGGTGCTGCACTCCCCACTGCCTTTGGGCTTTACACCCCTATCTACCTGCTTCTCTGGCCCCCCTTTCCTACCACTTTTGATACCACATTTGATAGTCCACGCCAAACGCTTTACAGCATTGCTCCGGCCTGGGCCCCCCTCATCTGTCCTACGTACTTTTCTAGCAGCCCCCACCTCATCACCTACCTCATTCACATCAAAGGTTCTACCCCCATGTTTCCTCTTGGAACCACCGACAACCATCCATCCTTCTCGGAAAGCTACTTTCACAGGCGTAACTCCAGACAGCCCCGCCCTACCAAGTTTTCCCTTCAGCTCAGCAATCTCCCCCTCAAACTTAACAATTGTCTCAAGTAGGCGGAGGATTTCCTGACAGTTTGCACATACCTCTCCATATCCCATCGAACGACAGTCCCCATACATCATAGAACACTGTTTACAAACTTCAAGCCCAATATCGCCATCGGTGGCCCCACCAACCCGGCTCTGACCGACACCCCCAGTGACCTCTGTCTGCACACCAATACTTACCCCGTTGGCACCGTTGACCTGGACCGCGATATTACACGTATTTACCTCCATACTTACCTCCGTCTGAACAGACTTGCTCGCCATCATCAAAACAAAACTACGCGATCGGACAGGGAAAACTGTAAACACGCGACAAAAGGCAACACGACGAAC
This sequence comes from Pictodentalium vernedei, assembly GCA_031216915.1. NCBI lineage: Eukaryota > Metazoa > Mollusca > Scaphopoda > Dentaliida > Dentaliidae > Pictodentalium > Pictodentalium vernedei. Next base: position 676,338,563 of record CM062295.1, on the reverse strand, counting down.
CGTTCGACAACTTAGCGCTCACAGTTTTATTTAAGACCTCCTAACTTTGTCCCAGTTACTATACTAAACTACCTCCCCACAAAGTTGAATAAAATAACCTGAAAATGAAATATATATGATTAGTAAACAATAAAAATACTTAATTTCGATTCGTAGCCAAGGAGACTTCTTCTGTATACTTGCGGACATTACAAGTTGCATAGACAAAATACTCCGGTGAGCGTTTATTAACCATCTACAAGCTGCCAAGCATCGTAATTTTGTTAACGTGGGGCTGTTTTCAGACACGCACAGCACCCAATGTATACATGAGAGATAAACATAATCTCCTTTGTTGGAAGTGGAATTCACAGAGTACCATTTTTGTAAGTAATAAAGGTATTCAAAAAACCAAGCATTAACCCCTGTTGGGGAGGTTAACAGGGATAGTCATGGAAAGCTTAAAAAATCGTTGTCCCTGGATTTCTGTACAAACATTTTGTGGGGTTTTCAAGAGAAAATGGCCATTGATAGGTCTTGGTGTCATATGACCAATTGCATGGATAAATTATTCTGGTTGGCATTTGTTAACCCTCCATGGGCTGCTAAATGTAAAAAAATTGAAGAAATAGTCTGTTTTTGGATACCAGCAACATCAAATGGAAATGCCACAGGGAAACGTAACTTCTTTTACCGGACGCAAAACTGATAGGGAAACATTGATATTGATAGTAACCCATTCTACCGTTAATGAGGGGTTTTACCTAAACATTTTTTTTATCAAACCCAAACCGAGTCATTTGAGGCTACTATACTCACCTTTCTCATAACATCATAACATCAATGAAGGAACTTCAGTGAGGCAGTTAAAAACAATTCATCAGGCACTGTGGGGTCATGAAAAAACATGGAATCTGATCGGGAAAAGCCATGATTCTCCAGAATCATAAAGTCTAGTTAGGCTTTTCCCTCTGGAAAAGACTATTGTTTTTCTACGGATTATTTTTTTTTTTTTTTCTTTCCACACATTTTTGTCCGTACGATTCAGAAGCCATTTTCGAACCGATTTTCACACAATTTGGCACACGCATAGAGGGGCAAAAAATCTAAAAATATACCGAAGCGGAATTTTCGATTTAACCCTTATTGCGCCAGAATTGGCAAAAAACTGCCAAAATTGGCGGTTATCGGCACTTTCTCGAAACACGTCGTATAGATTGTTTTTAAACATTCATCATTGCTAGACCTGCCCATGACACGACCTTTGATACACACGACATACTAGGCGATGCATATGGTAACCCTCCACAGGCTGCCAAACATCGAAATTTTGATGAAATGGGCCGGTTTCAGACCCCCACAGCACCCAAACGATACCCGAGAGGTAAACATAACTTCTTTTATTGGAAGTGGAATTCACCGAGGATCATTTTTGTAATAATAAGGGTGTTCAAAAAACCAAGCGTTAACCCATTTTGGGCTGGTTAAACAGCAATACCCCCATAAAGCTCAAAAATTCATGTTTTTCGTGGATTTCTCTAAACGAGTCTTATAGATTTTTCAAGAAAAATTTGTCACTCCCAGGCCTTGGGGTGATAATAGAAGTTGCATGGACAAAATACTGCGGTGAGCAATTGTTAACCCTCCACGAGCTGCTAAAAGTCAAAATTGTGATAAAATGGGCTGTTTTTGGATGCCAACAGCACCCAATGGGTACGCCACAAAGAAAAGTGCCTTCCTTTATCGAGCGCACAATCTATACGCAAACATTTTCGTAAGTAGTAAGGGTATTCAAAAGTCGAAGTCTTAACCCATTTTGGACAGGCTAAAGAGAGAGACCCCTTAAAATCTTAAAATTCCCATTTTCTGTGGATTTCTCTAAAAACATTCTGTAGGTTTTCAAGAAAAATTGACTACTCGCAGGTCTTTGTGTGATATTACAAGTTGCATGGACAAAATATTCCGGTGAGCGTTTATTAACCTTCTAGAGGCTGCCAAGCAGCGTAATTTTGTTGAAATGGGCTGTTTTCGGACACGCACAGCACCCAATGTGTACCTGAGAAATAAACATAATCTCCTTTGTTGGAAGTGGAATTCATCGAGGGCCATTTCTGTAAGTAATAAGAGTATTCAAAAAACCAAGCGTTAACCCCTTTTGTGGTTGTCAATTGTGATACCCATCAAAAGCTTCAAAATTTGTTTTCCCTGGATTTCTTTACAAACATCTGGTAGAGTTTTCAAGAGAAAATGGCCACTGATAGGTCTTGGTGTCACATTACCAACTGATAGGATAAATTATTCCGGGTAGCATTTATTAACCCTGCATGGGCTGCTAAATGTGAAAATTTTGAAAAAATAGTCTGTTTTTGGACACCAACAACATCAAATGGGAATGCAACAGAGATGCATAACTTCTTTTACCGGACGCAAAATTGACAGGGAAACATTTTTGTAAGTAGTAAATGTATTCAAAAATCGAGGTCTTAACCCATTTTTGACTGGTTAAGGAGTTATACCCCTTAAAAGCTTAAAATTCCAGTTTTCTGCGGATTTCTCAAAAAAAATTTCAAGAGCAATTGACCATTCGCAGGTCTTCGAGTGACATTACAAGTTGCATGAACAAAATGTTTCTGTAAGCATTTGTTAACCCTCCAGGGGCTGCCAAGCATAGACATTTGGAGAAAATGGGCTGTTCTTGGGCAACCATAACACCAAATGTGTACCTACGAGATAAACATAACCTCCTTCATTGGAAGTGGAATACACCGTCGATCATTTCTGTAAGTAATGAAGATATTCACAAATCCAAGCATTAACCCTTTAGAGCTGGTTGCAGAGAGATACCCCTCAAAAGGTTAAAAATTCGTGTTATCTGAGGATTTCTTTAAAAACATCCCGTAGATTTTCAAGAAAAAATGGCCATTCTCAGATCTTAGTGTGACATTACAGACTGCATGTACAAAATATTCCTGGAAACATTTGTTAACCCTATGCAGGTTCTCAAACATCAAAATGTTGATAAAATGGGCTGTATTTGCATACCCACAGCACCCGAATTTGAGAGGAGAGATCAAAATAAGTGGAAGTAGAATTCACTGAGAATTATTTTTGGAAGTAATAAGAGTATTCAAAAAACAACACTTAACCCGTTTTGGGCTGGATAAACAATGATACCCATCAATAGCTTAAAATTCATGTTCTCCCGGGATTTCTCTGAAAACATCTTGTAGATTTTAAAGAAAAAATGGCCATTCGCAGTTCTTAGTGTGACATTACAAGTTGCATGAATGAATATTCCTGTTAGCACTTGTTAACCCTCTACAAGCTGCCAGACATCAATATTTTGGATGCATTTGAGATAAAATGGACCATTTTCAAATAGCCACAGCTCTACGTGGGTATGTGTCAAACAAACATAACTCCTTCTGTCGGTCATTAACTTGTTGGACGACGATATTGACATTAACCCACTCCACCGTTAATGATGGTTTTTAACTAAACAAATTTTTTATCAAACTGAGTCGTTTGAGACTGCTATACTCACCTTTCTCATAACATCAATGAAGGAACTTCAGTGAGACAGTTAAAAACAATTCATCAGACACTGTGGGGTCATGAAAAATCATGGAATCTCATCGGGAAAAGCCATGATTCTCCAGAATCATAAAGTCTAGTTTTTTTTGTGTTTTTTTTCCCCACACATTTTGTCCGTACGATTCGGAAGCCATTTTCGAACCGATTTTCACGACATTTTGCACACGCATAGAGGGGCACAAAATCTAAAAATGTACCGAAGCGGAATTTTCGATTTAACCCTTATTTCGTCAGAATTGGCAAAAAACTGCCAAAATTGGGGTTTATCGGCACTTTCTCGAAACACGTCTTGTAGATTTTTTTTGTACATTCGTCATTGCTAGACCTGTCTGTGACACGCCCTTTGATACACACGACATATCCGGCGATGCATATGGTAACCCCCCACAGGCTGCCAAACATTGGAATTTTGAGGGCCCCCACTACACCCAAACAATACACGAGAGATAAACATAACTTCATTTACTGGGAGTGGAATTCACCGAGGATCATTTTTGTCAGTAATAAGGGTGTTCAAAAAACCAAGCGTTAACCCTTTTGGGCTAGTTAAACTGCAATACCCCCATAAAGCTAAAAAAATCGTATTTTCCGTTGATTTCTCTAAACGAGTCTTGTAGATTTCCAAGAAAAAATTGTCACTCCCAGGCCCTGGTGTGACAATAGAAGTTGCATGGACAAAATACTGCGGTGAGCATTTGTTAACCCTCAACGGGCTGCTAAAAGTCAAAATTGTGATAAAATGGGCTGTTTTGGACACCAACAGCACCCACTTGGTGTACCACCGAGAAGGTTCCCTCTTTTATCGGACGCCAAATTGATAGGGAAACATTTTTGATAGTGTTAAGGGTATTCAAAAGTCGAAGTCTTAGCCCATTTTGGACTGGTTAAAGAGACATACCCCTTAAAAGCTTAAAATTCCCATTTTCTGTGGATTTCTTTAAAAGCAACTTGTAGGTTTTCAGGAAAAAATGACTATTCGCAGGTCTTTGTGTGACATTACAAGTTGCATGGACAAAATATACGGGTGATCGTTTATTAACCCTCTACAGGCTGCTAAGCATCGTAATTTTGTTGAAATAGGCTGTTTTCAGATGCGCACAGCACCCAATGCATACCCGAAAGATAAACGTAATCTACTTTGTTGGAAGTGGAATTCACCGAGGACCAAATTTGTTAGTAATAAGGGTATTCAAAGAGCCAAGCATTAACCCCTTTTGGGATGGTTAATAGCAATACCCATTAAAAGCTTAAAAAATCATGTTTTCCCTGAATTTCTTTACAAGCGTCTCGTAGGGTTTCAGTAGAAAATGGCCGTTGATAGCTCTTAGAGTCACATTACCAATTGCATGGATAAAATATTCAGATAAGCATTTGTTAACCCTCCATGGGCTGCTAAATGTCAAAATGTCGAAAAAATAGTCTGTTTTTGGACACCAACAATATCAAATGGGAATGCTGCAGAGAAACATAACTTCTTTTATCGGACGCAAAACTGATGGGGAAAATTTTTAGTAAGTTGTAAGGGTATTCAAAAATTGAGGTCTTAACCCATTTTCGCCCGGTTAAGGAGATGTACCCCTTAAAAGCTTAAAATTCCCATTTTCTGTGGATTTCTAAAAAAAAATCTAGTAAGTATTCAAGAGAAACTGACCATTTGCAGGTCTTGGAGTGACATTACAAGTTGCATGAACAAAAGATTCCGGTAAGCGTTTGTTAACCCTCCAGAGGAGCAAATTTTGAGAAAATGGGCTGTACTTGGCCACACATTACACCAAATGTGTACCTGCGAGATGAACATAACCACGTTCATTGGAAGGGGGATTCACCGAGGATCATTTTTGTAAGTAATGAAGGTATTCATAAAACCAAGCATTAACCCGTTTAGAACTGGTTACAGGGTGATACCCCTCAAAAGGTTAAAAATTCATGTTATCCGAGGATTTCTCTAATAACATCGCGTAGATTTTCAAGAAAAATTGGCCATTCTCAGATCTTAGTGTGAATTACAAGTTGCTTGTACAAAATATTCCAGTAAGCATTTGTTAACCCTATACTGGTTCTCGAACATCAAAATGTTGAAAAAGTGGGCTGTGTTTGCATACCCGCAGCACCCAAAGTTAAGAGGAGAAATCAACATAAGTGGAAGTAGAATTCACTGAGAATTATTTTTATAAGCAAAAAGCGTATTAAAAAAACAACCCTTATCCCGTTTTGGGCTGGATAAACAATTATACCCATCAATAGCTTAAAATTCATCTTCTCCCTGGATTTCTCTGAAAACATCTCGTAGATTTTTAACTAAAAATGGCCATTCACAGTTTTTGGTGTGCAATTACAAGTTGCATGAATAAATATTACTGTTAGCACTTGTTAACCCTTATAAGCTGCCAGACATCAATATTTTGGATACATTTGAGATAAAACGGACCATTTTCAAATAGATACAGCACTCAGTGGGTATGTGTCAAACAAACATAACTCCCTTTGTCGGTCATTAACTTGTTGGACGACGATATTGATATTAACCCTCTCCACCGTCAATGATGGTTTTTACCTAAACAATTTTTTTTTTATCAAACTGAGTCATTTAAGACTTCTATACTCACCTTTTTCATGACATCAATGAAGGAACTTCAGTGAGACAGTCAAAAACAATTCACCATACACTGTGGGGTCATGACAAATCATGGAATCTCATCGGGAAAAGCCATGATTCTCCAGAATCATAAAGTCTAGTGTTCTCCCTGGATTTCTCTGAAAACATCTCGTAGATTTTTAACTAAAAATGGCCATTCACAGTTTTTGGTGTGAAATTACAAGTTGCATGAATAAATATTCCTGTTAGAAATAGTTCAAAACCTTAACACGCTGCCAAACATCAATATTTTGGATACATTTGAGATAAAACGGACCATTTTCAAATAGATACAACACTCAGTGGTTATGTGTCAAACAAACATAACTCCTTGTGTCGGTCATTAACTTGTTGGACGACGATATTGATATTAACCCTCTCCACCGTCAATGATGGTTTTTACCTAAACAATTTTTTTTATCAAACTGAGTCATTTGAGACTTCTATACTCACCTTTTTCATGAAGGAACTTCAGTGAGACAGTCAAAAGCAATTCATCATACACTGTGGGGTCATGACAAATCATGGAATCTCATCGGGAAAAACCATGATTCTCCAGAATCATAAAGTCTAGTCTCTTCCTGAATCTTTCGTTGAGTCCATGTTGTTGTGGTTTGAGGTGTTGATAATTAGTCGCTAATTGCTTCCTGGTTGCTTCGTAGTAGTTCTCACTTCAGAGTTCAAACAATGAATCGTGGCGTGGCCAAAGCCCTGAGAGCTGAATGGATCCCGAATGGAATGGTTTAACGCGCCGAAGGCGCGCAAGCACGGTATGGGGAACAAGCCCCTTTCGACCCTCAGTGACTGTAAATGGCTAATTTCCACATGTCTACTCGTGTTGGAGGAACAGGTTCAGGTACTCGGCAGGTGTCACCGGTTGTGGCGTGATGGTCTCCTTGACTGATGTCGGTTGAACCCTCGGGTGAGGACCAGTGTGGGAGGTTGGGTCCTCTCACAAAGGTACTACCTCTCCCCGAGGGTGCAGTCGATCTGGATTTTCAGGCAAGTATAGTCTGCCACTTCGGAGATGATATTGAGTGATGGCCATCACTGGCAAGTATAATCTGCCTCAGGCTGTCTCTGTTTGGTAGGACGTCTTTGCAAGAAAACAACGACCCCTTTCGGGCACCACCAGAAAGAAGACCCGAACTTCCCTGGTTCGGGGGCAGGCCTGCATTGTAATCCTATTGGGTTGGGACAAGAGATGCGCAATACGCTTACAAAAAGGGGCAGAGGCGGGACGCAGGACCAACGCTCGCCTCCCTTAAAGCCTCGACCACTTTTAGGGATGGAGTGGAGGATGTTCTGGAACCATGGGGGTTACCGTTTCTATGACGGTTCGGCTGTCCATAGCGGTTATTGCGGTGCTGGTCAAAAAAAGCATCTTCCGTGTACCTGCTAAGGCAGAATTAGTTTTCATTAGAATATGTAAAAATAAAAAGATAACAATAGCACATTCTGTTTTAATTTGTGATCTAATCTTTAGCTGAGTCGGAGAAGGTAGCCCTTTCTGGTAGAAGGCCACAGTTGACCTGTTAATCTGCTTGTTAGATCACCTTCTTAATTAGCTTAAACATTATTTTATTTCAATACTGCATATAAATATACAAGGTATAGAACAGCATGCTGAGATACAGTATTAGAAAGTGGATTCAGCAGCAAGCCGAAGCTTATGTAAGCTGTCTCCTGCAATCAACAAATACATCAGACTTTCATGGCATGGAAGAGACTATGATTGAAACAAAATAATATGAAAGAGGAAAGAAGGTTGAAAGGTGGAGGGGTGGGGGTGTCTGGGGCAAAGGCAGCTGCTTCCTTTAATAAAGGGAGAGCACAAGAGGGGCGAGCACTGCAGGTGTGTTCAGTAAAATCTCTTGGAAGCAGTAATATAACTCTGTACTTTTTCAAAAATTAGGCTGTTTGCTTCCGCTGTGTATTCAGCATTTCCATTCAAGAGAATATCCGTTGCAATTGTGAATGGCAGTGTTGCTAGTGTGCGCTGTCTGCTCTCTACATAGAACGGACAATGCAACAAATAGTGAGCACTCGTTTCACGGGCTCCACATGAACAGTATGGGGAGTTTGATAAATGGTTTCTAAACAGATGATCGTTAAGATTGCTACAACACAAGCGAAGTCTACAATGGTTGGTCTGTGCCTTACGGTCTTTACTTCGTTTGAAGCAGTTTGGAACGAACAGTTTATTTCTATTTAGGAACGAGTTGAAATTTTGCAATGAACTATTTTCTCTGATGTGTGATGGCAGCGCATTCCATAATCGTGTTGTTGATGGCAAAAAGGATTCGTAATGATGCTGGGTTCGACAAAATGGGGCTGCGATGTCGGCGTTATGGCGTAGGCCGTAATCGTGGGACGCCGAAGATCGTGGCGGAATCAGCATGGATACATAAGCAGGGACCATCCTATGATACATTTTGAAATATTGTTTTAATTTGTGCTTCTCTCTTCTTGCTTTTAGAGTTTCCCATCCCGTTTCCAAATAAATAAGTTCCCTACTGGCGCTATGGGTTGTACCTGTTACGATCCTGGCAGCTTCCAACTGGATACGTTCCAGTTCGTCGGATTCGCCCTCAGCACAATTATCCCAAACTGTATCTGAATACTCAAGAACCGGCCTAATAAAAGTCAGATATATTGTTTCTAATGTTTTGCGATCAAATTTGTATTTATACTTTCTTAGAAGACCAATTCGCTTCCAAGCTTTGGAGGCTATTGCTTCAATGTGTTCTTTCCAGGAACCCTGACTGTTTAAATGTATACCAAGATGTGCATGACTACTTACTTCGGAAATGCTCTCGTTACGCATTTTCAGAGGGGGGTGACAATTTCTATCACTTTTTCGTGAAACTAATAGGGACTCAGTCTTTAATGGGTTGAAGTCAACAAGCCATTTATTGGACCAATCTTCGAGTTGTTTCAAGTCTTGGTTCAAAATATTAGCAGCCAAGTCTGGGTTCTCTATTATTAAGTAGATCGTTGTATCGTCGGCGAACAAGCGGATGTTACTTGAAATTTTTAGTCGAGTTGTTTCCGGATGATAACTTGATAGTGGTTCAACTCACATTCATTAAACTTCATACGTAGGTTGGTCTTGGTGGGAGGAAGAACCCTATTGATTTTGGACATGCTACGTCGAAGGTCAAGGTCACAGTGACCTTGAAAATAGTAAATCTTAAACAATTGGTTTCCGGATGATAACTTGATAATGGTTCAACTCACATTCATGAAACTTCATAGGTAGATTGGCCTTGGTGAGGGGAAGAACCCTATTGATTTTGGACTCGCTACGTCAAAGGTCAAGGTCACAGTGACCTTTAACATAGTATATCGCAACAATTGGTTTCCGGATGATAACTTGATAGTGGTTCAACCTAGAGTCATGAAACTTTATAGGTGTGTTGGCCTTGGTGCGAGGAAGAACCCTATTGATCTTGGACTCACCAGGTCAAAGGTCAAGGTCACAGTGACCTCGAACATAGTATATCGCCACAATTGGTTTCCGGATGATAACTTGATAGTGGTTCAACCTAGAGTCATGAAACTTCATAGGTGTGTTGGCCTTGGTGCGAGGAAGAACCCTATTGATCTTGGACTCACCAGGTCAAAGGTCAAGGTCACAGTGACCTTGAACATAGTATATCGCAACAATTGGTTTCCGGATGATAACTTGATAGTGGTTCAACCTAGAGTCATGAAACTTTACAGGCGTGATGGCCAGGGTGCGAGGAAGAACCCTATTGATGTTGGACTCACCAGGTCAAAGGTCAAGGTCACAGTGACCTTGAACATAGTATATCGCAACAATTGGTTTCCGGATGAGAACTTGATAGTGGTTCAACCTAGAGTCATGAAACTTCATAGGTGTGTTGGCCTTGGTGCGAGGAAGAACCCTATTGACCCTGGACTCGCCAGGTCAAAGGTCAAGGTCACAACTCGACATTGGATCGGTGATCCTGAGCGGGATTTTTTCAACTATATTGATGTATATGATGAACAGCAGGGGACCAAGAATCGATCCTTGGGGCACACCAGCTGAAACTGATTTCCATGAGGAGGCTTCGGAATCAATGACAACCCGCTGTTGGCGATTGCTCAGGTACGACTCAAACCACCGAAGCAGATTACCTATCACTCCGATTTGTTCCAACTTAAACAGAAGACCTTTATGCCAAACTTTGTCAAAGGCCTTGCTCACATCACAGAAGACAAGGCGGATTTCTTTACCTTCGTCAAGGGCACTACTGACAGTATTGTAAATTTCGGTAAGTTGTAATGTAGTCGAATCTTCGGGGGTAAAACCGGATTGGAATGGAGTAATCAAGGTGTTTGACTGCAGAAAAGCCAGAACTTGTTTGAATATAAATCTTTCGAACACCTTGCCAACACAGCTGAGCAACGATATAGGCCTATAGTTAGTGACTAGATTCGGATTCTCCTTTTTAAAAATTAGGGGTACATTAGCTCTTTTCCACTCAGTTGGAAAGTAACAATGGGAAAGGAAAAAATTGAACATTTCAGTAAGTGGTTTAGCGAGACCTAGTCTACATTCCTTGAGAATTTTCGGACTTATATTATCTGGACCACTTGCTTTAGAGCTTTTAAGAGTTTCTAGGACGTCCATAACTTCACTGGCCAATATACTAATGTTGTCGAGGGTCGGTCGGTTAGTGTTATGGACGCTCATGGGAAGAGAGGCGTTCGAGTCATCCACCTGGGAGATGGTACAAAAATAATCATTAAATGCTTCCGCCTTTTCGGTATTAGATATTAGATCACAGTTGTTATACTGAAGGACAGAGATGTCTTGTTTTGATTTACTCATCAGTTTACCGAGCGTTTTCCGCCAGTTAGCCGAGGAGGTTACTTCGTTGTTCAGGATGTTTTCAAGTTTCGTGAAATATTTTTCCTTTCACTTTTTAATTGCAGAGGTAGTTTGATTTCTCTTTTGCCGATATTTGAACCACGCTTGCGTCGTATTGACTTGCTTTGCATGTTTGTGAACACGTTTACGTTGGCGGATTATTTTTCTTATGTCGTTGTGAAACCATGCTGGCTCATTTTGCCTACATGTAACTAATTTGTTCGGGATATATTTTTAAACAACAGATTCGAGATAGTTCTGGAATTCACAAGTTACGGCGTCCTCGGAAGAGAAAGAGAGGATATTCTCCCAGTTCGTTTCCTGTAGTGTCTTGTTTAGACCAAAGTAGTCGCCTTGGTTAAACAACCACATGTGTCTTTTGTGTGCCTTGAGATCACCTTCCTTAGGGTGATAGTGAGTTTGTGGCGGGAGGGTAAGAGGTTTAGACACTAAACCACACCCGAGGGTGTTTGTTATGCCCTTCGCTGTTTTCGACCATATTTTAGATTTGAGTTTATTTTGGATCACGATTAAACACTGCAAATCCCACCTCCAGACGGGGAGGCCCAGCCCACACAAAACGCTCGTGCCTGGTATCGCGAGCGTCCCGTGTGGGCCAAGCCTCCAGGCCGGAAATGAGATTTACAGTATCCAATCGTGATGTAGTTTTAGTTGAGTCGGTGAAGGCAGCCTTTTCTGGTAGGCCACAGTTAGGCTGTTTTTCTGCCTGTTTATTCACCTTCTCGTTCCCTATTTATTTCGTTTTTTAACAATATTTAATCCTGATGTAGTTTTAGTTGAGTCGGTGAAGGCAGCCCTTTCTGGTAGAAGGCCACAGTTAAGCTGTTTTTCTGCCTGTTAGTTCACCTTCTCGTTCCCTAGTTTTTTTTTTCCAGCGGTCTTAGTTTTGGTTGCAATTTTTGGGCTTTTGACGGCTTTTGCAAATGGCTCCAAGTTTCGAGATCAGTTCGCTGTCGGCTAACCGGTCATGATTTTTCGCGGCCAGGGTGGCTAGGCGGTCTTTAATGGTGGGGATATCGGCCCTCTCGGGGAGTGTTTTGATGGGTGTGTCCCATGGGGCGCGGAGGGCAACTCGAAGCGCGTGATTTTGGACCTTCTGGAGTTTTCCCATATTAGTTTGGTTGAGGTCAGTTAGTATGATTGCCCCGTATTCGAGTACTGGGCGCACAAAGGCTTTGTATAGTTTGAGTAGGGTGGACTGGTTGGCTCCCCATGAAGTTCCTTCAAGCATTTTCAGTAAGTTAATGCGTTTGGTGGCTTTTTTCGCGATGCCATCGGTATGTTTGTTGAAGGACAGTTTTTGATCAATGGTGATGCCTATCAATTTCGCTTCTTTGCATTCTGGGAGGGTTTAATCCATAAGTTTTAGGTCAAAATCCCGTTTACTTATCTTGCGATTAAAAGTGATGCGTTGTGTTTTATTGGCGTTTAGCCTAATTCTCCATTTGGCACACCATTGTTCTAGGTCATCGAGAGCGCGTTGCATGGGTTTTTGGAGCAGATTGGCCGTATTAGTCCCAGAGGCCCTTATCATCCGCGAATTGGGAGACTTGAACACGATCTTCAGAGGAGTTAAGGTCGTTTACATAGAAGATGTAAATGAGGGAGCTTAGGACGGATCCTTGGGGGATGCCTGTTTCAAGGGGGACACTGTCAGACATTTCATTGTTCACTCTGACTTTAATTTCGCGATCATTTAAGAAAGAGGATAGTAATCTGAGCAATTTCTTGGGGAGTTTCATTTTTGATAATTTGTGGCGCATTCCATTGTGCCAAACGGAGTCAAATGCTTTTTCGACGTCTAACAGGACTGCTGCGCCTATTTGCTGATTGCTAATCACGGTTTTCTTTTGGGTGACTAGTCGGTAGACATGTTCGATGCCTTCTTTACGGTTTCTATAGGCTCTTTGCCACTTATTGAAAAAATTGTTGTCTTCATGGTGCTCCCTAAACCGATTGGTAAGGATTCGTTCGAATGTCTTACCAATGCAGCTGAGTAGGCTGATTGGGCGGTAGCTGGCTGGATCGGAGGGGTCTTTGTCAGGTTTGGTATCATGACACCGATGGCTTTTTTCCAACATTTGGGAAAGTAGCCATGGGTGAGGCATGCGTTGAACAGTTTGTTTAATTTTTCGATTTGGGAGTTTGGGCTTTGTTTAAGAATTTTGTAGCTCACTTCGTCTTCGCCGGAGGAGGACGAATTTTTGCATTTTTTAATGACGTTGATGATTTCGTCATCGGTGATAGGGGTGACGAGGTCATGTTCATCCCCGTCTTCTGGCTCGTTATCGAATTTGGGGTCACGGTAGGTTTCAGGGTGTTCATTGATGAAGTCATCAATCGCGTTTATGACAGCGTCATCGTTGCCCGCGCCTTGATACGGGCGATGCGTTTTTCTTAGGAGGTCTGCAAAAGTGTCGGCCTTGTCTTTGTCGGTGCGCGTGAAGGAACAGTCTTCCCTTATAAGAGGTTTGGCAGCGGCTTTTCCGCCCTTGTTTTTTGGCCCAGTTAGGATTTTGAAAGAGTCCCAGAATTTTTTAGCATCTTGGACCCCGTTTACATTGGCTGTTACCTTTTCCCAGTTGGCTTGTTTTTCAGCTTTGAGGGCTACCTTGACTTCGCCATGAAGGCGGTTGTATGTTTTTTTTTTGAGGTCAGCTTTCTTGCAGGGGTAAGTTTCGTTTTTAAGAGCGCGAAGAGCTTTCCGTTTGGTTTTGATTAGTGAGAGTGTGTCGCCCGAGATAGTATTTCTCCAGGGGCGCACTTCTTTTGGGCATATTTCATTCAGAGTTGAGTTAATGATTTTCTCTATGCCCTCGCACTGGGTTTCGAGTTCCGCTGCATTGGATGGGGGATGGGTGTTTGTGAGTTTGACATCGATGATGTCGCGGTAGAGGTTCCAATTAATTTTTCTAAAATTTCTGCGGAGAGTGGGGGGGGGGGGGGGGGGTACCTGAGTGGGCCGTTTCCTAGCTGCAGCGAGGCATGGACCGGGAGGTGATCGCTGCCTAAGTCATCATCGCCGACCCAGTGGTCATCGATGTGGTTTATCGGCGTCACTGGCGATAATTAGATCGAGGATATCAGATGAAAATAGTGGTTTGTTTCTGATATAGGTTGCTGAGTTGTCTTTCATGACCACATGAAGGTTATGTTTTTTGTAATTTCGAGGAGGGCTTCACCGTTCGGGCTGGTTTTGTTGCAGCCAAAGTACAGGTGTTTGGCATTGAAGTCGCCGAGGAAAATGCAGTGTTGGTATTTCCTCGTAAAGAATTCAAAGACAGTGTCAAACAATTTTGCTTGGGTCGTTACAATAACAAACAATTGCGATGTTTTTATTGTCGACTGTGATTTCAGTTGCAATCACCTCTGCATCGAGGTGATCAGTTTTCATGGTTTTAATTTTGATGTTCTGCTTTATTAGAAGAGCAACACCGCTACCTTTAGTGATTTGTCGGTCTCTTCTAAAACTGCTGAACCTACTTATTGAGAAATTTCTACTGGGGTAAAGCCAACTTTCGCAGATACAGATTATGTCTATATCTTCGAAGTATCGGCTCATTTGAAGTTTTTTATTATTAACGCTTCTAGCGTTCCACACGGCTATTTGTAACTTATTCATGATGGGGTTGAATTTAAGTTGCGGTGTTTTGTTAGTGATAATTGATGGCTTTAATCAAAGCCGCAATTAATGTTAATTAGAGATTCCGAGATTTGAGTTTTAAATAGCCGGGACGCTGATCAGCTGACATCTTGACAGATGTCAGATTGGTTTTGACATGTTTATTCAATACCGAGTAGAGTGCGCCTGCGACTAGGGAGCAAATAGTGTGGGGAGAAGAGGCGTTGTTAGGTTTAATTAGGTTTAGTTTTTTAAGTTCGATGTTTGTCTTTACTTTTTTATAATGGGGACACCCGCGATAGTTACTTGTATGTTCTCCTTTACAGTTGGGACAAGAGGGGGAATCCAATCTGCATGACTTGGTTAGGTGTTCCCCTCCACATCTCATGCATGTTAGAGTCCTTTACATTTATTGGCTATATGCCCAAACTTCTGACATTTGTGGCACTGTGCCGGAGGAGTGCTACTTCTATACTCCTCCGCTGCATGCCACCTGCCATTAATATTAACCCCATTAGCTAAAATTTTTACTTTTGTTTCCTTACTGGGGCATGTGACTTTGAGTTTCCAAGTTACCTGAGCGGTGGCCTTTGACACGAATCTATCCCATTTGCAGTTTTCTACCCCTTGACTTATGAGCTCCTTGGGCGTGTCAGGGTGAACCCTGGTGATAACTAATGTGGATACAAGGGGGCTGATGCCATTGGGATGTTTCTTATTATTCTCAGGGTTAGCTTTTTTACTGGGGACGGGTGGGTTCCGCCTCCCCCTGTTACTGTTGGTTAATCGATGAGTATTATTTAGTTGGTCAATGCTGTTGGACACTACCGTACTCCAAGGTTTCTCCATGAGAGGTGGGATACTGGATTCTGAGATACTGGAGGTAGTATTGGAGCCAGAACCGGTTGCTGGGGGGAGGAGAGGCATTTCCTCACTTTTTTGGTCTTTCTGTCGACCGTGTGGATAAATCCCTCCTCATCCACTAACTCCTGTGTTTCCACCTCAGGATCTAGGCTTAGTTTTGTTCTCTTGTTGGGAGTTTTGGCTGCTTGGCTCTGTCATTCAAGTCCTGCTGGGAGGCCAGCATTTCTATTATGTCCTTGTCTGGACAGAAAGCCTTACTGTTTAGGGGATCCGCAGGATCCAATGGAACCGTCTCAGCTGTGATCTCTGATGGTGCTTGGGTGCCCATTGCACCCCCATTCAGAGACCCTTTGTGCCCTCCCGCCACCTCGGCATATGTTTTGTGCCCCGGGACACCTGTGACTTCTTTCACATCTACCTGATTTTCTTTGGTAGAGGTAGTTGAAATCTGAGTTGCAGGAACTTTGTGGACCTCAGCCACCACCTGAATCTCCCTGACAGGTGAGACAGGTGATTGTGGTGAAAGTTCCCCTGATAAAATCCCTGATGACCGCATCCTTCTCTTCAATTTTGGCTTCCTTTTCCTCAATTTTTTTTGTTAGGTGTGTTATCTGATTTTCTAGGTCTTTGAGCACCCCCATGAACTGGGCTGGGGAAATAGCCCTCGCATTCTGAACTGGACGCATCTATCATTCTGTCACCCCCTAAACCTGAGCTATTGTTAGTAATAAAGCTCGGACTTACCTTGATCTCTTGTCCTGACATTCTCCTGGCTGCATTTTCTTTGTCCCTCTTTTCTTTGTTCCTATCATTATTCTTCTCTCTTCTCCTCTCCTGTGTGCTGAAGGTGGTTTTCTTCATATGTGATGGCATTAAGTTTGAAGACTAGAAAAAGCAAACAGTTTGTGTTAAGTTTTGACTCTTTTTGTAACTCAGAATATGATGAAAATCACTTTTCTGTAGTTAATAAGTTTGCTCTTGCTGTCCGATGTCCGATGACTGAATGAGGATGTGGGTCATGGATGGAATGGTTTAACGCGCCGAAGGCGCGCAGGGACGGTATGGGAAACAAGCCCCGTTCGACCCTCATTGACAGTAAATAACTAATTTCCACATGTCTACTCGTGTTGAAGGAGGAACAGGTTCAGGTACTCGGCAGGTGTCACCGGTTGCGACGTGATGGTCTCTTTGACTGAAGTCGGTTGAACCCTCGGGTGAGGACCAGTCTGAGAGGTTGGGTCCTCTCACAAAGGTACTACCTCTCCCCGAGGGTGCAGTCGATCAGGATTTTCGGGCAAGTATAGTCTGCCACTTCGAGGATGATTATGAGTGATGGCCATCACTGGCAAGTATAATCTGCCTCAGACTGTCTCTGTTTGGTTGGACTCTTTGAAGGAAAACAACAACGACCCCTTTCGGGGACCACCAAGAAGAAGAAGACCCGAAATTCCCTGGTTCGGGGGCAGGCCTGCATTTGTACTTCTATTGGGTTGTGACAAAAAGATGCGCAATGCGCTTACAAAAAGGGGCAGAGGCGGGACGCAGGACCAACGCTCGCCTCCCCTAAAGTGGTCGACCACTTTTAGGGATGGAGCGGAGGATATACAGGAACCATGGGGGTTACCGTTTCTGTAACGGTTGGACTGTCCGTAGCGGTTATTGGGGTGCTGGTCAAAAAACATCTTCTGTGTACATGCTTAAAAGAAGGCAGAATTAGTTTTCATTAGAATAAGAGATAAAAGTAGCACATTATGTTTTAATTATGATCACAGTTAAGCTGCTGATCAGCCTGTTAGATCACCTTCATAGGGTGATAGTGAGTTTGTAGCGGGAGGGTAACAGGTTTAGACACTAAACCACACCCGAGGGTGTTTCTGTTATGCCCTTCGCTGGTTTCGACCATATTTAGATTAAATTGAGTTTATTTAGGGTCACGAGTTTGGGCAGGGTAGTCTGGTTCCGCGCATTGTAGCATGCTTGGAGCAGGACATGTCGTACTGTGGGGTTGCAGTAGATTTACTGACAGTGGCTTGGCCTACCTACCCTTCTCCTTTGTTCCCCGTGTTGTTTATGCGCGCTGACTGTTTTTCGAGCGGTCTCAATTTTGATTGCAATTTTGGGGCTTTTGTCGGCTTTCGCAAATGGTTCCAAGTTCGGAGATTAGTTCGCTGTCGGCTAACCGGTCTTGATTTTTCGCGGCCAGGGTGGCTAGGCGGCCTTTAAAGGTGGGGATATCGGCCCTGTCGTGGAGTGTTTTGATGGGTGTGTCCCATGGGGCGCGGAGGGCAACTCTAAGCGCGTGATTTTGGACCTTCTGGAGTTTTCCCATATTAGTTTGGTTGAGGTCAGTTAGTATGATCGCACCGTATTCTAGTACTGGGCGCACAAAGGCTTTGTACAGTTTGAGTAGGGTAGACTGGTTGCCCCCCCCCCCCCCCCCCCCCCCCCCCCCATGAAGTACCCTTAAGCATTTTCAGTAAGTTAATGCGTTTGGTAGCTTTTTTCGCCATGTCGTCGGTATGTTTCTTGAAGGACAGTTTTTGATCAATGGTGATGCCCAGGAATTTCGCTTCTTTGCATTCCGGGAGGGTGTTATCCATAAGTTTTAAGTCAAAATCCCGTTTAGTTATCTTGCGAGTAAAGGTGATTCGTTGGGTTTTATTGGCGTTTAGCTTAATTCTCCATTTGGCGCACCATTTGAACGCGATCTTCGGAGAAGCTAAGGTCATTTACGAAGAAGATATACAGGAGGGGGCTTAGGACGGAACCTTGGGGGTGCCTGCTTCGAGGGGGACACTGTCGGACATTTCATTGTTCACTCTAACTTTAATTTCGCGGTCATTTAAGAAAGAGGATAGTAATCTGAGCAGTTTCACAGGGAGTCTCATTTGTGATAATTTGTGGCGCATTCCATTGTGCCAAACAGAGTCGAATGCTTTTTCGACGTCTAACAGGGCTGCCGCGCCTATTTGCTGATTGTTGATAGCTGTTTTCATTTGGGTGACTAGTCGGCAGACATGTTCGATGCCTTCTTTACGGTTTCTGTAGGCTCTTTGCCATTTATCGAAGAAGTCGATGTCTTCAAGGTGCCCCCTGAACCGATTGGTACGGATTCGTTCGAATGTCTTACCAATGCAGCTGAGCAGGCTGATTGGGCGGGAGCTGGCTGGGTCAGAAGCGTCCTTGTCGGGTTTTGCTATCATGACACCGATGGCTTTTTTCCAGCATTTGGGAAAGTAGCCATGGGTGAGGCACGCGTTGAATAGTTCGTTTAGTTTTTCGATTAGGGAGTTTGGGCTTTGTTTTAGAATTTTGTAGCTTACCTCGTCTTCGCCGGGAGAGGAGGAGGTTTTGCATTTTTTTATGACATTAATGATTTCGTCATTGGTGATGGGGGTGACAAGGTCATCATCGTCCCCGTCTTCTGGCTCGTTATCGAAATGGGGGTCGCGGTAGATTTCAGGGTGTTCATTGATGAAGTCATCAATCGCATTGATGACGGCGTCATCATTGCCCGTGCCGTGATACGGGCGATGCGTTTTTCTTAGGAGGTCGGCAAAAGTGTCGGCCTTCTCTTTGTCGGTGTGTGTGTGAGAGCCGTCTTCCTCCTTAAGAGGTTTAGCTGCGGCTTTACCGCCCTTGTTTTTTTTTGCCTAGTAAGAATTTTGAAAGAGTCCCAGAATTTTTTAGCATCTTGGGTCCCAGTTTAGGTTGGCTGTTGCCTTTTCCCAGCTGGCTTGTTTTTCAGCTTTGAGGGCTTCTTTGACTTCGCCGTGAAGACGGTTGTATGTTTTTTTGAGTTCAGATTTCTTTCTGGGTTCAGTTTCTTTGAGCGCGCGAAGAGCTTTCCTTTTAGATTTGATAAGTGACAGAGTCTCGCCCGAGATAGTATTTCTCCAGGGGCGTACTTACTCTTTCGGGCATATTTCGTTTAAGGTTGAGTTAATGGTTTTCTCTGTGCTCACGCATTGGGTTTCTAGTTCCGCTGCATTGGATGGAGGGGGGGGGGGGGGGAGTTAGTGAGTTTGACATCAATGATGTCGCGGTAGAGGTTCCAATTAATTTTCCTGAAGTTTCTGCAGAGAGTGTGTGTGGGGGGGGGGGGGGGGGGTACCTGAGTGGGCCATTTTCTAACTGCAGGGAGGCATGGACCGGGAGGTGGTCGCTGCCTTAGTCATCGTCGCCGACCCAGTGGTCGTCGATGTGGTTTATCAGGGAGTCACTGGCGATAATTAGATCAAGGATTTCGGATGAAAACAATGGGTTGTTACTGATATAAGTTGCTGAGCTGTCATTCATAATCACATGAAGGTTATGCTTTTTGTGATTTCACGAAGGGCTTCACCGTTGGGTGAAGTTTTATTGCAGCCAAAGTACAGGTGTTTGGCATTGAAGTCGCCGAGAAAAATGCAGTGTTTGTATTTCCTCGTGAAGAATTCAAAGACAGTGTTAGAAACAATTTTGCTTGGGTCGTTATAATAACAAACAATCGCGATGTTTTTATTGTCAACAGTGATTTCAGCAGCAATCACCTCTGCATCGAGGTGATCAGTTTTTATGGTTTTGGTTTTGATGTTCTGCTTAATTAGAAGAGCGACGCCTCCACCTTGGGTGGTTAGTCGGTCTCGTCTAATAGTGCTGAACCCGCTTATTGAGAAATATTTGCTGGGTTGAAGCCAACTTTCACAGATGCAGACAATGTCTGTACCTTCGAAGTATCTGCTCATTTGAAGCTTCTTATTGTTAACGCTTCTAGCGTTCCACACGGCTATTTGTAATTTATTCATGATGGGCGTTAAGTTATTGCGGTCTTTTTGTTACTCATGGAGAGTGGCTTTAGTTGATGTTGATGGCGGCTTTAATTAGTGTTTCTGATATTTGGGTTTTGAATAACTTAGAGGCTGAACGGCTGACATCCTGACAGATGTCAGACAGGTTGGTGTTGTTGACATGTTTATTTAGGACGGAGTAGAGTGTTCCCGCGACGAGGGAGCATATTGTATGGGGTGAAGAGGCGTTGTCGGTTTTTTTTAAGTTAAGGTTTTTCAGTTCTATATTTGTTTTAACCTTTTTGAAGTGGGGGCAACCCTGGTAGTTGCTGATGTGGGGATCTTTACAATTGGGGCATGAGGGGGGTTTTGTCTTGCATGCCTTGGTGAGATGGTTTTCTCCGCATTTCATGCAGGTCAAGGCCCCCCTGCATTTGTTGGCAACGTGTCCAAACTTTTGGCATTTGTGACATTGCACAGGAGGGGGAGTGGATCGGTACTCCTCCGCCATGTGCTTTCTACCGTTAATGGTGACCCCATTGGTTAGTATTCTCTTTTTCATTTCGGGGTCAGGGAAAGTAACTTTTATCTTCCATGTACTGCTGCCAGTTGCTTTCGACGTAAACCGCTCCCATTTGCAGCTTTGGACACCCTTAGTGATGGCTTCCGCGGGTGTATCAGGGTGAACCCTTGTAACTACAACAAAGCAAGGCAATACTTTTTATTTTTGAGTGGTATGAGCCGGGTTACCCCCTTTCTTCCTAGCGTCTCTTATTTGTCTTAGGCCGCCAGCGTTCCTTTTGACCGCCGCGGAGAAGCTCATTTCCATGAGTGAGGTTGGCAGTGGCGCTTTACTGGGCGTTGACTGAGTTGGCTGGCCTTGTGTCTTAGGTAATTCAGGTGGTGTGTTAGAGAGGCTGGAGACACTATTGGTATCAATTGCATTATTTGTTTCAGTACCAATATTGGAATGGTCTGGAACTGGGGCAGAGTCAGAACCAGAAGAGCACGGGTGAGGAATTAAGCTCCTACATCTCTTGATTTTCCGTACAATCATGGTGTTGAAGCCCTCCTCGTTCGTGATCTCCTGCAGCTCTGTGTCTGAGTCTGCGTTGTCCCTGTTTAATTTTCTTTTTTGGGGAGTTTTACTCTGAGTGAGGACTCGACTATCAGTATCCTTGTTGGAGGGGGTTTCCTATCAGGTAGGCTGATCTCATTTTGGTCTTCAAGGCTGTTATTGAACATTTCCGACAGTTGTTTGTCAGGATTGAAGCTTTTGGCATTTAGAGGGTCCTTCGGATCCTTAGGGGAGAGGCTCCTGTTGATTGTCTTACTCCCAGCAGCCCTAGCAACCTTCGCATACGATCTCGGGCTTATGCCCTCCACCGATGCGGAGATTGCTGGGGTTGCTGAGTTGCTGGATTTTTCAGCTGTGCAGCTACTGTTATTTTCTATGGCGTACCTGTCATTTGTTTTTATGGCAGAGGAGTTATTGCCACTGCCTGAGAGTGGGGAGTGGAGTGGGTATACATCCACCACCACCTGAATCTCCCTTGGAGGAGAGCCAGGTGTGAGTGGAACTACTTCCGAGGCAGTATTAGGCATACTGCTCGGAACATCAAGCCTGGTTGCTGCGACTAGACTGAGCCTAGCTATTTCCGCATCTTTGGCCGCGATATCCTTCCTAAGACCTTCTAATTGTGCACATAAGGTGTTAACAGTTTGGGTTAGAGTGGCAATCTGCGCCACTAGACTGGGTCCCTCCCTAGATTCTATATCAGAAAATCCACTAACCTTTCCAGTAGAGGCTCTCCTAGCTGCTCTTTCTCTTTCTCTTCTGGATTTTCTGTCGTCCTTCTTTTCTTCCCTCTTTCTATCCTTGATAGTAGCTGCTGTGGCCGTGGCCGGATGCTTGTAATTTTGAGACATTTTTCTGTAGCAAGGTACTAGTTTTGTAGACAAAGCGTATAGTGTTTTAGTTTAACTCTTTTTAACCGAAATATGATGAAAATCACATTCTCGGAGGAATGACTTGTCTAATAACTTGTACTTCGCTCGGTGGTGAGTGGCGATTGGGGTAAATGATGTGGGTCGAAAGGAATGATTTCGCGCGCCGAAGGCGCGCAGGGATGGTATGGAGGACAAGCCCCTTTCGACCCTCGTTGACTGTAGCTGATTCGTTCTCACATGTCTAGTCGTGTTGGAGGAACTGCTTCGGGTACTCGGCCGGTGTCACCAGTTGCGTCGTGATGGTCTCTTGTCTGATGTCGGTTAAACCCTCGGGTGAGGACCAGTGTGAGAGGTTGGGTCCTCTCACAAAGATACTACCTCTCCCCGAGTGTGCAGTCGATCTGGATTTTCCGGCAAGTATAGTCTGCCGCTTCGAGGATGATTATGAGTGATGGCCATCACTGGCAAGTATAATCTGCCTCAGGCTGTCTGTCTGGTTGGACTCTTTGGACGAAAACAACAACGACCCCTTTCGGAGACCACCAAGAAGAAGACCCGAACTTCCCTGGTTCGGGGGCAGGCCTGCATTGCAATCCTATTGGGTTGGGACAAAAAGATGCACAATGCGCTTACAAAAAGGGGCAGAGGCGGGACGCAGGACCAACGCTCGCCTCCCTTAAAATGGTTGGCCACTTTTAGGGATGGCGCGGAGGATGTTCAGGAACCGTGGGGTGACTGTTTTCATAACAGTTAGACTGTCTGTAGCGGTTATTGGGGTGCTGGTAAAAAAAAAACCCAAAACCATCTGTGTACCTGCTAAAAAGAAGGTAGAATTAGTTTTCATTAGAGTATGTAAACTGTAAAGATAAAAGTAGCACCTCTTTAGTTGCGTGTCCTTGTGGTATCTGCTGTGTGTGTGTGTGGGGGGTGGGGGGGGGGGAGAGTATGAAATTCACGAATCTTAACATTCGTAAGAGCAGTAACAAACTCTCGTGTGGTATTGTGCTGTGTGTGTGCTTGTCGCTATGGGGGAGAGTATGAAATGCACGAATCTTTACATTCGTAAGAGCAGTAACATACTCTCGTGCTTGGGACCCCAATCGTTCTTTATTATTTAGTTTTTATAACCGTATTTATTCCTGATGTAACTTTTAGATGAGTCGGTGAGGGCAGCCCTTTCTGGTAGAAGGCCACAGTTAAGCTGTTTTTCTACCTGTTGGTTCACCTTGTCATTCCCCAGTTTTTATTCGAGCGGTCTTAGTTTTGGTTACAATTTTTGGGCTTTTGTCGGCTTTCGCAAATTACTCCAAGTTCGGAGATTAGTTCGCTGTCGGCTAACCGGTCATGATTTTTCGCGGCCAGGGTGGCTAGGCGGTCTTTGACGGTGGATATATCGGCCCTGTCGTGGAGTGTTTTGATGAGTGTGTCCCATGGAGCACGTAGGGCAACTCTAAACGCGTGATTTTGGACCCTCTGGAGTTTACCCATATTAGTTTGGTTGAGGTCAGTTAGTATGATTGCACCGTATTCGAGTACTGGGCGCACAAAGGTTTTGTATAGTTTGAGTAGGGTGGACTGGTTGGCTCTCTATGAAGTTCCCTTAAGCATTTTCAGTAAGTTAATTCGTTTGGTAGCTTTTTTCGCCATGTCGTCGGTATGTTTGTTGAAGGACAGTTTTGGATCAATGGTGATGCCCAGGAAATTCGCTTCTTTGCATTCTGGGAGGATGTTATCCATAAGTTTTAGGTCAAAATCCCGTTTAGTTGTCTTGCGAGTAAAGGTGATTCGTTGGGTTTTATTGGCGTTTAGATTTATTCTCCATTTGGCACACCATTGTTCTAGGTCATCGAGAGCGCGTTGCAGAGGTTTTTGGAGTAGATAGGCCGTGCTATTAGAGTCCCAGAGGCCCTTATCGTCCGCGAATTGTGAGACTTGAACTCAATCCTCGGTGAATTTAAGATCGTTGACGTAGATGATGTACAGGAGGGGGCTGAGGACAGACCCTTGGGGAGTGCCTGCTTCTAGGGGGACACTGTCGGACATTTCGTTGTTAACTCTGACTTTAATTTCGCGATCATTTAGGAAGGAGGAGAGTAGTCTAAGTAGTTTCATTGGGAGTTTCATTTTAGATAATTTGAGGCGTATTCCGTTGTGCCATACAGAGTCGAATGCTTTTTCGACGTCAAGCAGAACAGCCGCGCCTATTTGTTGATTTTTGATGGCGGTTTTCATTTGGGTTACTAGTCGGTATACATGCTCGATGCCTTCTTTACGGTTTCTATAGGCTCTTTGCCATTTATTGAAAAAACTCGTTGTCTTCGAGGTGCCACCTCAGTCGATTGGTAAGGATTCGTTCGAATACCTTGCCAATGCAACTGATGAGGCTGATTGGGCGGTAACCGGTCGGATCGGAGAGGTCTTTGTCAGGTTTTGGTATCATGACACCGATGGCTTTTTTCCAACATTTGGGAAAGTAGCCATGGGTGAGACAAGCGTTGAACAGTTTTAGTTTTTCGATTAGGGAATTTGGGCTTTGTTTAAGAATTATGTAGCTCACTTCGTCTTCTCCGGGTGAGGACGAATTTTTGCATTTTTTAATGACGTTGATGATTTCGTCATTGGTGATGGGGGTGACGAGGTCATCGTCGTCCCCGTCTTCTGGCTCATTATCGAATTTGGGGGCACGGTAGATATTAGGGTGTTCGTTGATGAAATCGTCAATTGCGTTTATGACTGTGTCATCATTGCCCGATCCTTGATAAGGGCGATGCGTTTTTCTCAGAAGGTCGGCAAAAGTGTCGGCCTTGTCTTTGTCGGTGCGCGTAAAGGAACCGTCTTCCCTTTTAAGAGGTTTAGCAGCGGCTTTGCCGCCTTTGTTCTTTTGCCCCGTTAGGATTTTGAAAGAGTCCCAGAATTTTTTAGCATCTTGGACCCCATTTAGGTTGGATGTTACCTTTTCCCAGTTGGCTTGTTTTTCAGCTTTGAGGGCTTCCTTGACTTCGCCATGAAGGCGGTTATATGTTTTTTTGAGGTCAGCTTTCTTACCGGGGTCAATTTCGGCTTTAAGAGCGCGAAGAACTTTCCTTTTAGTTTTGATTAGTGACAGTGTGTCGCCCGAGATGGTATTTCTCCAGGGGCGTACTTCTTCTTTTGGGCATATTTCGTTTAGGGTTGAGTTAATGATTTTCTCTATGCCCTCGCATTGGGTTTCGAGTTCCGCTGCATTGGATGACAGGGTGTTTGTGAGTTTGACATCGATGATGTCACGACAGAGGTTCCAATTAATTTTTCTAAAATTTCTGCGGAGAGTGGGGCGGGGGGGGGGGGGGGGGGGGCTGAGTGGGCCATTTCCTTGCTGCAGCGAGGCATGGACCGGGAGGTGATCGCTACCTAAGTCGTCATCGCCGACCCAGTGGTCATCGGTGTGATTTATCAGGGAGTCACGGGCGATAATTAGATCAAGGATCTCTGATGAGAATAATGGGTTATTACTGATATAAGTTGCGGAGCTGTAATTCATAACCACATGAAGGTTAAGGATGTGGGTCTGGTCCATGGTTTCCGGCGCGCCGAAGGCGCGCCAGGGGCGTCCTGGGTTCCCGAAGGGAACCCTTTCGACCCTTTTTGACTTTTTTGTTATCATTTCATTCATGCCACCGAGAAAGAAGCAAAGGAGCCAAGGAGGACGCCAAGACCCAGAAAGTCGTTGTGGAGTTCTGTGGAGTTCGTTCTTGTTCTCTGTTGTTGTCCCGTCAGCTGTCATTAGCAAGTATAATTAGCTTCGAGCTTCTGGGGTTGGGTCCGTCTTATAAGCCTTCATCGACAAGTATAGTCTGTCTCAGGTCGAGTACACATCCAGTAAATAGTTTTCCAGCCACGAACGCACAAGAGACTAAAACTAAAACGGCCCTTTGCAGGGTCACCACCAAAAGAGTCAAACATCGCCCGTTTGACTAGAGGCCCTGCATATTATTAATCCATAGCGGTTAGCGGGATGGGACAAAAAACAGGACAGAAGAAGAGCTTTAAGTTGGCGTGGGGTAGGGGGGGTTGCAGGATCGACGACACTTGCATCCTTGAGGGTGGTCGACCACCCTGTGGGATGAAGTGAAGGATGAGTAAATCCGTATCGGTTAATATTCCATAGCGGTTATTGATCCGTAGCGTTTAGTGTTCTCCATAACGGTTACCAAACAGCAGATTTTACTTTCTGTAGCTGTTAGTTTCTCCATAACGGTTACCTGGAAAGAAGATAAAAAAAAAAAAAAACTAAAGAGCGGGTGTTTGTGTGTTTTTCTCTGTGTGTTTGCGTGGTTGTTGGGTGATTGTACTTCTGTTGACTGTTGTTGGAGCTGTAGTATGCTTGGTTTCCACATGCCAGAGCGTCTCCCTGAGTCCGATGCCAACCGTAGGGTCGCGGTTGGTACCCCTGACATGTTTCGACTTTGCCACTTGCCCTCCGTTGTGTATGCGTGATTGTTGGGTCAGAGTTGGTGTTCGTAGTCGTCTATATTGGACGTTGGAATTTTGAGTGGTTCGACCTCCCTGTGACAGCACGTCTCCCTGAGTCCGTGTCCAACCGTAGGGCCGCGGTGGCAACTACTGACATGGGGAGGTCTGGCCACTCGCTGTCCCTTATGTGTGCGTGATTGTTTTGTTAGTGGTGTTGTCGGCTGTTCTTTGAGAGGGTGGTGGGGATGGCGGATGGGATGGGGAGGTGGGGTCCTCTGTGGCTGGCATGGGGGGAGGGGGTTGAGGTGTTTTTTCTTTTATTTATTTTGTTTATTTTGCGGGGCTTGAAGTTAAGGCGCCGGTATTCCTCCAGATCCGTGATTAGATCACTGTTGCGTTTGAGGCGATTGAGAGTTTTGTTGGCGGTCTTTTGTAGTCGGGCTTCTATTGTATCAATGTCGGCCTCCTCGTGGAGGTCGGCGGTGCGAGTCCAGGGGTGGGCCCTAAGCGCGACTCTTAATGCGTGATTTTGAACACGTTGGAGTTTATTTAGGTTAGTTTTACTAAGGTTACTGGTTACTATGGCCCCGTATTCTAGGACCGGCCTGATGAAGGTTTTGTAGAGTTTTAGGAGGATCTGTTTGTTGGCTCCCCAGTCTTTGCCCCGGATCATCTTTAGGAGGTTGATACGTTTGCTGGCCTTAGTTACCGTGTTAGAGATATGCTGATTTAGGTTTAGTTTACTGTCTAAGGTGACCCCAAGGAATCTAGCTTCGTTGTAGGTTTTTAGTCTAGTGTCGTAGAGGGACACATCGATGCTGGGCGTGGGTGTTTTGTTGCTGAAAATTAGTTTTTGGGTTTTCTGGGGGTTTAGTTTGATGCGCCATTTGGCGCACCAATCTTCTAGATAAGGATGTGGGTCAATAAATGAAGACCTTTTTTATTTAGAAAATTGTATTGCGGAGGAATGCGAGGATCGGAAGTGGTAATAATGGAATGCTGGGTCTTATGTTACTAATCTAATGAACACGGACGTCATTGAGAACGTATTTTATTGTGTGAGATTAGAAGTCTTGATATATGGTCTATTTTCTAGTATGCAGGAGTATAAAAACTATGCATAAAGTACACGCGATGAACTCCCGGGCATCCTCTTAAACATCCTCCGGTTGACATACTTCAACTCCAAAAGACCAGGTGTATATCTCCCGCTAGGCTTCCTCGGCTGTATCTCTGCAAAATGAACATGCTGCACACCTGCCTTCTCCCTCAATCTTCTTTCCAAACCCAGCAGATTCTCTAATATTACTCGGGGATCGCCGCCAGACCGAACATCATTTCCTCCCAACTGTAAAATCATCATTCGAGGGGATGCCTGCACCATTTTCTGATAAAGATCCTCTGGATATGTCTCCACCCGCATACCGCCTCGCCCAAAAAATAAGACAGGCTCGGGTACGACTAACAGTGACCTAATCACCGACCTAAACGAGCACATAAGGATAAACTGCCAAGAAACTAAGCCCCCTCCCCGACCACCCAACCCCTCACACAACCCCCAACAACCCTCCAGTATAAGCAGCGCTGTGCGTATCATGACCAGCTCTTTTATATGTTGGTGGGCCCTTAAAAGGGTCGTTTGTGAATCTTTAAATGCATGACGGTCTATGCCTGGCGTAGTCTTCTCACCGCCTTTGCTGCATCTCTCCCAAACTGGGTCCGATATAGCCGAAGCCCTCGGTCACTAAGGTGGATGCGGCCAGGTAGGAAATCAGACAATACCGGACTTTAGCTTCTTGTGCAGGCGGAAAATTGACGATCCGCATCAGACGCCGAAACTCCACCTCTGTGAAGCCGGGTGACCACTTCTGGCTGGGGGGCCGGGGTAACAGTTCTGCCACCAAAACCTCTGGTACGCGTTAGTCAAGTTTCAGGTGCCCGTACAGAAACAGCAAAGCTTGCCACACCTCTTTCGGTGAGCCTCTCTTCCTCAGGTCGTTACCGCACAACTGAACAACCACAACAGTTGGCTCATACGCCATCATTTCCATAAACTTCCACCCAGGGTAGTCTATGACCGTCATGTCAGGCTTCCCAAAAAACTTGGTCTTGGCAGGAGTGTCCAGACCAAGGGGCCCTTGTCTCCAACAAAAATCCTGTAATCGACTCTCTAAGCTACTACCAAAGGTTGCAATTCTGTCCATCTTGCTACTAAGAGTTAATAACCTCAACCGGGAACAGAAATGTGGGTCCTGACTTGTAGAATGGTTTCGCGCGCCGAATGCGCGCTGGGACGGTATGAGGAAAGCCCTTTTCGACCCTCGATTACGGTATGTTATAAATTCGTTAATTTTGTGACAGCGTCATCAGCATCATTTCTAGTCGGTGTAAAGGAGGAAGAGGATTGGAGTTGATTTTTCTAGTTATTCTCCAGGCAAGTATAGTCTGCCGCTTGTGGTTTTGTGGTGGAGATAGGCCTTCATCGGCAAGTATAGTCTGCGTTGGGCTCTTAGCTGGCGTGTATGGTTTCGGTGGTTGACAATTGAAAGAAACAAAACGGACCTTAAGAAGGTGCCACCCAACCTGAACATTCCTGGTTCAGGTAACAGGCCTGCTATTATCATTGGGTCGGGACATGCTGTGCGCTGGAGGAGCGCTTTACAAAAAAGAGGCCAAGAAATCGGGGCGTAGGACCAACACTCGCCTCCCTGGGGGTGGATGCCCACCTCCAAGGATGGAGTGAAGGATGTGCTGAAGCCATAACGGTTATTGCGTTGCCATAGCGGTTATTGGGGGGAAAAGGTAGAGTCTGAAAGATAGTAAAAAAAAACTTAGATTAAAAGCGGCAAAAGGTAGAGTACAGTGAAGAAGTGTGTGCATTTGTAAGGTCTTTTCTGGATGTATTTCTGCTGAGTGTGATTTTCAGGCAAGTATAGTCTGCCACTTAAACGAGTGTTGGAGCTATCACTGGCAAGTATAGTCTGCCTCAAGCTCTTCTGTTGTTGTTCTGGCTGTTGTGACGTTGCTTTGTTGGCTGTCGAGAAGGCTTTCTTACAGCGGTGTCTGGTCTGGTGCGTTAGTGGTGCTTGGTTCTTTGTCTTTGTTGTTCGGGCTGTTGTGACGTTGCTTGGTTGCCTGTCGTGGAGTCTTTCTTGCAGCGGTGTCTGGTCTAGTGCGTTTGTGGTGTAAGGTTCTATGTTTCTGCCGTGGCTGAAATAATAAAGTATAGGATGATTAGAGTCCCCCCCCCCCCCCCCCCCCCCACCCTGTCTTCTGTTCCCGTGTCGCGTGGTCTGGCTGTGTGGCTGTACTGCTGGACGTTTTTGTGGTTGATTATCTCTCGTGTCTTGTGTGTTTCTTCGGGCAAGTATAGTCTGCCACTGTGTAAGTGTTGGAGCTATCATTGGCAAGTATAGTCTGCCTCAAGCTCTTCTGTTGGTGGTTGATGGGTGGATCCGAGTGGTTTTGGTTGGTCGGATGTCTGATTCTGTTTGTGGGTTTGTTTTTCGTTGGCATGTCTGTACTATGACTCTGGAAGTTGCTGAAATTAGAAATGATGAGAGATTAGCGAGCCTACCCCCCCCCCCCTCCTACCTGGTTGTCTTCCCGTGGCCGTTCTGTTTTTCTTGCCGAAGTGGCTGAGCTTCCGAGGCTGAGTGAATTTGCCTTAGCTTTGGACGAGTTCGTTGCAGCGGGAGGGTAACGGGTTTAACACATTAAACCACACCCGAGGGTGTTTCTTTCCTGTTATACCCTTTCTCTTGTTGCGACCTTGTTTAGGTTAGTTGAGGTTTATTTGAATTTGGAGGTCCCGGGGATCGCGGGCGTTTATGTGGGCTGAGCTTCCGGGGCTGACAGTGAGTTTGCAGCGGGAGGGTAACAGGTCTAGCACACTAAACCACACCCGAGGGTGTTTCTTTCCTGTTTTACCCTTCGCCGGTAGCGGTCTTATTCAGGTTAGTTTGAGTTTATTTGAATTTATTTGAAGGTCCCGGGGGTCGCGGATGTCTCTGTGGGCTGACCTTCCGAAGCAGAGAGTGAGTTATGCAGCGGGAGGGTAGCAGGTCTAGCACACTAACCCACACCCGAGGGTGTTTCTTTCCTGTTGTACCCTTCGCTGGTAGCGACCTTATTTAGGTTAGTTTAATTTTATTTGAAGGTCCCGGGGATCGTGAGCGTTTGATGTGGCCTGAGCTTCCACGGCTGGGAATGAGATTGCAGCGAAAGGGTAACAGGTCTAGCACACGTAACCACACCCGAGGGTGTTTCTTCCTGTTGTACTCTTTGCTGTTTGCGATCTTGTTTAGTTTAATTTTAATTTAAGGGTATTTCGGGATGTCGGGAATCGCAGGCGTTTTTTGTTCAGAGATAAAATAATTACACAAAAACCTGACAGAAAACAACCAAACCATTCAAAACAGTTTGCTGCTTTGGCTGGTTTAGCTGCTTTTTGGTAGGTTTGGGGTTTTTTGTCTACTGTCGCATATTTCCTTAAGTTGAGGTATCGGTGTGCTGCCTTCGAACCGCACTAGGTTATTGGCAACTAGTGTGGCGAGTCGATCTTTGACGGTTTGGGATTTTGGCCCTTTGGTGAAGGAGTTTAATGGGGGTGTCGTATGGTGCTCGGATGGCTATTCTTAGCACTTGGTTCTGTACTCTTTGGAGTTTGGTAATGTTGTACTTGTGTGTGTTGGTTAGGACCAGGGCCCTGTATTCAATTACTGGTCGTACAAATGCCTTATACAATTTGAGTAGTACTGTTTCGTTTGCCCCCCAGGTGGTGCCCCTGAACATTTTTAGCAAATTAATTCGTTTGGTCGCTCCCGTGGCTACGTTGTTGGTATGTTTTATTAGGGTGAGTCTGGAGTCTAGGGTGATTCCCAAGAATTTAGCTTCTGTGCACTTTGGGAGGGTTTTGCCTTTTAGTTGGAGATCAAAGTCGCGTTTTTTCTTCATGGCGGAGAAGGTTATCCTCTGGGTTTTGTTTATATTTAGTTTGATTCTCCATTTGTCGCACCAGTGTTCAAGGTCGTCTAGCGCGCTTTGGCGAGATTTTTGGAGGGGGAGGGGTTGGCTGTTGAAGTCCCATATGCCTTTATCGTCTGCGCATTGTGAGATGTGGACACGTTCCGAGGTGTTTTTGGGGTCGTTTACGTAAATTATGAACAGGAGTGGGCTGAGTACCGACCCTTGGGGCGTTCCGGCCACGAGTGGGATACTTTTTTGATATTTCTGTTGACTCTGACTTTGATTTCGCGATCGTTTTGGAAGGAGGAAATTAGTCTATGTAATTTTTGAGGGATGTTGAGTTTAATGAGTTTGTATCTGATGCTGTTGTGCCAGACTGAGTCGAAAGCTTTTTCCACGTCCAGTAGAACGGCGGCGCCTGGATTGTTATCGATCGCGTTTTTCATGAGTTCGACTTGGCGATAGATGTCTTCCATGCCTTTCCATGCCTTCTTTGCGGTGCCTATAGGCTCTTTGCCAGTCGTTGAAAAAATTAGTTTCCTCGAGGTGATCCCGGAGTCGATCGGCAAGGATTTTCTCAAATACCTTGCCGATGCAGCTAAGGAGGCTAATTGGGCGATAGTTGGCTAGTTTTGTGAGGTCTTTGTCGGGTTTGGGTATCATGACCCTTATGGCTGTTTTCCAGCATTTAGGAAAACATCCATGGGTGAGGCACGCGTTGAAGATGATTTCTAGCCTGGTTATTTAGGAGTTTGGACTTTGAGAATTTTATAACTTATTTCGTCCTCTCCCGGGGAGGAGGAGCTTTTGCATTTTTTTATCGCCTTGATTATTTCGTCGGCCGTGATGGGGGTAATTAGGTCGTGTTCGTCTCCTCCTCTTGATTGTTGCCAAAGTAGGGATCGCGGTATACCTCTGGGTGGGAGTTTACGATGTTGTCGATTTCGTTCCTGACTGAATCGTCATATTCCGGCTCTGTGTGGGTTTGGTGGGTATAATAGTTCTGCGAAGGTGTCGGTTTTTTTCTTTGTCACTGGCGGCAAGGGTGCCGTCCGCTTTTTCGAGCGGTTTGGGCTCTCTGGGTTGCTTTTTTGACCTGTGAGCACCTTGAAGGTGTTCCAGAATTTTCTCGCATCTTTTGTCGCGTTCAGGTTGGAAGTGGCTCTCAGAGCCTCTCTCCCAATTATTTTGCTGTTCGGCCTTTAGTGCTTCTTTAACCTCGCCATGAAGGCGGTTGTAGATTTTTTAGGTCTACTCGCTTGGTGGGGTCTTTTTCGGCTTTGACCTCGCGCAGGGCTATTCGTTTTGTTTTTATTAGTGTGAGTGTGCTCTCGGAGATTGTTCGTCTCCAGGGGCGCACTTCCTCCTTGGGACAGATTTCATCTAGAGTGGAGGTGATAATTTTGCGGAGGTCAGCACATTGGTCTTCAATATCGCTCGCGCTTGGGGGTTTACTTGTTGCGAGTTTGGCATCGAGAATGTCATGGTTTAAGTCCCAGTCTATTTTGCTCAGGTTCCGTGAGATTTTTTTTTTTGGGGGGGTGGGGGGGGGGGGGGGTAGCGTATTGGTCTGGACCCAAAGCGGATTGTGGCATGTACTGGTAGGTGATCACTACCTAGGTCGTCGTCGCCCACTTTGTTGTTGATGACGTTTTTGCCGAGAGAGTAGCTCGTTATTATGATGTAGGATGTAGGAGCGGTGGAGTGGGTCAGAGATGATATAGGTATCTGATGAGTCTTCGCTAATGATTTGTAAGTTGAGATTTTCGGTGATGTCGAATAGGACGTTCCCGTTGCGGTTAGTGGAATTGCATCCAAAGTACATATGCTTGGAGTTGAAGTATCCCATGTAGATACAGTTCTTGTATTTACGTGAGAAGAATTCAAACACCTCGTTACTGATTGTTTTTATCAGTGGGTTTCTAGTAACATATGATTGCTATTTTTTTTATTATCGGCTGTTAGTTCCACGGCTACCACCTCCGCATCGAGGTGCTCAGTTTTGATCAGTTTGTTTAAGATCGTTTTTTATTAGAAGGGCTACTCCGTCATGAGTAGTGTGGGAGCGGTCCCTTCGGATTACATTAAATCCGCTAAATGAGAAGCTTCTCTGGTTACGTAACCAAGTTTCACAAATTCCCAGAATGTCAGTGTTTTTATAGTAATTACTAATTTGGAGTTTTTTGTTATAAGCGCCGCGGGCGTTCCATAGCGCTAATTGGAGCTTATTCATGACCGGGTTTTAATTAATTGGGGTGTTTATTTAGGGATAGGCTGGTCGGATTAGTTGTTTTTGTTGATAGTGGCTTTAATTAAAGTATGGGAAATTTGTGTTTTGAATAGCCTAGATGCCGATCTGCTGACATCTTGACAGGTGTTAGCCAGGTCAGTATTTAGGTGATTCTTTAGGACTTCATGTAGGCCTCCCACGATGAGGAAGCAGAGAGGGTATGTGGAGGAGGTATTTGCGTGTTTGGTTAGGTCAACCCTCTTTAGTTCCGCGCTTGTTTTTACTTTTTTTTATAATGGGGGCACCCTCTGTAATTAGCGGTGTGCTCACCGTTACAATTTTGGGCATTTAAGTGATTTCGGTTTGCAGGCACTGGAAATTTGGTTCTCACCACATTTCATGCACCTTACTTGGCCTTTGCAAGTGTTAGCGATATGGACAAATTTCTGGCACTTTTGGCATTGTATTGGATGGGGTGTTGGAACGGTATTCTTCCGCGTGGTGGCGTCGGCCGTTAATAGCCACCCCCTGTGCCATGATTTTAAGTTTTAGGTCCCTGTTCGGGTATTTTACTTTGATCTTCCAAGTGCACTTGCCTGTGGCTCTGGAGGTAAATCTTTCCCATTCTGACCCTGGGAGAGATGAATTGATATAGTTCTTTGGCGTGTCCGGGTGGACTCTTGTTACTACTACTATGAAATCCTTATGCTGGCCTCTTGCTGAGGGGGGGGTGGGGGGGGGGGGGTGGGGGGGGAGAAAGTTTGTTACTTGGTTTCCCAATCTTAGCGTTTTTAGTTTGGCTGACAGGTAGTTGTTGTACAGCTCTGGCATAACTCATAGGGGTGGTTGGGTTAGGCGCCGTAGGCACTGCCTGTCATTAAGGCTGGCTGGTCGGTGATCCACTTGCTTCCATGGAAGAGGCAAGCCTACGGTAAACCGGTCCTTGCTGTTGGGGGCCAGGGCCCGGTCTGGAGGAGCTGTTTGATCGAGGTGTTCTAAACTTTTTGTATCTCCTGACAATTGTCCGGCCGAAGCCTTCCTCGTCAAACACCTCCAACTCAGGCTCTGACTCCTGGCTGCGTTTTTTCCTTTTAATGGGAGTGTATTGAGGGGTTCTAAGCATTTGCATCAGAGTAGGCCCTGACTCATGATCAAGAGAGTTAGATCCTGGCATTATTATTGGTCCAGTCTGGTTGTGCTCGGCATGTATCTCGGCCACTACCCTGATCTCCGTGGGAGGAGATCCAGGTGTTGGCAGAGACACTTCTGCTGGAGCTTCAACAGAGTTTGTAGTCTGCGGTCCAGCCCCGGGTTTAGTTAAATTTTCTGCTGTGCTTTTAATCCTAGTATCCATGTTCCCTAAACAAGATAGGCTGGCCTGCATTGTCTCCATCTGGGCCTTAAAGGAGGTGTTCTCATTTAGGAGGGTTTGGTGGCGAGCTTCACCTGCCGCCCCTCTAGCTTCCTGAATCTGGCTTCAGCTTCAGCGAGTTGTTTGCGCAACTCCACTCTTTCTTTTTTCCATTCCTCGGGGTTACCCTGGAATGTTTAGCCTGTGCCCCCACCCCCGGGTTCCTAGTTATGGCGCTTGCCCCAGCCCCCTTGCAATGGGTAGACATTTGACTGACCTGTTTTGCTTTGCTTGTAAAAATAAGGTGGATTCCCTTCTCCCTTTCGGCTGGTCCGTCTCTTTCTTTAATTTCTTGTTGGTAGCTGAGTCTGTTCTTGGTGTGATGTTAGGATTTTCAGTCTGGTTTTCCATGTTGAGGTGTTAATTGCTTAATTAGCTTGCTGAACAGTAATTGTGCTGTTACCACTTCGGAGGTAGTCTCTCGAATCAATGAATGAATGAAATGAATCAATCAATCAATGAGTGAAAATGTAGGCAGTTTAGGAATAATAACACTTTGGCCGGCCGCTGATTTGTCGCGGTTCTCGTATGAGAAGGCCTTGGTTACCCATGTTCTACCAACTGCCTCCCTATTCCCACGCTTCTTCTCCCCTCCCAACACTCGGAGACGAACTGCTTGATGACATCCCTTGCCCCATTGTTCCCAATCTCTCCGATTAGCATATTATCCCTCTCCTTTGAGTCGCTCCCTAACCACATGTCCTTCATTCTGCAATCCCACTTCCCCATTATACTCCCCGTGAATCTTGTTCTTTTAGACTGGTATTTTGGGCATTCTAGAAGAAAGTGTTCCAGGGTCTCCACCACGCCCAAGTTACACATCTGGCAGTCCTTTTCACTGTTTTTCCCAATTTTCCCCCTCAGCTCCAGGGACCGCGATTTCAGCTTGAACAACAGTGACCCCCGAAAGGTGCCATCAAGGTACTCCTCAAAACCAGTCTTCTCTTTATCACCCAGGCCACCCAAAGATCTTTGATTTGACCCCCTCTCGCCAATTACGGTTACAATCCTCCATGACCCTTTCTCTGACGATCTTTTTACCCCGGTTTGCCCCAACGTCAAGGTCCGAGATCTCCATTGAGTAGTTTTCTACTAGGTCCCTCACTTGGACCATCCACCCGTCTTGATATTTGAGTTGAAAGTTCTCGGGAACATTACTTTACACCATCGGCTATCGGGGAGATTTACCAAATTATTAAGATAACCGAGTTTCAATAGGTCTATCCTGTCCTTGATCCTCATCCACCCAAGCTCACCCCTGATTGCTTCTAGCGCTGCGGCATTACTCGACCCTGTTATCCATCGGCCTGCATCGTTCTGCAGGATTTCCAAGCTCTTAACAGCCGTCTGGTTTAGGGGTACAACTTCCGTACCGTATGTTATACTTGGCAGACCCACCACTTCCCAAATGGTTTTCCCCACGAAAACCTTATTGAAACTGTTTCTCCCTATAAGTTTCATTTGGTAAAGGATCCGCTTCCCCTTCAGAATCAATTTATTTGTGTGGTTTCGGTAGATGCCTCTTCCTGTGATGTTTATATTTACCCCCAGGTACTCATAGTCACTAGTCTCTCCTACACTAAGAAGTCTGCTGCTAACTTCCGGAATGCAGAACTCCCCCCACTCTCCACCTTCGAGTGGGGTCCACTTTGCGGCCCACAGGTATAACTTTGCTCTTGCTTTCATTAAGTTCGAGTCTCCATTTGCTCCCATATTTCCCAACAATCCCCAGCATCTTCGCTAGCCCCTCTTCACTTTCTGACACTTTCACCATATCGCCTCCCAAGCCCAGAGCCTCCAGCTTGCGCCACATACCCTCCCTCCATACTCTATCGTATGCCCTTTTAACATCCAAAAAGGCCATAAACATCTTTTTCTTTTTTGCTTTCGCGGATTCTATCATTTGGGATAGCGTGAAAAGATGGTCAGTGACTCTCCTTCCCTTCCTGAAGCCATTCTGGATTTCTCCCAAAAAACCCTTCTCTTCAATCACCTCCTCTAATCTCCCATACGGGACTTTACAAAAGACTTTTCCAATGTTGCTGCTGACAGTGATCCCTCGATAGTTATCCAAGACGTCTTTTCCCCCCTTTTTGTGAATAAATGTCACTTTACTTTCCCTCCACTCCTTTGGAACCTCTTGTTTTTCTATGGCTAAATTTAATAGGGCAGTTAGGCTTTCCAAGAGTTCCTCTCCCCGTTTTTTGATAAACTCGTTAGGAATTTCGTCCACCCCTCCCGCTTTTCCATTCCTTGATTTTGAGATCACCCTTCGCACCTCCTCCGTTTTGATTTCGCTGCACACGAAGTTCGATAGATTTTACTCGACCTGGTTCGGACACTCTGGTGGGTGCCCCATCGCTTATCGTTTAACTTTTCCCAGTCTTGACTAGATCTAATGCGATTTGATCTCGCTCTTCTGTAACTCTGCCATCTACTTTAATACTCTGTGGGTTATTCCCTTTGTGACGTTTGTTCACCCATTTCCAAAATACGTTCGAACTCGACCCCCACACCCCCCCCCCCCCCCCCCTGTCGTTCTTATCGTCCTAATAAGACTGCTATTTCGCACTCTCCGGTTGTCGTCTTTAATCTTGTTTACTTTATTTCGTGCTTGTTGGTATTCTTCCTTTGCTACCATGGCCTCATTGCTTTCCAACCCCTTAAATTTTTACTTCTCCTGTATGCAGCACATTTAGCTTTTCTAACCTTTATGGCCCTTTTCAGTTCTTCGTTCACTCTGTACCCAAATTCCCGTGTTGGCACCCTAATCTTTCCTACACTTTCCTTCCCTGCCTCCCCTAGGCTCGCAACTATGGCGTCGGCCATATTCTGGACACTGCCCCTCTTGGGTACGGTTGCAAGCTTTGGTTTCAGTTTTTCTTCGAACTTCGCCTAGTCGGCATCTTTTTTGAGTTCCCAAAACTCCCTGAAGCTTCCTTTGCTTTTATCTAGGCTTTTGGCCCTGATCGTCACTGTAATAAAGTTGTGATCACTATCCAACTCCATTTTGCCCTCATCATCCACTTCTACCCCTTTCACCTCCCTCCATAAATTCATATCTGTGAGAATGTAGTCAATTATTGATTTTCTGTCGTTTCTCTCCCAGGTCCATTTCCCTTTACATCTAGCGTTCCTGTTCAGAATCTTCAGACCGAGCTCATTTGTGAAGTTCAACAGCTTCCTTCCATTTCTGTTGACTGTCTTGTCCCCACCCTCTATGCCTTCTTCCTGTTCACCTATGTGTCCATTAAAGTCGCCCATCAGAATTATACCGAGCCCCCTGTTTTCTACCTCAGTGATATTGGACCTTAGTGTTGAGTATATCGAGTCATTCCACTCGGGTTTACTTCCCTCCACCCTACAGTACACAATCCCAAGGGCAATACATTTGTTTCTCAAACTGATCTTTACCCATCCAATTTCTTTTGACACCTCAGCCTGGGTGATGATATCTTCCAGATCTGTGATCAGCGGCGGTTTTAACTCCACTTTAATGTACATGCCTACCCCTCCCCCTTTTTCTGGCCTTCCTTTCGCCCTACACCTATCCACATACACCCGCTTACTTGGTCTACCCGTTCCTCGTGCCTTACCCACGTCTCGCTTAAGCCCATGACATCAAACTCCTCTGCCTCGATCAATGTAGCAATTTCACGTACTTTCCGGTGGAGACCCTGGATGTTGCTATAACCCACTTTCAGGGTGCCGAGGTTCATTGGCTTCCGCCTACTGGGCCCATTGTTTTCTGGCGCTAGTCTTAGTAAACTTATTCTGGCCCCCTTACTCTTGTTCACCCCACCTATGTCCACTCTAGTTGTACTTGTCTCTGACCTCCCACCCCGCTCCTCTCCAAAAAAGGCTCTGCTACCCGTAGAATTTTATCCCCCAATACCCGTTTCCCCACCCTGCTAAGATGCAGCCCGTCACGCCCGTACATGCTCCCATTGCCCCAAAACGTGTCCCAATGGTCAATAAAAGGTATTCCCAGATCAGCACAGAAGTCATCCAACTCTTCATTTAGCGCCAAAATGCTTGAGTTCCGTTCGTCCCCACCTCCAAGGACAGGAAGGACCCTGGATACGACTACCCTCGCATTCCTACTTAGCAGTTTGCCGACTAAGCCTATACGATTCCACCAAACTTACTGAACTTCTCTCCATGATATTGTTGGTCCCCACATGGACCACCACCACCGGTTCCGGTCCTGACCCTGCCACAATTCCACCTACCCGGTCCCTGAGATTCTCCACCTTCGCTCCCGGAAAGCACAAGACTGTTCGATTGGAACAATCAGGACCACAAACCACATTGACAGTCCCACGTACAATGCTGCTCCCCGCTACAACTAATTTTCTTCTGGCCCCAGTTCCTATAACATCTGCACCTCCTCTCGTTTTGCAAGCCCCTGCCCCCCCTCTTTCTCTTCGCTGCCCTATCAACAACCACCTCACCCCCCCCCAATTTCTCCCTCACTCTCGTCCCCAGGGGTATCAGAATCTAAAACACTAAACCTGTTTTCTAAACACCGCCTAGCAACCTTGGCAGCCTTACTCCGACCCTGGTTTCCGGACTCGACGCAGCCCTGTCCTGACGCCACCTTCCGAATTTTCCTACTAGAACCTCCCTCCTCAGTTACATCCCCCACATCAAGCATTATTCCCCCAAGTTTCCTGCTTCCCAGTTTCCTCGAGCCCACAACGACCTTCCACCCACATTCCACCTCAACATCATAGGTAACCTTCAACGGGGTAACTCCAGATACACCGGCCCTCCCCAACCTCCCTCTCAGCTCTGTAATCTCCCGCTCAAATCAAACACACTTCTCTAACAACTGTAAAATATCCCTGCAATTCGCACATACCCCACTACTCTCCATTGGCCGACCACCACCATACCTCATATTACACTGTCTGCACGCCTCCGTATCCTCACTCTCCCCCACCTGCACCCCTCGACTCACCTCCCCCAGACCTCCCTTGATACCCAAACTTACCTCCGTCTGAACACCCGTCGTGCACTTACCACTCATGATTATAAATATTATATAGAATCTAACGACCGAAAATTGAATAAACATGTCAAAACCAATCTGTCTGACATCTGTCAAGATGTAAGCCGATCAGCGTCCCGGCTTTTTAAAACTCAAATCTCGGAATCTCTAATCAAAGCCGCAATTAATGTTAATTAACGCCATCAATTATCACTAACAAAACACCGCAACTTAATTTCAACCCCATCATGAATAAGTTACAAATAGCCGTGTGGAACGCTAGAAGCGTTAACAATAAAAAACTTCAAATGAGCCGATGCTTCAAAGACACAGACATTATCTGTATCTGCGAAAGTTGGCTTTACCCCAGCAGAAATTTCTCAATATGTGGGTTCAGCAGTTTTAGAAGAGACCGACATATCACTAAAGGTGGCGGCGTTGCTCTTCTAATAAAGCAGAACATCAAAACCAAAACAATAAAAACTGATCACCTCGATGCAGAGGTGATTGCAACTGAAATCACAGTCGACAATAAAAACATCGCGATTGTTTGTTATTATAACGACCCGAGCAAAATTGTTTCTGACACTGTCTTTGAATTCTTTGCGAGGAAATACAAACACTGCATTTTCCTCGGCGACTTCAATGCCAAACACCTGTACTTTGGCTGCAACAAAACCAGCCCGAACGGTGAAGCCCTCTTCGAAATTACAAAAAAACATAACCTTCATGTGGTCATGAAAGACAACTCAGCAACCTATATCGGTAACAACCCACTATTCTCATCTGATATCCTCGATCTAATTATCGCCAGTGACTCCCTGATACTGGGTCGGCGATGATGACTTAGGCAGCGATCACCTCCTGGTCCATGCCTCACTGCAGCTAGGAAACGGCCCACTCAGGTACCCCCCACGCTCCGCAGAAATTTTAGAAAAATTAATTGGAATCTCTACCGCGAAATCATCGATATCAAACTCACAACCCCCCCCTCCCCCCCCCCCCCCCCCCCCCCCCCCCCCCCCATCTAATGCAGCGGAACTCGAAAGCCAATGCGAGGGCATAGAGAAAACCATTAACTCAACCCTAAACGAAATATGCCCAAAAGAAGAAGTGCGCCCCTGGAGAAATACTATCTCGGGCGATACAGTCACTAATCAAAACAAAACGTAGAGCTTTTCGCGCTTTTAAAACCGAAACTGACCCCGGCAAGAAAGCTGACCTCAAAAAAACATATAACCGCCTTCACGGCGAAGTCAAGGAAGCCCTCAAAGCTGAAAAACAAGCCAACTGGAAAAAGGCAACTGACAATCTAAACGGAGTCCAAGATGCCAAAAAATTCTGGGACTCTTTCAAAATCCTAACAGGGCAAAAAAACAAGGGCGGCAAAGCTGCTGCCAAACCTCTTAAAAGGGAAGACGGTTCCTTCACGCGCACCGACAAAGACAAGACCGACACTTTTGCCGACCTCCTAAGAAAAACGCATCGCCCGTATCAAGGCACGGGCAATGATGACGCCGCCGTCGACGCGATCGATGACCTCATCAATGAACACCCTGAAATCTACCGTGACCCCAAATTCGATAACGAGCCAGAAGACGGAGATGACGATGACCTCGTCACCCCCATCACCAATGATGAAATCATCAACGTCATAAAAAAATGCAAAAACTCCTCCTCACCCGGCGAAGACGAAGTTGGCTACAAAATTCTAAAACAAAGCCCAAACTCCCAAATCGAAAAACTTCGTCCTTGATCAATGGTGATGCCCAGGAATTTCGCTTCTTTGCATTCCGGGAGGGTGTTATCCATAAGTTTTAGGTCAAAATCTCGTTTATTTTTCTTGCGGGTAAAGGTGATTCGTTGGGTTTTATTGGCATTTAGCTTAATTCTCCATTTGGCACACCATTGTTCTAGGTCATCGAGAGCGCGTTGCAGGGGTTTTTGGAGCAGATTGGCCGTATTGTTAGAGTCCCAGAGGCCCTTGTCATCCGCGAATTGGGAGACTTGTACACGATCTTGGGAGAAGTTAAGGTCATTTACATAGAGGATGTAGAGGAGGGGGCTCAGGACGGATCCTTGGGGAGTGCCTGCTTCAAGGGGGACACTGTCAGACAATTCATTGTTCACTCTGACTTTAATTTCGCGACCATTTAAGAAAGAGGATAGCAATCTGAGCAGTTTCTTGGGGAGTTTCATTTCTGATAATTTGTAGCGCATTCCATTGTGCCAGACGGAGTCAAATGCTTTTTCGACGTCTAACAGGACTGCCGCGCCTATTTGCTGATTGTTGATAGCGGTCTTCATTTTGGGTAAATAGTCGGTAGACATGTTCGATGCCTTCTTTGCGGTTTCTATAGGCTCTTTGCCATTTATTTAAAAAATCGTTGTCTTCAAGGTGCCCCCTGATCCGATTGGTAAGGATTCGTTCGAATGTCTTACCAATGCAGCTGAGTAGGCTGATTGGGCGGTAGCTGGCTGGATCGGAGGGGGTCCTTGTCCGGTTTTGGAATCATGACACCGATGGCTTTTTTCCAACATTTTGGAAAATAGCCATGGGTGAGGCATGCGTTGAACAGTTTTTTTAGTTTTTCGATTAGGGAGTTTGGGCTTTGTTTTAGAATTTTGTAGCTTACTTCGTCTTCACCGGGGTGAGGAAGAATTTTTGCATTTTTTTATGACGTTGATGATTTCGTCATTAGTGATGGGGATGACGAGGTCTTCGTCATCCCCGTCTTCTGGCTCGTTATTGAATTTGGGGGTCACGGTAGATATCAGGGTGTGCATTGATGTAGTCATCAATGGCGTCATCGTTGCCCGCACCTTGATGCGGGCGATGGGTTTTTCTTAGGAGGTCGGCAAAGGTGTCGGCCTTGTCTTTGTCAGTGCGCGTGAAGGAACCGTCTTCCTTCTTAAGAGGTTTTCCTGCGGCTTTGCGGCTTTTGTTTTTTTGCCCAGTTAGGGTTTTGAAAGAGTCCCAGAATTTTTTCGCATCCTGGACTCCGTTTAGATCGGCTGTTACCTTTTCCCAGTTGGCTTGTTTTTCAGCTTTGAGGGCTTTTTTGACCTCGCCATGAAGGCGGTTGTATGTTTTTTTGAGGTCAGCTTTCTTACCGGGGTCAGCTTCGGTTTTAAGAGCGCGAAGAGCTTTCCTTTTAGTTTTGATTAGTGAGAGTGTGTCGCTCGAGATAGTATTTCTCCAGGGGCGTACTTCTTCTTTTGGGCATATTTCGTTTAGGGTTGAGTTAATGATTTTTTCTATGCCCTCGCATTGGGTTTCGAGTTCCGCTGCATTAGATGGGGGGGGGGGGGGGGGGGGGGGGGGGGGGGGTGTTTGTGAGTTTGACATCGATGATGTCACGATAGAGGTTCCAATTAATTTTTCTAAAATTTTCTGCGGAGAGTGGGGGGAGGGGGGGGTACCTGAGTGGGCCATTTCCTAGCTGCTGTGAGGCATGGACCGGGAGGTGATCGCTGCCTAAGTCGTCATCGCCGACCCAGTGGTCATCGATGTGATTTATCAGGGAGTCACTGGCGATAATTAGATCGAGGATCTCAGATGAGAATAATGGGTTATTACTGATATAAGTCGCAGAGCTGTCATTCATAACCACATGAAGGTTATGCTTTTTTGTGATTTCAAGGAGGGCTTCACCGTTAGGGATGGTTTTGTTACAGCCAAAGTACACGTGTTTGGCATTGAAGTCGCCGAG
This sequence comes from Pictodentalium vernedei, assembly GCA_031216915.1. Taxonomy (NCBI): domain Eukaryota; kingdom Metazoa; phylum Mollusca; class Scaphopoda; order Dentaliida; family Dentaliidae; genus Pictodentalium; species Pictodentalium vernedei. The sequence continues at coordinate 676,294,480 of CM062295.1, read as the reverse complement.
GAAAATGCAGTGTTTGTATTTCCTCGTAAAGAATTCAAAGACAGTGTCAGAAACAATTTTGCTTGGGTCGTTATAATAACAAACAATCGCGATGTTTTTGTTGTCGACAGTGATTTCAGTTGCAATCACCTCTGCATCGAGGTGATTGGTTTTTATTGTTTTAGTTTTGATGTTCTGCTTTATTAGAAGGGCGACGCTGCCACCTTTGGTGATTTGTCGGTCTCTTCTAATTGTGCTGAACCCGCTTACTGAGAAATTTTTGCTGGGTTGAAGCCAACTTTCGCAGATGCAGATAATGTCTGTATCTTCGAAGTATCGGCTCATTTGAAGTTTTTTGTTATTAACGCTTCTAGCGTTCCACACGGCTATTTGTAGCTTATTCATGACGGGGGTTGGGAGTTAGTAGCGGTGCTTTAGATATAGGTTTGGACAGGTGCTTTAGTCTGAGCTGATAGCGGCTTTGATTAGTGATTCCGAAATATGCGTCTTGAAAAGTCGGGACGCCGATCGGCTGACATCCTGGCAGATGTCAGACAGATTGGTTTTGGAGTGTTTGCTTAATACTGAATACAGGGATCCGGCGATAAGGGAGCAGACAGTATGTGGAGATGATGCATTGTCAGGCTTGATGAGATTTAGGTTTTTCAGCTCGATGGCAGTTTTTACTTTTTTGAAATGAGGACACCCCCGGTAGCTGCTGGGGTGACTTCCTTTACAGTTGGGGCAGGAGGGGGATTTTAACCTGCATGACTTGGTGAGATGTGATTCTCCGCAATTCATGCAGGTTAGATTCCCTCTACATTTGTTGGCTATATGCCCGAACTTTTGGCATTTGTGGCACTGTATGGGCGTTGGGGAGGTATTGTATTCCTCCCCAGCGTGCCACCTGCCATTGATGTGGATCCCATTTTTGATTATTTTTATTTTGGTTTCCTTGTTGGGACAGGTGACTTTAATTTTCCACGTGGCCTTGCCCGTGGCTCTGGAGTGGAATCTCTCCCATTTGCAGTTATTAAGGCTGAGGTTTATGGTTCCACTGGGTGTATCGGGGTGGACCCTAGTTATAACCGCAGTGAGGTTTGGCGAGTTGTTACCCCTGCCCTCCCTGCTGCCGTTTGTTTTGTTTTTTGTACTATTGGTACTATTGGTGGGGGTGTTTGAATTTTGCACCCCCTTTTGGTTTTGGCAGTTGGCTATCATGTTAGCTTTTGCCTTCTTTCTTTTAACCACTGTTGTCCGGGGCGTGTCCATCAGTGAGGGGGGGGGGGCCTGGCTGGTTAGGTTGAGGCTCATTGTTGGTATGATGGAGTGCTTTGGGTGAGGTGGTGGGTGGGGGGCAGTTCCTCACTTTCTTGACCTGCCGGTCAACGGTGTGGTAAAAGCCCTGTCCGTCCACCACCTCTACCAACTCACTCTCTAGGTCTATTGAATTTTTACTTTTGCTTTTATTGCGGGACGGGGTCAGAGTGCTGCTAGGAGCACTGACCAGCGGAGTGGCGAGCATTATATCTAGATTTTTATCTGGGCAGATGGTGCCCAGAGAGCAGGGATCAGCTGGATCCTTGAGTGCTGCATTGGTAGGGCCTGTGTCTCCCCGACCATATGATGACTCGTCAGGGACAGGTCCCTCAGGAGTAACCACCTGGAGATCGGTGGGTAGAATCTCTCTTATGAAGGAATTGTCTAGAGAATTATCCAAGGCCTCTGCCTCTGCCTGAGCATGAACCTCGGCAATTGCTACAATTTGGATTGGGCTGCAAGGTGGAGACCCAGCCGACGCCACAGTGACTGCTGGAGCATCCCTCAGTGCAGTAGCCTCCAATGCAACACAGCTGTCTGGTGCATTTGGTGGTTTTTGCAAGCCCAGTTGGGCTGACAACGTTCTGATTTGGTTTGTTAAATCGATAAACCTCTCATTGGCAGCTATTCTCTCCTCGGCCATTTCTCTGGTTAGTTTATCAATGGTATCCTGCTGGGCATGCTTTCTATCAATTTCAGCATACCTCAGCCGCCATTCCTCCCTCTCCCTAATTCTATCTTCCCGAATTTCAGCTCTTTCCTTCTCTCTATCCTCCATAAATTTCTGTATCACGTCATATTGGGACCCCCCTGCCCCCTTGGTATTTCCACTAAAACTTACCTTATGTGCTCCAGTGATGGATTCTCTACGAGCTGCTCTCTCCTTCTCTCTCTCCTTCTCTCTTTCCTTCTCTCTCTCTCTCCTTGCGTTCTTTCCTCTCCCTCTCCTTCTTTTCCTCCCAGGTCTCATCCTTCCTTTTTCCATTAGTGGTGAAGTTGGCTGGCTTTATGATGCTGCTAGTGTTGGTATTGATGCTAGTCATGGTTAATTTAGTTAATTTTATTTTGAGAAGTTTAGGAATTTAAGTCAGACAAGGTGCGTGTGTGTTATGTAGTTTACTCTTAGCTTTCTCTGAGATATGATGAGAATCACTTTCTCAGGACCTCGTCTGGTTAAAAACTGTCAACTGATCTCAATTCGTGGATAACACGTCCATTATATAATGAAGAAGAATGGAATGGTTTAACGCGCCGAAGGCGCGCAGGGACGATATGGGGGACAAGCCCCTTTCGACCCTCGACTGTAAGTGACTAATTTCCACATGTCTACTCGTTTTGAAGGAGGAACAGGTTCAGGTACTGGGCAGGTGTCACCGGTTGCGGCGTCGTGATGGTCTCTTTGACTGATGTCGGTTGAACCCTCGGATGAGGACCAGTGTGAGGGGTTGGGTCCTCTCACAAAGGTACTACCTCTCCCCGAGGGTGCAGTCGGTCTGGGTTTTCAGGCAAGTATAGTCTGCCACTTCGGAGATGATATTGAGTGATGGCCATCACTGGCAAGTATAATCTGCCTCAGGCTGTCTCAGTTAGATAGGATGCCTTTTGAAGGAAACAACAACGACCCCTTTCGGGGACCACCAAGAAGAAGACCCGAACTTCCCTGGTTCGGGGGCAGGCCTGCATTGTAATCCTATTGGGTTGGGACAAAAAGATGCGCAATGCTCTTACAAAAAGGGGCGGAGGCGGGACGCAGGACCAACGCTCGCCTCCCTTAAGGTGGTTGACCACTTTTAGGGATGGAGCGGAGGATGTTCAGGAACCGTGGGGTTGACTGTTTCCATAACGGTTAGACTATCTGTAGCGGTTATTGGGGTGCTGGTAAAAAAAAACATCTGTGTACCTGCTTAAAAGAAGAAAGTAGAGTTAGTTTTCGTTAGGATATATAAGCTGTAAAGATAAAAGTAGCACCTCTTTAGTTGCGTGTTCTTGTGGTGTCTGCTGTGTGTGTTTGTGGAGAGTATGGAATGCACGAATCTTTACATTCGTAAGGGCAGTAACATACTCTCATGTGGTATTGTGCTGTGTCTGTGCTTGTCGCTGTGGGGGAGAGTGTGAAATGCACGAATTTTTACATTCGTAAGGGCAGTAACATACTCTCGTGCTTGGGACCCCAATCGTTCCCTATTTATTATTTAGTTTTAAGGTGCCGAGTATGGAATGCACGAATCTTTACATTCGTAAGGGCAGTAACATACTCTCATGTGGTATTGTGCTGTGTGTGTGCTTGTCGCTGTGGGGGAGAGTGTGAAATGCACGAATTTTTACATTCGTAAGGGCAGTAACATACTCTCGTGCTTGGGACCCCAATCGTTCCCTATTTATTATTTAGTTTTAAGGTGCCGAGGATCGCGAGTGTTTTAAGTGGGCTGAACTTCCTAGTTTGCAGCGGGACGATAGCAGGTCTAGCACACTAGACCACACCCGAGGGTGTTTCTTCCTTGTTGTGTCCTTCGCTGAAAGTGGCCTTATTTAGGTTAGTTTAAGTTTAGTTGAAGTTGAGGGTGCTGGGGATCGCGATCGTTTAATGCGGGTTGAGCTTCCGAGGCTGTCAGCGGGAGGGCAACAGGTCTAGCACACTAGACCACACCCGAGGGTGTTTCTTTCCTGTTGTACCCTTCGCTGGTTGCGGACTTATTTATTTTAATTTAGTTTAGGGGTATTCGGGGGCGTCGGGGATCGCAGTTCACCTTGTCATTCCTAGTTTTTATTCGAGCGGTCTTAGTTTTGGTTACAATTTTTGGGCTTTTGTTGGCTTTCGCAAATTACTCCAAGTTCGGAGATTAGTTCGCTGTCGGCTAACCGGTCATGATTTTTCGCGGCCAGGGTGGCTAGTCGGTCTTTAATGGTGGGGATATCGGCCCTGTCGTGGAGTGTTTTGATGGGGGTGTCCCATGGGGCGCGGAGGGCAACTCTAAGCGCGTGATTTTGGACTCTCTGGAGTTTTCCCATATTGGTTTGGTTGAGGTCAGTTAGTATGATTGCACCGTATTCGAGTACTGGGCGCACAAAGGCTTTGTATAGTTTGAGTAGGGTGGACTGGTTGGCTCCCCATGAAGTTCCCTTAAGCATTTTCAGTAAGTTAATTCGTTTGGTAGCTTTTTTCGCCATGTCGTCGGTATGTTTGTTGAAGGACAGTTTTTGATCGATGGTGATGCCCAGAAATTTAGCTTCTTTGCATTCTGGGAGGGTGTTATCCATAAGTTTTAGGTCAAAATCCCGTTTAGTTGTCTTGCGAGTAAAGGTGATTCTTTGGGTTTTATTGGCGTTTAGTTTTATTCTCCATTTGGCACACCATTGTTCTAGGTCATCGAGAGCGCGTTGCAGAGGTTTTTGGAGTAGATAGGCCGTGGTATTAGAGTCCCAGAGGCCCTTATCGTCCGCGAATTGTGAGACTTGAACTCGATCCTCGGTGAATTTAAGATCGTTGACGCAGATGATGTACAGGAGGGGGCTCAGGACAGACCCTTGGGGAGTGCCTGCTTCTAGGGGGACACTGTCGGACATTTCGTTAACTCTGACTTTAATTTCACGATCATTTAGGAAGGAGGAGAGTAGTCTAAGTAGTTTCATTGGGAGTTTCATTTTAGACAATTTGAGGCGTATTCCGTTGTGCCATACAGAGTTGAATGCTTTTTCGACGTCAAGCAGAACAGCCGCGCCTATTTGTTGATTGTTGATGGCGGTTTTCATTTGGGTTACTAGTCGGTATACATGCTCGATGCCTTCTTTACGGTTTCTATAGGCTCTTTGCCATTTATTGAAGAAATCGATGTCTTCGAGGTGCCCCCTGAAACGATTGGTAAGGATTCGATCGAATGTCTTACCAATGCAGCTGAGGAGGCTGATTGGGCGGTAGCTGGTTGGATCGGAGGGGTCCTTGTCAGCTTTTGGTATCATGACACCGATGGCTTTTTTCCAACATTTGGGAAAGTAGCCATGGGTGAGACAAGCGTTGAACAGTTTAAGTTTTTCGATTAGGGAGTTTGGGCTTTGTTTAAGAATTTTGTAGCTCACTTCGTCTTCTCCGGGTGAGGACGAATTTTTGCATTTTTTAATGACGTTGATGATTTCGTCATTGGTGATGGGGGTGACGAGGTCATCGTCGCCCCCGTCTTCTGGCTCATTATCGAATTTGGGGTCACGGTAGATATTGGGGTGTTCATTGATGAAGTCATCAATCGCGTTAATGGTGGCGTTATCATTACCCGTGCCTTGATACGGGCGATGCGTTTTTCTTAGGAGGTCGGCAAAAGTGTCGGCCTTCTCTTTGTCGGTGCGAGTGAAAGAGCCATCTTCCTTCTTGAGAGGTTTTGTTGCGGCTTTGCCGCCCTTGTTTTTTTGCCCAGTAAGAATTTTGAAAGAGTCCCAGAATTTTTTAGCATCTTGGGCCCCGTTTAGGTTGGCTGTTGCCTTTTCCCAGCTGGCTTGCTTTGGCTCCGCCGTGAAGGCGGTTGTATGTTTTTTTGAGTTCGGATTTCTTGCTGGGGTCAGTTTCTTTTTTGAGAGCGCGGAGAGCTTTCCGTTTGGATTTGATAAGTAACAGAGTCTCGCCAGAGATAGTGTTTCTCCAGGGGCGTACTTCCTCTTTTGGGCATATTTCGTTTAAGGTTGAGTTAATGGTTTTCTCAATGCTCTCGCATTGGGTTTCTAGTTTCTAGTTCCGCTGCATTGGATTGGGGGGGGGGGGGGGGAGTTAGTGAGTTTGACATCAATGATGTCGCGGTAGAGGTCCCAATTAATTTTCCTGAAGTTTCTACGGAGAGTGGGGGGGGGGGGGGGGGGGTGTATCTGAGTGGGCCATTACCAAGCTGCAGAGAGGCATGGACCGGGAGGTGGTCACTGCCTAAGTCATCGTCGCCGACCCAGTGGTCATCGATATGGTTTATCAGGGAGTCACTAGCGATAATTAGATCGTGGATTTCGGATGAGAATAATGGGTTGTAACTGATATACGTTTCTGAGCTGTCATTCATAACCACATGAAGGTTGTGTTTTTTGTGATTTCAAGGAGGGCTTCACCGTTTGTGGTAGTTTTTTTGCAGCCAAAGTACAGGTGTTTGGCATTGAAGCCGCCGAGGAAAATGCAATGTTTGTATTTCCTCGTGAAGAATTCAAAGACAGTGTCAGAAACAATTTTGCTTGGGTCATTATAATAACAGACAATCGCGATGTTTTTATTGTCAACAGTGATTTCAGTAGCAATTACCTCTGCGTCGAGGTGATTAGTTTTTGGTTTTGGTTTTAATGTTCCGCTTTATTAGAAGAGCGACGCCGCCACCAGAGGTGATTAGTCGGTCTCTTCTAATAGTGCTGAACCCGCTAACTGAAAAAGTTTTACTGGGTAGAAGCCAACTTTCACAGATACAGACAATGTCTGTATCTTTGAAGTATCGGCTGATCTGAAGTTTTTTGTTATTAACGCTTCTAGCGTTCCACACGGCTATTTGTAACTTATTCATGATAGGGTTGTAATTTAGTCGCGGTGTTTGGTTGGAGGTGATTATGATGGCTTTATTGGACGTTAATTAGGGATTCGGATATTTGGGTTTTGAAGAGCCGGGACGCTGACCGGCTAACATCTTGACAGATGTCAGACAGACTAGTGCTGACATGTTTGTTTGGAACCGAGTAGAGCGCTCCCGCGACAAGGGAGCATATTGTGTGGGGTGAAGAAGCGTTGTCGGGTTTATTTAAGTTAAGGTTTTTCAACTCTATGTTGGTTTTCACTTTTTTAAAGTGGGGGCACCCCCGATAATTACTGGTGTGGGGTCCTTTGCAGTTAGGGCAGGAGGGGGACTTTGACCTGCACGCCTTGGTGAGATGGTTGTCTCCACATTTCATGCAGGTCAGAGTGCCCCTGCATCTATTGGCTACGTGCCCAAATTTTTGGCATTTATGACATTGGATTGGGGGAGGGGTTGATCGGTACTCCTCAGTAACGTGCTTTCTACCATTGATGGTCACCCCTTCCGAAATTATTTTCCGTTTAGTTGTACTGTTAGGGCAGATCACCTTAAGCTTCCACGTGAAATTGCCCGTGGCTCTGGAGGTGAATCTTTCCCACTTGCAGTCTGGTATACCCTGGCTGATGGCTTCTTTTGGGGTGTCGGGGTGTACCCTTGTTACCACGGCAATATTGACTGTTGTTTTTTCCCCTAGGGGTTGTACAACCTGCTTATTTTGTTTTTTATTATTGTCCATGGGTACCCACGAGGGTATCTTCTGTACAGCCCTAGTGGGTGTCCTTTTTATGGCAGCGGAGAAGTCTAAACTCATAAGTTGTGTGACTTCATCCAGACCGGACTCTCTGACTGTAATGTTTTTGTTGGCAGTGGCAGTGAGATCATTATCGTCAGTCGTTAGGTTTCTCTTATTGACATTATGAGAATTAGTCCTGTTGGTACTGTTGACCTGAGCGGAGCAGGAAGAGGTGGGGTGCTGGAGGCTTCTGCACTTCTTAATCACTCTAGGTGTCAGAGTGGAGAAACCATCAGCACCCGTCACCTCCTGCAACTCGCACTCAGAATCGCAACTATTTTGTTTTCTTTTTAGGGGGGTCTTCCCTCCTCTTTGGATCACATAGCTGGGGCCACTAGCGGGAACAGAGTCCTCGCTGTGCTCAGTCTCGCGACTGGAACCTATCCCACTAGCCTGCGTGTTGAGTAACTGTGACAGAGACCTATCCGGGTTAAAGGATTTAGTTCCCAGAGGATCCACTGTGAATTTTGTATTTGTTTTGGGGTTAACACCACGAGCACGAGCAGCCTCAGCATAGGATTTTGGGCTGCTACCCTCCTCCGATGCTGTGGCTGCTGAACTTATGGATTCTCTTTTACTTGTCTTTCCAGCACTACTACTATTAGCATTATTGTTGACGCTGTTGGCGCTACTGCATTCGTTTTCAGAAGGAATGCCCTCAGAGGCAACCAGGACCTCTATCGGGCTGGACTCATTACTGTCTGGTACAGAATGGGTTTCTGCCACTACTTGGATCTCTTTAGCTGGAGATCCAGGTGATAGTGGGGATGGCATAATGAAGGAGTTTCTTAGCATCTCGGAAATTTGGAGGTCTTTAGCTCTAAGCGCCTCCCTCATCTCGACATCCTTTGCTTTGAGTTCTTCCCTCAATTCGGCAATCTGTTTTGTTAGGGCTTCTAACTGCTTCCCCAGAAACTCATTGCTCCCCTCTGACTCCCTATTCGCATGCCCCCCCCCCCCCCCGGAATTTTTAGAATTACCAGCACTAACCTTGTTTCCTGCTGACTCCCGTTTTGCAGCTATCTCCCTGTCCTTCTTGTTTTTCCTGTCATCTTTCTTTTCTTCTCTTCTCTTTTCCTGTGTATTAAATGCTGATTTGTTGAACTGCGTCATTTTCCTACGTTTAATGGATCTATGTGTATCTATGTGTATAAGTAAGTTAAGACTCTTTTAAATTTCCAGAATATGATTGTAATCACTTTCCTGGAAGGCTGAAGAAAATCTTGAGGTGTTAACAGCTTGAACGGTATCGTATCAAATGCACGTCGCATTATATAATTATACAAGGCAGAACAGATATATTTTTTTTCTCCACGATTTCAAAGCCGCGAGGATCCAAAATGCAACCTAGAAGGTCTTCCGCCAAACAACAGCCAATGAAAAGTTGTCAACCGAACCAGTCATATGGGAGATATGAGAGCCAATCATTCTACTACACAGTAGTTATTTCAACCAATAGAATAAGCTCTCCGTTCAGACATCTAATTTTAACTGCGCCAAGCTGAAATTTTTGTTTTCATTGTACTGTTGAATCTCGCAGTTACTGTACGCTACATTATGGCTCGAACAAAGCAGACCGCTCGTAAATCCACTGGTGGCAAAGCCCCAAGGAAACAGCTGGCAACCAAAGCTGCACGTAAAAGTGCACCAGCTACCGGAGGCGTCAAGAAACCACACAGATACAGACCAGGAACCGTTGCCTTGAGAGAAATCCGTCGTTACCAGAAGAGCACCGAATTGCTCATCAGAAAATTGCCATTCCAGCGTTTAGTTCGTGAAATCGCCCAGGACTTCAAGACAGATCTGCGATTCCAGAGCTCCGCCGTTATGGCTCTCCAAGAAGCAAGTGAAGCATACTTAGTTGGTCTGTTTGAAGATACCAATCTCTGCGCCATCCACGCAAAGAGAGTCACAATCATGCCAAAGGATATCCAGTTGGCTCGTCGCATCCGTGGAGAGCGAGCTTAAAAACCTTGCAATTGTATTGCACTTGGTTTTCAAACAACGGCCCTTTTCAGGGCCACCAAAATTATCAAAAGAGCATCTTAGTCACAAAACACATTCATTGTCAAGTTGATAAATTCAATGTCCATAGTCCCGGTCGATACCTTTTACTCCTCTTCGCTCCCTGTGGGAAGTGGAGCAATCCTTGTTTACTGTGGTAAAGAGGTTTACGGGTAGAATAGCACCCGGTCACCATTCACTGGGGTGGAAGCCATCTAAAATGACTATAAAGGCATGGCTGAACTACTTTATATCCGTGTTGCGGTCGCTAAGTAGGTAGAATTGCAGGCTGCAAGCCGAGAGGTCCTCGGTTCGAATCCCACCTGCGGCAACCGCGTTGTGTCCTAAGGCAAGACACTTCACACCCCCCCCCCCCCATTGCCCACATGGGGGCACGGTGACGCTGTGTACTGAGGCGTACTGCACGTCGATGATGCACCTGTCTTTGACCAATGCTCACCCTGTTTGTGTGGAGTTAATATGTTGGGGAGCTGACAGTTGCTTGGTGATTCTCTCCGGGTACTCTGGCTTCCTCCACCCGTAAAACTGTCATGGTCATGATTAGTCATTGTGCAGAAATATGTGACCATAAACACCAATAAATAAATAAATATATCCGTGTTGCGGTTATGTTTGGGCATTTTGCAGACAAGTGCGACCTTAAACACCAATAAATGAATAATAAATACTCATCTTCGCAGCGATAACCATTTTTTCTGATCTCGGGAAATATTTACATCGACTTCTCGATTTCATTCAAATTTATTCCAGTTGTTCTCTGAAATGAGTTCCCAGATCCCATCCGAAGTTTTTGTACGTGTATTTTCTTCTGTGGTTTTCCACGTGGCCTTACTGTTAGTGTTGCGAGGTCAACAGTGTGGTTCAGCCCCTGCGGGATTTCAAATATCTTAGGTTTGAGGCAATTCTCGAAGCTCTATGATTGTATGATGTTGTAATGGAATAATAATGCATGGGTGGTAGGGAGGGGGGGCATCAAAAGAACCAGGAGAGATCAGTCCACTATCACGCTCGCAATTGCGTCAGGATCGAAATGCGTCTTTGGGACCATACAGCCAATACATTTGAAATAGCGCATTACGTGACAGTTTAGGTGATTGCACTTCAAAGTGGTGCATCATTTTAGAGCTGGTGAAAATTCTTACTTTTTTCACAATGATAGTGAATTTCATCGTTGCGTCGTTCGCTGTCAATAACAAAGTTCGGAGGGTAATGTTTTGTAAATATTCTTTGGTCTTATTTATTTATTTATTTATTTATTTTAATAACACGTTTACAGACAGGGTCACAGCCTCGTGTCGGACAGTTTTATGGGTGGAGGAAGCCAGAGGGAACCACCTGGCAATGGCGAGTAACTGTCAGACTCCCAAAGGTACAAAATCGACACAAGCAGAGCTAGCAGTGGTTGAAACCAAGTGCACTATAGACGTGCAGTACGCCTGAGTACACAGCTCCACCGCGTCCCCCGCGTGGGCAATCAAGATTAAGTACCTTGTCCAAGGACACGGCGTAGTTACTCCTGGCGGGGATCGACTTGCCTCTGAATGTGTCTCAAATCCGCAGTGAACGATCAACAGTTTTGGTGCTAGAGTAGTCTCCCTTACTGTGTTACTTTTGTCAAGTTGTCAATATTTTCTCCAAGTAAACTAATTGTTATTTCGCTGTTAAATTGCACGAGGGAGAAATTCAAAAAAAACAAGTTTTTGATTTGAACCACTCGAGTTCCTGTAAGTGTCAATCACATGCGTGTTATGCAACGACAGTGACACATATGACCGACCAATAGGGGTGGGAGGGGCCGACAATCAGACAGACAGACAGCCATATCTTTATTACATATTTTCTCACCTCTACATGTCCGAGTAGGATTGTGGGGGTTAAGAGAAGTGGATTCGGTCTACATGTCCTTGTTGTGTCGTGAGTTATGCGAGAATCTCGAGCAATATAGAGCGGATGACGTATTAGTGTTTTTCTGCCACTTTGTCGACTGAAACGATGGTTTTTGAATTGACGTAGAGGATTTCCAGCTGAAATAGTCACATGCAGTAACTCGCACAGATGGTAGAGTGTAAGTACGGGAGTTTTCTTGCTATAACGAATTCACATAAAATGAACGTTGTTCTATGCTGCAAAGTTTAACATAGGTGCATAAATGGAGGACGCTATCGGACACATCAATCACTTTTTGCTACCACCAAACCCCATTGACCCCCCTCCTCACCCGACGGCCCCCTACCCTACACACACACTCAAACATGGGTTTCGTTGTGGTACCAGCGTGGCCAATTTGGAGTATCCGCAAAGCACCTATTAATTGAATAAGAGGCTGCCTCACGACTACGACATGTATATTTTTATTTATTCACAAATAAACGGCTCATAGCCAGCCTGCCCAATCTTGCAACTGGTGTCATGAAGGCATAACGAAGGCATGCCTTCTTTATGTGGTGTTTGCTGGTCGGGATTTACTCCCCAAATCGCTCATCATCGCGGCACCCATTCAACAAAATGCTATGTGAGTCACTTTTGGAGAATGAGATATCTGAAAATACTTTTTATAAATTTGATAGGCTTTGTTGTGAGTTTTGACAAGAGGAAAATATGGGCCTTCGCATGTGGGCAGAGCTATGTAATGTGCTATCGAGGTTATCACTTATGACGTGAAAACGATTACGGCAAGATGCATCCGTTTACCTTTTAATTCCTTCTAAGGCTCGCCCCACTCATCGTATCAGACTCGGGTCCAGTTCTAATGTACCCCACCCATTTTGATCGAACCCGATTTAAGCCAAACCAAACCAGACCATCTCGATCACACTAGACGCTCCACATTCATCGGGTGTAAATCCTAATTCCGGGGGGTTCTGTGTCTACAGTGTGCGTGCAAGTGAACTCAAAAACGGACTTGGGGAGTCATGTTTGTGATCGCTTGATAATGGTTTGCTGAGTTGGGACGCGTTAAAAGTTTATCTCTCGGGTGTTGTCTCGAGGTGTAGTTTTTATGCTTTCGTTGTTGTGGTGTGTTTTAACACAATATATCCTGGACTAAGAGGAATAGTGCTATTAAAAGTAAATTTCGAACATATCATTTCGGCCTGCTCGAATGAGGGAAATGGCGCCAGGACGATTTCTTGTGTTTGTAACCTCCGTTGAAAATGACGAGATATCTGTCACAGTTTATTGTTTTGCACTGTTTTTTATGAAAACGTATTCTTGATACATTTTCCGAGAATTTCGAAGGAAGAAATTGTTCAAGAATTCATTTTCCTGCTTTTTATAGCAATGTTTTGTGAGGGTACTTGATTTTTCTATCGCCGATTCTCCACTTCAAGACGTGTTCTCAGCTCGAATGTTTAGTATTTTTCCCCAGCGCTCTTTGTGGCTACTGTGAAATTATATCCACTAAGAAGATAGAAAGTTTCAGCGGACTCTTCTAAACGTAAATTTGGTAAAAATAGGGATACACGAACATGACAAACACACATCGACGATTTCTTCTTCTACTGTGTTGGATGGCTGTCAGTAAACAAAGTGTTTTCTGAGACGTCGGTGCTCTACATTTATAATCAGCAGGTGCGCGTTTTTTCGGGATTCAACGAGTTTACTTGACGAATAGAATAGTGAAAACACCTTCACACCTTACCACTTCAACCACCATTTCGATTACCCGTTCAATTAACACATAACTTAGCTTAACAATGGCAATGGAAATCACATTTGATTCTGATTTTGCTGACTTTGCACTTGCATCTGCAAGCAGTGGCCCTTCTCAGGGCGCAAATTCAGTGGATTTCAGGGAGGTAGAGTACGCCGGGATAAGAGAAATCAGAGAATTAAAGGAAGAGAACATGAAGCTGAGATAAAAGGTTGACCAGCTACTCACCAGCTTGGGAGAGGAAAGAGAAGCTAACAGAGAGTTACGGCGGGACATAACAAGTCTGACCCATCAAGTAGCAGGTTTCATCGCTAGCAGCCAGAACACTCCAAACAGCCAGAATGAGAGCCGGAAGAATGAGGGCAACAAAAGTAGCAGCAACAACAAAGGAAAGAAGAAAGCTCAGAGCCAGAGTCCATCCTCTCCAAAGGATGCTCCAGCGGGCAGGCGCGTGGCCAGCGCCACCATCCACCGAGAAACTATAGAAGCAGCGGAAACTCCGAGACCTTCAGCTCCTACAAGACCTACGGCAGCTCCGACGCAGAATGAATCAACAAACGTAGCCATAAGGGAGGTGCCGAGTGGCAACGAGACACAGAGAGAGAAAGACACAAGAGAAGAAGAGACAAACAACCTTGAATGGAGGACGGCAGGAAAACGTAAGAACAGCAGCCCTCTAAGGGGGGGGGGGGGGGGAAGAGAAAAGAGCTCACCTAGAAAGAAGCGAGAACAATCAAACTCACAATTCTGGCAGACCACAGAACACAGACGGCAAAAGAAAGCTGACGCTTGTAGCTGAGAGGTATCCAGAACCATACCTCAACAATCCAATAAAACTGAAGACGGCAATGATCAGAGAAGGATATTCTGACTATCTGTTTAACACTAGTGTCACAAGGGCCGGCACACTAATGGCTTATCCACGAGACGAGAAAACCAGAGACTTTCTACTAAAAGGCGGTCCGAAAAACATCAAAGAGTTCAAAGACAATAAAACAATATTTAGAGCACCCTTACAGAGGAAGGACTCAACCCAAGAACAGAGAGAGAATTACATCGTGATCTGTGGAGTTAACCCTGAGATCACAGAGAGAGAAATAGAAGATGATATCGGTCAAGGAGTCAAGGCAAACAGAATGAAGAGCAGCACAACGAACCAAGTGACATGGAAAATCAAACTAAGCTGTCCCACCGCCACACTAAAGAAAAAACTTTTAGAGGGGGTTAAACTTGGACTTTCCAACAAGCGCCACAAAGTAGAGGACTACAGACCCGAACCTCACATCACACAGTGCTATAACTGTCAGAAGTTTGGACACACGGCGAAATTTTGTAACGAGGAAAAAACAAAATGCAAGTCATGCTCAGGGGAACACAGCCACAAAGAGTGTACAGCTGCCACAAAAATATGCGCTAACTGCAACGGTAAACACAGCTCAACATTCAAGGGATGCTCCTTACTAAGAGAAGAAATAACAAAAAAGATTTCATCGAGACTATCATTCGCCAGTGCAGTAAAAAAGGGTACAAACCCAGAAGACAGTATTAAATTAGGCCTAGTCCTCACAAGAACACTTACGAAAATCCTAACAAATAAAGAAAAAGACCCGAGAGAAATAAAAAAATACGTATGCAAAGAAGTGTCAGAAAACATCAGCCAGATATACAAAACAACACTGCATAGAGATGTATTACAGAACATAGCATTCAGTCACTAAAACAAACAACCAAGAGAAGAAGAAAAACTACGTTAAACAAACACCAGCCTACTAATCATGGATAATAATCACAACAGCGAAACCAGACAGACAACCAGATCAAAACAACCCAGAATAATCAACAGACCAAGAATCACAAATGACAACACTTCACCAGACCGAAATCGCCAAACTGTGACAATCACACAACAAAACAAGTTCCACAAGCAATTAACACCTGGTAGTGGTAGTACCTCTCAGGGAGGAATTAACACCTCTCACATTGGTCCACACCAAGTGTCAAATCTGCCTGTTAGAACTCGTAATGTCACCACCCACATCATTCACATCAATATTAACGGATTAATGGCAAAACAACAACAACTACAAGAATACATCAGCGACGAGAATCCAGACATTATCTGTATCAATGAAACCAGGATCAATCCGCAGAAAAAAGTCAACTTCACGAATTACATAATAGTTAGACGCGACCGAAATTCACATGGAGGAGGTGTAGCAATCCTAATCCGCAAAAACATCAAACACAGAATCATAGACACAAGCCGACTTGACAGCGAAACCCTAGCCATCGAAATAACAATAGAAGAAATGAAAACAACTCTAGTTGCCACCTACAACCCTCCAAACAATCAGCTCAACGAAAACATCTTCAGGCACTTCACAAACAACTTCAGACATTGCCTATTCTTAGGAGACTTCAATGCAACTCACGAATCCTTTGGGTGCCGTAAAACAAATAACAACGGACAGATACTACTAGACATCACAGATGAACTAAACTTAACGATCCACAACAACGAAACAGAACCAACTCACTACAGCGACAGAGCAAAGGACTGGGATATCTTGGATCTTGCCCTCACGACACCAACACTCGCAAACAAAATCACAGAGTGCTACGTTGGAGAAGATATCAGCAGCGACCATCTCCCACTCCACATCAAGATGGGAAGTGACTCACCGAAAACACACCCACCAACCTGGAGACGAAATCTTCACAAAGCAGACTGGAACAGTTTTCGAGATCTACTCACAGGACAAATTGACGACGACAAAATCCAGACTATAAAAGAAATTGATGAAAACATCGAGAGACTCCAAGTAGCCACCCTATCAGCACTGGATGAAGCATGTCCACCACAAAAAACCAAGAAAAAAGCCTGGAGAGTATCTGCCAGAACTCTACAGCTGATTAAAATTAAACGAAAAACACGACGGCTGCACCAGAAACACCGTAATCAAGAAGAATTCAGAAACTTGTACAACACACTCAACAAACAAGTCAAAGAAGCTATCAGACAAGAAAAAGAAAACGCTTGGCAAAATATCACTGAAAAACTAGGAGAACAGAAACTTGATAAAGAATTCTGGAATACTTTCAAAGTATTAACAGGCAGCACAAACAATGATCCTTCCAACCCCGAAAAACCTCTACTCAAACCTGATGGATCTCTGACAGAAAGCGACTCGGAAAAGGCACAAGTTTTCGCCTGCAGCCTCCAAAGAATCCATAATACCCACGTCGGGCCAATATTCGATGACACCTTCAAGACCACCGTTGAAACATACATGGAAGAAAATGAAGCACTCTTCAAGCCGCTGCAAGATGACACCAATGAGGACACTGACAGCCATGACTTAGTACAAGACTTCACAGCAAACGAAATTAGACACCAACTAAAATCATGCAAAAATAACTCGGCACCAGGCGAAGACGGCATCGGATACGCCATACTGAAACAAGCACCGACCAAATTCTTCGACAAACTAGCAACAATCTTCAACAGATGCCTACAACTAGGATACTTCCCACAATCCTGGAAGAATGCAGTCGGGAAAATGATACCAAAGCCCAACAAAGACGAAAAAGTACCAACAAATCACAGACCAATTAGCCTACTTTCCTGTATCGGCAAATTATTTGAGAAAACACTGAACGACAGATTACTAAACCACCTAGAGAACACAAACTTCTTCAATAAATGGCAAAGAGCTTACAGAAAGGGAAAAGGCATCGAGCACGTAGCACGACTAGCCCAAGACATCAGACTAGGACAAGCAAAAAAAATGGATTACTGCAGCTGTACTTCTAGACGTCGAAAAGGCATTTGACTCAGTCTGGCATGATGGACTCAGATACAAACTCAGCAACATGAATCTACCACAAAAACTCATCAGAATAATATCATCCTTCCTAGACAACAGAACCCTGAAAGTAAAAATAAACAGCGACACTTCTAGACCGGTGAAACTAGAGGCAGGCACACCACAGGGATCGGTCCTCAGCCCACTGCTATTCCTAATCTATGTAAATGACCTCCCTGTCAACCCAAGAAACAACGTGGAAGTATCCCAATTTGCTGACGATCTGGGACTCTGGACATCACACAAAAGAATCTCCATAATCCAAAAAAGATTACAAGAAACCTTAAACGACATTGAAAAATGGTGCGCGAAATGGAGGATAAAACTTAACAACACAAAGACGCAACTAATCCTATTCCACAACAAGCAAAGCGTGCCAAACATCAAAATAACCGTATTCGGAGCAAACGCTAAACAATGCAACGAAGTCAACCTATTGGGCATCACCCTAGACAAAAAGCTCACCATGCGTAGTCATGGCAAAAGAATTTGCACTGAGGCACGGAAAAGAATCAACCTACTCAAGAGGCTTCGAGGAACAAACTGGGGCACAAACGCGACAAGACTACTGCAAATCTACCTAGCCTACATCCGTCCAGTACTAGAATACGGTGCAATTATTCTAAAAAACGCCTGCAAATCGACACTTCTAGAAATACAACGAACACAAAACTATGCAATCCGAACAGCACTCATGCTTCCTAGAGACACAGGAATAAATTATCTCCACGAAACCGCAAACATCCCAACTATCATGGAACGCTATGCCGACCTCCAACAAAAGACCATCAGCAGACTAAAAGATAGCCCACTATTCGAGGAACTAACAACAAGAACACAACTTCTGGAAAACGGAAAAACCAAATCCCTCTTAGGATGAACTCGACAACTTGGCAGTGGTAGTACCTCTCAGGGAAGTAAAACTTCCCACATTGGTCCACGCCGGTCGAAGGGTTAATCCCGAGATGCCATATAACAACAACTCAAACAACAACAACGGTCTAATCCCCTAACCAACAAGAACTGCAGCGCAAAGGAAATTCAACATCACGACAGAGAGCCAAAAAGATCAGGACAGAAAAGGCCTCACCAGAACTACGCCACCAGACTAAAAGACATCCCTATTATAACAAAAATCCATCTAAGAATGAACTCAGCAACTTGGCAGTGATAGTACCTCTCAGGGAAGCAAGCTTCTCACATTGGTCCACGTCAGTTGGAGGGTTCAATCTAAGATGCCTCCAAGCCAATAAGTCAGAACAAGAACAACAGCAAATCAGAAGAACAGCAACACAATTCTAGACAAATCCTGAAATGCAATACAATCGACAACACAACACCGGTCTAATACCAAACCAACAACAGCGAACAAGGACCACATCACAGAGGTCTAATACCAAACCAACAATAGCGAACAAGGACTACACCACAAAGGAAACTCAACATGACGACAGTAAAGCCATACACAACAGAAACGCAAGCCCAAACCAGAACTACGTCATCAGACTAATAAAACATCCCTATAAAAAGAAAAACCCTTCTCAGAATGAACCCAACTACTCGGCAGTGGTAGCACCTCTCAGGGAAGCAAGCTTCTCACATTGGTCCACGTCAGTAGGAAGGTTCAACCTGAGATGCCTTCAAGCCAATAAACGAGAACAACAACAATAAGAGCAAATCAGAAGATAAGCAACACAGTCCCAGACAAATGCCAATGAACACCAGCATTCGGAGACATAACGCCCTCAGAACCAACAATCTAGAATAGGACCAAGAGCAGCGAATCAGAAGAACGACAATGGAAATACACCAGCAGACCAAAACATCACCAAAAAATCGGAAGATCCAACCACCAACTTCAACACTGGAAAAAGGCCCACAAAACTACAAAGGAACAACACATGACGCAAAACCAGTAAACCAGACATAGCTGGATTTCAAAAAGACAGTGGTAGTACCTCTCAGGGAGGACTTGCTCCTCTCACATTGGTCCACGTCCTTTGAGACTCAGCTCGTCAAAATAAAAAGGAACCAAAGACTGCACCCCTGCCAACCGAGACGTCAGACAACTAGGAGAAGATTGAAGAAAATAAAAAACTCGACTCAAGCGGAAGATCAAAAATCACAAGGTGGGATGAAGGGACCTCCATTAGGTCCGAGCCTCCCGGGCCCCAAAAGGCCCACTCCGGCCTACGGCCGGATAACCACAAATCGATTTTTCGGGATTTCATTTCCATTTTTCCATTTCATTTCATTTTTCATTTCATTTCGATTTCATTTTCATTTCACTGATTGACTCTCGTGGAGTGAAGACGTGTCAGACGATCCAAGCGATTCGCCAACGTGTGAACAACCTGCAAATAGACAACAAGGAATTAATTAGAATTAATATCATCTTGCAAAGGAACATGGAAGCTACACAAGCTAGGAAAAATGGAAGAACAAGCAACGGAAAGGTTAGTGAGGGTGGAAACACCAACAATTTTTTGATTGGTAATGATAATAGTAGTAGCAGTAGTAATATTAGCAGTAGTAATATGAACAGTAGTAGTTGTATCCCAGTTCCTACAAACAATGGTAGCAAAGGTGGGATCAATAGGATCCCCATGGTTAGGACGGTGGGCATCCCCAGAAGATTAAGCGTGGGGGGTAATTATGAGACCAGAGAATGCCAGGACTACAGGCAATTCCAAGATGAGCCCACCCTGGCTGCAATCAAGGAGCTCAGAATGAATGTAGAAGGGCTTACAAATCTCTTAAAGAAAGAGAAAGAGGAGAGGCAGCTGGAAAAGATTAGGAGCGAGAGAGCTAACGAAGAGCTCAAGAAAGAAAAGGAGAGAGAGGCTGCCGAGCTCAAGCTCGCCCTTGAGAGAGAGCGAGAAAGAAGTGAGAGAGAGAAGGCAGAAATGAAAGAGGAAGCTAGAGAGATGCGCAGGAGGATGGATGACCTGTTAGACAAACTTACTGAAATGCAGTCTGCCCCTTTAAAGGAATCCTCTACCTCCTACAAACTGGGTGGTAAGGGGGGAAACAGGAAGGGGAAAGATAAGAAAAAGAGAATCGGTGGAAGAGGCATCTCCTCCACTTCCCTTTTCTACTTAAATGGGGACAGCAATAACAGAAACAATACTGATAGTAGTACTAACAATACTGATAAAGTTGATATCACTGATAATACCAATAATGTCAATAACAATAATAATAGTCGCAAAAAGCAAAAAACCAGTCAAGAGACTGAAAGTATATCCCAGTCACCACTCAATTCGTCTGGTGTCCCCGGAACCTCTGCTTCCCATGGGGAGGTAGTGGTGCCAGAGACACCGGAGGAATTGGCTGATCTGACCGGGAGCAACATGAGCTCAGATAGCTCCAGCAATCTCAACGATCCTCCACTAGATCTCAATACCGTGCAATCATTTTCCAGTTCAGCTGGTGTCTCTGTTTCCCCTGCCTCTGGGGAGGTGGTGGAGTCAGAAGCACCAGAAGAACTGGGTCTTAACCACGATCATGTCCTTGGATTCATTTCAGAATCAGACTCGGACTCAGAATCAACGAAACCAATGATATTCAGCGACTGCCCAGCTTCAGTCAAATCTCAGACATAGCGTCGCAAAGCCTGAGCCAACTGATAGATGGGCATCCGCTCTTAAAAACGCCAAATAAACTTACCCCCAGTGTTAACATCGCCGGGGATTACAATTGCTCTCCGATAGGCACTCCGATAGTCACTCCCGGTAAGAAGAGGTCGCTAAACAGTTCTTCAGATAAGTCTGAACTAGAAGAAGTCGAAGACGAGCAAGGGGTAACCACATTACAGAAACGGAAGGTCAAAAGGACCAAAAAACGTAACCCCGTGCCTACAGTACAGCAGGCACGAGACCACAATGTCCATAGCAAAAGTAAGAAAGAAAATACAAGCGAAGGGAACATTGCCATTGCCAACCCTGTGCCTACAGTACAGCAGGCACAAAATAACACAGAGCAAACCAGCAAGGCCCATACCAACTCCAATAAGAGCAGTGGTAGTAATAACAAGAATACTGATACTGATACCGTCAGCCCAAGTAAGGGGGGATCGGGATCTTATGCCGATGCAGCTAGGTTACTCGCAGCTAACCCCCCCCCCCACCCCAAAAACCTGGGAGGAAACCAAACCAGGCCCCACCCAGGGGAAAAAAACAAACCAACTACTTCGTGGTTGTTAATAGAGTCAACCTCAAAATAGAAAAGCCCGCAATCGATCGAGCTCTTCATGACTGCAAGTGGCAGAGATTCACTTCCAAAGCCACGGGCAAAGAGACGTGGAAATTAAAGGTTGAATGCCCGAACAAAGAAGTTCAAAATAAAATACTATCAAAAGGCGTTAAAATTAATAATCAAACATTCAAGTCAGAAAGCTACAGAACAGCACCGGAACCGATCCAGTGCTTTAAATACCAGAAATTCGGTCACCTGACCAGTAAATGTCGCGGTTCCCTAACCTGTATGAGGTGTGGAGGCGAGCATGTCACTGGAGCATGCTCCGCAACAAAACCCAAATGCCCAAATTGTATGGGTGAGCACCCCAGCAGCTACAAAGGGTGCCCCCACCTCAAAAAAGTAAAAACCAATATAGCATTGAAAAACTTTAATCTGTCTTACACCGAAAAATCGTACTCTCCTCAGGGAATCTGCACTCTAATGGCAGGCACCCTGTACAAAGTACTAAACAAACAAATGGGTGTCAGCTTGACTGACATCTGCAAAGATGTCGGGAGTACGGCTTCTAAGCTATTCATGTCCCAAATGTCGCACTCCTTGATGGAAGCCGCCATCAATAAAATATAAATCCCATAAATAGTACACAATAAACACCTCATAAATCTCGATATTAAGCGACTCAATAATGGATAAGCTGAAACTAATTAACTGGAACGCCAGAAGCGTATATAGCAAGAAAACAATAATGTCAGCCTACTTTGATGAATCCGACACCGATGTCATTAGCATCTGTGAATCGTGGTTGAAGCCATCAAAGAAGTTTGCAATTAACGGATATAATAATATAGGGGGCGTGGCTCTCCTAATAAAACAAAACATCAAATACAAAACTATCGTCACTGATCATTTCGACGCAGAATTAGTTGGCGCCGAGATAGAGATGGATAACAAAAAAATAGCAATTGTATCCTGGTATAACCACCCGGGCAAAAAACTAGATATAAAAATATTAGAAGACCTCATGGGAAAATACAAACACTGTATTTTCCTAGGAGACTTCAACGCTAAACACCAAACTTTTGGTTGTAAAAAAACCAATGACAATGGAGGCATACTGTTCAACATCATTGAACAACTAGATCTTTATCTGGTCAATGATGGCGAAAGTATTACCCATCTCGGTCACTCGTCCATGCACGAATCGGACATGCTGGACCTAATCATAACAAGCAAGTCACTGTCTAAACAAATGCAGGACTACTGGGTGAGTGACGAAGACTTAGGTAGTGACCACCTGCCCGTCCACGTCACTCTTCAGTGCAAAAAGGGACCTACAAGGTACCCCCCAACTCGCCGCAGAATTCTCTCAAAAATCAATTGGGATCTCTTCAGGGATATCATCGACACCAAACTGGATCAAAACGAGCCAAATAACACCACCGAAATTGAAGATGCCTGCTCCAATCTGGGGACCACAATAACCTCGGCCCTCGATGAAATCTGTCCGAAACAAGAAGTGCTAACCTGGAGAAACAAAATCTCCGAGAACACACTTCTACTTATTAAACAAAAGCACAAGGCCCTCCGAAAACTAAAATCTGAACCAAACGCCGCCAAAAAGGAAAAATTGAAAACCGAGTATAACCGCCTTCATGGCGCCGTTAAAAAGGCAATCTTCAACGAAGATCGTGAAAAATGGAAAAACGCAACCACAAACCTCAACGCGCGCCAAAAACCCCAACAATTCTGGGACGCTTTCAAACGCCTTACCGGTCAAACCAAATCTAAAAACAACAGCAAACCACTCTCGAAAGGGGATGGCTCTGTTGCTCGCGACGACAAGGACAAGGCGAACACCTTCGCCGAACTCCTCAAAAAGACTCATCGCCCCCACGTAGGAGCTAACTTTGACGACAATTTCAGAGAAGAAATCGACAAATTCATCTCTGACAACGATAATATCTTCGCTGATCCAAACTTTAAAACAAGTCCCGAGGATGGCGACGACCATGAACTGGTAGACACCATCACAAACGACGAAGTCATTAATGTAATCCAAAAATGCAAATCATCATCCTCCCCCGGGGAGGATGAAATATCTTATAAAATCTTAAAGCAATGCTCCCTCATCTTCATCGAAAGACTCACAAACTTACTAAACAAATGCCTAACCCACGGTTACTTCCCTAAATGCTGGAAAGTAGCCGTGGGCGTCATGATCCCAAAACCAGATAAAGATCTAAATAACCCGTCCAACTATCGACCAATCAGCCTATTGAGCTGCATTGGAAAGGTATTTGAACGGGTTCTAACCAACAGACTTCGAGATCACCTCGAAGACACTAACTTCTTCAACAAGTGGCAAAGGGCCTACCGGAATAGAAAGGAAGGTATGGAACATATTTACCGCATTTTCGACTACATGAAAACCGCCTTCACTAGAAGAGAAGTAGGAACGGCGGTTTTCCTGGACGTCGAAAAAGCCTTTGACTCAGCGTGGCACAATGGAATTAGATATAAACTATATAAGATGGGCCTACCAACCAAACTTCTAAGAACATTGTCCTCATTTCTCCGCGATCGCAAAATAAAAGTAAGAGTTAACGAGGAAACTTCACAAGAAGTGAACCTTGAAGCAGGCACCCCCCAGGGCTCAGTATTGAGCCCACTTCTATTCATAATCTACGTTAATGACATAGATTCTGTGGGAAATAATCATGTCCAAATATCCCAATTCTCTGATGACAAAGGCATGTGGACTGCAAGTCCATGCGCTGGAATCGTCCAAAGACGTTTACAAGACGCACTAACTGACCTCGAAGCCTGGTGCGCCAAGTGGCGCATCAAGCTAAACTCCAACAAAACTCAACAACTAACAATCACCCACAAAGTCAACATCCCCGAAATCAAACTTAAACTGTATAACGAAGACCTCAAAACATGCAACGAGGCTAAATTCCTCGGCATCACCCTGGATAAAGGCCTAAGATTAACTAACCACATCAACCAAACGCCGATCAAAGCCACGAAGCGCATTAATCTTCTGAAAATGATAAGGGGCAACGGGTGGGGGGCCAACAAGAATGTCCTTATCAAGCTATATAAAACGTTCATTCGCCCCGTACTGGAATATGGGGCAATTATCACAAGCCAATTAAATAAGACAAGAATCGCTAAACTACAGCGCGTCCAAAACTACGCGCTACGAGTTGCCCTACGCGCACCATACGCCACCGCCATAACAGAACTCCACGAGCAAGCCAAAATTGAAACAATCGAGGAGCGACTAAATAAACTAGCAGGAAAAACCCTATTCAGACTCCAGGATAGCACCCTAATTAAAGAACTTAATGAACATCGCGAAATTAAATGGAAAAATAGGAAAACTAAAAAACAGGTTAGACGCTAATTAAACACGCAATCATACACGGAGAATGTCTGGACAGGCTAGGATCTGTAAGCACCCACTGCGTCCCCACAGTGTGGTTGCCGTAAACATGCGGCGTGCTAGCAGTGCCGAACCGGTCCTTTCAGATCCAATACAGATCCAGGGTGGGATAGGGGACTGGTACACACCATCAAATAGCACTCAGCAATCACGCAAAACACCACGGGGAAAGTGTGGAAAGCGAAGCTGTGATAGTGGAACCACTGCGGCCCTACAGTCGGACTTGTCTATAGTAGACACACCATCACAACCAAGCGAACTACTCCGACTCCACCACCAAAAAAAGACGAACACCAATTCAGCAGACACGCATGACACACACCTAACACAACGCGAGCATCACACACACGCATAAATCACGCAAACATCACATTAACACATCTCTTACTATAGTTTTTTTACCTCTTCACGCTCTCCCAAAATAACCGTTACGGATATCTTTTTTTTACACCCTCCGAAATCTCCAGTTCCCGGAAGGCTAACTGGGGGCAGACGAGGCCTGCTACGCCAACTACATCTCTTTCTAGATTTTTCATATTTATTTCAATACTCGACCCTAACCGTTATGGAATCTAAATGCAGAGCCTCTGGTCAAACGGGCGTGGTTTGACCTTGTTGCCCCGAAAGGGACCGTTTCTTTGTGTTGTGTTGGCTTTCTCAAAACTCAGGCCTGAAGCAGACTATACTTGCTCATGATGGCACCAAACAATCGAATCCTAAAAATTTATAAGTGGCAGATTATACTTGCCTGAAGATAGTCCGGTCACCTCGGAGTGCTTGGGATGGGCCTCTGGCCTCTTGGTTCTGGCTGCTGCGCTCTTCCTGGAGATTTGGCTTGGGCTTCTGCTGTGCTGCACGGAAACTACTAGACACCGCGACCAGGGACAAAAGGGGTCTAAGACGCCATAGTACCCTGCGCGCCTTCGGCGCGCAGAAATCATTCCTTCCTTTCGGGATTTCATTTTCGCATTTCATCGAGTTCACTTGACGAATAGAATAGAAGAAAGATGTCCGACGCAGCAGCAGCAACAGCTCCAGCCAAATCACCAAAGAAGAAGGCAGCAAGCAAGCCGAAGAAGCCAGCAGCTCATCCCAAATATAATGACATGATCAAACAGGCTGTCCAGTCCTTGAAAGAACGTGGCGGATCTTCAAGACAAGCTATCTTGAAATACATCATCGCAAATTTCAAAGTTGGTCCAGATGCCAAGCAAGTCAACAGCCACTTGAAACTCGCACTAAAAGCTGGTGTGAAAAATGGTACCCTCAAGCAAGCGAAGGGCTCTGGTGCATCTGGATCATTCCGCATTGGCACAGTGAAAACTGAAAAACCCAAGGCAAAGAAACCCAAGGCAGCCAAACCAAAGAAGACTAAGTCTCCAAAGAAGGCAAAGGCAAAGAAGACCACAGAAAAGAAAGTAGCCAAGCCAAAGAAAGCAGCCAAGCCAAAGAAATCGCCAGCTAAGAAAGCTGCCGCCAAGCCTAAAAAGACAAAGACACCTAAAAAGGCAAAGACTGCGAAACCCAAGAAGACGAAAACTCCAAAGAAGAAGGCCGCAGCCAAGAAGGCATAAGCCTGAAAACTTATTGTTGTTAACACAACACAAAAGAAACGGCCCTTTTCAGGGCCAACAACACTTTTAAAAAGAGCTTCCTAGTAAAAAACACCTCCAGTTTAAGCCAAGCTCCAAGGCGAGAGAATAAATTTCTTCCTCTCCTCCAAGACCCACCAGGTTGAGGGCTAGATTCTTTTAGTGGTTGGTCAGAATTTGTTATTCAAAGTTTTGTTTCATCACAAATTATTGGATAGTGCCCACACACTCCAGTAAACTGTAATAAACCAAATTTATATAAACGAACAATTTGCGTTTGACTGGAGTATGAAATGTTGACTTTCGGTCTGGGGTTCCCGAATTTTTTGGAAAGCCATGAAAGTGGCTTCTAACACTCAACCAGTTAATGGGTTCTGCATCCAAACCGAGGATGGGGATGGTTGTCTGACGACCCCGTGGATAAGCTAGACAACTGCGTGATTAGCGCGTTAGACGAAAGATCACACGCGCTGCGCCCTTGGGTAAGATACTTGGCCCCGATGGTCGCAGCAGGACGATCGCACAGTTAAATCCCACACCCCAATAAACAAACAAGCTCGGCATATCTGAACAAGTGTTTAGAGGGGTGGTGGTGGTGGGGGGGGGGGGGGGCGTTTGGTTAGATCAGTAGCCTTTTCAGTTGTCTGTAGCGGTAAAATTATTTTATTTTCTTACATTTTAGCTAGATGGCAGGCCACGCGGCCCGTCCAAGGCTTCAGAGAACCCTAATTCATTCAATCACTTTAGACCGAGATGGCAGTGTCCGTTTAGTTGTCCGACAGCAGCGGAGAAGGCCAATTTGTATGGGGTGTGGGAGAAGATATGTTGTTTATCCTTTTCTTTTTAGCTTGTGACTTTGCTGGGGTGGTGGTTCGGGAAATTCCTCTATTTTCTTTCATTTTGTTCTGCTCTTTCCATCTGTTCTCTCTGGTTCCTTTCTTCTTTCTTCACACTTTGCCAGACCAATTCAACTTTGACACCAGTTGACTTACTACATGACGTCTATTGGCGTCGGGCAGTTTGGCCATGACGGCGAGGGGCAGGGATTTGAAAGGAGGCATCGAAATACCAGTTTCTATTACCGTCTCCCTTATTTGCGTTTCCATCCGACAGTTCATCCTTTTGGTACTATCCCTCTCCGAAGGAGGTGGATGGTCATCTCGTATCCTAAATTCTACAGCTAGGCGAATGCTTTCGGAGTCGAATGATTCTAAGTTGCCGAAGGCGCGTAGAGACTATGTGGGCAAGCCACACACACACCCTTTCGACCTGCTCGGACTGTTTGATGATATTGTTGTTTCTGTGCATGGCAAAGGAGCACTAGAGGCTGTGGTATTCAGTGGCGTTTGTGCATCACTTTCATGTGTTCTTGTCTGGAGCTTGTGGCTGTCGGTTGGTCAACTCTAGCTTGTTCCTGCGTTTCCGGTGATCTCTCGACTCTTGCACCACGGCCTGTGTCTCGCTAATCCGCGATTGGGACTTCCATTTATCGTAGCATTTCACGCGCGGCTGCTGTGCGCTCATCATAGTCTGAAGAGAGGGGCGAGTGACGATCGGTCAGTGGCGAGAAAGCAACTTCCATTTTCACCTCAGTCTCCCCAGGGTGTTCAACACCCAGCAGTTCCGACCGGGAAGCCTGCAGTTGGTTGGGTTTGCCGGATGGAGTTGGAAGGGAAGTAAATGGTGGATGTTTTCGGCTCTTTCCTTTCCTCACCTTTCTCTCGGTCTTCTTCTTCTAAAATAAGAAAGCCTCCAGGCGTCGGGCATCCCACCCGCTTCGTAGACGGGCTCTTCCTTCTTTTCTGCCCTATCTTTGCAGGGCCTCCTAACTCCCTCAGGTGAGGACCAGTGTGAGAGGAGGACCTCTCGCCAAAGGTACCACTTCTCTCTCCCCGATGTGGGTTAGGGGGTGGGGGAATATGTGTTGTGGTGTCTTCAGTTTTAAACTCCGAGGTCAGGTGGACGCTCTTACTTTCGCCTGGGCAGTTCAGGTGATGGGACAAAAAAAAAAACAAAAAAAAAACGCCCAGAGCTGAAATGGTCTTCTTAAGTCTCGCTGGTAATTCCAGTGTTTCTATGATGGCAAATCAAGGTGTTTACGCTCTGAAATCAAAGATGCGAATAGCCAATACTCTCACGTACCATTCACTTATAAATCATATATCGGTGGATACAAGTAAGAAGGCGAGAGACATTCACGATTTGTCCAAATTGGTGCTGGGAATCCGAAGGAGACTGTGTTAATTGATTTTCACACCTTGGTACCCATAGGGCGAATCGTGCACGGAAACGTGTCCTTGCACATCTACCAGTGTGAACCCCGAAATATTTTCTCATATCAGACGGAAACATATTCTGCTCAGCGCTATAATTTATCTTCATTTTTTTTTTTATTCCTAAACTACACCTCACAACCCGAATACCCACCCACCCACGCACTCCACTCCAACCTCCCACTCACCCACACCGACCCGCCCTGCCTTGCCCACTTATCCGATGAACGCCAAAACACCTTCTAATGACGGAATATAGCGGCCAGCATTATATGTTCAAGTATAAGATAGGGGAAGACAGGAGAAGTAGAAACCTTGTCCTCCAACATTTCATTTAAAGCGGCACATGATATAGAACATATCATCCTAGCCGCTTAGTGGAGAGACGGACTCGAGGGCGAGGGCCAGCTCTCGTTAGTGAACGCAAGCAACCTCCCTCCCCCATCCAATCACCCACCCACCCACTAAGCCCCCCCCCCCCCCCCCCGAGATAATTATGAAGAGGTTTTCGCGATTTCCCGCACGGTTAACTACATTGGACAATAACAAATTTGTAGGTCCCGTTTTAGCGACGGATGGACCCTTGCTTAAGAGAAGAGGCGGGGGGGGGGGGGGGGGGGGGGTCGACACCATCCGGATCCTGTGAGCTTAAGAGGTCGATTGATCGATGACCTGGCCGGGGTGGAAGGCGATTGGTATACCGTAGGCGCACCGCACCTGCCTGCCTGCATGCCAGCCAGCCAGCCAGCCTTCCTTCCTTCCCTTCTTTCTTTCAATAGGCAGATGTTAGCAAAAGGTACTTCATATGCCTAGTGTTGCCCTTCATAAAAGAGGCACAATCCGTCTCCGTTCATAAAAGAGGCATAATCTGAGCCCAGATCACACACAATTTTCAGTTTATTAAAGGTACTATTTTTTCATAACGGAACTACATTCCAGCCCACCGACCCGGAAGGAAACATTCATAATGGGTCATGTTCCATAAATTATTATAACCCTTCGCCGACCAATCACCATCGCGTAGCCACTAGGAGCGCCCCCACTCCCCCCCCCCCCCTTCTTTCCTTCCTTCCCGGCACATTACACGCCATGTTTATCGACCTCATTGCTTCGTGTCTACGACAGATCAACAGAACACTATCGTGTATTTCTATCCACCTACCTCACTTGATGCCCAAATTCACAGGCCCAATGGCTTCTTAAGTTGTGGCTTTGAGTTGTGTTGTAAAATCTCAGAACGAAGGATGACTGACTTCAATCTCAGTGATGCAGGTAAGAAAAGAAAATTATTTTGCAGACAATCCTCTTGCTTCACTCGGGCTGGCTACAAGAAGGAAAACAAGACGAAGAATTAGTAGATGCACACAGAGTGGAAAGAAAGAAAGAAAGAAAGAAAGAAAGAAAGAAAGAAAGAAAGAAAGAAAGAAAGAAAGAAAGAAAGAAAGAAAGAAAGAAAGAAAGAAAGTAAGTTTTGAGTGGCACTGAGGTGTATAAGAGATTCAATCCGTGTAAACGACAAGCGGCGCGGCGGACGAGAGGGAAAGTGTTAATGATTGAAAGAAAGAAAAACGCTTGTCGGACGAGTGACTAATTTTTCGCGAAGGAACTGTAAGTGTGAACCACAGGGAAAGATGAAGAAAAGTGAAAAAGAATGAATGAATAATAAATAAAGGCATAAATATCGTCGGTAAAATCGGACTAATTTGAAAATATTTTCGAAATTAGAAAAAAATAATAATATTATCTTGTCGAAAAGACCTCTTAATTAGCGTTTCTTCGAAGGGTGTGAAAATGGGAATTGTCCATTATATAATTATACAAGGCAGAACAGATATATTTTTTTTCTCCACGATTTCAAAGCCGCGAGGATCCAAAATGCAACCTAGAAGGTCTTCCGCCAAACAACAGCCAATGAAAAGTTGTCAACCGAACCAATCATATGGGAGATATGAGAGCCAATCATTCTACTACACAGTAGTTATTTCAACCAATAGAATAAGCTCTCCGTTCGGACATCTAATTTTAACTGCGCCAAGCTGAAATTTTTGTTTTCATTATACTGTTGAATCTCGCAGTTACTGTACGCTACATTATGGCTCGAACAAAGCAGACCGCTCGTAAATCCACTGGTGGCAAAGCCCCAAGGAAACAGCTGGCAACCAAAGCTGCACGTAAAAGTGCACCAGCTACCGGAGGCGTCAAGAAACCACACAGATACAGACCAGGAACCGTTGCCTTGAGAGAAATCCGTCGTTACCAGAAGAGCACCGAATTGCTCATCAGAAAATTGCCATTCCAGCGTTTAGTTCGTGAAATCGCCCAGGACTTCAAGACAGATCTGCGATTCCAGAGCTCCGCCGTTATGGCTCTCCAAGAAGCAAGTGAAGCATACCTAGTTGGTCTGTTTGAAGATACCAATCTCTGCGCCATCCACGCAAAGAGAGTCACAATCATGCCAAAGGATATCCAGTTGGCTCGTCGCATCCGTGGAGAGCGAGCTTAAAAACCTTGCAATTGTATTGCACTTGGTTTTCAAACAACGGCCCTTTTCAGGGCCACCAAAATTATCAAAAGAGCATCTTAGTCACAAAACACATTCATTGTCAAGTTGATAAATTCAATGTCCATAGTCCCGGTCGATACCTTTTACTCCTCTTCGCTCCCTGTGGGAAGTGGAGCAATCCTTGTTTACTGTGGTAAAGAGGTTTACGGGTAGAATAGCACCCGGTCACCATTCACTGGGGTGGAAGCCATCTAAAATGACTATAAAGGCATGGCTGAACTACTTTATATCCGTGTTGCGGTCGCTAAGTAGGTAGAATTGCAGGCTGCAAGCCGAGAGGTCCTCGGTTCGAATCCCACCTGCGGCAACCGCGTTGTGTCCTAAGGCAAGACCCCCCCCCCCCCCCCCATTGCCCACGTGGGGGCACGGTGACGCTGTGTACTAAGGCGTACTGCACGTCGATGATGCACCTGTCTTCGACCAATGCTCACCCTGTTTGTGTGGAGTTAATATGTTGGGGAGCTGACAGTTGCTCGGTGATTCTCTCCGGGTACTCTGGCTTCCTCCACCCGTAAAACTGTCATGGTCATGATTAGCCATTGTGCAGAAATATGTGACCTTAAACACCAATAAATAAATAAATATATCCGTGTTGCGGTTATGTTTGGGCATTTTGCAGACAAGTGTGACCTTAAACACCAATAAATAAATAATAAATACTCATCTTCGCAGCGATAACCATTTTTTTCTGATCTCGGGAAATATTTACATCGACTTCTCGATTTCATTCAAATTTATTCCAGTTGTTCTCTGAAATGAGTTCCCAGATCCCATCCGAAGTTTTTGTACGTGTATTTTCTTCTGTGGTTTTCCACGTGGCCTTACTGTTAGTGTTTCGAGGTCAACAGTGTGGTTCAGCCCCTGCGGGATTTCAAATATCTTAGGTTTGAGGCAATTCTCGAAGCTCTATGATTATATGATGTTGTAATGGAATAATAATGCATGGGTGGTAGGGAGGGGGGGCATCAAAAGAACCAGGAGAGATCAGTCCACTATCACGCTCGCAATTGCGTCAGGATCGAAATGCGTCTTTGGGACCATACAGCCAATACATTTGAAATAGCGCATTACGTGACAGTTTAGGTGATTGCACTTCAAAGTGGTGCATCATTTTAGAGCTGGTGAAAATTCTTACTTTTTTCACAATGATAGTGAATTTCATCGTTGCGTCGTTCGCTGTCAATAACAAAGTTCGGAGGGTAATGTTTTGTAAATATTCTTTGGTCTTATTTATTTATTTATTTATTTATTTATTTATTTATTTATTTATTTATTTATTTATTTTAATAACACGTTTACAGACAGGGTCACCGCCTCGTGTCGGACAGTTTTATGGGTGGAGGAAGCCAGAGGGAACCACCTGGCAATGGCGAGTAACTGTCAGACTCCCAAAGGTACAAAATCGACACAAGCAGAGCTAGCAGTGGTTGAAACCAAGTGCACTATAGACGTGCAGTACGCCTGAGTACACAGCTCCACCGCGTCCCCCGCGTGGGCAATCAAGATTAAGTACCTTGCCCAAGGACACGGCGTAGTTACTCCTGGCGGGGATCGACTTGCCTCTGAATGTGTCTCAAATCCGCAGTGAACGATCAACAGTTTTGGTGCTAGAGTAGTCTCCCTTACTGTGTTACTTTTGTCAAGTTGTCAATATTTTCTCCAAGTAAACTAATTGTTATTTCGCTGTTAAATTGCACAAGGGAGAAATTCAAAAAAACAAGTTTTTGATTTGAACCACTCGAGTTCCTGTAAGTGTCAATCACATGCGTGTTATGCAACGACAGTGACACATATGACCGACCAATAGGGATGGGAGGGGCCGACAATCAGACAGACAGACAGCCATATCTTTATTACATATTTTCTCACCTCTACATGTCCGAGTAGTATTGTGGGGGTTAAGAGAAGTGGATTCGGTCTGCATGTCCTTGTTGTGTCGTGAGTTATGCGAGAATCTCGAGCAATATAGAGCGGATGACGTATTAGTGTTTTTCTACCACTTTGTCGACTGAAACGATGGTTTTTGAATTGTCGTAGAGGATTTCCAGCTGAAATAGTCACATGCAGTAACTCGCACAGATGGTAGAGTGTAAGTACGGGAGTTTTCTTGCTGTAACGAATTCACATAAAATGAACGTTGTTCTATGCTGCAAATTTTAACATAGGTGCATAAATGGAGTACGCTATCGGACACATCAATCACTTTTTGCTACCACCAAACCCCATTGACCCCCCTCCTCACCCGACGGCCCCCTACCCTACACACACACTCAAACATGGGTCTCCTTGTGGTACCAGCGTGGCCAATTTGGAGTATGAATAAGAGGCTGCCTCACGACTACGACAAGTATATTTTTATTTATCCACAAATAAACGGCTCATAGCCAGCCTGCCCAATCTTGCAACTGGTGTCATGAAGGCATAACGAAGGCATGCCTAGTTGATGTGGTGTTTGCTGGTCAGGATTTACTCCCCAAATCGCTCATCATCGCGGCACCCATTCAACAAAATGCTATGTGAGTCACTTTTGGAGAATGAGATATCTGAAAATACTTTTTATAAATTTGATAGGCTTTGTTGTGAGTTTTGACAAGAGGAAAATATGGGCCTTCGCATGTGGGCAGAGCTATGTAGTGTGCTATCGAGGTTATCACTTATGACGTGAAAACGATTACGGCAAGATGCATCCGTTTACCTTTTAATTCCTTCTAAGGCTCGCCCCACTCATCGTATCAGACTCGGGTCCAGTTCTAATGTACCCCACCCATTTTGATCGAACCCGATTTAAGCCAAACCAAACCAGACCATCTCGATCACACTAGAGGCTCCACATTCATCGGGTGTAAATCCTAATTCCGGGGGTTTTTTTTTGTAAAGGTTTTTTTTTTTTTTACTTTTCTAATTAATTAATTCTTTGTTCGTTTGTTGTTTTTTTTTAAAAGAGAGGGGAAGGGAATGAATGTACTCATGTGTACTGTGTCTACAGTGTGCGTGCAAGTGAACTCAAAAACGGACTTGGGGAGTCATGTTTGTGATCGCTTGATAATGGTTTGCTGAGTTGGGACGCGTTAAAAGTTTATCTCTCGGGTGTTGTCTCGAGGTGTAGTTTTTATGCTTTCGTTGTTGTGATGTGTTTTAACACAATATATCCTGGACTAAGATGAATAGTGCTATTAAAAGTAAATTTCGAACATATCATTTCGGCCTGCTCGAATGAGGGAAATGGCGCCAGGACGATTTCTTGTGTTTGTAACCTCCGTTGAAAATGACGAGATATCTGTCACAGTTTATTGTTTTGCACTGTTTTTTATGAAAACGTATTCTTGATACATTTTCCGAGAAATTCGAAGGAAGAAATTGCTCAAGAATTCATTTTCCTGCTTTTTATAGCAATGTTTTTGTGAGGGTACTTGATTTTTCTATCGCCGATTCTCCACTTCAAGACGTGTTCTCAGCTCGAATGTTTAGTATTTTTCCCCAGCGCTCTTTGTGGCTACTGTGAAATTATATCCACTAAGAAGATAGAAAGTTTCAGCGGACTCTTCTAAACGTAAATTTGGTAAAAATAGGGATACACGAACATGACAAACACACATCGACGATTTCTTCTTCTTCTGTGTTGGATGGCTGTCAGTAAACAAAGTGTTTTCTGAGACGTCGGTGCTCTACATTTATAATCAGCAGGTGCGCGTTTTTTCGGGATTTCATTTTCGCATTTCATCTAGTTCACTTGACGAATAGAATAGAAGAAAGATGTCCGACGCAGCAGCAGCAACAGCTCCAGCCAAATCACCAAAGAAGAAGGCAGCAAGCAAGCCGAAGAAGCCAGCAGCTCATCCCAAATATAATGACATGATCAAACAGGCTGTCCAGTCCTTGAAAGAACGTGGCGGATCTTCAAGACAAGCTATCTTGAAATACATCATCGCAAATTTCAAAGTTGGTCCAGATGCCAAGCAAGTCAACAGCCACTTGAAACTCGCACTAAAAGCTGGTGTGAAAAATGGTACCCTCAAGCAAGCGAAGGGCTCTGGTGCATCTGGATCATTCCGCATTGGCACAGTGAAAACTGAAAAACCCAAGGCAAAGAAACCCAAGGCAGCCAAACCAAAGAAGACTAAGTCTCCAAAGAAGGCAAAGGCAAAGAAGACCACAGAAAAGAAAGTAGCCAAGCCAAAGAAAGCAGCCAAGCCAAAGAAATCGCCAGCTAAGAAAGCTGCCGCCAAGCCTAAAAAGACAAAGACACCTAAAAAGGCAAAGACTGCGAAACCCAAGAAGACGAAAACTCCAAAGAAGAAGGCCGCAGCCAAGAAGGCATAAGCCTGAAAACTTATTGTTAACACAACACAAAAGAAACGGCCCTTTTCAGGGCCAACAACACTTTTAAAAAGAGCTTCCTAGTAAAAAACACCTCCAGTTTAAGCCAAGCTCCAAGGCGAGAGAATAAATTTCTTCCTCTCCTCCAAGACCCACCAGGTTGAGGGCTAGATTCTTTTAGTGGTTGGTCAGAATTTGTTATTCAAAGTTTTGTTTCATCACAAATTATTGGATAGTGCCCACACACTCCAGTAAACTGTAATAAACCAAATTTATATAAACGAACAATTTGCGTTTGACTGGAGTATGAAATGTTGACTTTCGGTCTGGGGTTCCCGAATTTTTTGGAAAGCCATGAAAGTGGCTTCTAACACTCAACCAGTTAATGGGTTCTGCATCCAAACCGAGGATGGGGATGGTTGTCTGACGACCCCGTGGATAAGCTAGACAACTGCGTGATTAGCGCGTTAGACGAAAGATCACACGCGCTGCGCCCTTGGGTAAGATACTTGGCCCCGATGGTCGCAGCAGGACGATCGCACAGTTAAATCCCACACCCCAATAAACAAACAAGCTCGGCATATCTGAACAAGTGTTTAGAGGGGTGGTGGTGGTGGGGGGGGGGGGGCGTTTGGTTAGATCAGTAGCCTTTTCAGTTGTCTGTAGCGGTAAAATTATTTTATTTTCTTACATTTTAGCTAGATGGCAGGCCACGCGGCCCGTCCAAGGCTTCAGAGAACCCTAATTCATTCAATCACTTTAGACCGAGATGGCAGTGTCCGTTTAGTTGTCCGACAGCAGCGGAGAAGGCCAATTTGTATGGGGTGTGGGAGAAGATATGTTGTTTATCCTTTTCTTTTTAGCTTGTGACTTTGCTGGGGTGGTGGTTCGGGAAATTCCTCTATTTTCTTTCATTTTGTTCTGCTCTTTCCATCTGTTCTCTCGGGTTCCTTTCTTCTTTCTTCACACTTTGCCAGACCAATTCAACTTTGACACCAGTTGACTTACTACATGACGTCTATTGGCGTCGGGCAGTTTGGCCATGACGGCGAGGGGCAGGGATTTGAAAGGAGGCATCGAAATACCAGTTTCTATTACCGTCTCCCTTATTTGCGTTTCCATCCGACAGTTCATCCTTTTGGTACTATCCCTCTCCGAAGGAGGTGGATGGTCATCTCGTATCCTAAATTCTACAGCTAGGCGAATGCTTTCGGAGTCGAATGATTCTAAGTTGCCGAAGGCGCGTAGAGACTATGTGGGCAAGCCACACACACACCCTTTCGACCTGCTCGGACTGTTTGATGATATTGTTGTTTCTGTGCATGGCAAAGGAGCACTAGAGGCTGTGGTATTCAGTGGCGTTTGTGCATCACTTTCATGTGTTCTTGTCTGGAGCTTGTGGCTGTCGGTTGGTCAACTCTAGCTTGTTCCTGCGTTTCCGGTGATCTCTCGACTCTTGCACCACGGCCTGTGTCTCGCTAATCCGCGATTGGGACTTCCATTTATCGTAGCATTTCACGCGCGGCTGCTGTGCGCTCATCATAGTCTGAAGAGAGGGGCGAGTGACGATCGGTCAGTGGCGAGAAAGCAACTTCCATTTTCACCTCAGTCTCCCCAGGGTGTTCAACACCCAGCAGTTCCGACCGGGAAGCCTGCAGTTGGTTGGGTTTGCCGGATGGAGTTGGAAGGGAAGTAAATGGTGGATGTTTTCGGCTCTTTCCTTTCCTCACCTTTCTCTCGGTCTTCTTCTTCTAAAATAAGAAAGCCTCCAGGCGTCGGGCATCCCACCCGCTTCGTAGACGGGCTCTTCCTTCTTTTCTGCCCTATCTTTGCAGGGCCTCCTAACTCCCTCAGGTGAGGACCAGTGTGAGAGGAGGACCTCTCGCCAAAGGTACCACTTCTCTCTCCCCCGATGTGGGTTAGGGGGTGGGGGAATATGTGTTGTGGTGTCTTCAGTTTTAAACTCCGAGGTCAGGTGGACGCTCTTACTTTCGCCTGGGCAGTTCAGGTGATGGGACAAAAAAAAAAAACAAAAAAAAACGCCCAGAGCTGAAATGGTCTTCTTAAGTCTCGCTGGTAATTCCAGTGTTTCTATGATGGCAAATCAAGGTGTTTACGCTCTGAAATCAAGATGCGAATGGCCAATACTCTCACGTACCATTCACTTATAAATCATATATCGGTGGATACAAGTAA
The DNA here is from genome assembly GCA_031216915.1 of Pictodentalium vernedei. Classification (NCBI taxonomy): domain Eukaryota; kingdom Metazoa; phylum Mollusca; class Scaphopoda; order Dentaliida; family Dentaliidae; genus Pictodentalium; species Pictodentalium vernedei. The sequence goes on along the minus strand of CM062295.1, from coordinate 676,256,731 downwards.
GAAGGCGAGAGACATTCACGATTTGTCCAAATTGGTGCTGGGAATCCTAAGGAGACTGTGTTAATTGATTTTCACACCTTGGTACCCATAGGGCGAATCGTGCACGGAAACGTGTCCTTGCACATCTACCAGTGTGAACCCCGAAATATTTTCTCATATCAGACGGAAACATATTCTGCTCAGCGCTATAATTTATCTTCATTTTTTTTTTATTCCTAAACTACACCTCACAACCCGAATACCCACCCACCCACGCACTCCACTCCAACCTCCCACTCACCCACACCGACCCGCCCTGCCTTGCCCACTTATCCGATGAACGCCAAAACACCTTCTAATGACGGAATATAGCGGCCAGCATTATATGTTCAAGTATAAGATAGGGGAAGACAGGAGAAGTAGAAACCTTGTCCTCCAACATTTCATTTAAAGCGGCACATGATATAGAACATATCATCCTAGCCGCTTAGTGGAGAGACGGACTCGAGGACGAGGGCCAGCTCTCGTTAGTGAACGCAAGTAACCTCCCTCCCCCATCCAATCACCCACCCACCCACTAAGCCCCCCCCCCCCGAGATAATTATGAAGAGGTTTTCGCGATTTCCCGCACGGTTAACTACATTGGACAATAACAAATTTGTAGGTCCCGTTTTAGCGACGGATGGACCCTTGCTTAAGAGAAGAGGCGGGGGGGGGGGGGGGTCGACACCATCCGGATCCTGTGAGCTTAAGAGGTCGATTGATCGATGACCTGTCCGGGGTGGAAGGCGATTGGTATACCGTAGGCGCACCGCACCTGCCTGCCTGCATGCCAGCCAGCCAGCCAGCCTTCCTTCCTTCCCTTCTTTCTTTCAATAGGCAGATGTTAGCAAAAGGTACTTCATATGCCTAGTGTTGCCCTTCATAAAAGAGGCACAATCCGTCTCCGTTCATAAAAGAGGCATAATCTGAGCCCAGATCACACACAATTTTCAGTTTATTAAAGGTACTATTTTTTCATAACGGAACTACATTCCAGCCCACCGACCCGGAAGGAAACATTCATAATGGGTCATGTTCCATAAATTATTATAACCCTTCGCCGACCAATCACCATCGCGTAGCCACTAGGAGCGCCCCCACTCCCCCCCCCCTTCTTTCCTTCCTTCCCGGCACATTACACGCCATGTTTATCGACCTCATTGCTTCGTGTCTACGACAGATCAACAGAACACTATCGTGTATTTCTATCCACCTACCTCACTTGATGCCCAAATTCACAGGCCCAATGGCTTCTTAAGTTGTGGCTTTGAGTTGTGTTGTAAAATCTCAGAACGAAGGATGACTGACTTCAATCTCAGTGATGCAGGTAAGAAAAGAAAATTATTTTGCAGACAATCCTCTTGCTTCACTCGGGCTGGCTACAAGAAGGAAAACAAGACGAAGAATTAGTAGATGCACACAGAGTGGAAAGAAAGAAAGAAAGAAAGAAAGAAAGAAAGAAAGAAAGAAAGAAAGAAAGAAAGTAAGTTTTGAGTGGCACTGAGGTGGATAAGAGATTCAATCCGTGTAAACGACAAGCGGCGCGGCGGACGAGAGGGAAAGTGTTAATGATTGAAAGAAAGAAAAACGCTTTGTCGGACGAGTGACTAATTTTTCGCGAAGGAACTGTAAGTGTGAACCACAGGGAAAGATGAAGAAAAGTGAAAAAGAATGAATGAATAATAAATAAAGGCATAAATATCGTCGGTAAAATCGGACTAATTTGAAAATATTTTCGAAATTAGAAAAAAATAATAATATTATCTTGTCGAAAAGACCTCTTAATTAGCGTTTCTTCGAAGGGTGTGAAAATGGGAATTGTCCATTATATAATTATACAAGGCAGAACAGATATATTTTTTTTCTCCACGATTTCAAAGCCGCGAGGATCCAAAATGCAACCTAGAAGGTCTTCCGCCAAACAACAGCCAATGAAAAGTTGTCAACCGAACCAATCATATGGGAGATATGAGAGCCAATCATTCTACTACACAGTAGTTATTTCAACCAATAGAATAAGCTCTCCGTTCGGACATCTAATTTTAACTGCGCCAAGCTGAAATTTTTGTTTTCATTATACTGTTGAATCTCGCAGTTACTGTACGCTACATTATGGCTCGAACAAAGCAGACCGCTCGTAAATCCACTGGTGGCAAAGCCCCAAGGAAACAGCTGGCAACCAAAGCTGCACGTAAAAGTGCACCAGCTACCGGAGGCGTCAAGAAACCACACAGATACAGACCAGGAACCGTTGCCTTGAGAGAAATCCGTCGTTACCAGAAGAGCACCGAATTGCTCATCAGAAAATTGCCATTCCAGCGTTTAGTTCGTGAAATCGCCCAGGACTTCAAGACAGATCTGCGATTCCAGAGCTCCGCCGTTATGGCTCTCCAAGAAGCAAGTGAAGCATACTTAGTTGGTCTGTTTGAAGATACCAATCTCTGCGCCATCCACGCAAAGAGAGTCACAATCATGCCAAAGGATATCCAGTTGGCTCGTCGCATCCGTGGAGAGCGAGCTTAAAAACCTTGCAATTGTATTGCACTTGGTTTTCAAACAACGGCCCTTTTCAGGGCCACCAAAATTATCAAAAGAGCATCTTAGTCACAAAACACATTCATTGTCAAGTTGATAAATTCAATGTCCATAGTCCCGGTCGATACCTTTTACTCCTCTTCGCTCCCTGTGGGAAGTGGAGCAATCCTTGTTTACTGTGGTAAAGAGGTTTACGGGTAGAATAGCACCCGGTCACCATTCACTGGGGTGGAAGCCATCTAAAATGACTATAAAGGCATGGCTGAACTACTTTATATCCGTGTTGCGGTCGCTAAGTAGGTAGAATTGCAGGCTGCAAGCCGAGAGGTCCTCGGTTCGAATCCCACCTGCGGCAACCGCGTTGTGTCCTAAGGCAAGCCCCCCCCCCCCCCCCCCCCCATTGCCCACGTGGGGGCACGGTGACGCTGTGTACTAAGGCGTACTGCACGTCGATGATGCACCTGTCTTCGACCAATGCTCACCCTGTTTGTGTGGAGTTAATATGTTGGGGAGCTGACAGTTGCTCGGTGATTCTCTCCGGGTACTCTGGCTTCCTCCACCCGTAAAACTGTCATGGTCATGATTAGCCATTGTGCAGAAATATGTGACCTTAAACACCAATAAATAAATAAATATATCCGTGTTGCGGTTATGTTTGGGCATTTTGCAGACAAGTGTGACCTTAAACACCAATAAATAAATAATAAATACTCATCTTCGCAGCGATAACCATTTTTTTCTGATCTCGGGAAATATTTACATCGACTTCTCGATTTCATTCAAATTTATTCCAGTTGTTCTCTGAAATGAGTTCCCAGATCCCATCCGAAGTTTTTGTACGTGTATTTTCTTCTGTGGTTTTCCACGTGGCCTTACTGTTAGTGTTTCGAGGTCAACAGTGTGGTTCAGCCCCTGCGGGATTTCAAATATCTTAGGTTTGAGGCAATTCTCGAAGCTCTATGATTATATGATGTTGTAATGGAATAATAATGCATGGGTGGTAGGGAGGGGGGGCATCAAAAGAACCAGGAGAGATCAGTCCACTATCACGCTCGCAATTGCGTCAGGATCGAAATGCGTCTTTGGGACCATACAGCCAATACATCTGAAATAGCGCATTACGTGACAGTTTAGGTGATTGCACTTCAAAGTGGTGCATCATTTTAGAGCTGGTGAAAATTCTTACTTTTTTCACAATGATAGTGAATTTCATCGTTGCGTCGTTCGCTGTCAATAACAAAGTTCGGAGGGTAATGTTTTGTAAATATTCTTTGGTCTTATTTATTTATTTATTTATTTATTTATTTATTTATTTATTTATTTATTTATTTATTTTAATAACACGTTTACAGACAGGGTCACCGCCTCGTGTCGGACAGTTTTATGGGTGGAGGAAGCCAGAGGGAACCACCTGGCAATGGCGAGTAACTGTCAGACTCCCAAAGGTACAAAATCGACACAAGCAGAGCTAGCAGTGGTTGAAACCAAGTGCACTATAGACGTGCAGTACGCCTGAGTACACAGCTCCACCGCGTCCCCCGCGTGGGCAATCAAGATTAAGTACCTTGCCCAAGGACACGGCGTAGTTACTCCTGGCGGGGATCGACTTGCCTCTGAATGTGTCTCAAATCCGCAGTGAACGATCAACAGTTTTGGTGCTAGAGTAGTCTCCCTTACTGTGTTACTTTTGTCAAGTTGTCAATATTTTCTCCAAGTAAACTAATTGTTATTTCGCTGTTAAATTGCACAAGGGAGAAATTCAAAAAAACAAGTTTTTGATTTGAACCACTCGAGTTCCTGTAAGTGTCAATCACATGCGTGTTATGCAACGACAGTGACACATATGACCGACCAATAGGGATGGGAGGGGCCGACAATCAGACAGACAGACAGCCATATCTTTATTACATATTTTCTCACCTCTACATGTCCGAGTAGTATTGTGGGGGTTAAGAGAAGTGGATTCGGTCTGCATGTCCTTGTTGTGTCGTGAGTTATGCGAGAATCTCGAGCAATATAGAGCGGATGACGTATTAGTGTTTTTCTACCACTTTGTCGACTGAAACGATGGTTTTTGAATTGTCGTAGAGGATTTCCAGCTGAAATAGTCACATGCAGTAACTCGCACAGATGGTAGAGTGTAAGTACGGGAGTTTTCTTGCTGTAACGAATTCACATAAAATGAACGTTGTTCTATGCTGCAAATTTTAACATAGGTGCATAAATGGAGGACGCTATCGGACACATCAATCACTTTTTGCTACCACCAAACCCCATTGACCCCCCTCCTCACCCGACGGCCCCCTACCCTACACACACACTCAAACATGGGTCCCCTTGTGGTACCAGCGTGGCCAATTTGGAGTATGAATAAGAGGCTGCCTCACGACTACGACAAGTATATTTTTATTTATCCACAAATAAACGGCTCATAGCCAGCCTGCCCAATCTTGCAACTGGTGTCATGAAGGCATAACGAAGGCATGCCTAGTTGATGTGGTGTTTGCTGGTCAGGATTTACTCCCCAAATCGCTCATCATCGCGGCACCCATTCAACAAAATGCTATGTGAGTCACTTTTGGAGAATGAGATATCTGAAAATACTTTTTATAAATTTGATAGGCTTTGTTGTGAGTTTTGACAAGAGGAAAATATGGGCCTTCGCATGTGGGCAGAGCTATGTAGTGTGCTATCGAGGTTATCACTTATGACGTGAAAACGATTACGGCAAGATGCATCCGTTTACCTTTTAATTCCTTCTAAGGCTCGCCCCACTCATCGTATCAGACTCGGGTCCAGTTCTAATGTACCCCACCCATTTTGATCGAACCCGATTTAAGCCAAACCAAACCAGACCATCTCGATCTCACTAGACGCTCCACATTCATCGGGTGTAAATCCTAATTCCGGGGGGTTTTTTTTGTAAAGGTTTTTTTTTTTTTACTTTTCTAATTAATTAATTCTTTGTTCGTTTGTTGTTTTTTTTTAAAAGAGAGGGGAAGGGAAGGAATGTACTCATGTGTACTGTGTCTACAGTGTGCGTGCAAGTGAACTCAAAAACGGACTTGGGGAGTCATGTTTGTGATCGCTTGATAATGGTTTGCTGAGTTGGGACGCGTTAAAAGTTTATCTCTCGGGTGTTGTCTCGAGGTGTAGTTTTTATGCTTTCGTTGTTGTGATGTGTTTTAACACAATATATCCTGGACTAAGATGAATAGTGCTATTAAAAGTAAATTTCGAACATATCATTTCGGCCTGCTCGAATGAGGGAAATGGCGCCAGGACGATTTCTTGTGTTTGTAACCTCCGTTGAAAATGACGAGATATCTGTCACAGTTTATTGTTTTGCACTGTTTTTTATGAAAACGTATTCTTGATACATTTTCCGAGAAATTCGAAGGAAGAAATTGCTCAAGAATTCATTTTCCTGCTTTTTATAGCAATGTTTTTGTGAGGGTACTTGATTTTTCTATCGCCGATTCTCCACTTCAAGACGTGTTCTCAGTTCGAATGTTTAGTATTTTTCCCCAGCGCTCTTTGTGGCTACTGTGAAATTATATCCACTAAGAAGATAGAAAGTTTCAGCGGACTCTTCTAAACGTAAATTTGGTAAAAATAGGGATACACGAACATGACAAACACACATCGACGATTTCTTCTTCTTCTGTGTTGGATGGCTGTCAGTAAACAAAGTGTTTTCTGAGACGTCGGTGCTCTACATTTATAATCAGCAGGTGCGCGTTTTTTCGGGATTTCATTTTCGCATTTCATCGAGTTCACTTGACGAATAGAATAGAAGAAAGATGTCCGACGCAGCAGCAGCAACAGCTCCAGCCAAATCACCAAAGAAGAAGGCAGCAAGCAAGCCGAAGAAGCCAGCAGCTCATCCCAAATATAATGACATGATCAAACAGGCTGTCCAGTCCTTGAAAGAACGTGGCGGATCTTCAAGACAAGCTATCTTGAAATACATCATCGCAAATTTCAAAGTTGGTCCAGATGCCAAGCAAGTCAACAGCCACTTGAAACTCGCACTAAAAGCTGGTGTGAAAAATGGTACCCTCAAGCAAGCGAAGGGCTCTGGTGCATCTGGATCATTCCGCATTGGCACAGTGAAAACTGAAAAACCCAAGGCAAAGAAACCCAAGGCAGCCAAACCAAAGAAGACTAAGTCTCCAAAGAAGGCAAAGGCAAAGAAGACCACAGAAAAGAAAGTAGCCAAGCCAAAGAAAGCAGCCAAGCCAAAGAAATCGCCAGCTAAGAAAGCTGCCGCCAAGCCTAAAAAGACAAAGACACCTAAAAAGGCAAAGACTGCGAAACCCAAGAAGACGAAAACTCCAAAGAAGAAGGCCGCAGCCAAGAAGGCATAAGCCTGAAAACTTATTGTTGTTAACACAACACAAAAGAAACGGCCCTTTTCAGGGCCAACAACACTTTTAAAAAGAGCTTCCTAGTAAAAAACACCTCCAGTTTAAGCCAAGCTCCAAGGCGAGAGAATAAATTTCTTCCTCTCCTCCAAGACCCACCAGGTTGAGGGCTAGATTCTTTTAGTGGTTGGTCAGAATTTGTTATTCAAAGTTTTGTTTCATCACAAATTATTGGATAGTGCCCACACACTCCAGTAAACTGTAATAAACCAAATTTATATAAACGAACAATTTGCGTTTGACTGGAGTATGAAATGTTGACTTTCGGTCTGGGGTTCCCGAATTTTTTGGAAAGCCATGAAAGTGGCTTCTAACACTCAACCAGTTAATGGGTTCTGCATCCAAACCGAGGATGGGGATGGTTGTCTGACGACCCCGTGGATAAGCTAGACAACTGCGTGATTAGCGCGTTAGACGAAAGATCACACGCGCTGCGCCCTTGGGTAAGATACTTGGCCCCGATGGTCGCAGCAGGACGATCGCACAGTTAAATCCCACACCCCAATAAACAAACAAGCTCGGCATATCTGAACAAGTGTTTAGAGGGGTGGTGGTGGTGGGGGGGGGGGGGGCGTTTGGTTAGATCAGTAGCCTTTTCAGTTGTCTGTAGCGGTAAAATTATTTTATTTTCTTACATTTTAGCTAGATGGCAGGCCACGCGGCCCGTCCAAGGCTTCAGAGAACCCTAATTCATTCAATCACTTTAGACCGAGATGGCAGTGTCCGTTTAGTTGTCCGACAGCAGCGGAGAAGGCCAATTTGTATGGGGTGTGGGAGAAGATATGTTGTTTATCCTTTTCTTTTTAGCTTGTGACTTTGCTGGGGTGGTGGTTCGGGAAATTCCTCTATTTTCTTTCATTTTGTTCTGCTCTTTCCATCTGTTCTCTCGGGTTCCTTTCTTCTTTCTTCACACTTTGCCAGACCAATTCAACTTTGACACCAGTTGACTTACTACATGACGTCTATTGGCGTCGGGCAGTTTGGCCATGACGGCGAGGGGCAGGGATTTGAAAGGAGGCATCGAAATACCAGTTTCTATTACCGTCTCCCTTATTTGCGTTTCCATCCGACAGTTCATCCTTTTGGTACTATCCCTCTCCGAAGGAGGTGGATGGTCATCTCGTATCCTAAATTCTACAGCTAGGCGAATGCTTTCGGAGTCGAATGATTCTAAGTTGCCGAAGGCGCGTAGAGACTATGTGGGCAAGCCACACACACACCCTTTCGACCTGCTCGGACTGTTTGATGATATTGTTGTTTCTGTGCATGGCAAAGGAGCACTAGAGGCTGTGGTATTCAGTGGCGTTTGTGCATCACTTTCATGTGTTCTTGTCTGGAGCTTGTGGCTGTCGGTTGGTCAACTCTAGCTTGTTCCTGCGTTTCCGGTGATCTCTCGACTCTTGCACCACGGCCTGTGTCTCGCTAATCCGCGACTGGGACTTCCATTTATCGTAGCATTTCACGCGCGGCTGCTGTGCGCTCATCATAGTCTGAAGAGAGGGGCGAGTGACGATCGGTCAGTGGCGAGAAAGCAACTTCCATTTTCACCTCAGTCTCCCCAGGGTGTTCAACACCCAGCAGTTCCGACCGGGAAGCCTGCAGTTGGTTGGGTTTGCCGGATGGAGTTGGAAGGGAAGTAAATGGTGGATGTTTTCGGCTCTTTCCTTTCCTCACCTTTCTCTCGGTCTTCTTCTTCTAAAATAAGAAAGCCTCCAGGCGTCGGGCATCCCACCCGCTTCGTAGACGGGCTCTTCCTTCTTTTCTGCCCTATCTTTGCAGGGCCTCCTAACTCCCTCAGGTGAGGACCAGTGTGAGAGGAGGACCTCTCGCCAAAGGTACCACTTCTCTCTCCCCGATGTGGGTTAGGGGGTGGGGGAATATGTGTTGTGGTGTCTTCAGTTTTAAACTCCGAGGTCAGGTGGACGCTCTTACTTTCGCCTGGGCAGTTCAGGTGATGGGACAAAAAAAAAAACAAAAAAAAAACGCCCAGAGCTGAAATGGTCTTCTTAAGTCTCGCTGGTAATTCCAGTGTTTCTATGATGGCAAATCAAGGTGTTTACGCTCTGAAATCAAAGATGCGAATGGCCAATACTCTCACGTACCATTCACTTATAAATCATATATCGGTGGATACAAGTAAGAAGGCGAGAGACATTCACGATTTGTCCAAATTGGTGCTGGGAATCCTAAGGAGACTGTGTTAATTGATTTTCACACCTTGGTACCCATAGGGCGAATCGTGCACGGAAACGTGTCCTTGCACATCTACCAGTGTGAACCCCGAAATATTTTCTCATATCAGACGGAAACATATTCTGCTCAGCGCTATAATTTATCTTCATTTTTTTTTTATTCCTAAACTACACCTCACAACCCGAATACCCACCCACCCACGCACTCCACTCCAACCTCCCACTCACCCACACCGACCCGCCCTGCCTTGCCCACTTATCCGATGAACGCCAAAACACCTTCTAATGACGGAATATAGCGGCCAGCATTATATGTTCAAGTATAAGATAGGGGAAGACAGGAGAAGTAGAAACCTTGTCCTCCAACATTTCATTTAAAGCGGCACATGATATAGAACATATCATCCTAGCCGCTTAGTGGAGAGACGGACTCGAGGGCGAGGGCCAGCTCTCGTTAGTGAACGCAAGTAACCTCCCTCCCCCATCCAATCACCCACCCACCCACTAAGCCCCCCCCCCCCCCCCGAGATAATTATGAAGAGGTTTTCGCGATTTCCCGCACGGTTAACTACATTGGACAATAACAAATTTGTAGGTCCCGTTTTAGCGACGGATGGACCCTTGCTTAAGAGAAGAGGCGGGGGGGGGGGGGGGGGGGGTCGACACCATCCGGATCCTGTGAGCTTAAGAGGTCGATTGATCGATGACCTGGCCGGGGTGGAAGGCGATTGGTATACCGTAGGCGCACCGCACCTGCCTGCCTGCATGCCAGCCAGCCAGCCAGCCTTCCTTCCTTCCCTTCTTTCTTTCAATAGGCAGATGTTAGCAAAAGGTACTTCATATGCCTAGTGTTGCCCTTCATAAAAGAGGCACAATCCGTCTCCGTTCATAAAAGAGGCATAATCTGAGCCCAGATCACACACAATTTTCAGTTTATTAAAGGTACTATTTTTTCATAACGGAACTACATTCCAGCCCACCGACCCGGAAGGAAACATTCATAATGGGTCATGTTCCATAAATTATTATAACCCTTCGCCGACCAATCACCATCGCGTAGCCACTAGGAGCGCCCCCACTCCCCCCCCCCCCCCTTCTTTCCTTCCTTCCCGGCACATTACACGCCATGTTTATCGACCTCATTGCTTCGTGTCTACGACAGATCAACAGAACACTATCGTGTATTTCTATCCACCTACCTCACTTGATGCCCAAATTCACAGGCCCAATGGCTTCTTAAGTTGTGGCTTTGAGTTGTGTTGTAAAATCTCAGAACGAAGGATGACTGACTTCAATCTCAGTGATGCAGGTAAGAAAAGAAAATTATTTTGCAGACAATCCTCTTGCTTCACTCGGGCTGGCTACAAGAAGGAAAACAAGACGAAGAATTAGTAGATGCACACAGAGTGGAAAGAAAGAAAGAAAGAAAGAAAGAAAGAAAGAAAGAAAGAAAGAAAGAAAGAAAGTAAGTTTTGAGTGGCACTGAGGTGTATAAGAGATTCAATCCGTGTAAACGACAAGCGGCGCGGCGGACGAGAGGGAAAGTGTTAATGGTTGAAAGAAAGAAAAACGCTTGTCGGACGAGTGACTAATTTTTCGCGAAGGAACTGTAAGTGTGAACCACAGGGAAAGATGAAGAAAAGTGAAAAAGAATGAATGAATAATAAATAAAGGCATAAATATCGTCGGTAAAATCGGACTAATTTGAAAATATTTTCGAAATTAGAAAAAAATAATAATATTATCTTGTCGAAAAGACCTCTTAATTAGCGTTTCTTCGAAGGGTGTGAAAATGGGAATTGTCCATTATATAATTATACAAGGCAGAACAGATATATTTTTTTTCTCCACGATTTCAAAGCCGCGAGGATCCAAAATGCAACCTAGAAGGTCTTCCGCCAAACAACAGCCAATGAAAAGTTGTCAACCGAACCAATCATATGGGAGATATGAGAGCCAATCATTCTACTACACAGTAGTTATTTCAACCAATAGAATAAGCTCTCCGTTCGGACATCTAATTTTAACTGCGCCAAGCTGAAATTTTTGTTTTCATTATACTGTTGAATCTCGCAGTTACTGTACGCTACATTATGGCTCGAACAAAGCAGACCGCTCGTAAATCCACTGGTGGCAAAGCCCCAAGGAAACAGCTGGCAACCAAAGCTGCACGTAAAAGTGCACCAGCTACCGGAGGCGTCAAGAAACCACACAGATACAGACCAGGAACCGTTGCCTTGAGAGAAATCCGTCGTTACCAGAAGAGCACCGAATTGCTCATCAGAAAATTGCCATTCCAGCGTTTAGTTCGTGAAATCGCCCAGGACTTCAAGACAGATCTGCGATTCCAGAGCTCCGCCGTTATGGCTCTCCAAGAAGCAAGTGAAGCATACTTAGTTGGTCTGTTTGAAGATACCAATCTCTGCGCCATCCACGCAAAGAGAGTCACAATCATGCCAAAGGATATCCAGTTGGCTCGTCGCATCCGTGGAGAGCGAGCTTAAAAACCTTGCAATTGTATTGCACTTGGTTTTCAAACAACGGCCCTTTTCAGGGCCACCAAAATTATCAAAAGAGCATCTTAGTCACAAAACACATTCATTGTCAAGTTGATAAATTCAATGTCCATAGTCCCGGTCGATACCTTTTACTCCTCTTCGCTCCCTGTGGGAAGTGGAGCAATCCTTGTTTACTGTGGTAAAGAGGTTTACGGGTAGAATAGCACCCGGTCACCATTCACTGGGGTGGAAGCCATCTAAAATGACTATAAAGGCATGGCTGAACTACTTTATATCCGTGTTGCGGTCGCTAAGTAGGTAGAATTGCAGGCTGCAAGCCGAGAGGTCCTCGGTTCGAATCCCACCTGCGGCAACCGCGTTGTGTCCTAAGGCAAGACCCCCCCCCCCCCCCCCCATTGCCCACGTGGGGGCACGGTGACGCTGTGTACTAAGGCGTACTGCACGTCGATGATGCACCTGTCTTCGACCAATGCTCACCCTGTTTGTGTGGAGTTAATATGTTGGGGAGCTGACAGTTGCTCGGTGATTCTCTCCGGGTACTCTGGCTTCCTCCACCCGTAAAACTGTCATGGTCATGATTAGCCATTGTGCAGAAATATGTGACCTTAAACACCAATAAATAAATAAATATATCCGTGTTGCGGTTATGTTTGGGCATTTTGCAGACAAGTGTGACCTTAAACACCAATAAAAAAATAATAAATACTCATCTTCGCAGCGATAACCATTTTTTTCTGATCTCGGGAAATATTTACATCGACTTCTCGATTTCATTCAAATTTATTCCAGTTGTTCTCTGAAATGAGTTCCCAGATCCCATCCGAAGTTTTTGTACGTGTATTTTCTTCTGTGGTTTTCCACGTGGCCTTACTGTTAGTGTTTCGAGGTCAACAGTGTGGTTCAGCCCCTGCGGGATTTCAAATATCTTAGGTTTGAGGCAATTCTCGAAGCTCTATGATTATATGATGTTGTAATGGAATAATAATGCATGGGTGGTAGGGAGGGGGGGGGGGGGGGCATCAAAAGAACCAGGAGAGATCAGTCCACTATCACGCTCGCAATTGCGTCAGGATCGAAATGCGTCTTTGGGACCATACAGCCAATACATTTGAAATAGCGCATTATGTGACAGTTTAGGTGATTGCACTTCAAAGTGGTGCATCATTTTAGAGCTGGTGAAAATTCTTACTTTTTTCACAATGATAGTGAATTTCATCGTTGCGTCGTTCGCTGTCAATAACAAAGTTCGGAGGGTAATGTTTTGTAAATATTCTTTGGTCTTATTTATTTATTTATTTATTTATTTATTTATTTATTTATTTATTTATTTTAATAACACGTTTACAGACAGGGTCACCGCCTCGTGTCGGACAGTTTTATGGGTGGAGGAAGCCAGAGGGAACCACCTGGCAATGGCGAGTAACTGTCAGACTCCCAAAGGTACAAAATCGACACAAGCAGAGCTAGCAGTGGTTGAAACCAAGTGCACTATAGACGTGCAGTACGCCTGAGTACACAGCTCCACCGCGTCCCCCGCGTGGGCAATCAAGATTAAGTACCTTGCCCAAGGACACGGCGTAGTTACTCCTGGCGGGGATCGACTTGCCTCTGAATGTGTCTCAAATCCGCAGTGAACGATCAACAGTTTTGGTGCTAGAGTAGTCTCCCTTACTGTGTTACTTTTGTCAAGTTGTCAATATTTTCTCCAAGTAAACTAATTGTTATTTCGCTGTTAAATTGCACAAGGGAGAAATTAAAAAAAAACAAGTTTTTGATTTGAACCACTCGAGTTCCTGTAAGTGTCAATCACATGCGTGTTATGCAACGACAGTGACACATATGACCGACCAATAGGGATGGGAGGGGCCGACAATCAGACAGACAGACAGCCATATCTTTATTACATATTTTCTCACCTCTACATGTCCGAGTAGTATTGTGGGGGTTAAGAGAAGTGGATTCGGTCTGCATGTCCTTGTTGTGTCGTGAGTTATGCGAGAATCTCGAGCAATATAGAGCGGATGACGTATTAGTGTTTTTCTACCACTTTGTCGACTGAAACGATGGTTTTTGAATTGTCGTAGAGGATTTCCAGCTGAAATAGTCACATGCAGTAACTCGCACAGATGGTAGAGTGTAAGTACGGGAGTTTTCTTGCTGTAACGAATTCACATAAAATGAACGTTGTTCTATGCTGCAAATTTTAACATAGGTGCATAAATGGAGGACGCTATCGGACACATCAATCACTTTTTGCTACCACCAAACCCCATTGACCCCCCTCCTCACCCGACGGCCCCCTACCCTACACACACACTCAAACATGGGTCTCCTTGTGGTACCAATTTGGAGTATGAATAAGAGGCTGCCTCACGACTACGACAAGTATATTTTTATTTATCCACAAATAAACGGCTCATAGCCAGCCTGCCCAATCTTGCAACTGGTGTCATGAAGGCATAACGAAGGCATGCCTAGTTGCTGTGGTGTTTGCTGGTCAGGATTTACTCCCCAAATCGCTCATCATCGCGGCACCCATTCAACAAAATGCTATGTGAGTCACTTTTGGAGAATGAGATATCTGAAAATACTTTTTATAAATTTGATAGGCTTTGTTGTGAGTTTTGACAAGAGGAAAATATGGGCCTTCGCATGTGGGCAGAGCTATGTAGTGTGCTATCGAGGTTATCACTTATGACGTGAAAACGATTACGGCAAGATGCATCCGTTTACCTTTTAATTCCTTCTAAGGCTCGCCCCACTCATCGTATCAGACTCGGGTCCAGTTCTAATGTACCCCACCCATTTTGATCGAACCCGATTTAAGCCAAACCAAACCAGACCATCTCGATCACACTAGACGCTCCACATTCATCGGGTGTAAATCCTAATTCCGGGGGTTTTTTTTTGTAAAGGTTTTTTTTTTTTTACTTTTCTAATTAATTAATTCTTTGTTCGTTTGTTGTTTTTTTTTTTAAAAGAGAGGGGAAGGGAAGGAATGTACTCATGTGTACTGTGTCTACAGTGTGCGTGCAAGTGAACTCAAAAACGGACTTGGGGAGTCATGTTTGTGATCGCTTGATAATGGTTTGCTGAGTTGGGACGCGTTAAAAGTTTATCTCTCGGGTGTTGTCTCGAGGTGTAGTTTTTATGCTTTCGTTGTTGTGATGTGTTTTAACACAATATATCCTGGACTAAGATGAATAGTGCTATTAAAAGTAAATTTCGAACATATCATTTCGGCCTGCTCGAATGAGGGAAATGGCGCCAGGACGATTTCTTGTGTTTGTAACCTCCGTTGAAAATGACGAGATATCTGTCACAGTTTATTGTTTTGCACTGTTTTTTATGAAAACGTATTCTTGATACATTTTCCGAGAAATTCGAAGGAAGAAATTGCTCAAGAATTCATTTTCCTGCTTTTTATAGCAATGTTTTTGTGAGGGTACTTGATTTTTCTATCGCCGATTCTCCACTTCAAGACGTGTTCTCCGCTCGAATGTTTAGTATTTTTCCCCAGCGCTCTTTGTGGCTACTGTGAAATTATATCCACTAAGAAGATAGAAAGTTTCAGCGGACTCTTCTAAACGTAAATTTGGTAAAAATAGGGATACACGAACATGACAAACACACATCGACGATTTCTTCTTCTTCTGTGTTGGATGGCTGTCAGTAAACAAAGTGTTTTCTGAGACGTCGGTGCTCTACATTTATAATCAGCAGGTGCGCGTTTTTTCGGGATTTCATTTTCGCATTTCATCGAGTTCACTTGACGAATAGAATAGAAGAAAGATGTCCGACGCAGCAGCAGCAACAGCTCCAGCCAAATCACCAAAGAAGAAGGCAGCAAGCAAGCCGAAGAAGCCAGCAGCTCATCCCAAATATAATGACATGATCAAACAGGCTGTCCAGTCCTTGAAAGAACGTGGCGGATCTTCAAGACAAGCTATCTTGAAATACATCATCGCAAATTTCAAAGTTGGTCCAGATGCCAAGCAAGTCAACAGCCACTTGAAACTCGCACTAAAAGCTGGTGTGAAAAATGGTACCCTCAAGCAAGCGAAGGGCTCTGGTGCATCTGGATCATTCCGCATTGGCACAGTGAAAACTGAAAAACCCAAGGCAAAGAAACCCAAGGCAGCCAAACCAAAGAAGACTAAGTCTCCAAAGAAGGCAAAGGCAAAGAAGACCACAGAAAAGAAAGCAGCCAAGCCAAAGAAATCGCCAGCTAAGAAAGCTGCCGCCAAGCCTAAAAAGACAAAGACACCTAAAAAGGCAAAGACTGCGAAACCCAAGAAGACGAAAACTCCAAAGAAGAAGGCCGCAGCCAAGAAGGCATAAGCCTGAAAACTTATTGTTGTTAACACAACACAAAAGAAACGGCCCTTTTCAGGGCCAACAACACTTTTAAAAAGAGCTTCCTAGTAAAAAACACCTCCAGTTTAAGCCAAGCTCCAAGGCGAGAGAATAAATTTCTTCCTCTCCTCAAGACCCACCAGGTTGAGGGCTAGATTCTTTTAGTGGTTGGTCAGAATTTGTTATTCAAAGTTTTGTTTCATCACAAATTATTGGATAGTGCCCACACACTCCAGTAAACTGTAATAAACCAAATTTATATAAACGAACAATTTGCGTTTGACTGGAGTATGAAATGTTGACTTTCGGTCTGGGGTTCCCGAATTTTTTGGAAAGCCATGAAAGTGGCTTCTAACACTCAACCAGTTAATGGGTTCTGCATCCAAACCGAGGATGGGGATGGTTGTCTGACGACCCCGTGGATAAGCTAGACAACTGCGTGATTAGCGCGTTAGACGAAAGATCACACGCGCTGCGCCCTTGGGTAAGATACTTGGCCCCGATGGTCGCAGCAGGACGATCGCACAGTTAAATCCCACACCCCAATAAACAAACAAGCTCGGCATATCTGAACAAGTGTTTAGAGGGGTGGTGGTGGTGGGGGGGGGGGGGGGCGTTTGGTTAGATCAGTAGCCTTTTCAGTTGTCTGTAGCGGTAAAATTATTTTATTTTCTTACATTTTAGCTAGATGGCAGGCCACGCGGCCCGTCCAAGGCTTCAGAGAACCCTAATTCATTCAATCACTTTAGACCGAGATGGCAGTGTCCGTTTAGTTGTCCGACAGCAGCGGAGAAGGCCAATTTGTATGGGGTGTGGGAGAAGATATGTTGTTTATCCTTTTCTTTTTAGCTTGTGACTTTGCTGGGGTGGTGGTTCGGGAAATTCCTCTATTTTCTTTCATTTTGTTCTGCTCTTTCCATCTGTTCTCTCGGGTTCCTTTCTTCTTTCTTCACACTTTGCCAGACCAATTCAACTTTGACACCAGTTGACTTACTACATGACGTCTATTGGCGTCGGGCAGTTTGGCCATGACGGCGAGGGGCAGGGATTTGAAAGGAGGCATCGAAATACCAGTTTCTATTACCGTCTCCCTTATTTGCGTTTCCATCCGACAGTTCATCCTTTTGGTACTATCCCTCTCCGAAGGAGGTGGATGGTCATCTCGTATCCTAAATTCTACAGCTAGGCGAATGCTTTCGGAGTCGAATGATTCTAAGTTGCCGAAGGCGCGTAGAGACTATGTGGGCAAGCCACACACACACCCTTTCGACCTGCTCGGACTGTTTGATGATATTGTTGTTTCTGTGCATGGCAAAGGAGCACTAGAGGCTGTGGTATTCAGTGGCGTTTGTGCATCACTTTCATGTGTTCTTGTCTGGAGCTTGTGGCTGTCGGTTGGTCAACTCTAGCTTGTTCCTGCGTTTCCGGTGATCTCTCGACTCTTGCACCACGGCCTGTGTCTCGCTAATCCGCGATTGGGACTTCCATTTATCGTAGCATTTCACGCGCGGCTGCTGTGCGCTCATCATAGTCTGAAGAGAGGGGCGAGTGACGATCGGTCAGTGGCGAGAAAGCAACTTCCATTTTCACCTCAGTCTCCCCAGGGTGTTCAACACCCAGCAGTTCCGACCGGGAAGCCTGCAGTTGGTTGGGTTTGCCGGATGGAGTTGGAAGGGAAGTAAATGGTGGATGTTTTCGGCTCTTTCCTTTCCTCACCTTTCTCTCGGTCTTCTTCTTCTAAAATAAGAAAGCCTCCAGGCGTCGGGCATCCCACCCGCTTCGTAGACGGGCTCTTCCTTCTTTTCTGCCCTATCTTTGCAGGGCCTCCTAACTCCCTCAGGTGAGGACCAGTGTGAGAGGAGGACCTCTCGCCAAAGGTACCACTTCTCTCTCCCCGATGTGGGTTAGGGGGTGGGGGAATATGTGTTGTGGTGTCTTCAGTTTTAAACTCCGAGGTCAGGTGGACGCTCTTACTTTCGCCTGGGCAGTTCAGGTGATGGGACAAAAAAAAAAACAAAAAAAAAACGCCCAGAGCTGAAATGGTCTTCTTAAGTCTCGCTGGTAATTCCAGTGTTTCTATGATGGCAAATCAAGGTGTTTACGCTCTGAAATCAAAGATGCGAATGGCCAATACTCTCACGTACCATTCACTTATAAATCATATATCGGTGGATACAAGTAAGAAGGCGAGAGACATTCACGATTTGTCCAAATTGGTGCTGGGAATCCTAAGGAGACTGTGTTAATTGATTTTCACACCTTGGTACCCATAGGGCGAATCGTGCACGGAAACGTGTCCTTGCACATCTACCAGTGTGAACCCCGAAATATTTTCTCATATCAGACGGAAACATATTCTGCTCAGCGCTATAATTTATCTTCATTTTTTTTTTATTCCTAAACTACACCTCACAACCCGAATACCCACCCACCCACGCACTCCACTCCAACCTCCCACTCACCCACACCGACCCGCCCTGCCTTGCCCACTTATCCGATGAACGCCAAAACACCTTCTAATGACGGAATATAGCGGCCAGCATTATATGTTCAAGTATAAGATAGGGGAAGACAGGAGAAGTAGAAACCTTGTCCTCCAACATTTCATTTAAAGCGGCACATGATATAGAACATATCATCCTAGCCGCTTAGTGGAGAGACGGACTCGAGGGCGAGGGCCAGCTCTCGTTAGTGAACGCAAGTAACCTCCCTCCCCCATCCAATCACCCACCCACCCACTAAGCCCCCCCCCCCCCCCCGAGATAATTATGAAGAGGTTTTCGCGATTTCCCGCACGGTTAACTACATTGGACAATAACAAATTTGTAGGTCCCGTTTTAGCGACGGATGGACCCTTGCTTAAGAGAAGAGGCGGGGGGGGGGGGGGGGGTCGACACCATCCGGATCCTGTGAGCTTAAGAGGTCGATTGATCGATGACCTGGCCGGGGTGGAAGGCGATTGGTATACCGTAGGCGCACCGCACCTGCCTGCCTGCATGCCAGCCAGCCAGCCAGCCTTCCTTCCTTCCCTTCTTTCTTTCAATAGGCAGATGTTAGCAAAAGGTACTTCATATGCCTAGTGTTGCCCTTCATAAAAGAGGCACAATCCGTCTCCGTTCATAAAAGAGGCATAATCTGAGCCCAGATCACACACAATTTTCAGTTTATTAAAGGTACTATTTTTTCATAACGGAACTACATTCCAGCCCACCGACCCGGAAGGAAACATTCATAATGGGTCATGTTCCATAAATTATTATAACCCTTCGCCGACCAATCACCATCGCGTAGCCACTAGGAGCGCCCCCACTCCCCCCCCCCCCCCCTTCTTTCCTTCCTTCCCGGCACATTACACGCCATGTTTATCGACCTCATTGCTTCGTGTCTACGACAGATCAACAGAACACTATCGTGTATTTCTATCCACCTACCTCACTTGATGCCCAAATTCACAGGCCCAATGGCTTCTTAAGTTGTGGCTTTGAGTTGTGTTGTAAAATCTCAGAACGAAGGATGACTGACTTCAATCTCAGTGATGCAGGTAAGAAAAGAAAATTATTTTGCAGACAATCCTCTTGCTTCACTCGGGCTGGCTACAAGAAGGAAAACAAGACGAAGAATTAGTAGATGCACACAGAGTGGAAAGAAAGAAAGAAAGAAAGAAAGAAAGAAAGAAAGAAAGAAAGAAAGAAAGTAAGTTTTGAGTGGCACTGAGGTGTATAAGAGATTCAATCCGTGTAAACGACAAGCGGCGCGGCGGACGAGAGGGAAAGTGTTAATGGTTGAAAGAAAGAAAAACGCTTGTCGGACGAGTGACTAATTTTTCGCGAAGGAACTGTAAGTGTGAACCACAGGGAAAGATGAAGAAAAGTGAAAAAGAATGAATGAATAATAAATAAAGGCATAAATATCGTCGGTAAAATCGGACTAATTTGAAAATATTTTCGAAATTAGAAAAAAATAATAATATTATCTTGTCGAAAAGACCTCTTAATTAGCGTTTCTTCGAAGGGTGTGAAAATGGGAATTGTCCATTATATAATTATACAAGGCAGAACAGATATATTTTTTTTCTCCACGATTTCAAAGCCGCGAGGATCCAAAATGCAACCTAGAAGGTCTTCCGCCAAACAACAGCCAATGAAAAGTTGTCAACCGAACCAATCATATGGGAGATATGAGAGCCAATCATTCTACTACACAGTAGTTATTTCAACCAATAGAATAAGCTCTCCGTTCGGACATCTAATTTTAACTGCGCCAAGCTGAAATTTTTGTTTTCATTATACTGTTGAATCTCGCAGTTACTGTACGCTACATTATGGCTCGAACAAAGCAGACCGCTCGTAAATCCACTGGTGGCAAAGCCCCAAGGAAACAGCTGGCAACCAAAGCTGCACGTAAAAGTGCACCAGCTACCGGAGGCGTCAAGAAACCACACAGATACAGACCAGGAACCGTTGCCTTGAGAGAAATCCGTCGTTACCAGAAGAGCACCGAATTGCTCATCAGAAAATTGCCATTCCAGCGTTTAGTTCGTGAAATCGCCCAGGACTTCAAGACAGATCTGCGATTCCAGAGCTCCGCCGTTATGGCTCTCCAAGAAGCAAGTGAAGCATACTTAGTTGGTCTGTTTGAAGATACCAATCTCTGCGCCATCCACGCAAAGAGAGTCACAATCATGCCAAAGGATATCCAGTTGGCTCGTCGCATCCGTGGAGAGCGAGCTTAAAAACCTTGCAATTGTATTGCACTTGGTTTTCAAACAACGGCCCTTTTCAGGGCCACCAAAATTATCAAAAGAGCATCTTAGTCACAAAACACATTCATTGTCAAGTTGATAAATTCAATGTCCATAGTCCCGGTCGATACCTTTTACTCCTCTTCGCTCCCTGTGGGAAGTGGAGCAATCCTTGTTTACTGTGGTAAAGAGGTTTACGGGTAGAATAGCACCCGGTCACCATTCACTGGGGTGGAAGCCATCTAAAATGACTATAAAGGCATGGCTGAACTACTTTATATCCGTGTTGCGGTCGCTAAGTAGGTAGAATTGCAGGCTGCAAGCCGAGAGGTCCTCGGTTCGAATCCCACCTGCGGCAACCGCGTTGTGTCCTAAGGCAAGACCCCCCCCCCCCCCCCCCCCCATTGCCCACGTGGGGGCACGGTGACGCTGTGTACTAAGGCGTACTGCACGTCGATGATGCACCTGTCTTCGACCAATGCTCACCCTGTTTGTGTGGAGTTAATATGTTGGGGAGCTGACAGTTGCTCGGTGATTCTCTCCGGGTACTCTGGCTTCCTCCACCCGTAAAACTGTCATGGTCATGATTAGCCATTGTGCAGAAATATGTGACCTTAAACACCAATAAATAAATAAATATATCCGTGTTGCGGTTATGTTTGGGCATTTTGCAGACAAGTGTGACCTTAAACACCAATAAATAAATAATAAATACTCATCTTCGCAGCGATAACCATTTTTTTCTGATCTCGGGAAATATTTACATCGACTTCTCGATTTCATTCAAATTTATTCCAGTTGTTCTCTGAAATGAGTTCCCAGATCCCATCCGAAGTTTTTGTACGTGTATTTTCTTCTGTGGTTTTCCACGTGGCCTTACTGTTAGTGTTTCGAGGTCAACAGTGTGGTTCAGCCCCTGCGGGATTTCAAATATCTTAGGTTTGAGGCAATTCTCGAAGCTCTATGATTATATGATGTTGTAATGGAATAATAATGCATGGGTGGTAGGGAGGGGGGGCATCAAAAGAACCAGGAGAGATCAGTCCACTATCACGCTCGCAATTGCGTCAGGATCGAAATGCGTCTTTGGGACCATACAGCCAATACATTTGAAATAGCGCATTACGTGACAGTTTAGGTGATTGCACTTCAAAGTGGTGCATCATTTTAGAGCTGGTGAAAATTCTTACTTTTTTCACAATGATAGTGAATTTCATCGTTGCGTCGTTCGCTGTCAATAACAAAGTTCGGAGGGTAATGTTTTGTAAATATTCTTTGGTCTTATTTATTTATTTATTTATTTATTTATTTATTTATTTATTTATTTATTTATTTATTTTAATAACACGTTTACAGACAGGGTCACCGCCTCGTGTCGGACAGTTTTATGGGTGGAGGAAGCCAGAGGGAACCACCTGGCAATGGCGAGTAACTGTCAGACTCCCAAAGGTACAAAATCGACACAAGCAGAGCTAGCAGTGGTTGAAACCAAGTGCACTATAGACGTGCAGTACGCCTGAGTACACAGCTCCACCGCGTCCCCCGCGTGGGCAATCAAGATTAAGTACCTTGCCCAAGGACACGGCGTAGTTACTCCTGGCGGGGATCGACTTGCCTCTGAATGTGTCTCAAATCCGCAGTGAACGATCAACAGTTTTGGTGCTAGAGTAGTCTCCCTTACTGTGTTACTTTTGTCAAGTTGTCAATATTTTCTCCAAGTAAACTAATTGTTATTTCGCTGTTAAATTGCACAAGGGAGAAATTCAAAAAAAACAAGTTTTTGATTTGAACCACTCGAGTTCCTGTAAGTGTCAATCACATGCGTGTTATGCAACGACAGTGACACATATGACCGACCAATAGGGATGGGAGGGGCCGACAATCAGACAGACAGACAGCCATATCTTTATTACATATTTTCTCACCTCTACATGTCCGAGTAGTATTGTGGGGGTTAAGAGAAGTGGATTCGGTCTGCATGTCCTTGTTGTGTCGTGAGTTATGCGAGAATCTCGAGCAATATAGAGCGGATGACGTATTAGTGTTTTTCTACCACTTTGTCGACTGAAACGATGGTTTTTGAATTGTCGTAGAGGATTTCCAGCTGAAATAGTCACATGCAGTAACTCGCACAGATGGTAGAGTGTAAGTACGGGAGTTTTCTTGCTGTAACGAATTCACATAAAATGAACGTTGTTCTATGCTGCAAATTTTAACATAGGTGCATAAATGGAGGACGCTATCGGACACATCAATCACTTTTTGCTACCACCAAACCCCATTGACCCCCCTCCTCACCCGACGGCCCCCTACCCTACACACACACTCAAACATGGGTCTCCTTGTGGTACCAATTTGGAGTATGAATAAGAGGCTGCCTCACGACTACGACAAGTATATTTTTATTTATCCACAAATAAACGGCTCATAGCCAGCCTGCCCAATCTTGCAACTGGTGTCATGAAGGCATAACGAAGGCATGCCTAGTTGATGTGGTGTTTGCTGGTCAGGATTTACTCCCCAAATCGCTCATCATCGCGGCACCCATTCAACAAAATGCTATGTGAGTCACTTTTGGAGAATGAGATATCTGAAAATACTTTTTATAAATTTGATAGGCTTTGTTGTGAGTTTTGACAAGAGGAAAATATGGGCCTTCGCATGTGGGCAGAGCTATGTAGTGTGCTATCGAGGTTATCACTTATGACGTGAAAACGATTACGGCAAGATGCATCCGTTTACCTTTTAATTCCTTCTAAGGCTCGCCCCACTCATCGTATCAGACTCGGGTCCAGTTCTAATGTACCCCACCCATTTTGATCGAACCCGATTTAAGCCAAACCAAACCAGACCATCTCGATCACACTAGACGCTCCACATTCATCGGGTGTAAATCCTAATTCCGGGGGTTTTTTTTTGTAAAGGTTTTTTTTTTTTTACTTTTCTAATTAATTAATTCTTTGTTCGTTTGTTGTTTTTTTTTTAAAAGAGAGGGGAAGGGAAGGAATGTACTCATGTGTACTGTGTCTACAGTGTGCGTGCAAGTGAACTCAAAAACGGACTTGGGGAGTCATGTTTGTGATCGCTTGATAATGGTTTGCTGAGTTGGGACGCGTTAAAAGTTTATCTCTCGGGTGTTGTCTCGAGGTGTAGTTTTTATGCTTTCGTTGTTGTGATGTGTTTTAACACAATATATCCTGGACTAAGATGAATAGTGCTATTAAAAGTAAATTTCGAACATATCATTTCGGCCTGCTCGAATGAGGGAAATGGCGCCAGGACGATTTCTTGTGTTTGTAACCTCCGTTGAAAATGACGAGATATCTGTCACAGTTTATTGTTTTGCACTGTTTTTTATGAAAACGTATTCTTGATACATTTTCCGAGAAATTCGAAGGAAGAAATTGCTCAAGAATTCATTTTCCTGCTTTTTATAGCAATGTTTTTGTGAGGGTACTTGATTTTTCTATCGCCGATTCTCCACTTCAAGACGTGTTCTCCGCTCGAATGTTTAGTATTTTTCCCCAGCGCTCTTTGTGGCTACTGTGAAATTATATCCACTAAGAAGATAGAAAGTTTCAGCGGACTCTTCTAAACGTAAATTTGGTAAAAATAGGGATACACGAACATGACAAACACACATCGACGATTTCTTCTTCTTCTGTGTTGGATGGCTGTCAGTAAACAAAGTGTTTTCTGAGACGTCGGTGCTCTACATTTATAATCAGCAGGTGCGCGTTTTTTCGGGATTTCATTTTCGCATTTCATCGAGTTCACTTGACGAATAGAATAGAAGAAAGATGTCCGACGCAGCAGCAGCAACAGCTCCAGCCAAATCACCAAAGAAGAAGGCAGCAAGCAAGCCGAAGAAGCCAGCAGCTCATCCCAAATATAATGACATGATCAAACAGGCTGTCCAGTCCTTGAAAGAACGTGGCGGATCTTCAAGACAAGCTATCTTGAAATACATCATCGCAAATTTCAAAGTTGGTCCAGATGCCAAGCAAGTCAACAGCCACTTGAAACTCGCACTAAAAGCTGGTGTGAAAAATGGTACCCTCAAGCAAGCGAAGGGCTCTGGTGCATCTGGATCATTCCGCATTGGCACAGTGAAAACTGAAAAACCCAAGGCAAAGAAACCCAAGGCAGCCAAACCAAAGAAGACTAAGTCTCCAAAGAAGGCAAAGGCAAAGAAGACCACAGAAAAGAAAGTAGCCAAGCCAAAGAAAGCAGCCAAGCCAAAGAAATCGCCAGCTAAGAAAGCTGCCGCCAAGCCTAAAAAGACAAAGACACCTAAAAAGGCAAAGACTGCGAAACCCAAGAAGACGAAAACTCCAAAGAAGAAGGCCGCAGCCAAGAAGGCATAAGCCTGAAAACTTATTGTTGTTAACACAACACAAAAGAAACGGCCCTTTTCAGGGCCAACAACACTTTTAAAAAGAGCTTCCTAGTAAAAAACACCTCCAGTTTAAGCCAAGCTCCAAGGCGAGAGAATAAATTTCTTCCTCTCCTCAAGACCCACCAGGTTGAGGGCTAGATTCTTTTAGTGGTTGGTCAGAATTTGTTATTCAAAGTTTTGTTTCATCACAAATTATTGGATAGTGCCCACACACTCCAGTAAACTGTAATAAACCAAATTTATATAAACGAACAATTTGCGTTTGACTGGAGTATGAAATGTTGACTTTCGGTCTGGGGTTCCCGAATTTTTTGGAAAGCCATGAAAGTGGCTTCTAACACTCAACCAGTTAATGGGTTCTGCATCCAAACCGAGGATGGGGATGGTTGTCTGACGACCCCGTGGATAAGCTAGACAACTGCGTGATTAGCGCGTTAGACGAAAGATCACACGCGCTGCGCCCTTGGGTAAGATACTTGGCCCCGATGGTCGCAGCAGGACGATCGCACAGTTAAATCCCACACCCCAATAAACAAACAAGCTCGGCATATCTGAACAAGTGTTTAGAGGGGTGGTGGTGGTGGGGGGGGGGGGGGCGTTTGGTTAGATCAGTAGCCTTTTCAGTTGTCTGTAGCGGTAAAATTATTTTATTTTCTTACATTTTAGCTAGATGGCAGGCCACGCGGCCCGTCCAAGGCTTCAGAGAACCCTAATTCATTCAATCACTTTAGACCGAGATGGCAGTGTCCGTTTAGTTGTCCGACAGCAGCGGAGAAGGCCAATTTGTATGGGGTGTGGGAGAAGATATGTTGTTTATCCTTTTCTTTTTAGCTTGTGACTTTGCTGGGGTGGTGGTTCGGGAAATTCCTCTATTTTCTTTCATTTTGTTCTGCTCTTTCCATCTGTTCTCTCGGGTTCCTTTCTTCTTTCTTCACACTTTGCCAGACCAATTCAACTTTGACACCAGTTGACTTACTACATGACGTCTATTGGCGTCGGGCAGTTTGGCCATGACGGCGAGGGGCAGGGATTTGAAAGGAGGCATCGAAATACCAGTTTCTATTACCGTCTCCCTTATTTGCGTTTCCATCCGACAGTTCATCCTTTTGGTACTATCCCTCTCCGAAGGAGGTGGATGGTCATCTCGTATCCTAAATTCTACAGCTAGGCGAATGCTTTCGGAGTCGAATGATTCTAAGTTGCCGAAGGCGCGTAGAGACTATGTGGGCAAGCCACACACACACACTTTCGACCTGCTCGGACTGTTTGATGATATTGTTGTTTCTGTGCATGGCAAAGGAGCACTAGAGGCTGTGGTATTCAGTGGCGTTTGTGCATCACTTTCATGTGTTCTTGTCTGGAGCTTGTGGCTGTCGGTTGGTCAACTCTAGCTTGTTCCTGCGTTTCCGGTGATCTCTCGACTCTTGCACCACGGCCTGTGTCTCGCTAATCCGCGATTGGGACTTCCATTTATCGTAGCATTTCACGCGCGGCTGCTGTGCGCTCATCATAGTCTGAAGAGAGGGGCGAGTGACGATCGGTCAGTGGCGAGAAAGCAACTTCCATTTTCACCTCAGTCTCCCCAGGGTGTTCAACACCCAGCAGTTCCGACCGGGAAGCCTGCAGTTGGTTGGGTTTGCCGGATGGAGTTGGAAGGGAAGTAAATGGTGGATGTTTTCGGCTCTTTCCTTTCCTCACCTTTCTCTCGGTCTTCTTCTTCTAAAATAAGAAAGCCTCCAGGCGTCGGGCATCCCACCCGCTTCGTAGACGGGCTCTTCCTTCTTTTCTGCCCTATCTTTGCAGGGCCTCCTAACTCCCTCAGGTGAGGACCAGTGTGAGAGGAGGACCTCTCGCCAAAGGTACCACTTCTCTCTCCCCGATGTGGGTTAGGGGGTGGGGGAATATGTGTTGTGGTGTCTTCAGTTTTAAACTCCGAGGTCAGGTGGACGCTCTTACTTTCGCCTGGGCAGTTCAGGTGATGGGACAAAAAAAAAAACAAAAAAAAAACGCCCAGAGCTGAAATGGTCTTCTTAAGTCTCGCTGGTAATTCCAGTGTTTCTATGATGGCAAATCAAGGTGTTTACGCTCTGAAATCAAAGATGCGAATGGCCAATACTCTCACGTACCATTCACTTATAAATCATATATCGGTGGATACAAGTAAGAAGGCGAGAGACATTCACGATTTGTCCAAATTGGTGCTGGGAATCCTAAGGAGACTGTGTTAATTGATTTTCACACCTTGGTACCCATAGGGCGAATCGTGCACGGAAACGTGTCCTTGCACATCTACCAGTGTGAACCCCGAAATATTTTCTCATATCAGACGGAAACATATTCTGCTCAGCGCTATAATTTATCTTCATTTTTTTTTTATTCCTAAACTACACCTCACAACCCGAATACCCACCCACCCACGCACTCCACTCCAACCTCCCACTCACCCACACCGACCCGCCCTGCCTTGCCCACTTATCCGATGAACGCCAAAACACCTTCTAATGACGGAATATAGCGGCCAGCATTATATGTTCAAGTATAAGATAGGGGAAGACAGGAGAAGTAGAAACCTTGTCCTCCAACATTTCATTTAAAGCGGCACATGATATAGAACATATCATCCTAGCCGCTTAGTGGAGAGACGGACTCGAGGGCGAGGGCCAGCTCTCGTTAGTGAACGCAAGTAACCTCCCTCCCCCATCCAATCACCCACCCACCCACTAAGCCCCCCCCGAGATAATTATGAAGAGGTTTTCGCGATTTCCCGCACGGTTAACTACATTGGACAATAACAAATTTGTAGGTCCCGTTTTAGCGACGGATGGACCCTTGCTTAAGAGAAGAGGCGGGGGGGGGGGGGGGGGTCGACACCATCCGGATCCTGTGAGCTTAAGAGGTCGATTGATCGATGACCTGGCCGGGGTGGAAGGCGATTGGTATACCGTAGGCGCACCGCACCTGCCTGCCTGCATGCCAGCCAGCCAGCCAGCCTTCCTTCCTTCCCTTCTTTCTTTCAATAGGCAGATGTTAGCAAAAGGTACTTCATATGCCTAGTGTTGCCCTTCATAAAAGAGGCACAATCCGTCTCCGTTCATAAAAGAGGCATAATCTGAGCCCAGATCACACACAATTTTCAGTTTATTAAAGGTACTATTTTTTCATAACGGAACTACATTCCAGCCCACCGACCCGGAAGGAAACATTCATAATGGGTCATGTTCCATAAATTATTATAACCCTTCGCCGACCAATCACCATCGCGTAGCCACTAGGAGCGCCCCCACTCCCCCCCCCCCCTTCTTTCCTTCCTTCCCGGCACATTACACGCCATGTTTATCGACCTCATTGCTTCGTGTCTACGACAGATCAACAGAACACTATCGTGTATTTCTATCCACCTACCTCACTTGATGCCCAAATTCACAGGCCCAATGGCTTCTTAAGTTGTGGCTTTGAGTTGTGTTGTAAAATCTCAGAACGAAGGATGACTGACTTCAATCTCAGTGATGCAGGTAAGAAAAGAAAATTATTTTGCAGACAATCCTCTTGCTTCACTCGGGCTGGCTACAAGAAGGAAAACAAGACGAAGAATTAGTAGATGCACACAGAGTGGAAAGAAAGAAAGAAAGAAAGAAAGAAAGAAAGAAAGAAAGAAAGAAAGAAAGAAAGAAAGAAAGAAAGAAAGAAAGAAAGTAAGTTTTGAGTGGCACTGAGGTGTATAAGAGATTCAATCCGTGTAAACGACAAGCGGCGCGGCGGACGAGAGGGAAAGTGTTAATGGTTGAAAGAAAGAAAAACGCTTGTCGGACGAGTGACTAATTTTTCGCGAAGGAACTGTAAGTGTGAACCACAGGGAAAGATGAAGAAAAGTGAAAAAGAATGAATGAATAATAAATAAAGGCATAAATATCGTCGGTAAAATCGGACTAATTTGAAAATATTTTCGAAATTAGAAAAAAATAATAATATTATCTTGTCGAAAAGACCTCTTAATTAGCGTTTCTTCGAAGGGTGTGAAAATGGGAATTGTCCATTATATAATTATACAAGGCAGAACAGATATATTTTTTTTCTCCACGATTTCAAAGCCGCGAGGATCCAAAATGCAACCTAGAAGGTCTTCCGCCAAACAACAGCCAATGAAAAGTTGTCAACCGAACCAATCATATGGGAGATATGAGAGCCAATCATTCTACTACACAGTAGTTATTTCAACCAATAGAATAAGCTCTCCGTTCGGACATCTAATTTTAACTGCGCCAAGCTGAAATTTTTGTTTTCATTATACTGTTGAATCTCGCAGTTACTGTACGCTACATTATGGCTCGAACAAAGCAGACCGCTCGTAAATCCACTGGTGGCAAAGCCCCAAGGAAACAGCTGGCAACCAAAGCTGCACGTAAAAGTGCACCAGCTACCGGAGGCGTCAAGAAACCACACAGATACAGACCAGGAACCGTTGCCTTGAGAGAAATCCGTCGTTACCAGAAGAGCACCGAATTGCTCATCAGAAAATTGCCATTCCAGCGTTTAGTTCGTGAAATCGCCCAGGACTTCAAGACAGATCTGCGATTCCAGAGCTCCGCCGTTATGGCTCTCCAAGAAGCAAGTGAAGCATACTTAGTTGGTCTGTTTGAAGATACCAATCTCTGCGCCATCCACGCAAAGAGAGTCACAATCATGCCAAAGGATATCCAGTTGGCTCGTCGCATCCGTGGAGAGCGAGCTTAAAAACCTTGCAATTGTATTGCACTTGGTTTTCAAACAACGGCCCTTTTCAGGGCCACCAAAATTATCAAAAGAGCATCTTAGTCACAAAACACATTCATTGTCAAGTTGATAAATTCAATGTCCATAGTCCCGGTCGATACCTTTTACTCCTCTTCGCTCCCTGTGGGAAGTGGAGCAATCCTTGTTTACTGTGGTAAAGAGGTTTACGGGTAGAATAGCACCCGGTCACCATTCACTGGGGTGGAAGCCATCTAAAATGACTATAAAGGCATGGCTGAACTACTTTATATCCGTGTTGCGGTCGCTAAGTAGGTAGAATTGCAGGCTGCAAGCCGAGAGGTCCTCGGTTCGAATCCCACCTGCGGCAACCGCGTTGTGTCCTAAGGCAAGACCCCCCCCCCCCCCCCATTGCCCACGTGGGGGCACGGTGACGCTGTGTACTAAGGCGTACTGCACGTCGATGATGCACCTGTCTTCGACCAATGCTCACCCTGTTTGTGTGGAGTTAATATGTTGGGGAGCTGACAGTTGCTCGGTGATTCTCTCCGGGTACTCTGGCTTCCTCCACCCGTAAAACTGTCATGGTCATGATTAGCCATTGTGCAGAAATATGTGACCTTAAACACCAATAAATAAATAAATATATCCGTGTTGCGGTTATGTTTGGGCATTTTGCAGACAAGTGTGACCTTAAACACCAATAAATAAATAATAAATACTCATCTTCGCAGCGATAACCATTTTTTTCTGATCTCGGGAAATATTTACATCGACTTCTCGATTTCATTCAAATTTATTCCAGTTGTTCTCTGAAATGAGTTCCCAGATCCCATCCGAAGTTTTTGTACGTGTATTTTCTTCTGTGGTTTTCCACGTGGCCTTACTGTTAGTGTTTCGAGGTCAACAGTGTGGTTCAGCCCCTGCGGGATTTCAAATATCTTAGGTTTGAGGCAATTCTCGAAGCTCTATGATTATATGATGTTGTAATGGAATAATAATGCATGGGTGGTAGGGAGGGGGGGCATCAAAAGAACCAGGAGAGATCAGTCCACTATCACGCTCGCAATTGCGTCAGGATCGAAATGCGTCTTTGGGACCATACAGCCAATACATTTGAAATAGCGCATTACGTGACAGTTTAGGTGATTGCACTTCAAAGTGGTGCATCATTTTAGAGCTGGTGAAAATTCTTACTTTTTTCACAATGATAGTGAATTTCATCGTTGCGTCGTTCGCTGTCAATAACAAAGTTCGGAGGGTAATGTTTTGTAAATATTCTTTGGTCTTATTTATTTATTTATTTATTTATTTATTTATTTATTTATTTATTTATTTATTTATTTTAATAACACGTTTACAGACAGGGTCACCGCCTCGTGTCGGACAGTTTTATGGGTGGAGGAAGCCAGAGGGAACCACCTGGCAATGGCGAGTAACTGTCAGACTCCCAAAGGTACAAAATCGACACAAGCAGAGCTAGCAGTGGTTGAAACCAAGTGCACTATAGACGTGCAGTACGCCTGAGTACACAGCTCCACCGCGTCCCCCGCGTGGGCAATCAAGATTAAGTACCTTGCCCAAGGACACGGCGTAGTTACTCCTGGCGGGGATCGACTTGCCTCTGAATGTGTCTCAAATCCGCAGTGAACGATCAACAGTTTTGGTGCTAGAGTAGTCTCCCTTACTGTGTTACTTTTGTCAAGTTGTCAATATTTTCTCCAAGTAAACTAATTGTTATTTCGCTGTTAAATTGCACAAGGGAGAAATTCAAAAAAAACAAGTTTTTGATTTGAACCACTCGAGTTCCTGTAAGTGTCAATCACATGCGTGTTATGCAACGACAGTGACACATATGACCGACCAATAGGGATGGGAGGGGCCGACAATCAGACAGACAGACAGCCATATCTTTATTACATATTTTCTCACCTCTACATGTCCGAGTAGTATTGTGGGGGTTAAGAGAAGTGGATTCGGTCTGCATGTCCTTGTTGTGTCGTGAGTTATGCGAGAATCTCGAGCAATATAGAGCGGATGACGTATTAGTGTTTTTCTACCACTTTGTCGACTGAAACGATGGTTTTTGAATTGTCGTAGAGGATTTCCAGCTGAAATAGTCACATGCAGTAACTCGCACAGATGGTAGAGTGTAAGTACGGGAGTTTTCTTGCTGTAACGAATTCACATAAAATGAACGTTGTTCTATGCTGCAAATTTTAACATAGGTGCATAAATGGAGGACGCTATCGGACACATCAATCACTTTTTGCTACCACCAAACCCCATTGACCCCCCTCCTCACCCGACGGCCCCCTACCCTACACACACACTCAAACATGGGTCTCCTTGTGGTACCAATTTGGAGTATGAATAAGAGGCTGCCTCACGACTACGACAAGTATATTTTTATTTATCCACAAATAAACGGCTCATAGCCAGCCTGCCCAATCTTGCAACTGGTGTCATGAAGGCATAACGAAGGCATGCCTAGTTGATGTGGTGTTTGCTGGTCAGGATTTACTCCCCAAATCGCTCATCATCGCGGCACCCATTCAACAAAATGCTATGTGAGTCACTTTTGGAGAATGAGATATCTGAAAATACTTTTTATAAATTTGATAGGCTTTGTTGTGAGTTTTGACAAGAGGAAAATATGGGCCTTCGCATGTGGGCAGAGCTATGTAGTGTGCTATCGAGGTTATCACTTATGACGTGAAAACGATTACGGCAAGATGCATCCGTTTACCTTTTAATTCCTTCTAAGGCTCGCCCCACTCATCGTATCAGACTCGGGTCCAGTTCTAATGTACCCCACCCATTTTGATCGAACCCGATTTAAGCCAAACCAAACCAGACCATCTCGATCACACTAGACGCTCCACATTCATCGGGTGTAAATCCTAATTCCGGGGGTTTTTTTTTGTAAAGGTTTTTTTTTTTTTACTTTTCTAATTAATTAATTCTTTGTTCGTTTGTTGTTTTTTTTTTAAAAGAGAGGGGAAGGGAAGGAATGTACTCATGTGTACTGTGTCTACAGTGTGCGTGCAAGTGAACTCAAAAACGGACTTGGGGAGTCATGTTTGTGATCGCTTGATAATGGTTTGCTGAGTTGGGACGCGTTAAAAGTTTATCTCTCGGGTGTTGTCTCGAGGTGTAGTTTTTATGCTTTCGTTGTTGTGATGTGTTTTAACACAATATATCCTGGACTAAGATGAATAGTGCTATTAAAAGTAAATTTCGAACATATCATTTCGGCCTGCTCGAATGAGGGAAATGGCGCCAGGACGATTTCTTGTGTTTGTAACCTCCGTTGAAAATGACGAGATATCTGTCACAGTTTATTGTTTTGCACTGTTTTTTATGAAAACGTATTCTTGATACATTTTCCGAGAAATTCGAAGGAAGAAATTGCTCAAGAATTCATTTTCCTGCTTTTTATAGCAATGTTTTTGTGAGGGTACTTGATTTTTCTATCGCCGATTCTCCACTTCAAGACGTGTTCTCCGCTCGAATGTTTAGTATTTTTCCCCAGCGCTCTTTGTGGCTACTGTGAAATTATATCCACTAAGAAGATAGAAAGTTTCAGCGGACTCTTCTAAACGTAAATTTGGTAAAAATAGGGATACACGAACATGACAAACACACATCGACGATTTCTTCTTCTTCTGTGTTGGATGGCTGTCAGTAAACAAAGTGTTTTCTGAGACGTCGGTGCTCTACATTTATAATCAGCAGGTGCGCGTTTTTTCGGGATTTCATTTTCGCATTTCATCTAGTTCACTTGACGAATAGAATAGAAGAAAGATGTCCGACGCAGCAGCAGCAACAGCTCCAGCCAAATCACCAAAGAAGAAGGCAGCAAGCAAGCCGAAGAAGCCAGCAGCTCATCCCAAATATAATGACATGATCAAACAGGCTGTCCAGTCCTTGAAAGAACGTGGCGGATCTTCAAGACAAGCTATCTTGAAATACATCATCGCAAATTTCAAAGTTGGTCCAGATGCCAAGCAAGTCAACAGCCACTTGAAACTCGCACTAAAAGCTGGTGTGAAAAATGGTACCCTCAAGCAAGCGAAGGGCTCTGGTGCATCTGGATCATTCCGCATTGGCACAGTGAAAACTGAAAAACCCAAGGCAAAGAAACCCAAGGCAGCCAAACCAAAGAAGACTAAGTCTCCAAAGAAGGCAAAGGCAAAGAAGACCACAGAAAAGAAAGTAGCCAAGCCAAAGAAAGCAGCCAAGCCAAAGAAATCGCCAGCTAAGAAAGCTGCCGCCAAGCCTAAAAAGACAAAGACACCTAAAAAGGCAAAGACTGCGAAACCCAAGAAGACGAAAACTCCAAAGAAGAAGGCCGCAGCCAAGAAGGCATAAGCCTGAAAACTTATTGTTGTTAACACAACACAAAAGAAACGGCCCTTTTCAGGGCCAACAACACTTTTAAAAAGAGCTTCCTAGTAAAAAACACCTCCAGTTTAAGCCAAGCTCCAAGGCGAGAGAATAAATTTCTTCCTCTCCTCAAGACCCACCAGGTTGAGGGCTAGATTCTTTTAGTGGTTGGTCAGAATTTGTTATTCAAAGTTTTGTTTCATCACAAATTATTGGATAGTGCTCACACACTCCAGTAAACTGTAATAAACCAAATTTATATAAACGAACAATTTGCGTTTGACTGGAGTATGAAATGTTGACTTTCGGTCTGGGGTTCCCGAATTTTTTGGAAAGCCATGAAAGTGGCTTCTAACACTCAACCAGTTAATGGGTTCTGCATCCAAACCGAGGATGGGGATGGTTGTCTGACGACCCCGTGGATAAGCTAGACAACTGCGTGATTAGCGCGTTAGACGAAAGATCACACGCGCTGCGCCCTTGGGTAAGATACTTGGCCCCGATGGTCGCAGCAGGACGATCGCACAGTTAAATCCCACACCCCAATAAACAAACAAGCTCGGCATATCTGAACAAGTGTTTAGAGGGGTGGTGGTGGTGGGGGGGGGGGGGCGTTTGGTTAGATCAGTAGCCTTTTCAGTTGTCTGTAGCGGTAAAATTATTTTATTTTCTTACATTTTAGCTAGATGGCAGGCCACGCGGCCCGTCCAAGGCTTCAGAGAACCCTAATTCATTCAATCACTTTAGACCGAGATGGCAGTGTCCGTTTAGTTGTCCGACAGCAGCGGAGAAGGCCAATTTGTATGGGGTGTGGGAGAAGATATGTTGTTTATCCTTTTCTTTTTAGCTTGTGACTTTGCTGGGGTGGTGGTTCGGGAAATTCCTCTATTTTCTTTCATTTTGTTCTGCTCTTTCCATCTGTTCTCTCGGGTTCCTTTCTTCTTTCTTCACACTTTGCCAGACCAATTCAACTTTGACACCAATTGACTTACTACATGACGTCTATTGGCGTCGGGCAGTTTGGCCATGACGGCGAGGGGCAGGGATTTGAAAGGAGGCATCGAAATACCAGTTTCTATTACCGTCTCCCTTATTTGCGTTTCCATCCGACAGTTCATCCTTTTGGTACTATCCCTCTCCGAAGGAGGTGGATGGTCATCTCGTATCCTAAATTCTACAGCTAGGCGAATGCTTTCGGAGTCGAATGATTCTAAGTTGCCGAAGGCGCGTAGAGACTATGTGGGCAAGCCACACACACACCCTTTCGACCTGCTCGGACTGTTTGATGATATTGTTGTTTCTGTGCATGGCAAAGGAGCACTAGAGGCTGTGGTATTCAGTGGCGTTTGTGCATCACTTTCATGTGTTCTTGTCTGGAGCTTGTGGCTGTCGGTTGGTCAACTCTAGCTTGTTCCTGCGTTTCCGGTGATCTCTCGACTCTTGCACCACGGCCTGTGTCTCGCTAATCCGCGATTGGGACTTCCATTTATCGTAGCATTTCACGCGCGGCTGCTGTGCGCTCATCATAGTCTGAAGAGAGGGGCGAGTGACGATCGGTCAGTGGCGAGAAAGCAACTTCCATTTTCACCTCAGTCTCCCCAGGGTGTTCAACACCCAGCAGTTCCGACCGGGAAGCCTGCAGTTGGTTGGGTTTGCCGGATGGAGTTGGAAGGGAGGTAAATGGTGGATGTTTTCGGCTCTTTCCTTTCCTCACCTTTCTCTCGGTCTTCTTCTTCTAAAATAAGAAAGCCTCCAGGCGTCGGGCATCCCACCCGCTTCGTAGACGGGCTCTTCCTTCTTTTCTGCCCTATCTTTGCAGGGCCTCCTAACTCCCTCAGGTGAGGACCAGTGTGAGAGGAGGACCTCTCGCCAAAGGTACCACTTCTCTCTCCCCGATGTGGGTTAGGGGGTGGGGGAATATGTGTTGTGGTGTCTTCAGTTTTAAACTCCGAGGTCAGGTGGACGCTCTTACTTTCGCCTGGGCAGTTCAGGTGATGGGACAAAAAAAAAAACAAAAAAAAAAACGCCCAGAGCTGAAATGGTCTTCTTAAGTCTCGCTGGTAATTCCAGTGTTTCTATGATGGCAAATCAAGGTGTTTACGCTCTGAAATCAAAGATGCGAATGGCCAATACTCTCACGTACCATTCACTTATAAATCATATATCGGTGGATACAAGTAAGAAGGCGAGAGACATTCACGATTTGTCCAAATTGGTGCTGGGAATCCTAAGGAGACTGTGTTAATTGATTTTCACACCTTGGTACCCATAGGGCGAATCGTGCACGGAAACGTGTCCTTGCACATCTACCAGTGTGAACCCCGAAATATTTTCTCATATCAGACGGAAACATATTCTGCTCAGCGCTATAATTTATCTTCATTTTTTTTTTATTCCTAAACTACACCTCACAACCCGAATACCCACCCACCCACGCACTCCACTCCAACCTCCCACTCACCCACACCGACCCGCCCTGCCTTGCCCACTTATCCGATGAACGCCAAAACACCTTCTAATGACGGAATATAGCGGCCAGCATTATATGTTCAAGTATAAGATAGGGGAAGACAGGAGAAGTAGAAACCTTGTCCTCCAACATTTCATTTAAAGCGGCACATGATATAGAACATATCATCCTAGCCGCTTAGTGGAGAGACGGACTCGAGGGCGAGGGCCAGCTCTCGTTAGTGAACGCAAGTAACCTCCCTCCCCCATCCAATCACCCACCCACCCACTAAGCCCCCCCCCCCCCCCGAGATAATTATGAAGAGGTTTTCGCGATTTCCCGCACGGTTAACTACATTGGACAATAACAAATTTGTAGGTCCCGTTTTAGCGACGGATGGACCCTTGCTTAAGAGAAGAGGCGGGGGGGGGGGGGGGGGGGGGGTCGACACCATCCGGATCCTGTGAGCTTAAGAGGTCGATTGATCGATGACCTGGCCGGGGTGGAAGGCGATTGGTATACCGTAGGCGCACCGCACCTGCCTGCCTGCATGCCAGCCAGCCAGCCAGCCTTCCTTCCTTCCCTTCTTTCTTTCAATAGGCAGATGTTAGCAAAAGGTACTTCATATGCCTAGTGTTGCCCTTCATAAAAGAGGCACAATCCGTCTCCGTTCATAAAAGAGGCATAATCTGAGCCCAGATCACACACAATTTTCAGTTTATTAAAGGTACTATTTTTTCATAAGGAACTACATTCCAGCCCACCGACCCGGAAGGAAACATTCATAATGGGTCATGTTCCATAAATTATTATAACCCTTCGCCGACCAATCACCATCGCGTAGCCACTAGGAGCGCCCCCACTCCCCCCCCCCCTTCTTTCCTTCCTTCCCGGCACATTACACGCCATGTTTATCGACCTCATTGCTTCGTGTCTACGACAGATCAACAGAACACTATCGTGTATTTCTATCCACCTACCTCACTTGATGCCCAAATTCACAGGCCCAATGGCTTCTTAAGTTGTGGCTTTGAGTTGTGTTGTAAAATCTCAGAACGAAGGATGACTGACTTCAATCTCAGTGATGCAGGTAAGAAAAGAAAATTATTTTGCAGACAATCCTCTTGCTTCACTCGGGCTGGCTACAAGAAGGAAAACAAGACGAAGAATTAGTAGATGCACACAGAGTGGAGAAGAAAGAAAGAAAGAAAGAAAGAAAGAAAGAAAGAAAG
The DNA here is from genome assembly GCA_031216915.1 of Pictodentalium vernedei. Classification (NCBI taxonomy): domain Eukaryota; kingdom Metazoa; phylum Mollusca; class Scaphopoda; order Dentaliida; family Dentaliidae; genus Pictodentalium; species Pictodentalium vernedei. Next base: position 676,218,743 of record CM062295.1, on the reverse strand, counting down.
AAAGAAAGAAAGAAAGAAAGAAAGAAAGAAAGAAAGTAAGTTTTGAGTGGCACTGAGGTGTATAAGAGATTCAATCCGTGTAAACGACAAGCGGCGCGGCGGACGAGAGGGAAAGTGTTAATGGTTGAAAGAAAGAAAAACGCTTGTCGGACGAGTGACTAATTTTTCGCGAAGGAACTGTAAGTGTGAACCACAGGGAAAGATGAAGAAAAGTGAAAAAGAATGAATGAATAATAAATAAAGGCATAAATATCGTCGGTAAAATCGGACTAATTTGAAAATATTTTCGAAATTAGAAAAAAATAATAATATTATCTTGTCGAAAAGACCTCTTAATTAGCGTTTCTTCGAAGGGTGTGAAAATGGGAATTGTCCATTATATAATTATACAAGGCAGAACAGATATATTTTTTTTCTCCACGATTTCAAAGCCGCGAGGATCCAAAATGCAACCTAGAAGGTCTTCCGCCAAACAACAGCCAATGAAAAGTTGTCAACCGAACCAATCATATGGGAGATATGAGAGCCAATCATTCTACTACACAGTAGTTATTTCAACCAATAGAATAAGCTCTCCGTTCGGACATCTAATTTTAACTGCGCCAAGCTGAAATTTTTGTTTTCATTATACTGTTGAATCTCGCAGTTACTGTACGCTACATTATGGCTCGAACAAAGCAGACCGCTCGTAAATCCACTGGTGGCAAAGCCCCAAGGAAACAGCTGGCAACCAAAGCTGCACGTAAAAGTGCACCAGCTACCGGAGGCGTCAAGAAACCACACAGATACAGACCAGGAACCGTTGCCTTGAGAGAAATCCGTCGTTACCAGAAGAGCACCGAATTGCTCATCAGAAAATTGCCATTCCAGCGTTTAGTTCGTGAAATCGCCCAGGACTTCAAGACAGATCTGCGATTCCAGAGCTCCGCCGTTATGGCTCTCCAAGAAGCAAGTGAAGCATACTTAGTTGGTCTGTTTGAAGATACCAATCTCTGCGCCATCCACGCAAAGAGAGTCACAATCATGCCAAAGGATATCCAGTTGGCTCGTCGCATCCGTGGAGAGCGAGCTTAAAAACCTTGCAATTGTATTGCACTTGGTTTTCAAACAACGGCCCTTTTCAGGGCCACCAAAATTATCAAAAGAGCATCTTAGTCACAAAACACATTCATTGTCAAGTTGATAAATTCAATGTCCATAGTCCCGGTCGATACCTTTTACTCCTCTTCGCTCCCTGTGGGAAGTGGAGCAATCCTTGTTTACTGTGGTAAAGAGGTTTACGGGTAGAATAGCACCCGGTCACCATTCACTGGGGTGGAAGCCATCTAAAATGACTATAAAGGCATGGCTGAACTACTTTATATCCGTGTTGCGGTCGCTAAGTAGGTAGAATTGCAGGCTGCAAGCCGAGAGGTCCTCGGTTCGAATCCCACCTGCGGCAACCGCGTTGTGTCCTAAGGCAAGACCCCCCCCCCCCCCCCATTGCCCACGTGGGGGCACGGTGACGCTGTGTACTAAGGCGTACTGCACGTCGATGATGCACCTGTCTTCGACCAATGCTCACCCTGTTTGTGTGGAGTTAATATGTTGGGGAGCTGACAGTTGCTCGGTGATTCTCTCCGGGTACTCTGGCTTCCTCCACCCGTAAAACTGTCATGGTCATGATTAGCCATTGTGCAGAAATATGTGACCTTAAACACCAATAAATAAATAAATATATCCGTGTTGCGGTTATGTTTGGGCATTTTGCAGACAAGTGTGACCTTAAACACCAATAAATAAATAATAAATACTCATCTTCGCAGCGATAACCATTTTTTTCTGATCTCGGGAAATATTTACATCGACTTCTCGATTTCATTCAAATTTATTCCAGTTGTTCTCTGAAATGAGTTCCCAGATCCCATCCGAAGTTTTTGTACGTGTATTTTCTTCTGTGGTTTTCCACGTGGCCTTACTGTTAGTGTTTCGAGGTCAACAGTGTGGTTCAGCCCCTGCGGGATTTCAAATATCTTAGGTTTGAGGCAATTCTCGAAGCTCTATGATTATATGATGTTGTAATGGAATAATAATGCATGGGTGGTAGGGAGGGGGGGCATCAAAAGAACCAGGAGAGATCAGTCCACTATCACGCTCGCAATTGCGTCAGGATCGAAATGCGTCTTTGGGACCATACAGCCAATACATTTGAAATAGCGCATTACGTGACAGTTTAGGTGATTGCACTTCAAAGTGGTGCATCATTTTAGAGCTGGTGAAAATTCTTACTTTTTTCACAATGATAGTGAATTTCATCGTTGCGTCGTTCGCTGTCAATAACAAAGTTCGGAGGGTAATGTTTTGTAAATATTCTTTGGTCTTATTTATTTATTTATTTATTTATTTATTTATTTATTTATTTATTTATTTATTTATTTTAATAACACGTTTACAGACAGGGTCACCGCCTCGTGTCGGACAGTTTTATGGGTGGAGGAAGCCAGAGGGAACCACCTGGCAATGGCGAGTAACTGTCAGACTCCCAAAGGTACAAAATCGACACAAGCAGAGCTAGCAGTGGTTGAAACCAAGTGCACTATAGACGTGCAGTACGCCTGAGTACACAGCTCCACCGCGTCCCCCGCGTGGGCAATCAAGATTAAGTACCTTGCCCAAGGACACGGCGTAGTTACTCCTGGCGGGGATCGACTTGCCTCTGAATGTGTCTCAAATCCGCAGTGAACGATCAACAGTTTTGGTGCTAGAGTAGTCTCCCTTACTGTGTTACTTTTGTCAAGTTGTCAATATTTTCTCCAAGTAAACTAATTGTTATTTCGCTGTTAAATTGCACAAGGGAGAAATTCAAAAAAAACAAGTTTTTGATTTGAACCACTCGAGTTCCTGTAAGTGTCAATCACATGCGTGTTATGCAACGACAGTGACACATATGACCGACCAACAGGGATGGGAGGGGCCGACAATCAGACAGACAGACAGCCATATCTTTATTACATATTTTCTCACCTCTACATGTCCGAGTAGTATTGTGGGGGTTAAGAGAAGTGGATTCGGTCTGCATGTCCTTGTTGTGTCGTGAGTTATGCGAGAATCTCGAGCAATATAGAGCGGATGACGTATTAGTGTTTTTCTACCACTTTGTCGACTGAAACGATGGTTTTTGAATTGTCGTAGAGGATTTCCAGCTGAAATAGTCACATGCAGTAACTCGCACAGATGGTAGAGTGTAAGTACGGGAGTTTTCTTGCTGTAACGAATTCACATAAAATGAACGTTGTTCTATGCTGCAAATTTTAACATAGGTGCATAAATGGAGGACGCTATCGGACACATCAATCACTTTTTGCTACCACCAAACCCCATTGACCCCCCTCCTCACCCGACGGCCCCCTACCCTACACACACACTCAAACATGGGTCTCCTTGTGGTACCAATTTGGAGTATGAATAAGAGGCTGCCTCACGACTACGACAAGTATATTTTTATTTATCCACAAATAAACGGCTCATAGCCAGCCTGCCCAATCTTGCAACTGGTGTCATGAAGGCATAACGAAGGCATGCCTAGTTGATGTGGTGTTTGCTGGTCAGGATTTACTCCCCAAATCGCTCATCATCGCGGCACCCATTCAACAAAATGCTATGTGAGTCACTTTTGGAGAATGAGATATCTGAAAATACTTTTTATAAATTTGATAGGCTTTGTTGTGAGTTTTGACAAGAGGAAAATATGGGCCTTCGCATGTGGGCAGAGCTATGTAGTGTGCTATCGAGGTTATCACTTATGACGTGAAAACGATTACGGCAAGATGCATCCGTTTACCTTTTAATTCCTTCTAAGGCTCGCCCCACTCATCGTATCAGACTCGGGTCCAGTTCTAATGTACCCCACCCATTTTGATCGAACCCGATTTAAGCCAAACCAAACCAGACCATCTCGATCACACTAGACGCTCCACATTCATCGGGTGTAAATCCTAATTCCGGGGGTTTTTTTTTGTAAAGGTTTTTTTTTTTTTACTTTTCTAATTAATTAATTCTTTGTTCGTTTGTTGTTTTTTTTTTAAAAGAGAGGGGAAGGGAAGGAATGTACTCATGTGTACTGTGTCTACAGTGTGCGTGCAAGTGAACTCAAAAACGGACTTGGGGAGTCATGTTTGTGATCGCTTGATAATGGTTTGCTGAGTTGGGACGCGTTAAAAGTTTATCTCTCGGGTGTTGTCTCGAGGTGTAGTTTTTATGCTTTCGTTGTTGTGATGTGTTTTAACACAATATATCCTGGACTAAGATGAATAGTGCTATTAAAAGTAAATTTCGAACATATCATTTCGGCCTGCTCGAATGAGGGAAATGGCGCCAGGACGATTTCTTGTGTTTGTAACCTCCGTTGAAAATGACGAGATATCTGTCACAGTTTATTGTTTTGCACTGTTTTTTATGAAAACGTATTCTTGATACATTTTCCGAGAAATTCGAAGGAAGAAATTGCTCAAGAATTCATTTTCCTGCTTTTTATAGCAATGTTTTTGTGAGGGTACTTGATTTTTCTATCGCCGATTCTCCACTTCAAGACGTGTTCTCCGCTCGAATGTTTAGTATTTTTCCCCAGCGCTCTTTGTGGCTACTGTGAAATTATATCCACTAAGAAGATAGAAAGTTTCAGCGGACTCTTCTAAACGTAAATTTGGTAAAAATAGGGATACACGAACATGACAAACACACATCGACGATTTCTTCTTCTTCTGTGTTGGATGGCTGTCAGTAAACAAAGTGTTTTCTGAGACGTCGGTGCTCTACATTTATAATCAGCAGGTGCGCGTTTTTTCGGGATTTCATTTTCGCATTTCATCGAGTTCACTTGACGAATAGAATAGAAGAAAGATGTCCGACGCAGCAGCAGCAACAGCTCCAGCCAAATCACCAAAGAAGAAGGCAGCAAGCAAGCCGAAGAAGCCAGCAGCTCATCCCAAATATAATGACATGATCAAACAGGCTGTCCAGTCCTTGAAAGAACGTGGCGGATCTTCAAGACAAGCTATCTTGAAATACATCATCGCAAATTTCAAAGTTGGTCCAGATGCCAAGCAAGTCAACAGCCACTTGAAACTCGCACTAAAAGCTGGTGTGAAAAATGGTACCCTCAAGCAAGCGAAGGGCTCTGGTGCATCTGGATCATTCCGCATTGGCACAGTGAAAACTGAAAAACCCAAGGCAAAGAAACCCAAGGCAGCCAAACCAAAGAAGACTAAGTCTCCAAAGAAGGCAAAGGCAAAGAAGACCACAGAAAAGAAAGTAGCCAAGCCAAAGAAAGCAGCCAAGCCAAAGAAATCGCCAGCTAAGAAAGCTGCCGCCAAGCCTAAAAAGACAAAGACACCTAAAAAGGCAAAGACTGCGAAACCCAAGAAGACGAAAACTCCAAAGAAGAAGGCCGCAGCCAAGAAGGCATAAGCCTGAAAACTTATTGTTGTTAACACAACACAAAAGAAACGGCCCTTTTCAGGGCCAACAACACTTTTAAAAAGAGCTTCCTAGTAAAAAACACCTCCAGTTTAAGCCAAGCTCCAAGGCGAGAGAATAAATTTCTTCCTCTCCTCAAGACCCACCAGGTTGAGGGCTAGATTCTTTTAGTGGTTGGTCAGAATTTGTTATTCAAAGTTTTGTTTCATCACAAATTATTGGATAGTGCCCACACACTCCAGTAAACTGTAATAAACCAAATTTATATAAACGAACAATTTGCGTTTGACTGGAGTATGAAATGTTGACTTTCGGTCTGGGGTTCCCGAATTTTTTGGAAAGCCATGAAAGTGGCTTCTAACACTCAACCAGTTAATGGGTTCTGCATCCAAACCGAGGATGGGGATGGTTGTCTGACGACCCCGTGGATAAGCTAGACAACTGCGTGATTAGCGCGTTAGACGAAAGATCACACGCGCTGCGCCCTTGGGTAAGATACTTGGCCCCGATGGTCGCAGCAGGACGATCGCACAGTTAAATCCCACACCCCAATAAACAAACAAGCTCGGCATATCTGAACAAGTGTTTAGAGGGGTGGTGGTGGTGGGGGGGGGGGGGGGGGGGGGGGCGTTTGGTTAGATCAGTAGCCTTTTCAGTTGTCTGTAGCGGTAAAATTATTTTATTTTCTTACATTTTAGCTAGATGGCAGGCCACGCGGCCCGTCCAAGGCTTCAGAGAACCCTAATTCATTCAATCACTTTAGACCGAGATGGCAGTGTCCGTTTAGTTGTCCGACAGCAGCGGAGAAGGCCAATTTGTATGGGGTGTGGGAGAAGATATGTTGTTTATCCTTTTCTTTTTAGCTTGTGACTTTGCTGGGGTGGTGGTTCGGGAAATTCCTCTATTTTCTTTCATTTTGTTCTGCTCTTTCCATCTGTTCTCTCGGGTTCCTTTCTTCTTTCTTCACACTTTGCCAGACCAATTCAACTTTGACACCAGTTGACTTACTACATGACGTCTATTGGCGTCGGGCAGTTTGGCCATGACGGCGAGGGGCAGGGATTTGAAAGGAGGCATCGAAATACCAGTTTCTATTACCGTCTCCCTTATTTGCGTTTCCATCCGACAGTTCATCCTTTTGGTACTATCCCTCTCCGAAGGAGGTGGATGGTCATCTCGTATCCTAAATTCTACAGCTAGGCGAATGCTTTCGGAGTCGAATGATTCTAAGTTGCCGAAGGCGCGTAGAGACTATGTGGGCAAGCCACACACACACCCTTTCGACCTGCTCGGACTGTTTGATGATATTGTTGTTTCTGTGCATGGCAAAGGAGCACTAGAGGCTGTGGTATTCAGTGGCGTTTGTGCATCACTTTCATGTGTTCTTGTCTGGAGCTTGTGGCTGTCGGTTGGTCAACTCTAGCTTGTTCCTGCGTTTCCGGTGATCTCTCGACTCTTGCACCACGGCCTGTGTCTCGCTAATCCGCGATTGGGACTTCCATTTATCGTAGCATTTCACGCGCGGCTGCTGTGCGCTCATCATAGTCTGAAGAGAGGGGCGAGTGACGATCGGTCAGTGGCGAGAAAGCAACTTCCATTTTCACCTCAGTCTCCCCAGGGTGTTCAACACCCAGCAGTTCCGACCGGGAAGCCTGCAGTTGGTTGGGTTTGCCGGATGGAGTTGGAAGGGAAGTAAATGGTGGATGTTTTCGGCTCTTTCCTTTCCTCACCTTTCTCTCGGTCTTCTTCTTCTAAAATAAGAAAGCCTCCAGGCGTCGGGCATCCCACCCGCTTCGTAGACGGGCTCTTCCTTCTTTTCTGCCCTATCTTTGCAGGGCCTCCTAACTCCCTCAGGTGAGGACCAGTGTGAGAGGAGGACCTCTCGCCAAAGGTACCACTTCTCTCTCCCCGATGTGGGTTAGGGGGTGGGGGAATATGTGTTGTGGTGTCTTCAGTTTTAAACTCCGAGGTCAGGTGGACGCTCTTACTTTCGCCTGGGCAGTTCAGGTGATGGGACAAAAAAAAAAACAAAAAAAAAACGCCCAGAGCTGAAATGGTCTTCTTAAGTCTCGCTGGTAATTCCAGTGTTTCTATGATGGCAAATCAAGGTGTTTACGCTCTGAAATCAAAGATGCGAATGGCCAATACTCTCACGTACCATTCACTTATAAATCATATATCGGTGGATACAAGTAAGAAGGCGAGAGACATTCACGATTTGTCCAAATTGGTGCTGGGAATCCTAAGGAGACTGTGTTAATTGATTTTCACACCTTGGTACCCATAGGGCGAATCGTGCACGGAAACGTGTCCTTGCACATCTACCAGTGTGAACCCCGAAATATTTTCTCATATCAGACGGAAACATATTCTGCTCAGCGCTATAATTTATCTTCATTTTTTTTTTATTCCTAAACTACACCTCACAACCCGAATACCCACCCACCCACGCACTCCACTCCAACCTCCCACTCACCCACACCGACCCGCCCTGCCTTGCCCACTTATCCGATGAACGCCAAAACACCTTCTAATGACGGAATATAGCGGCCAGCATTATATGTTCAAGTATAAGATAGGGGAAGACAGGAGAAGTAGAAACCTTGTCCTCCAACATTTCATTTAAAGCGGCACATGATATAGAACATATCATCCTAGCCGCTTAGTGGAGAGACGGACTCGAGGGCGAGGGCCAGCTCTCGTTAGTGAACGCAAGTAACCTCCCTCCCCCATCCAATCACCCACCCACCCACTAAGCCCCCCCCGAGATAATTATGAAGAGGTTTTCGCGATTTCCCGCACGGTTAACTACATTGGACAATAACAAATTTGTAGGTCCCGTTTTAGCGACGGATGGACCCTTGCTTAAGAGAAGAGGCGGGGGGGGGGGGGGGGGGGTCGACACCATCCGGATCCTGTGAGCTTAAGAGGTCGATTGATCGATGACCTGGCCGGGGTGGAAGGCGATTGGTATACCGTAGGCGCACCGCACCTGCCTGCCTGCATGCCAGCCAGCCAGCCAGCCTTCCTTCCTTCCCTTCTTTCTTTCAATAGGCAGATGTTAGCAAAAGGTACTTCATATGCCTAGTGTTGCCCTTCATAAAAGAGGCACAATCCGTCTCCGTTCATAAAAGAGGCATAATCTGAGCCCAGATCACACACAATTTTCAGTTTATTAAAGGTACTATTTTTTCATAACGGAACTACATTCCAGCCCACCGACCCGGAAGGAAACATTCATAATGGGTCATGTTCCATAAATTATTATAACCCTTCGCCGACCAATCACCATCGCGTAGCCACTAGGAGCGCCCCCACTCCCCCCCCCTTCTTTCCTTCCTTCCCGGCACATTACACGCCATGTTTATCGACCTCATTGCTTCGTGTCTACGACAGATCAACAGAACACTATCGTGTATTTCTATCCACCTACCTCACTTGATGCCCAAATTCACAGGCCCAATGGCTTCTTAAGTTGTGGCTTTGAGTTGTGTTGTAAAATCTCAGAACGAAGGATGACTGACTTCAATCTCAGTGATGCAGGTAAGAAAAGAAAATTATTTTGCAGACAATCCTCTTGCTTCACTCGGGCTGGCTACAAGAAGGAAAACAAGACGAAGAATTAGTAGATGCACACAGAGTGGAAAGAAAGAAAGAAAGAAAGAAAGAAAGAAAGAAAGAAAGAAAGAAAGAAAGAAAGTAAGTTTTGAGTGGCACTGAGGTGTATAAGAGATTCAATCCGTGTAAACGACAAGCGGCGCGGCGGACGAGAGGGAAAGTGTTAATGGTTGAAAGAAAGAAAAACGCTTGTCGGACGAGTGACTAATTTTTCGCGAAGGAACTGTAAGTGTGAACCACAGGGAAAGATGAAGAAAAGTGAAAAAGAATGAATGAATAATAAATAAAGGCATAAATATCGTCGGTAAAATCGGACTAATTTGAAAATATTTTCGAAATTAGAAAAAAATAATAATATTATCTTGTCGAAAAGACCTCTTAATTAGCGTTTCTTCGAAGGGTGTGAAAATGGGAATTGTCCATTATATAATTATACAAGGCAGAACAGATATATTTTTTTTCTCCACGATTTCAAAGCCGCGAGGATCCAAAATGCAACCTAGAAGGTCTTCCGCCAAACAACAGCCAATGAAAAGTTGTCAACCGAACCAATCATATGGGAGATATGAGAGCCAATCATTCTACTACACAGTAGTTATTTCAACCAATAGAATAAGCTCTCCGTTCGGACATCTAATTTTAACTGCGCCAAGCTGAAATTTTTGTTTTCATTATACTGTTGAATCTCGCAGTTACTGTACGCTACATTATGGCTCGAACAAAGCAGACCGCTCGTAAATCCACTGGTGGCAAAGCCCCAAGGAAACAGCTGGCAACCAAAGCTGCACGTAAAAGTGCACCAGCTACCGGAGGCGTCAAGAAACCACACAGATACAGACCAGGAACCGTTGCCTTGAGAGAAATCCGTCGTTACCAGAAGAGCACCGAATTGCTCATCAGAAAATTGCCATTCCAGCGTTTAGTTCGTGAAATCGCCCAGGACTTCAAGACAGATCTGCGATTCCAGAGCTCCGCCGTTATGGCTCTCCAAGAAGCAAGTGAAGCATACTTAGTTGGTCTGTTTGAAGATACCAATCTCTGCGCCATCCACGCAAAGAGAGTCACAATCATGCCAAAGGATATCCAGTTGGCTCGTCGCATCCGTGGAGAGCGAGCTTAAAAACCTTGCAATTGTATTGCACTTGGTTTTCAAACAACGGCCCTTTTCAGGGCCACCAAAATTATCAAAAGAGCATCTTAGTCACAAAACACATTCATTGTCAAGTTGATAAATTCAATGTCCATAGTCCCGGTCGATACCTTTTACTCCTCTTCGCTCCCTGTGGGAAGTGGAGCAATCCTTGTTTACTGTGGTAAAGAGGTTTACGGGTAGAATAGCACCCGGTCACCATTCACTGGGGTGGAAGCCATCTAAAATGACTATAAAGGCATGGCTGAACTACTTTATATCCGTGTTGCGGTCGCTAAGTAGGTAGAATTGCAGGCTGCAAGCCGAGAGGTCCTCGGTTCGAATCCCACCTGCGGCAACCGCGTTGTGTCCTAAGGCAAGACCCCCCCCCCCCCCCCCATTGCCCACGTGGGGGCACGGTGACGCTGTGTACTAAGGCGTACTGCACGTCGATGATGCACCTGTCTTCGACCAATGCTCACCCTGTTTGTGTGGAGTTAATATGTTGGGGAGCTGACAGTTGCTCGGTGATTCTCTCCGGGTACTCTGGCTTCCTCCACCCGTAAAACTGTCATGGTCATGATTAGCCATTGTGCAGAAATATGTGACCTTAAACACCAATAAATAAATAAATATATCCGTGTTGCGGTTATGTTTGGGCATTTTGCAGACAAGTGTGACCTTAAACACCAATAAATAAATAATAAATACTCATCTTCGCAGCGATAACCATTTTTTTCTGATCTCGGGAAATATTTACATCGACTTCTCGATTTCATTCAAATTTATTCCAGTTGTTCTCTGAAATGAGTTCCCAGATCCCATCCGAAGTTTTTGTACGTGTATTTTCTTCTGTGGTTTTCCACGTGGCCTTACTGTTAGTGTTTCGAGGTCAACAGTGTGGTTCAGCCCCTGCGGGATTTCAAATATCTTAGGTTTGAGGCAATTCTCGAAGCTCTATGATTATATGATGTTGTAATGGAATAATAATGCATGGGTGGTAGGGAGGGGGGGCATCAAAAGAACCAGGAGAGATCAGTCCACTATCACGCTCGCAATTGCGTCAGGATCGAAATGCGTCTTTGGGACCATATAGCCAATACATTTGAAATAGCGCATTACGTGACAGTTTAGGTGATTGCACTTCAAAGTGGTGCATCATTTTAGAGCTGGTGAAAATTCTTACTTTTTTCACAATGATAGTGAATTTCATCGTTGCGTCGTTCGCTGTCAATAACAAAGTTCGGAGGGTAATGTTTTGTAAATATTCTTTGGTCTTATTTATTTATTTATTTATTTATTTATTTATTTATTTATTTATTTATTTATTTATTTATTTATTTTAATAACACGTTTACAGACAGGGTCACCGCCTCGTGTCGGACAGTTTTATGGGTGGAGGAAGCCAGAGGGAACCACCTGGCAATGGCGAGTAACTGTCAGACTCCCAAAGGTACAAAATCGACACAAGCAGAGCTAGCAGTGGTTGAAACCAAGTGCACTATAGACGTGCAGTACGCCTGAGTACACAGCTCCACCGCGTCCCCCGCGTGGGCAATCAAGATTAAGTACCTTGCCCAAGGACACGGCGTAGTTACTCCTGGCGGGGATCGACTTGCCTCTGAATGTGTCTCAAATCCGCAGTGAACGATCAACAGTTTTGGTGCTAGAGTAGTCTCCCTTACTGTGTTACTTTTGTCAAGTTGTCAATATTTTCTCCAAGTAAACTAATTGTTATTTCGCTGTTAAATTGCACAAGGGAGAAATTCAAAAAAAACAAGTTTTTGATTTGAACCACTCGAGTTCCTGTAAGTGTCAATCACATGCGTGTTATGCAACGACAGTGACACATATGACCGACCAATAGGGATGGGAGGGGCCGACAATCAGACAGACAGACAGCCATATCTTTATTACATATTTTCTCACCTCTACATGTCCGAGTAGTATTGTGGGGGTTAAGAGAAGTGGATTCGGTCTGCATGTCCTTGTTGTGTCGTGAGTTATGCGAGAATCTCGAGCAATATAGAGCGGATGACGTATTAGTGTTTTTCTACCACTTTGTCGACTGAAACGATGGTTTTTGAATTGTCGTAGAGGATTTCCAGCTGAAATAGTCACATGCAGTAACTCGCACAGATGGTAGAGTGTAAGTACGGGAGTTTTCTTGCTGTAACGAATTCACATAAAATGAACGTTGTTCTATGCTGCAAATTTTAACATAGGTGCATAAATGGAGGACGCTATCGGACACATCAATCACTTTTTGCTACCACCAAACCCCATTGACCCCCCTCCTCACCCGACGGCCCCCTACCCTACACACACACTCAAACATGGGTCTCCTTGTGGTACCAATTTGGAGTATGAATAAGAGGCTGCCTCACGACTACGACAAGTATATTTTTATTTATCCACAAATAAACGGCTCATAGCCAGCCTGCCCAATCTTGCAACTGGTGTCATGAAGGCATAACGAAGGCATGCCTAGTTGATGTGGTGTTTGCTGGTCAGGATTTACTCCCCAAATCGCTCATCATCGCGGCACCCATTCAACAAAATGCTATGTGAGTCACTTTTGGAGAATGAGATATCTGAAAATACTTTTTATAAATTTGATAGGCTTTGTTGTGAGTTTTGACAAGAGGAAAATATGGGCCTTCGCATGTGGGCAGAGCTATGTAGTGTGCTATCGAGGTTATCACTTATGACGTGAAAACGATTACGGCAAGATGCATCCGTTTACCTTTTAATTCCTTCTAAGGCTCGCCCCACTCATCGTATCAGACTCGGGTCCAGTTCTAATGTACCCCACCCATTTTGATCGAACCCGATTTAAGCCAAACCAAACCAGACCATCTCGATCACACTAGACGCTCCACATTCATCGGGTGTAAATCCTAATTCCGGGGGTTTTTTTTTGTAAAGGTTTTTTTTTTTTTACTTTTCTAATTAATTAATTCTTTGTTCGTTTGTTGTTTTTTTTTTAAAAGAGAGGGGAAGGGAAGGAATGTACTCATGTGTACTGTGTCTACAGTGTGCGTGCAAGTGAACTCAAAAACGGACTTGGGGAGTCATGTTTGTGATCGCTTGATAATGGTTTGCTGAGTTGGGACGCGTTAAAAGTTTATCTCTCGGGTGTTGTCTCGAGGTGTAGTTTTTATGCTTTCGTTGTTGTGATGTGTTTTAACACAATATATCCTGGACTAAGATGAATAGTGCTATTAAAAGTAAATTTCGAACATATCATTTCGGCCTGCTCGAATGAGGGAAATGGCGCCAGGACGATTTCTTGTGTTTGTAACCTCCGTTGAAAATGACGAGATATCTGTCACAGTTTATTGTTTTGCACTGTTTTTTATGAAAACGTATTCTTGATACATTTTCCGAGAAATTCGAAGGAAGAAATTGCTCAAGAATTCATTTTCCTGCTTTTTATAGCAATGTTTTTGTGAGGGTACTTGATTTTTCTATCGCCGATTCTCCACTTCAAGACGTGTTCTCCGCTCGAATGTTTAGTATTTTTCCCCAGCGCTCTTTGTGGCTACTGTGAAATTATATCCACTAAGAAGATAGAAAGTTTCAGCGGACTCTTCTAAACGTAAATTTGGTAAAAATAGGGATACACGAACATGACAAACACACATCGACGATTTCTTCTTCTTCTGTGTTGGATGGCTGTCAGTAAACAAAGTGTTTTCTGAGACGTCGGTGCTCTACATTTATAATCAGCAGGTGCGCGTTTTTTCGGGATTTCATTTTCGCATTTCATCTAGTTCACTTGACGAATAGAATAGAAGAAAGATGTCCGACGCAGCAGCAGCAACAGCTCCAGCCAAATCACCAAAGAAGAAGGCAGCAAGCAAGCCGAAGAAGCCAGCAGCTCATCCCAAATATAATGACATGATCAAACAGGCTGTCCAGTCCTTGAAAGAACGTGGCGGATCTTCAAGACAAGCTATCTTGAAATACATCATCGCAAATTTCAAAGTTGGTCCAGATGCCAAGCAAGTCAACAGCCACTTGAAACTCGCACTAAAAGCTGGTGTGAAAAATGGTACCCTCAAGCAAGCGAAGGGCTCTGGTGCATCTGGATCATTCCGCATTGGCACAGTGAAAACTGAAAAACCCAAGGCAAAGAAACCCAAGGCAGCCAAACCAAAGAAGACTAAGTCTCCAAAGAAGGCAAAGGCAAAGAAGACCACAGAAAAGAAAGTAGCCAAGCCAAAGAAAGCAGCCAAGCCAAAGAAATCGCCAGCTAAGAAAGCTGCCGCCAAGCCTAAAAAGACAAAGACACCTAAAAAGGCAAAGACTGCGAAACCCAAGAAGACGAAAACTCCAAAGAAGAAGGCCGCAGCCAAGAAGGCATAAGCCTGAAAACTTATTGTTGTTAACACAACACAAAAGAAACGGCCCTTTTCAGGGCCAACAACACTTTTAAAAAGAGCTTCCTAGTAAAAAACACCTCCAGTTTAAGCCAAGCTCCAAGGCGAGAGAATAAATTTCTTCCTCTCCTCAAGACCCACCAGGTTGAGGGCTAGATTCTTTTAGTGGTTGGTCAGAATTTGTTATTCAAAGTTTTGTTTCATCACAAATTATTGGATAGTGCTCACACACTCCAGTAAACTGTAATAAACCAAATTTATATAAACGAACAATTTGCGTTTGACTGGAGTATGAAATGTTGACTTTCGGTCTGGGGTTCCCGAATTTTTTGGAAAGCCATGAAAGTGGCTTCTAACACTCAACCAGTTAATGGGTTCTGCATCCAAACCGAGGATGGGGATGGTTGTCTGACGACCCCGTGGATAAGCTAGACAACTGCGTGATTAGCGCGTTAGACGAAAGATCACACGCGCTGCGCCCTTGGGTAAGATACTTGGCCCCGATGGTCGCAGCAGGACGATCGCACAGTTAAATCCCACACCCCAATAAACAAACAAGCTCGGCATATCTGAACAAGTGTTTAGAGGGGTGGTGGTGGTGGGGGGGGGGGGGGGGCGTTTGGTTAGATCAGTAGCCTTTTCAGTTGTCTGTAGCGGTAAAATTATTTTATTTTCTTACATTTTAGCTAGATGGCAGGCCACGCGGCCCGTCCAAGGCTTCAGAGAACCCTAATTCATTCAATCACTTTAGACCGAGATGGCAGTGTCCGTTTAGTTGTCCGACAGCAGCGGAGAAGGCCAATTTGTATGGGGTGTGGGAGAAGATATGTTGTTTATCCTTTTCTTTTTAGCTTGTGACTTTGCTGGGGTGGTGGTTCGGGAAATTCCTCTATTTTCTTTCATTTTGTTCTGCTCTTTCCATCTGTTCTCTCGGGTTCCTTTCTTCTTTCTTCACACTTTGCCAGACCAATTCAACTTTGACACCAATTGACTTACTACATGACGTCTATTGGCGTCGGGCAGTTTGGCCATGACGGCGAGGGGCAGGGATTTGAAAGGAGGCATCGAAATACCAGTTTCTATTACCGTCTCCCTTATTTGCGTTTCCATCCGACAGTTCATCCTTTTGGTACTATCCCTCTCCGAAGGAGGTGGATGGTCATCTCGTATCCTAAATTCTACAGCTAGGCGAATGCTTTCGGAGTCGAATGATTCTAAGTTGCCGAAGGCGCGTAGAGACTATGTGGGCAAGCCACACACACACCCTTTCGACCTGCTCGGACTGTTTGATGATATTGTTGTTTCTGTGCATGGCAAAGGAGCACTAGAGGCTGTGGTATTCAGTGGCGTTTGTGCATCACTTTCATGTGTTCTTGTCTGGAGCTTGTGGCTGTCGGTTGGTCAACTCTAGCTTGTTCCTGCGTTTCCGGTGATCTCTCGACTCTTGCACCACGGCCTGTGTCTCGCTAATCCGCGATTGGGACTTCCATTTATCGTAGCATTTCACGCGCGGCTGCTGTGCGCTCATCATAGTCTGAAGAGAGGGGCGAGTGACGATCGGTCAGTGGCGAGAAAGCAACTTCCATTTTCACCTCAGTCTCCCCAGGGTGTTCAACACCCAGCAGTTCCGACCGGGAAGCCTGCAGTTGGTTGGGTTTGCCGGATGGAGTTGGAAGGGAGGTAAATGGTGGATGTTTTCGGCTCTTTCCTTTCCTCACCTTTCTCTCGGTCTTCTTCTTCTAAAATAAGAAAGCCTCCAGGCGTCGGGCATCCCACCCGCTTCGTAGACGGGCTCTTCCTTCTTTTCTGCCCTATCTTTGCAGGGCCTCCTAACTCCCTCAGGTGAGGACCAGTGTGAGAGGAGGACCTCTCGCCAAAGGTACCACTTCTCTCTCCCCGATGTGGGTTAGGGGGTGGGGGAATATGTGTTGTGGTGTCTTCAGTTTTAAACTCCGAGGTCAGGTGGACGCTCTTACTTTCGCCTGGGCAGTTCAGGTGATGGGACAAAAAAAAAAACAAAAAAAAAAACGCCCAGAGCTGAAATGGTCTTCTTAAGTCTCGCTGGTAATTCCAGTGTTTCTATGATGGCAAATCAAGGTGTTTACGCTCTGAAATCAAAGATGCGAATGGCCAATACTCTCACGTACCATTCACTTATAAATCATATATCGGTGGATACAAGTAAGAAGGCGAGAGACATTCACGATTTGTCCAAATTGGTGCTGGGAATCCTAAGGAGACTGTGTTAATTGATTTTCACACCTTGGTACCCATAGGGCGAATCGTGCACGGAAACGTGTCCTTGCACATCTACCAGTGTGAACCCCGAAATATTTTCTCATATCAGACGGAAACATATTCTGCTCAGCGCTATAATTTATCTTCATTTTTTTTTTATTCCTAAACTACACCTCACAACCCGAATACCCACCCACCCACGCACTCCACTCCAACCTCCCACTCACCCACACCGACCCGCCCTGCCTTGCCCACTTATCCGATGAACGCCAAAACACCTTCTAATGACGGAATATAGCGGCCAGCATTATATGTTCAAGTATAAGATAGGGGAAGACAGGAGAAGTAGAAACCTTGTCCTCCAACATTTCATTTAAAGCGGCACATGATATAGAACATATCATCCTAGCCGCTTAGTGGAGAGACGGACTCGAGGGCGAGGGCCAGCTCTCGTTAGTGAACGCAAGTAACCTCCCTCCCCCATCCAATCACCCACCCACCCACTAAGCCCCCCCCCCCCCCCCGAGATAATTATGAAGAGGTTTTCGCGATTTCCCGCACGGTTAACTACATTGGACAATAACAAATTTGTAGGTCCCGTTTTAGCGACGGATGGACCCTTGCTTAAGAGAAGAGGCGGGGGGGGGGGGGGGGTCGACACCATCCGGATCCTGTGAGCTTAAGAGGTCGATTGATCGATGACCTGGCCGGGGTGGAAGGCGATTGGTATACCGTAGGCGCACCGCACCTGCCTGCCTGCATGCCAGCCAGCCAGCCAGCCTTCCTTCCTTCCCTTCTTTCTTTCAATAGGCAGATGTTAGCAAAAGGTACTTCATATGCCTAGTGTTGCCCTTCATAAAAGAGGCACAATCCGTCTCCGTTCATAAAAGAGGCATAATCTGAGCCCAGATCACACACAATTTTCAGTTTATTAAAGGTACTATTTTTTCATAACGGAACTACATTCCAGCCCACCGACCCGGAAGGAAACATTCATAATGGGTCATGTTCCATAAATTATTATAACCCTTCGCCGACCAATCACCATCGCGTAGCCACTAGGAGCGCCCCCACTCCCCCCCCCCCTTCTTTCCTTCCTTCCCGGCACATTACACGCCATGTTTATCGACCTCATTGCTTCGTGTCTACGACAGATCAACAGAACACTATCGTGTATTTCTATCCACCTACCTCACTTGATGCCCAAATTCACAGGCCCAATGGCTTCTTAAGTTGTGGCTTTGAGTTGTGTTGTAAAATCTCAGAACGAAGGATGACTGACTTCAATCTCAGTGATGCAGGTAAGAAAAGAAAATTATTTTGCAGACAATCCTCTTGCTTCACTCGGGCTGGCTACAAGAAGGAAAACAAGACGAAGAATTAGTAGATGCACACAGAGTGGAAAGAAAGAAAGAAAGAAAGAAAGAAAGAAAGAAAGAAAGAAAGAAAGAAAGAAAGAAAGAAAGAAAGAAAGAAAGAAAGTAAGTTTTGAGTGGCACTGAGGTGTATAAGAGATTCAATCCGTGTAAACGACAAGCGGCGCGGCGGACGAGAGGGAAAGTGTTAATGGTTGAAAGAAAGAAAAACGCTTGTCGGACGAGTGACTAATTTTTCGCGAAGGAACTGTAAGTGTGAACCACAGGGAAAGATGAAGAAAAGTGAAAAAGAATGAATGAATAATAAATAAAGGCATAAATATCGTCGGTAAAATCGGACTAATTTGAAAATATTTTCGAAATTAGAAAAAAATAATAATATTATCTTGTCGAAAAGACCTCTTAATTAGCGTTTCTTCGAAGGGTGTGAAAATGGGAATTGTCCATTATATAATTATACAAGGCAGAACAGATATATTTTTTTTCTCCACGATTTCAAAGCCGCGAGGATCCAAAATGCAACCTAGAAGGTCTTCCGCCAAACAACAGCCAATGAAAAGTTGTCAACCGAACCAATCATATGGGAGATATGAGAGCCAATCATTCTACTACACAGTAGTTATTTCAACCAATAGAATAAGCTCTCCGTTCGGACATCTAATTTTAACTGCGCCAAGCTGAAATTTTTGTTTTCATTATACTGTTGAATCTCGCAGTTACTGTACGCTACATTATGGCTCGAACAAAGCAGACCGCTCGTAAATCCACTGGTGGCAAAGCCCCAAGGAAACAGCTGGCAACCAAAGCTGCACGTAAAAGTGCACCAGCTACCGGAGGCGTCAAGAAACCACACAGATACAGACCAGGAACCGTTGCCTTGAGAGAAATCCGTCGTTACCAGAAGAGCACCGAATTGCTCATCAGAAAATTGCCATTCCAGCGTTTAGTTCGTGAAATCGCCCAGGACTTCAAGACAGATCTGCGATTCCAGAGCTCCGCCGTTATGGCTCTCCAAGAAGCAAGTGAAGCATACTTAGTTGGTCTGTTTGAAGATACCAATCTCTGCGCCATCCACGCAAAGAGAGTCACAATCATGCCAAAGGATATCCAGTTGGCTCGTCGCATCCGTGGAGAGCGAGCTTAAAAACCTTGCAATTGTATTGCACTTGGTTTTCAAACAACGGCCCTTTTCAGGGCCACCAAAATTATCAAAAGAGCATCTTAGTCACAAAACACATTCATTGTCAAGTTGATAAATTCAATGTCCATAGTCCCGGTCGATACCTTTTACTCCTCTTCGCTCCCTGTGGGAAGTGGAGCAATCCTTGTTTACTGTGGTAAAGAGGTTTACGGGTAGAATAGCACCCGGTCACCATTCACTGGGGTGGAAGCCATCTAAAATGACTATAAAGGCATGGCTGAACTACTTTATATCCGTGTTGCGGTCGCTAAGTAGGTAGAATTGCAGGCTGCAAGCCGAGAGGTCCTCGGTTCGAATCCCACCTGCGGCAACCGCGTTGTGTCCTAAGGCAAGACCCCCCCCCCCCCCCCATTGCCCACGTGGGGGCACGGTGACGCTGTGTACTAAGGCGTACTGCACGTCGATGATGCACCTGTCTTCGACCAATGCTCACCCTGTTTGTGTGGAGTTAATATGTTGGGGAGCTGACAGTTGCTCGGTGATTCTCTCCGGGTACTCTGGCTTCCTCCACCCGTAAAACTGTCATGGTCATGATTAGCCATTGTGCAGAAATATGTGACCTTAAACACCAATAAATAAATAAATATATCCGTGTTGCGGTTATGTTTGGGCATTTTGCAGACAAGTGTGACCTTAAACACCAATAAATAAATAATAAATACTCATCTTCGCAGCGATAACCATTTTTTTCTGATCTCGGGAAATATTTACATCGACTTCTCGATTTCATTCAAATTTATTCCAGTTGTTCTCTGAAATGAGTTCCCAGATCCCATCCGAAGTTTTTGTACGTGTATTTTCTTCTGTGGTTTTCCACGTGGCCTTACTGTTAGTGTTTCGAGGTCAACAGTGTGGTTCAGCCCCTGCGGGATTTCAAATATCTTAGGTTTGAGGCAATTCTCGAAGCTCTATGATTATATGATGTTGTAATGGAATAATAATGCATGGGTGGTAGGGAGGGGGGGCATCAAAAGAACCAGGAGAGATCAGTCCACTATCACGCTCGCAATTGCGTCAGGATCGAAATGCGTCTTTGGGACCATACAGCCAATACATTTGAAATAGCGCATTACGTGACAGTTTAGGTGATTGCACTTCAAAGTGGTGCATCATTTTAGAGCTGGTGAAAATTCTTACTTTTTTCACAATGATAGTGAATTTCATCGTTGCGTCGTTCGCTGTCAATAACAAAGTTCGGAGGGTAATGTTTTGTAAATATTCTTTGGTCTTATTTATTTATTTATTTATTTATTTATTTATTTATTTATTTATTTATTTATTTATTTTAATAACACGTTTACAGACAGGGTCACCGCCTCGTGTCGGACAGTTTTATGGGTGGAGGAAGCCAGAGGGAACCACCTGGCAATGGCGAGTAACTGTCAGACTCCCAAAGGTACAAAATCGACACAAGCAGAGCTAGCAGTGGTTGAAACCAAGTGCACTATAGACGTGCAGTACGCCTGAGTACACAGCTCCACCGCGTCCCCCGCGTGGGCAATCAAGATTAAGTACCTTGCCCAAGGACACGGCGTAGTTACTCCTGGCGGGGATCGACTTGCCTCTGAATGTGTCTCAAATCCGCAGTGAACGATCAACAGTTTTGGTGCTAGAGTAGTCTCCCTTACTGTGTTACTTTTGTCAAGTTGTCAATATTTTCTCCAAGTAAACTAATTGTTATTTCGCTGTTAAATTGCACAAGGGAGAAATTCAAAAAAAACAAGTTTTTGATTTGAACCACTCGAGTTCCTGTAAGTGTCAATCACATGCGTGTTATGCAACGACAGTGACACATATGACCGACCAACAGGGATGGGAGGGGCCGACAATCAGACAGACAGACAGCCATATCTTTATTACATATTTTCTCACCTCTACATGTCCGAGTAGTATTGTGGGGGTTAAGAGAAGTGGATTCGGTCTGCATGTCCTTGTTGTGTCGTGAGTTATGCGAGAATCTCGAGCAATATAGAGCGGATGACGTATTAGTGTTTTTCTACCACTTTGTCGACTGAAACGATGGTTTTTGAATTGTCGTAGAGGATTTCCAGCTGAAATAGTCACATGCAGTAACTCGCACAGATGGTAGAGTGTAAGTACGGGAGTTTTCTTGCTGTAACGAATTCACATAAAATGAACGTTGTTCTATGCTGCAAATTTTAACATAGGTGCATAAATGGAGGACGCTATCGGACACATCAATCACTTTTTGCTACCACCAAACCCCATTGACCCCCCTCCTCACCCGACGGCCCCCTACCCTACACACACACTCAAACATGGGTCTCCTTGTGGTACCAATTTGGAGTATGAATAAGAGGCTGCCTCACGACTACGACAAGTATATTTTTATTTATCCACAAATAAACGGCTCATAGCCAGCCTGCCCAATCTTGCAACTGGTGTCATGAAGGCATAACGAAGGCATGCCTAGTTGATGTGGTGTTTGCTGGTCAGGATTTACTCCCCAAATCGCTCATCATCGCGGCACCCATTCAACAAAATGCTATGTGAGTCACTTTTGGAGAATGAGATATCTGAAAATACTTTTTATAAATTTGATAGGCTTTGTTGTGAGTTTTGACAAGAGGAAAATATGGGCCTTCGCATGTGGGCAGAGCTATGTAGTGTGCTATCGAGGTTATCACTTATGACGTGAAAACGATTACGGCAAGATGCATCCGTTTACCTTTTAATTCCTTCTAAGGCTCGCCCCACTCATCGTATCAGACTCGGGTCCAGTTCTAATGTACCCCACCCATTTTGATCGAACCCGATTTAAGCCAAACCAAACCAGACCATCTCGATCACACTAGACGCTCCACATTCATCGGGTGTAAATCCTAATTCCGGGGGTTTTTTTTTGTAAAGGTTTTTTTTTTTTTACTTTTCTAATTAATTAATTCTTTGTTCGTTTGTTGTTTTTTTTTTAAAAGAGAGGGGAAGGGAAGGAATGTACTCATGTGTACTGTGTCTACAGTGTGCGTGCAAGTGAACTCAAAAACGGACTTGGGGAGTCATGTTTGTGATCGCTTGATAATGGTTTGCTGAGTTGGGACGCGTTAAAAGTTTATCTCTCGGGTGTTGTCTCGAGGTGTAGTTTTTATGCTTTCGTTGTTGTGATGTGTTTTAACACAATATATCCTGGACTAAGATGAATAGTGCTATTAAAAGTAAATTTCGAACATATCATTTCGGCCTGCTCGAATGAGGGAAATGGCGCCAGGACGATTTCTTGTGTTTGTAACCTCCGTTGAAAATGACGAGATATCTGTCACAGTTTATTGTTTTGCACTGTTTTTTATGAAAACGTATTCTTGATACATTTTCCGAGAAATTCGAAGGAAGAAATTGCTCAAGAATTCATTTTCCTGCTTTTTATAGCAATGTTTTTGTGAGGGTACTTGATTTTTCTATCGCCGATTCTCCACTTCAAGACGTGTTCTCCGCTCGAATGTTTAGTATTTTTCCCCAGCGCTCTTTGTGGCTACTGTGAAATTATATCCACTAAGAAGATAGAAAGTTTCAGCGGACTCTTCTAAACGTAAATTTGGTAAAAATAGGGATACACGAACATGACAAACACACATCGACGATTTCTTCTTCTTCTGTGTTGGATGGCTGTCAGTAAACAAAGTGTTTTCTGAGACGTCGGTGCTCTACATTTATAATCAGCAATTTTCGCATTTCATCGAGTTCACTTGACGAATAGAATAGAAGAAAGATGTCCGACGCAGCAGCAGCAACAGCTCCAGCCAAATCACCAAAGAAGAAGGCAGCAAGCAAGCCGAAGAAGCCAGCAGCTCATCCCAAATATAATGACATGATCAAACAGGCTGTCCAGTCCTTGAAAGAACGTGGCGGATCTTCAAGACAAGCTATCTTGAAATACATCATCGCAAATTTCAAAGTTGGTCCAGATGCCAAGCAAGTCAACAGCCACTTGAAACTCGCACTAAAAGCTGGTGTGAAAAATGGTACCCTCAAGCAAGCGAAGGGCTCTGGTGCATCTGGATCATTCCGCATTGGCACAGTGAAAACTGAAAAACCCAAGGCAAAGAAACCCAAGGCAGCCAAACCAAAGAAGACTAAGTCTCCAAAGAAGGCAAAGGCAAAGAAGACCACAGAAAAGAAAGTAGCCAAGCCAAAGAAAGCAGCCAAGCCAAAGAAATCGCCAGCTAAGAAAGCTGCCGCCAAGCCTAAAAAGACAAAGACACCTAAAAAGGCAAAGACTGCGAAACCCAAGAAGACGAAAACTCCAAAGAAGAAGGCCGCAGCCAAGAAGGCATAAGCCTGAAAACTTATTGTTGTTAACACAACACAAAAGAAACGGCCCTTTTCAGGGCCAACAACACTTTTAAAAAGAGCTTCCTAGTAAAAAACACCTCCAGTTTAAGCCAAGCTCCAAGGCGAGAGAATAAATTTCTTCCTCTCCTCAAGACCCACCAGGTTGAGGGCTAGATTCTTTTAGTGGTTGGTCAGAATTTGTTATTCAAAGTTTTGTTTCATCACAAATTATTGGATAGTGCCCACACACTCCAGTAAACTGTAATAAACCAAATTTATATAAACGAACAATTTGCGTTTGACTGGAGTATGAAATGTTGACTTTCGGTCTGGGGTTCCCGAATTTTTTGGAAAGCCATGAAAGTGGCTTCTAACACTCAACCAGTTAATGGGTTCTGCATCCAAACCGAGGATGGGGATGGTTGTCTGACGACCCCGTGGATAAGCTAGACAACTGCGTGATTAGCGCGTTAGACGAAAGATCACACGCGCTGCGCCCTTGGGTAAGATACTTGGCCCCGATGGTCGCAGCAGGACGATCGCACAGTTAAATCCCACACCCCAATAAACAAACAAGCTCGGCATATCTGAACAAGTGTTTAGAGGGGTGGTGGTGGTGGGGGGGGGGGGGGGGGCGTTTGGTTAGATCAGTAGCCTTTTCAGTTGTCTGTAGCGGTAAAATTATTTTATTTTCTTACATTTTAGCTAGATGGCAGGCCACGCGGCCCGTCCAAGGCTTCAGAGAACCCTAATTCATTCAATCACTTTAGACCGAGATGGCAGTGTCCGTTTAGTTGTCCGACAGCAGCGGAGAAGGCCAATTTGTATGGGGTGTGGGAGAAGATATGTTGTTTATCCTTTTCTTTTTAGCTTGTGACTTTGCTGGGGTGGTGGTTCGGGAAATTCCTCTATTTTCTTTCATTTTGTTCTGCTCTTTCCATCTGTTCTCTCGGGTTCCTTTCTTCTTTCTTCACACTTTGCCAGACCAATTCAACTTTGACACCAGTTGACTTACTACATGACGTCTATTGGCGTCGGGCAGTTTGGCCATGACGGCGAGGGGCAGGGATTTGAAAGGAGGCATCGAAATACCAGTTTCTATTACCGTCTCCCTTATTTGCGTTTCCATCCGACAGTTCATCCTTTTGGTACTATCCCTCTCCGAAGGAGGTGGATGGTCATCTCGTATCCTAAATTCTACAGCTAGGCGAATGCTTTCGGAGTCGAATGATTCTAAGTTGCCGAAGGCGCGTAGAGACTATGTGGGCAAGCCACACACACACCCTTTCGACCTGCTCGGACTGTTTGATGATATTGTTGTTTCTGTGCATGGCAAAGGAGCACTAGAGGCTGTGGTATTCAGTGGCGTTTGTGCATCACTTTCATGTGTTCTTGTCTGGAGCTTGTGGCTGTCGGTTGGTCAACTCTAGCTTGTTCCTGCGTTTCCGGTGATCTCTCGACTCTTGCACCACGGCCTGTGTCTCGCTAATCCGCGATTGGGACTTCCATTTATCGTAGCATTTCACGCGCGGCTGCTGTGCGCTCATCATAGTCTGAAGAGAGGGGCGAGTGACGATCGGTCAGTGGCGAGAAAGCAACTTCCATTTTCACCTCAGTCTCCCCAGGGTGTTCAACACCCAGCAGTTCCGACCGGGAAGCCTGCAGTTGGTTGGGTTTGCCGGATGGAGTTGGAAGGGAAGTAAATGGTGGATGTTTTCGGCTCTTTCCTTTCCTCACCTTTCTCTCGGTCTTCTTCTTCTAAAATAAGAAAGCCTCCAGGCGTCGGGCATCCCACCCGCTTCGTAGACGGGCTCTTCCTTCTTTTCTGCCCTATCTTTGCAGGGCCTCCTAACTCCCTCAGGTGAGGACCAGTGTGAGAGGAGGACCTCTCGCCAAAGGTACCACTTCTCTCTCCCCGATGTGGGTTAGGGGGTGGGGGGAATATGTGTTGTGGTGTCTTCAGTTTTAAACTCCGAGGTCAGGTGGACGCTCTTACTTTCGCCTGGGCAGTTCAGGTGATGGGACAAAAAAAAAAACAAAAAAAAAACGCCCAGAGCTGAAATGGTCTTCTTAAGTCTCGCTGGTAATTCCAGTGTTTCTATGATGGCAAATCAAGGTGTTTACGCTCTGAAATCAAAGATGCGAATGGCCAATACTCTCACGTACCATTCACTTATAAATCATATATCGGTGGATACAAGTAAGAAGGCGAGAGACATTCACGATTTGTCCAAATTGGTGCTGGGAATCCTAAGGAGACTGTGTTAATTGATTTTCACACCTTGGTACCCATAGGGCGAATCGTGCACGGAAACGTGTCCTTGCACATCTACCAGTGTGAACCCCGAAATATTTTCTCATATCAGACGGAAACATATTCTGCTCAGCGCTATAATTTATCTTCATTTTTTTTTTATTCCTAAACTACACCTCACAACCCGAATACCCACCCACCCACGCACTCCACTCCAACCTCCCACTCACCCACACCGACCCGCCCTGCCTTGCCCACTTATCCGATGAACGCCAAAACACCTTCTAATGACGGAATATAGCGGCCAGCATTATATGTTCAAGTATAAGATAGGGGAAGACAGGAGAAGTAGAAACCTTGTCCTCCAACATTTCATTTAAAGCGGCACATGATATAGAACATATCATCCTAGCCGCTTAGTGGAGAGACGGACTCGAGGGCGAGGGCCAGCTCTCGTTAGTGAACGCAAGTAACCTCCCTCCCCCATCCAATCACCCACCCACCCACTAAGCCCCCCCCCCCCCCCCCCCCCCGAGATAATTATGAAGAGGTTTTCGCGATTTCCCGCACGGTTAACTACATTGGACAATAACAAATTTGTAGGTCCCGTTTTTAGCGACGGATGGACCCTTGCTTAAGAGAAGAGGCGGGGGGGGGGGGGGGGGGGGTCGACACCATCCGGATCCTGTGAGCTTAAGAGGTCGATTGATCGATGACCTGGCCGGGGTGGAAGGCGATTGGTATACCGTAGGCGCACCGCACCTGCCTGCCTGCATGCCAGCCAGCCAGCCAGCCTTCCTTCCTTCCCTTCTTTCTTTCAATAGGCAGATGTTAGCAAAAGGTACTTCATATGCCTAGTGTTGCCCTTCATAAAAGAGGCACAATCCGTCTCCGTTCATAAAAGAGGCATAATCTGAGCCCAGATCACACACAATTTTCAGTTTATTAAAGGTACTATTTTTTCATAACGGAACTACATTCCAGCCCACCGACCCGGAAGGAAACATTCATAATGGGTCATGTTCCATAAATTATTATAACCCTTCGCCGACCAATCACCATCGCGTAGCCACTAGGAGCGCCCCCACTCCCCCCCCCCCTTCTTTCCTTCCTTCCCGGCACATTACACGCCATGTTTATCGACCTCATTGCTTCGTGTCTACGACAGATCAACAGAACACTATCGTGTATTTCTATCCACCTACCTCACTTGATGCCCAAATTCACAGGCCCAATGGCTTCTTAAGTTGTGGCTTTGAGTTGTGTTGTAAAATCTCAGAACGAAGGATGACTGACTTCAATCTCAGTGATGCAGGTAAGAAAAGAAAATTATTTTGCAGACAATCCTCTTGCTTCACTCGGGCTGGCTACAAGAAGGAAAACAAGACGAAGAATTAGTAGATGCACACAGAGTGGAAGAAAGAAAGAAGAAAGAAAGAAAGAAAGAAAGAAAGAAAGAAAGAAAGAAAGAAAGAAAGAAAGAAAGTAAGTTTTGAGTGGCACTGAGGTGTATAAGAGATTCAATCCGTGTAAACGACAAGCGGCGCGGCGGACGAGAGGGAAAGTGTTAATGGTTGAAAGAAAGAAAAACGCTTGTCGGACGAGTGACTAATTTTTCGCGAAGGAACTGTAAGTGTGAACCACAGGGAAAGATGAAGAAAAGTGAAAAAGAATGAATGAATAATAAATAAAGGCATAAATATCGTCGGTAAAATCGGACTAATTTGAAAATATTTTCGAAATTAGAAAAAAATAATAATATTATCTTGTCGAAAAGACCTCTTAATTAGCGTTTCTTCGAAGGGTGTGAAAATGGGAATTGTCCATTATATAATTATACAAGGCAGAACAGATATATTTTTTTTCTCCACGATTTCAAAGCCGCGAGGATCCAAAATGCAACCTAGAAGGTCTTCCGCCAAACAACAGCCAATGAAAAGTTGTCAACCGAACCAATCATATGGGAGATATGAGAGCCAATCATTCTACTACACAGTAGTTATTTCAACCAATAGAATAAGCTCTCCGTTCGGACATCTAATTTTAACTGCGCCAAGCTGAAATTTTTGTTTTCATTATACTGTTGAATCTCGCAGTTACTGTACGCTACATTATGGCTCGAACAAAGCAGACCGCTCGTAAATCCACTGGTGGCAAAGCCCCAAGGAAACAGCTGGCAACCAAAGCTGCACGTAAAAGTGCACCAGCTACCGGAGGCGTCAAGAAACCACACAGATACAGACCAGGAACCGTTGCCTTGAGAGAAATCCGTCGTTACCAGAAGAGCACCGAATTGCTCATCAGAAAATTGCCATTCCAGCGTTTAGTTCGTGAAATCGCCCAGGACTTCAAGACAGATCTGCGATTCCAGAGCTCCGCCGTTATGGCTCTCCAAGAAGCAAGTGAAGCATACTTAGTTGGTCTGTTTGAAGATACCAATCTCTGCGCCATCCACGCAAAGAGAGTCACAATCATGCCAAAGGATATCCAGTTGGCTCGTCGCATCCGTGGAGAGCGAGCTTAAAAACCTTGCAATTGTATTGCACTTGGTTTTCAAACAACGGCCCTTTTCAGGGCCACCAAAATTATCAAAAGAGCATCTTAGTCACAAAACACATTCATTGTCAAGTTGATAAATTCAATGTCCATAGTCCCGGTCGATACCTTTTACTCCTCTTCGCTCCCTGTGGGAAGTGGAGCAATCCTTGTTTACTGTGGTAAAGAGGTTTACGGGTAGAATAGCACCCGGTCACCATTCACTGGGGTGGAAGCCATCTAAAATGACTATAAAGGCATGGCTGAACTACTTTATATCCGTGTTGCGGTCGCTAAGTAGGTAGAATTGCAGGCTGCAAGCCGAGAGGTCCTCGGTTCGAATCCCACCTGCGGCAACCGCGTTGTGTCCTAAGGCAAGACCCCCCCCCCCCCCCCCCCCATTGCCCACGTGGGGGCACGGTGACGCTGTGTACTAAGGCGTACTGCACGTCGATGATGCACCTGTCTTCGACCAATGCTCACCCTGTTTGTGTGGAGTTAATATGTTGGGGAGCTGACAGTTGCTCGGTGATTCTCTCCGGGTACTCTGGCTTCCTCCACCCGTAAAACTGTCATGGTCATGATTAGCCATTGTGCAGAAATATGTGACCTTAAACACCAATAAATAAATAAATATATCCGTGTTGCGGTTATGTTTGGGCATTTTGCAGACAAGTGTGACCTTAAACACCAATAAATAAATAATAAATACTCATCTTCGCAGCGATAACCATTTTTTTATTTTTTTCTGATCTCGGGAAATATTTACATCGACTTCTCGATTTCATTCAAATTTATTCCAGTTGTTCTCTGAAATGAGTTCCCAGATCCCATCCGAAGTTTTTGTACGTGTATTTTCTTCTGTGGTTTTCCACGTGGCCTTACTGTTAGTGTTTCGAGGTCAACAGTGTGGTTCAGCCCCTGCGGGATTTCAAATATCTTAGGTTTGAGGCAATTCTCGAAGCTCTATGATTATATGATGTTGTAATGGAATAATAATGCATGGGTGGTAGGGAGGGGGGGCATCAAAAGAACCAGGAGAGATCAGTCCACTATCACGCTCGCAATTGCGTCAGGATCGAAATGCGTCTTTGGGACCATACAGCCAATACATTTGAAATAGCGCATTACGTGACAGTTTAGGTGATTGCACTTCAAAGTGGTGCATCATTTTAGAGCTGGTGAAAATTCTTACTTTTTTCACAATGATAGTGAATTTCATCGTTGCGTCGTTCGCTGTCAATAACAAAGTTCGGAGGGTAATGTTTTGTAAATATTCTTTGGTCTTATTTATTTATTTATTTATTTATTTATTTATTTATTTATTTATTTATTTATTTTAATAACACGTTTACAGACAGGGTCACCGCCTCGTGTCGGACAGTTTTATGGGTGGAGGAAGCCAGAGGGAACCACCTGGCAATGGCGAGTAACTGTCAGACTCCCAAAGGTACAAAATCGACACAAGCAGAGCTAGCAGTGGTTGAAACCAAGTGCACTATAGACGTGCAGTACGCCTGAGTACACAGCTCCACCGCGTCCCCCGCGTGGGCAATCAAGAAAAAGTACCTTGCCCAAGGACACGGCGTAGTTACTCCTGGCGGGGATCGACTTGCCTCTGAATGTGTCTCAAATCCGCAGTGAACGATCAACAGTTTTGGTGCTAGAGTAGTCTCCCTTACTGTGTTACTTTTGTCAAGTTGTCAATATTTTCTCCAAGTAAACTAATTGTTATTTCGCTGTTAAATTGCACAAGGGAGAAATTCAAAAAAAACAAGTTTTTGATTTGAACCACTCGAGTTCCTGTAAGTGTCAATCACATGCGTGTTATGCAACGACAGTGACACATATGACCGACCAATAGGGATGGGAGGGGCCGACAATCAGACAGACAGACAGCCATATCTTTATTACATATTTCTCACCTCTACATGTCCGAGTAGTATTGTGGGGGTTAAGAGAAGTGGATTCGGTCTGCATGTCCTTGTTGTGTCGTGAGTTATGCGAGAATCTCGAGCAATATAGAGCGGATGACGTATTAGTGTTTTTCTACCACTTTGTCGACTGAAACGATGGTTTTTGAATTGTCGTAGAGGATTTCCAGCTGAAATAGTCCACATGCAGTAACTCGCACAGATGGTAGAGTGTAAGTACGGGAGTTTTCTTGCTGTAACGAATTCACATAAAATGAACGTTGTTCTATGCTGCAAATTTTAACATAGGTGCATAAATGGAGGACGCTATCGGACACATCAATCACTTTTTTGCTACCACCAAACCCCATTGACCCCCCTCCTCACCCGACAGCCCCCTACCCTACACACACACTCAAACATGGGTCTCCTTGTGGTACCAATTTGGAGTATGAATAAGAGGCTGCCTCACGACTACGACAAGTATATTTTTATTTATCCACAAATAAACGGCTCATAGCCAGCCTGCCCAATCTTGCAACTGGTGTCATGAAGGCATAACGAAGGCATGCCTAGTTGATGTGGGTGTTTGCTGGTCAGGATTTACTCCCCAAATCGCTCATCATCGCGGCACCCATTCAACAAAATGCTATGTGAGTCACTTTTGGAGAATGAGATATCTGAAAATACTTTTTATAAATTTGATAGGCTTTGTTGTGAGTTTTGACAAGAGGAAAATATGGGCCTTCGCATGTGGGCAGAGCTATGTAGTGTGCTATCGAGGTTATCACTTATGACGTGAAAACGATTACGGCAAGATGCATCCGTTTACCTTTTAATTCCTTCTAAGGCTCGCCCCACTCATCGTATCAGACTCGGGTCCAGTTCTAATGTACCCCACCCATTTTGATCGAACCCGATTTAAGCCAAACCAAACCAGACCATCTCGATCACACTAGGACGCTCCACATTCATCGGGTGTAAATCCTAATTCCGGGGGTTTTTTTTGTAAAGGTTTTTTTTTTTTTACTTTTCTAATTAATTAATTCTTTGTTCGTTTGTTGTTTTTTTTTTAAAAGAGAGGGGAAGGGAAGGAATGTACTCATGTGTACTGTGTCTACAGTGTGCGTGCAAGTGAACTCAAAAACGGACTTGGGGAGTCATGTTTGTGATCGCTTGATAATGGTTTGCTGAGTTGGGACGCGTTAAAAGTTTATCTCTCGGGTGTTGTCTCGAGGTGTAGTTTTTATGCTTTCGTTGTTGTGATGTGTTTTAACACAATATATCCTGGACTAAGATGAATAGTGCTATTAAAAGTAAATTTCGAACATATCATTTCGGCCTGCTCGAATGAGGGAAATGGCGCCAGGACGATTTCTTGTGTTTGTAACCTCCGTTGAAAATGACGAGATATCTGTCACAGTTTATTGTTTTGCACTGTTTTTTATGAAAACGTATTCTTGATACATTTTCCGAGAAATTCGAAGGAAGAAATTGCTCAAGAATTCATTTTCCTGCTTTTTATAGCAATGTTTTTGTGAGGGTACTTGATTTTTCTATCGCCGATTCTCCACTTCAAGACGTGTGAATGTTTAGTATTTTTCCCCAGCGCTCTTTGTGGCTACTGTGAAATTATATCCACTAAGAAGATAGAAAGTTTCAGCGGACTCTTCTAAACGTAAATTTGGTAAAAATAGGGATACACGAACATGACAAACACACATCGACGATTTCTTCTTCTTCTGTGTTGGATGGCTGTCAGTAAACAAAGTGTTTTCTGAGACGTCGGTGCTCTACATTTATAATCAGCAGGTGCGCGTTTTTTCGGGATTTCATTTTCGCATTTCATCGAGTTCACTTGACGAATAGAATAGAAGAAAGATGTCCGACGCAGCAGCAGCAACAGCTCCAGCCAAATCACCAAAGAAGAAGGCAGCAAGCAAGCCGAAGAAGCCAGCAGCTCATCCCAAATATAATGACATGATCAAACAGGCTGTCCAGTCCTTGAAAGAACGTGGCGGATCTTCAAGACAAGCTATCTTGAAATACATCATCGCAAATTTCAAAGTTGGTCCAGATGCCAAGCAAGTCAACAGCCACTTGAAACTCGCACTAAAAGCTGGTGTGAAAAATGGTACCCTCAAGCAAGCGAAGGGCTCTGGTGCATCTGGATCATTCCGCATTGGCACAGTGAAAACTGAAAAACCCAAGGCAAAGAAACCCAAGGCAGCCAAACCAAAGAAGACTAAGTCTCCAAAGAAGGCAAAGGCAAAGAAGACCACAGAAAAGAAAGTAGCCAAGCCAAAGAAAGCAGCCAAGCCAAAGAAATCGCCAGCTAAGAAAGCTGCCGCCAAGCCTAAAAAGACAAAGACACCTAAAAAGGCAAAGACTGCGAAACCCAAGAAGACGAAAACTCCAAAGAAGAAGGCCGCAGCCAAGAAGGCATAAGCCTGAAAACGTATTGTTGTTAACACAACACAAAAGAAACGGCCCTTTTCAGGGCCAACAACACTTTTAAAAAGAGCTTCCTAGTAAAAAACACCTCCAGTTTAAGCCAAGCTCCAAGGCGAGAGAATAAATTTCTTCCTCTCCTCAAGACCCACCAGGTTGAGGGCTAGATTCTTTTAGTGGTTGGTCAGAATTTGTTATTCAAAGTTTTGTTTCATCACAAATTATTGGATAGTGCCCACACACTCCAGTAAACTGTAATAAACCAAATTTATATAAACGAACAATTTGCGTTTGACTGGAGTATGAAATGTTGACTTTCGGTCTGGGGTTCCCGAATTTTTTGGAAAGCCATGAAAGTGGCTTCTAACACTCAACCAGTTAATGGGTTCTGCATCCAAACCGAGGATGGGGATGGTTGTCTGACGACCCCGTGGATAAGCTAGACAACTGCGTGATTAGCGCGTTAGACGAAAGATCACACGCGCTGCGCCCTTGGGTAAGATACTTGGCCCCGATGGTCGCAGCAGGACGATCGCACAGTTAAATCCCACACCCCAATAAACAAACAAGCTCGGCATATCTGAACAAGTGTTTAGAGGGGTGGTGGTGGTGGGGGGGGGGGGGGGCGTTTGGTTAGATCAGTAGCCTTTTCAGTTGTCTGTAGCGGTAAAATTATTTTATTTTCTTACATTTTAGCTAGATGGCAGGCCACGCGGCCCGTCCAAGGCTTCAGAGAACCCTAATTCATTCAATCACTTTAGACCGAGATGGCAGTGTCCGTTTAGTTGTCCGACAGCAGCGGAGAAGGCCAATTTGTATGGGGTGTGGGAGAAGATATGTTGTTTATCCTTTTCTTTTTAGCTTGTGACTTTGCTGGGGTGGTGGTTCGGGAAATTCCTCTATTTTCTTTCATTTTGTTCTGCTCTTTCCATCTGTTCTCTCGGGTTCCTTTCTTCTTTCTTCACACTTTGCCAGACCAATTCAACTTTGACACCAGTTGACTTACTACATGACGTCTATTGGCGTCGGGCAGTTTGGCCATGACGGCGAGGGGCAGGGATTTGAAAGGAGGCATCGAAATACCAGTTTCTATTACCGTCTCCCTTATTTGCGTTTCCATCCGACAGTTCATCCTTTTGGTACTATCCCTCTCCGAAGGAGGTGGATGGTCATCTCGTATCCTAAATTCTACAGCTAGGCGAATGCTTTCGGAGTCGAATGATTCTAAGTTGCCGAAGGCGCGTAGAGACTATGTGGGCAAGCCACACACACACCCTTTCGACCTGCTCGGACTGTTTGATGATATTGTTGTTTCTGTGCATGGCAAAGGAGCACTAGAGGCTGTGGTATTCAGTGGCGTTTGTGCATCACTTTCATGTGTTCTTGTCTGGAGCTTGTGGCTGTCGGTTGGTCAACTCTAGCTTGTTCCTGCGTTTCCGGTGATCTCTCGACTCTTGCACCACGGCCTGTGTCTCGCTAATCCGCGATTGGGACTTCCATTTATCGTAGCATTTCACGCGCGGCTGCTGTGCGCTCATCATAGTCTGAAGAGAGGGGCGAGTGACGATCGGTCAGTGGCGAGAAAGCAACTTCCATTTTCACCTCAGTCTCCCCAGGGTGTTCAACACCCAGCAGTTCCGACCGGGAAGCCTGCAGTTGGTTGGGTTTGCCGGATGGAGTTGGAAGGGAAGTAAATGGTGGATGTTTTCGGCTCTTTCCTTTCCTCACCTTTCTCTCGGTCTTCTTCTTCTAAAATAAGAAAGCCTCCAGGCGTCGGGCATCCCACCCGCTTCGTAGACGGGCTCTTCCTTCTTTTCTGCCCTATCTTTGCAGGGCCTCCTAACTCCCTCAGGTGAGGACCAGTGTGAGAGGAGGACCTCTCGCCAAAGGTACCACTTCTCTCTCCCCGATGTGGGTTAGGGGGTGGGGGAATATGTGTTGTGGTGTCTTCAGTTTTAAACTCCGAGGTCAGGTGGACGCTCTTACTTTCGCCTGGGCAGTTCAGGTGATGGGACAAAAAAAAAAACAAAAAAAAAACGCCCAGAGCTGAAATGGTCTTCTTAAGTCTCGCTGGTAATTCCAGTGTTTCTATGATGGCAAATCAAGGTGTTTACGCTCTGAAATCAAAGATGCGAATGGCCAATACTCTCACGTACCATTCACTTATAAATCATATATCGGTGGATACAAGTAAGAAGGCGAGAGACATTCACGATTTGTCCAAATTGGTGCTGGGAATCCTAAGGAGACTGTGTTAATTGATTTTCACACCTTGGTACCCATAGGGCGAATCGTGCACGGAAACGTGTCCTTGCACATCTACCAGTGTGAACCCCGAAATATTTTCTCATATCAGACGGAAACATATTCTGCTCAGCGCTATAATTTATCTTCATTTTTTTTTTATTCCTAAACTACACCTCACAACCCGAATACCCACCCACCCACGCACTCCACTCCAACCTCCCACTCACCCACACCGACCCGCCCTGCCTTGCCCACTTATCCGATGAACGCCAAAACACCTTCTAATGACGGAATATAGCGGCCAGCATTATATGTTCAAGTATAAGATAGGGGAAGACAGGAGAAGTAGAAACCTTGTCCTCCAACATTTCATTTAAAGCGGCACATGATATAGAACATATCATCCTAGCCGCTTAGTGGAGAGACGGACTCGAGGGCGAGGGCCAGCTCTCGTTAGTGAACGCAAGTAACCTCCCTCCCCCATCCAATCACCCACCCACCCACTAAGCCCCCCCCCCCCCCCCCGAGATAATTATGAAGAGGTTTTCGCGATTTCCCGCACGGTTAACTACATTGGACAATAACAAATTTGTAGGTCCCGTTTTAGCGACGGATGGACCCTTGCTTAAGAGAAGAGGCGGGGGGGGGGGGGGTCGACACCATCCGGATCCTGTGAGCTTAAGAGGTCGATTGATCGATGACCTGGCCGGGGTGGAAGGCGATTGGTATACCGTAGGCGCACCGCACCTGCCTGCCTGCATGCCAGCCAGCCAGCCAGCCTTCCTTCCTTCCCTTCTTTCTTTCAATAGGCAGATGTTAGCAAAAGGTACTTCATATGCCTAGTGTTGCCCTTCATAAAAGAGGCACAATCCGTCTCCGTTCATAAAAGAGGCATAATCTGAGCCCAGATCACACACAATTTTCAGTTTATTAAAGGTACTATTTTTTCATAACGGAACTACATTCCAGCCCACCGACCCGGAAGGAAACATTCATAATGGGTCATGTTCCATAAATTATTATAACCCTTCGCCGACCAATCACCATCGCGTAGCCACTAGGAGCGCCCCCACTCCCCCCCCCGCCCCCCCTTCTTTCCTTCCTTCCCGGCACATTACACGCCATGTTTATCGACCTCATTGCTTCGTGTCTACGACAGATCAACAGAACACTATCGTGTATTTCTATCCACCTACCTCACTTGATGCCCAAATTCACAGGCCCAATGGCTTCTTAAGTTGTGGCTTTGAGTTGTGTTGTAAAATCTCAGAACGAAGGATGACTGACTTCAATCTCAGTGATGCAGGTAAGAAAAGAAAATTATTTTGCAGACAATCCTCTTGCTTCACTCGGGCTGGCTACAAGAAGGAAAACAAGACGAAGAATTAGTAGATGCACACAGAGTGGAAAGAAAGAAAGAAAGAAAGAAAGAAAGAAAGAAAGAAAGAAAGAAAGAAAGAAAGAAAGAAAGAAAGAAAGTAAGTTTTGAGTGGCACTGAGGTGTATAAGAGATTCAATCCGTGTAAACGACAAGCGGCGCGGCGGACGAGAGGGAAAGTGTTAATGGTTGAAAGAAAGAAAAACGCTTGTCGGACGAGTGACTAATTTTTCGCGAAGGAACTGTAAGTGTGAACCACAGGGAAAGATGAAGAAAAGTGAAAAAGAATGAATGAATAATAAATAAAGGCATAAATATCGTCGGTAAAATCGGACTAATTTGAAAATATTTTCGAAATTAGAAAAAAATAATAATATTATCTTGTCGAAAAGACCTCTTAATTAGCGTTTCTTCGAAGGGTGTGAAAATGGGAATTGTCCATTATATAATTATACAAGGCAGAACAGATATATTTTTTTTCTCCACGATTTCAAAGCCGCGAGGATCCAAAATGCAACCTAGAAGGTCTTCCGCCAAACAACAGCCAATGAAAAGTTGTCAACCGAACCAATCATATGGGAGATATGAGAGCCAATCATTCTACTACACAGTAGTTATTTCAACCAATAGAATAAGCTCTCCGTTCGGACATCTAATTTTAACTGCGCCAAGCTGAAATTTTTGTTTTCATTATACTGTTGAATCTCGCAGTTACTGTACGCTACATTATGGCTCGAACAAAGCAGACCGCTCGTAAATCCACTGGTGGCAAAGCCCCAAGGAAACAGCTGGCAACCAAAGCTGCACGTAAAAGTGCACCAGCTACCGGAGGCGTCAAGAAACCACACAGATACAGACCAGGAACCGTTGCCTTGAGAGAAATCCGTCGTTACCAGAAGAGCACCGAATTGCTCATCAGAAAATTGCCATTCCAGCGTTTAGTTCGTGAAATCGCCCAGGACTTCAAGACAGATCTGCGATTCCAGAGCTCCGCCGTTATGGCTCTCCAAGAAGCAAGTGAAGCATACTTAGTTGGTCTGTTTGAAGATACCAATCTCTGCGCCATCCACGCAAAGAGAGTCACAATCATGCCAAAGGATATCCAGTTGGCTCGTCGCATCCGTGGAGAGCGAGCTTAAAAACCTTGCAATTGTATTGCACTTGGTTTTCAAACAACGGCCCTTTTCAGGGCCACCAAAATTATCAAAAGAGCATCTTAGTCACAAAACACATTCATTGTCAAGTTGATAAATTCAATGTCCATAGTCCCGGTCGATACCTTTTACTCCTCTTCGCTCCCTGTGGGAAGTGGAGCAATCCTTGTTTACTGTGGTAAAGAGGTTTACGGGTAGAATAGCACCCGGTCACCATTCACTGGGGTGGAAGCCATCTAAAATGACTATAAAGGCATGGCTGAACTACTTTATATCCGTGTTGCGGTCGCTAAGTAGGTAGAATTGCAGGCTGCAAGCCGAGAGGTCCTCGGTTCGAATCCCACCTGCGGCAACCGCGTTGTGTCCTAAGGCAAGACCCCCCCCCCCCCCCCCATTGCCCACGTGGGGGCACGGTGACGCTGTGTACTAAGGCGTACTGCACGTCGATGATGCACCTGTCTTCGACCAATGCTCACCCTGTTTGTGTGGAGTTAATATGTTGGGGAGCTGACAGTTGCTCGGTG
The DNA here is from genome assembly GCA_031216915.1 of Pictodentalium vernedei. Classification (NCBI taxonomy): domain Eukaryota; kingdom Metazoa; phylum Mollusca; class Scaphopoda; order Dentaliida; family Dentaliidae; genus Pictodentalium; species Pictodentalium vernedei. The sequence goes on along the minus strand of CM062295.1, from coordinate 676,180,599 downwards.
ATTCTCTCCGGGTACTCTGGCTTCCTCCACCCGTAAAACTGTCATGGTCATGATTAGCCATTGTGCAGAAATATGTGACCTTAAACACCAATAAATAAATAAATATATCCGTGTTGCGGTTATGTTTGGGCATTTTGCAGACAAGTGTGACCTTAAACACCAATAAATAAATAATAAATACTCATCTTCGCAGCGATAACCATTTTTTTCTGATCTCGGGAAATATTTACATCGACTTCTCGATTTCATTCAAATTTATTCCAGTTGTTCTCTGAAATGAGTTCCCAGATCCCATCCGAAGTTTTTGTACGTGTATTTTCTTCTGTGGTTTTCCACGTGGCCTTACTGTTAGTGTTTCGAGGTCAACAGTGTGGTTCAGCCCCTGCGGGATTTCAAATATCTTAGGTTTGAGGCAATTCTCGAAGCTCTATGATTATATGATGTTGTAATGGAATAATAATGCATGGGTGGTAGGGAGGGGGGGCATCAAAAGAACCAGGAGAGATCAGTCCACTATCACGCTCGCAATTGCGTCAGGATCGAAATGCGTCTTTGGGACCATACAGCCAATACATTTGAAATAGCGCATTACGTGACAGTTTAGGTGATTGCACTTCAAAGTGGTGCATCATTTTAGAGCTGGTGAAAATTCTTACTTTTTTCACAATGATAGTGAATTTCATCGTTGCGTCGTTCGCTGTCAATAACAAAGTTCGGAGGGTAATGTTTTGTAAATATTCTTTGGTCTTATTTATTTATTTATTTATTTATTTATTTATTTATTTATTTATTTATTTTAATAACACGTTTACAGACAGGGTCACCGCCTCGTGTCGGACAGTTTTATGGGTGGAGGAAGCCAGAGGGAACCACCTGGCAATGGCGAGTAACTGTCAGACTCCCAAAGGTACAAAATCGACACAAGCAGAGCTAGCAGTGGTTGAAACCAAGTGCACTATAGACGTGCAGTACGCCTGAGTACACAGCTCCACCGCGTCCCCCGCGTGGGCAATCAAGATTAAGTACCTTGCCCAAGGACACGGCGTAGTTACTCCTGGCGGGGATCGACTTGCCTCTGAATGTGTCTCAAATCCGCAGTGAACGATCAACAGTTTTGGTGCTAGAGTAGTCTCCCTTACTGTGTTACTTTTGTCAAGTTGTCAATATTTTCTCCAAGTAAACTAATTGTTATTTCGCTGTTAAATTGCACAAGGGAGAAATTCAAAAAAAACAAGTTTTTGATTTGAACCACTCGAGTTCCTGTAAGTGTCAATCACATGCGTGTTATGCAACGACAGTGACACATATGACCGACCAATAGGGATGGGAGGGGCCGACAATCAGACAGACAGACAGCCATATCTTTATTACATATTTTCTCACCTCTACATGTCCGAGTAGTATTGTGGGGGTTAAGAGAAGTGGATTCGGTCTGCATGTCCTTGTTGTGTCGTGAGTTATGCGAGAATCTCGAGCAATATAGAGCGGATGACGTATTAGTGTTTTTCTACCACTTTGTCGACTGAAACGATGGTTTTTGAATTGTCGTAGAGGATTTCCAGCTGAAATAGTCACATGCAGTAACTCGCACAGATGGTAGAGTGTAAGTACGGGAGTTTTCTTGCTGTAACGAATTCACATAAAATGAACGTTGTTCTATGCTGCAAATTTTAACATAGGTGCATAAATGGAGGACGCTATCGGACACATCAATCACTTTTTGCTACCACCAAACCCCATTGACCCCCCTCCTCACCCGACGGCCCCCTACCCTACACACACACTCAAACATGGGTCTCCTTGTGGTACCAATTTGGAGTATGAATAAGAGGCTGCCTCACGACTACGACAAGTATATTTTTATTTATCCACAAATAAACGGCTCATAGCCAGCCTGCCCAATCTTGCAACTGGTGTCATGAAGGCATAACGAAGGCATGCCTAGTTGATGTGGTGTTTGCTGGTCAGGATTTACTCCCCAAATCGCTCATCATCGCGGCACCCATTCAACAAAATGCTATGTGAGTCACTTTTGGAGAATGAGATATCTGAAAATACTTTTTATAAATTTGATAGGCTTTGTTGTGAGTTTTGACAAGAGGAAAATATGGGCCTTCGCATGTGGGCAGAGCTATGTAGTGTGCTATCGAGGTTATCACTTATGACGTGAAAACGATTACGGCAAGATGCATCCGTTTACCTTTTAATTCCTTCTAAGGCTCGCCCCACTCATCGTATCAGACTCGGGTCCAGTTCTAATGTACCCCACCCATTTTGATCGAACCCGATTTAAGCCAAACCAAACCAGACCATCTCGATCACACTAGACGCTCCACATTCATCGGGTGTAAATCCTAATTCCGGGGGTTTTTTTTTGTAAAGGTTTTTTTTTTTTTACTTTTCTAATTAATTAATTCTTTGTTCGTTTGTTGTTTTTTTTTTAAAAGAGAGGGGAAGGGAAGGAATGTACTCATGTGTACTGTGTCTACAGTGTGCGTGCAAGTGAACTCAAAAACGGACTTGGGGAGTCATGTTTGTGATCGCTTGATAATGGTTTGCTGAGTTGGGACGCGTTAAAAGTTTATCTCTCGGGTGTTGTCTCGAGGTGTAGTTTTTATGCTTTCGTTGTTGTGATGTGTTTTAACACAATATATCCTGGACTAAGATGAATAGTGCTATTAAAAGTAAATTTCGAACATATCATTTCGGCCTGCTCGAATGAGGGAAATGGCGCCAGGACGATTTCTTGTGTTTGTAACCTCCGTTGAAAATGACGAGATATCTGTCACAGTTTATTGTTTTGCACTGTTTTTTATGAAAACGTATTCTTGATACATTTTCCGAGAAATTCGAAGGAAGAAATTGCTCAAGAATTCATTTTCCTGCTTTTTATAGCAATGTTTTTGTGAGGGTACTTGATTTTTCTATCGCCGATTCTCCACTTCAAGACGTGTTCTCCGCTCGAATGTTTAGTATTTTTCCCCAGCGCTCTTTGTGGCTACTGTGAAATTATATCCACTAAGAAGATAGAAAGTTTCAGCGGACTCTTCTAAACGTAAATTTGGTAAAAATAGGGATACACGAACATGACAAACACACATCGACGATTTCTTCTTCTTCTGTGTTGGATGGCTGTCAGTAAACAAAGTGTTTTCTGAGACGTCGGTGCTCTACATTTATAATCAGCAGGTGCGCGTTTTTTCGGGATTTCATTTTCGCATTTCATCGAGTTCACTTGACGAATAGAATAGAAGAAAGATGTCCGACGCAGCAGCAGCAACAGCTCCAGCCAAATCACCAAAGAAGAAGGCAGCAAGCAAGCCGAAGAAGCCAGCAGCTCATCCCAAATATAATGACATGATCAAACAGGCTGTCCAGTCCTTGAAAGAACGTGGCGGATCTTCAAGACAAGCTATCTTGAAATACATCATCGCAAATTTCAAAGTTGGTCCAGATGCCAAGCAAGTCAACAGCCACTTGAAACTCGCACTAAAAGCTGGTGTGAAAAATGGTACCCTCAAGCAAGCGAAGGGCTCTGGTGCATCTGGATCATTCCGCATTGGCACAGTGAAAACTGAAAAACCCAAGGCAAAGAAACCCAAGGCAGCCAAACCAAAGAAGACTAAGTCTCCAAAGAAGGCAAAGGCAAAGAAGACCACAGAAAAGAAAGTAGCCAAGCCAAAGAAAGCAGCCAAGCCAAAGAAATCGCCAGCTAAGAAAGCTGCCGCCAAGCCTAAAAAGACAAAGACACCTAAAAAGGCAAAGACTGCGAAACCCAAGAAGACGAAAACTCCAAAGAAGAAGGCCGCAGCCAAGAAGGCATAAGCCTGAAAACGTATTGTTGTTAACACAACACAAAAGAAACGGCCCTTTTCAGGGCCAACAACACTTTTAAAAAGAGCTTCCTAGTAAAAAACACCTCCAGTTTAAGCCAAGCTCCAAGGCGAGAGAATAAATTTCTTCCTCTCCTCAAGACCCACCAGGTTGAGGGCTAGATTCTTTTAGTGGTTGGTCAGAATTTGTTATTCAAAGTTTTGTTTCATCACAAATTATTGGATAGTGCCCACACACTCCAGTAAACTGTAATAAACCAAATTTATATAAACGAACAATTTGCGTTTGACTGGAGTATGAAATGTTGACTTTCGGTCTGGGGTTCCCGAATTTTTTGGAAAGCCATGAAAGTGGCTTCTAACACTCAACCAGTTAATGGGTTCTGCATCCAAACCGAGGATGGGGATGGTTGTCTGACGACCCCGTGGATAAGCTAGACAACTGCGTGATTAGCGCGTTAGACGAAAGATCACACGCGCTGCGCCCTTGGGTAAGATACTTGGCCCCGATGGTCGCAGCAGGACGATCGCACAGTTAAATCCCACACCCCAATAAACAAACAAGCTCGGCATATCTGAACAAGTGTTTAGAGGGGTGGTGGTGGTGGGGGGGGGGGGGGCGTTTGGTTAGATCAGTAGCCTTTTCAGTTGTCTGTAGCGGTAAAATTATTTTATTTTCTTACATTTTAGCTAGATGGCAGGCCACGCGGCCCGTCCAAGGCTTCAGAGAACCCTAATTCATTCAATCACTTTAGACCGAGATGGCAGTGTCCGTTTAGTTGTCCGACAGCAGCGGAGAAGGCCAATTTGTATGGGGTGTGGGAGAAGATATGTTGTTTATCCTTTTCTTTTTAGCTTGTGACTTTGCTGGGGTGGTGGTTCGGGAAATTCCTCTATTTTCTTTCATTTTGTTCTGCTCTTTCCATCTGTTCTCTCGGGTTCCTTTCTTCTTTCTTCACACTTTGCCAGACCAATTCAACTTTGACACCAGTTGACTTACTACATGACGTCTATTGGCGTCGGGCAGTTTGGCCATGACGGCGAGGGGCAGGGATTTGAAAGGAGGCATCGAAATACCAGTTTCTATTACCGTCTCCCTTATTTGCGTTTCCATCCGACAGTTCATCCTTTTGGTACTATCCCTCTCCGAAGGAGGTGGATGGTCATCTCGTATCCTAAATTCTACAGCTAGGCGAATGCTTTCGGAGTCGAATGATTCTAAGTTGCCGAAGGCGCGTAGAGACTATGTGGGCAAGCCACACACACACCCTTTCGACCTGCTCGGACTGTTTGATGATATTGTTGTTTCTGTGCATGGCAAAGGAGCACTAGAGGCTGTGGTATTCAGTGGCGTTTGTGCATCACTTTCATGTGTTCTTGTCTGGAGCTTGTGGCTGTCGGTTGGTCAACTCTAGCTTGTTCCTGCGTTTCCGGTGATCTCTCGACTCTTGCACCACGGCCTGTGTCTCGCTAATCCGCGATTGGGACTTCCATTTATCGTAGCATTTCACGCGCGGCTGCTGTGCGCTCATCATAGTCTGAAGAGAGGGGCGAGTGACGATCGGTCAGTGGCGAGAAAGCAACTTCCATTTTCACCTCAGTCTCCCCAGGGTGTTCAACACCCAGCAGTTCCGACCGGGAAGTCTGCAGTTGGTTGGGTTTGCCGGATGGAGTTGGAAGGGAAGTAAATGGTGGATGTTTTCGGCTCTTTCCTTTCCTCACCTTTCTCTCGGTCTTCTTCTTCTAAAATAAGAAAGCCTCCAGGCGTCGGGCATCCCACCCGCTTCGTAGACGGGCTCTTCCTTCTTTTCTGCCCTATCTTTGCAGGGCCTCCTAACTCCCTCAGGTGAGGACCAGTGTGAGAGGAGGACCTCTCGCCAAAGGTACCACTTCTCTCTCCCCGATGTGGGTTAGGGGGTGGGGGAATATGTGTTGTGGTGTCTTCAGTTTTAAACTCCGAGGTCAGGTGGACGCTCTTACTTTCGCCTGGGCAGTTCAGGTGATGGGACAAAAAAAAAAACAAAAAAAAAACGCCCAGAGCTGAAATGGTCTTCTTAAGTCTCGCTGGTAATTCCAGTGTTTCTATGATGGCAAATCAAGGTGTTTACGCTCTGAAATCAAAGATGCGAATGGCCAATACTCTCACGTACCATTCACTTATAAATCATATATCGGTGGATACAAGTAAGAAGGCGAGAGACATTCACGATTTGTCCAAATTGGTGCTGGGAATCCTAAGGAGACTGTGTTAATTGATTTTCACACCTTGGTACCCATAGGGCGAATCGTGCACGGAAACGTGTCCTTGCACATCTACCAGTGTGAACCCCGAAATATTTTCTCATATCAGACGGAAACATATTCTGCTCAGCGCTATAATTTATCTTCATTTTTTTTTTATTCCTAAACTACACCTCACAACCCGAATACCCACCCACCCACGCACTCCACTCCAACCTCCCACTCACCCACACCGACCCGCCCTGCCTTGCCCACTTATCCGATGAACGCCAAAACACCTTCTAATGACGGAATATAGCGGCCAGCATTATATGTTCAAGTATAAGATAGGGGAAGACAGGAGAAGTAGAAACCTTGTCCTCCAACATTTCATTTAAAGCGGCACATGATATAGAACATATCATCCTAGCCGCTTAGTGGAGAGACGGACTCGAGGGCGAGGGCCAGCTCTCGTTAGTGAACGCAAGTAACCTCCCTCCCCCATCCAATCACCCACCCACCCACTAAGCCCCCCCCCCCCCCCCCGAGATAATTATGAAGAGGTTTTCGCGATTTCCCGCACGGTTAACTACATTGGACAATAACAAATTTGTAGGTCCCGTTTTAGCGACGGATGGACCCTTGCTTAAGAGAAGAGGCGGGGGGGGGGGGGGGGGGGGTCGACACCATCCGGATCCTGTGAGCTTAAGAGGTCGATTGATCGATGACCTGGCCGGGGTGGAAGGCGATTGGTATACCGTAGGCGCACCGCACCTGCCTGCCTGCATGCCAGCCAGCCAGCCAGCCTTCCTTCCTTCCCTTCTTTCTTTCAATAGGCAGATGTTAGCAAAAGGTACTTCATATGCCTAGTGTTGCCCTTCATAAAAGAGGCACAATCCGTCTCCGTTCATAAAAGAGGCATAATCTGAGCCCAGATCACACACAATTTTCAGTTTATTAAAGGTACTATTTTTTCATAACGGAACTACATTCCAGCCCACCGACCCGGAAGGAAACATTCATAATGGGTCATGTTCCATAAATTATTATAACCCTTCGCCGACCAATCACCATCGCGTAGCCACTAGGAGCGCCCCCACTCCCCCCCCCGCCCCCCCTTCTTTCCTTCCTTCCCGGCACATTACACGCCATGTTTATCGACCTCATTGCTTCGTGTCTACGACAGATCAACAGAACACTATCGTGTATTTCTATCCACCTACCTCACTTGATGCCCAAATTCACAGGCCCAATGGCTTCTTAAGTTGTGGCTTTGAGTTGTGTTGTAAAATCTCAGAACGAAGGATGACTGACTTCAATCTCAGTGATGCAGGTAAGAAAAGAAAATTATTTTGCAGACAATCCTCTTGCTTCACTCGGGCTGGCTACAAGAAGGAAAACAAGACGAAGAATTAGTAGATGCACACAGAGTGGAAAGAAAGAAAGAAAGAAAGAAAGAAAGAAAGAAAGAAAGAAAGAAAGAAAGAAAGAAAGAAAGAAAGAAAGAAAGTAAGTTTTGAGTGGCACTGAGGTGTATAAGAGATTCAATCCGTGTAAACGACAAGCGGCGCGGCGGACGAGAGGGAAAGTGTTAATGGTTGAAAGAAAGAAAAACGCTTGTCGGACGAGTGACTAATTTTTCGCGAAGGAACTGTAAGTGTGAACCACAGGGAAAGATGAAGAAAAGTGAAAAAGAATGAATGAATAATAAATAAAGGCATAAATATCGTCGGTAAAATCGGACTAATTTGAAAATATTTTCGAAATTAGAAAAAAATAATAATATTATCTTGTCGAAAAGACCTCTTAATTAGCGTTTCTTCGAAGGGTGTGAAAATGGGAATTGTCCATTATATAATTATACAAGGCAGAACAGATATATTTTTTTTCTCCACGATTTCAAAGCCGCGAGGATCCAAAATGCAACCTAGAAGGTCTTCCGCCAAACAACAGCCAATGAAAAGTTGTCAACCGAACCAATCATATGGGAGATATGAGAGCCAATCATTCTACTACACAGTAGTTATTTCAACCAATAGAATAAGCTCTCCGTTCGGACATCTAATTTTAACTGCGCCAAGCTGAAATTTTTGTTTTCATTATACTGTTGAATCTCGCAGTTACTGTACGCTACATTATGGCTCGAACAAAGCAGACCGCTCGTAAATCCACTGGTGGCAAAGCCCCAAGGAAACAGCTGGCAACCAAAGCTGCACGTAAAAGTGCACCAGCTACCGGAGGCGTCAAGAAACCACACAGATACAGACCAGGAACCGTTGCCTTGAGAGAAATCCGTCGTTACCAGAAGAGCACCGAATTGCTCATCAGAAAATTGCCATTCCAGCGTTTAGTTCGTGAAATCGCCCAGGACTTCAAGACAGATCTGCGATTCCAGAGCTCCGCCGTTATGGCTCTCCAAGAAGCAAGTGAAGCATACTTAGTTGGTCTGTTTGAAGATACCAATCTCTGCGCCATCCACGCAAAGAGAGTCACAATCATGCCAAAGGATATCCAGTTGGCTCGTCGCATCCGTGGAGAGCGAGCTTAAAAACCTTGCAATTGTATTGCACTTGGTTTTCAAACAACGGCCCTTTTCAGGGCCACCAAAATTATCAAAAGAGCATCTTAGTCACAAAACACATTCATTGTCAAGTTGATAAATTCAATGTCCATAGTCCCGGTCGATACCTTTTACTCCTCTTCGCTCCCTGTGGGAAGTGGAGCAATCCTTGTTTACTGTGGTAAAGAGGTTTACGGGTAGAATAGCACCCGGTCACCATTCACTGGGGTGGAAGCCATCTAAAATGACTATAAAGGCATGGCTGAACTACTTTATATCCGTGTTGCGGTCGCTAAGTAGGTAGAATTGCAGGCTGCAAGCCGAGAGGTCCTCGGTTCGAATCCCACCTGCGGCAACCGCGTTGTGTCCTAAGGCAAGACCCCCCCCCCCCCCCCCCCCCCCATTGCCCACGTGGGGGCACGGTGACGCTGTGTACTAAGGCGTACTGCACGTCGATGATGCACCTGTCTTCGACCAATGCTCACCCTGTTTGTGTGGAGTTAATATGTTGGGGAGCTGACAGTTGCTCGGTGATTCTCTCCGGGTACTCTGGCTTCCTCCACCCGTAAAACTGTCATGGTCATGATTAGCCATTGTGCAGAAATATGTGACCTTAAACACCAATAAATAAATAAATATATCCGTGTTGCGGTTATGTTTGGGCATTTTGCAGACAAGTGTGACCTTAAACACCAATAAATAAATAATAAATACTCATCTTCGCAGCGATAACCATTTTTTTCTGATCTCGGGAAATATTTACATCGACTTCTCGATTTCATTCAAATTTATTCCAGTTGTTCTCTGAAATGAGTTCCCAGATCCCATCCGAAGTTTTTGTACGTGTATTTTCTTCTGTGGTTTTCCACGTGGCCTTACTGTTAGTGTTTCGAGGTCAACAGTGTGGTTCAGCCCCTGCGGGATTTCAAATATCTTAGGTTTGAGGCAATTCTCGAAGCTCTATGATTATATGATGTTGTAATGGAATAATAATGCATGGGTGGTAGGGAGGGGGGGCATCAAAAGAACCAGGAGAGATCAGTCCACTATCACGCTCGCAATTGCGTCAGGATCGAAATGCGTCTTTGGGACCATACAGCCAATACATTTGAAATAGCGCATTACGTGACAGTTTAGGTGATTGCACTTCAAAGTGGTGCATCATTTTAGAGCTGGTGAAAATTCTTACTTTTTTCACAATGATAGTGAATTTCATCGTTGCGTCGTTCGCTGTCAATAACAAAGTTCGGAGGGTAATGTTTTGTAAATATTCTTTGGTCTTATTTATTTATTTATTTATTTATTTATTTATTTATTTATTTATTTATTTATTTATTTATTTTAATAACACGTTTACAGACAGGGTCACCGCCTCGTGTCGGACAGTTTTATGGGTGGAGGAAGCCAGAGGGAACCACCTGGCAATGGCGAGTAACTGTCAGACTCCCAAAGGTACAAAATCGACACAAGCAGAGCTAGCAGTGGTTGAAACCAAGTGCACTATAGACGTGCAGTACGCCTGAGTACACAGCTCCACCGCGTCCCCCGCGTGGGCAATCAAGATTAAGTACCTTGCCCAAGGACACGGCGTAGTTACTCCTGGCGGGGATCGACTTGCCTCTGAATGTGTCTCAAATCCGCAGTGAACGATCAACAGTTTTGGTGCTAGAGTAGTCTCCCTTACTGTGTTACTTTTGTCAAGTTGTCAATATTTTCTCCAAGTAAACTAATTGTTATTTCGCTGTTAAATTGCACAAGGGAGAAATTCAAAAAAAACAAGTTTTTGATTTGAACCACTCGAGTTCCTGTAAGTGTCAATCACATGCGTGTTATGCAACGACAGTGACACATATGACCGACCAATAGGGATGGGAGGGGCCGACAATCAGACAGACAGACAGCCATATCTTTATTACATATTTTCTCACCTCTACATGTCCGAGTAGTATTGTGGGGGTTAAGAGAAGTGGATTCGGTCTGCATGTCCTTGTTGTGTCGTGAGTTATGCGAGAATCTCGAGCAATATAGAGCGGATGACGTATTAGTGTTTTTCTACCACTTTGTCGACTGAAACGATGGTTTTTGAATTGTCGTAGAGGATTTCCAGCTGAAATAGTCACATGCAGTAACTCGCACAGATGGTAGAGTGTAAGTACGGGAGTTTTCTTGCTGTAACGAATTCACATAAAATGAACGTTGTTCTATGCTGCAAATTTTAACATAGGTGCATAAATGGAGGACGCTATCGGACACATCAATCACTTTTTGCTACCACCAAACCCCATTGACCCCCCTCCTCACCCGACGGCCCCCTACCCTACACACACACTCAAACATGGGTCTCCTTGTGGTACCAATTTGGAGTATGAATAAGAGGCTGCCTCACGACTACGACAAGTATATTTTTATTTATCCACAAATAAACGGCTCATAGCCAGCCTGCCCAATCTTGCAACTGGTGTCATGAAGGCATAACGAAGGCATGCCTAGTTGATGTGGTGTTTGCTGGTCAGGATTTACTCCCCAAATCGCTCATCATCGCGGCACCCATTCAACAAAATGCTATGTGAGTCACTTTTGGAGAATGAGATATCTGAAAATACTTTTTATAAATTTGATAGGCTTTGTTGTGAGTTTTGACAAGAGGAAAATATGGGCCTTCGCATGTGGGCAGAGCTATGTAGTGTGCTATCGAGGTTATCACTTATGACGTGAAAACGATTACGGCAAGATGCATCCGTTTACCTTTTAATTCCTTCTAAGGCTCGCCCCACTCATCGTATCAGACTCGGGTCCAGTTCTAATGTACCCCACCCATTTTGATCGAACCCGATTTAAGCCAAACCAAACCAGACCATCTCGATCACACTAGACGCTCCACATTCATCGGGTGTAAATCCTAATTCCGGGGTTTTTTTTTTGTAAAGGTTTTTTTTTTTTTACTTTTCTAATTAATTAATTCTTTGTTCGTTTGTTGTTTTTTTTTTAAAAGAGAGGGGAAGGGAAGGAATGTACTCATGTGTACTGTGTCTACAGTGTGCGTGCAAGTGAACTCAAAAACGGACTTGGGGAGTCATGTTTGTGATCGCTTGATAATGGTTTGCTGAGTTGGGACGCGTTAAAAGTTTATCTCTCGGGTGTTGTCTCGAGGTGTAGTTTTTATGCTTTCGTTGTTGTGATGTGTTTTAACACAATATATCCTGGACTAAGATGAATAGTGCTATTAAAAGTAAATTTCGAACATATCATTTCGGCCTGCTCGAATGAGGGAAATGGCGCCAGGACGATTTCTTGTGTTTGTAACCTCCGTTGAAAATGACGAGATATCTGTCACAGTTTATTGTTTTGCACTGTTTTTTATGAAAACGTATTCTTGATACATTTTCCGAGAAATTCGAAGGAAGAAATTGCTCAAGAATTCATTTTCCTGCTTTTTATAGCAATGTTTTTGTGAGGGTACTTGATTTTTCTATCGCCGATTCTCCACTTCAAGACGTGTTCTCCGCTCGAATGTTTAGTATTTTTCCCCAGCGCTCTTTGTGGCTACTGTGAAATTATATCCACTAAGAAGATAGAAAGTTTCAGCGGACTCTTCTAAACGTAAATTTGGTAAAAATAGGGATACACGAACATGACAAACACACATCGACGATTTCTTCTTCTTCTGTGTTGGATGGCTGTCAGTAAACAAAGTGTTTTCTGAGACGTCGGTGCTCTACATTTATAATCAGCAGGTGCGCGTTTTTTCGGGATTTCATTTTCGCATTTCATCGAGTTCACTTGACGAATAGAATAGAAGAAAGATGTCCGACGCAGCAGCAGCAACAGCTCCAGCCAAATCACCAAAGAAGAAGGCAGCAAGCAAGCCGAAGAAGCCAGCAGCTCATCCCAAATATAATGACATGATCAAACAGGCTGTCCAGTCCTTGAAAGAACGTGGCGGATCTTCAAGACAAGCTATCTTGAAATACATCATCGCAAATTTCAAAGTTGGTCCAGATGCCAAGCAAGTCAACAGCCACTTGAAACTCGCACTAAAAGCTGGTGTGAAAAATGGTACCCTCAAGCAAGCGAAGGGCTCTGGTGCATCTGGATCATTCCGCATTGGCACAGTGAAAACTGAAAAACCCAAGGCAAAGAAACCCAAGGCAGCCAAACCAAAGAAGACTAAGTCTCCAAAGAAGGCAAAGGCAAAGAAGACCACAGAAAAGAAAGTAGCCAAGCCAAAGAAAGCAGCCAAGCCAAAGAAATCGCCAGCTAAGAAAGCTGCCGCCAAGCCTAAAAAGACAGACACCTAAAAAGGCAAAGACTGCGAAACCCAAGAAGACGAAAACTCCAAAGAAGAAGGCATAAGCCTGAAAACGTATTGTTGTTAACACAACACAAAAGAAACGGCCCTTTTCAGGGCCAACAACACTTTTAAAAAGAGCTTCCTAGTAAAAAACACCTCCAGTTTAAGCCAAGCTCCAAGGCGAGAGAATAAATTTCTTCCTCTCCTCAAGACCCACCAGGTTGAGGGCTAGATTCTTTTAGTGGTTGGTCAGAATTTGTTATTCAAAGTTTTGTTTCATCACAAATTATTGGATAGTGCCCACACACTCCAGTAAACTGTAATAAACCAAATTTATATAAACGAACAATTTGCGTTTGACTGGAGTATGAAATGTTGACTTTCGGTCTGGGGTTCCCGAATTTTTTGGAAAGCCATGAAAGTGGCTTCTAACACTCAACCAGTTAATGGGTTCTGCATCCAAACCGAGGATGGGGATGGTTGTCTGACGACCCCGTGGATAAGCTAGACAACTGCGTGATTAGCGCGTTAGACGAAAGATCACACGCGCTGCGCCCTTGGGTAAGATACTTGGCCCCGATGGTCGCAGCAGGACGATCGCACAGTTAAATCCCACACCCCAATAAACAAACAAGCTCGGCATATCTGAACAAGTGTTTAGAGGGGTGGTGGTGGTGGGGGGGGGGGGGGCGTTTGGTTAGATCAGTAGCCTTTTCAGTTGTCTGTAGCGGTAAAATTATTTTATTTTCTTACATTTTAGCTAGATGGCAGGCCACGCGGCCCGTCCAAGGCTTCAGAGAACCCTAATTCATTCAATCACTTTAGACCGAGATGGCAGTGTCCGTTTAGTTGTCCGACAGCAGCGGAGAAGGCCAATTTGTATGGGGTGTGGGAGAAGATATGTTGTTTATCCTTTTCTTTTTAGCTTGTGACTTTGCTGGGGTGGTGGTTCGGGAAATTCCTCTATTTTCTTTCATTTTGTTCTGCTCTTTCCATCTGTTCTCTCGGGTTCCTTTCTTCTTTCTTCACACTTTGCCAGACCAATTCAACTTTGACACCAGTTGACTTACTACATGACGTCTATTGGCGTCGGGCAGTTTGGCCATGACGGCGAGGGGCAGGGATTTGAAAGGAGGCATCGAAATACCAGTTTCTATTACCGTCTCCCTTATTTGCGTTTCCATCCGACAGTTCATCCTTTTGGTACTATCCCTCTCCGAAGGAGGTGGATGGTCATCTCGTATCCTAAATTCTACAGCTAGGCGAATGCTTTCGGAGTCGAATGATTCTAAGTTGCCGAAGGCGCGTAGAGACTATGTGGGCAAGCCACACACACACCCTTTCGACCTGCTCGGACTGTTTGATGATATTGTTGTTTCTGTGCATGGCAAAGGAGCACTAGAGGCTGTGGTATTCAGTGGCGTTTGTGCATCACTTTCATGTGTTCTTGTCTGGAGCTTGTGGCTGTCGGTTGGTCAACTCTAGCTTGTTCCTGCGTTTCCGGTGATCTCTCGACTCTTGCACCACGGCCTGTGTCTCGCTAATCCGCGATTGGGACTTCCATTTATCGTAGCATTTCACGCGCGGCTGCTGTGCGCTCATCATAGTCTGAAGAGAGGGGCGAGTGACGATCGGTCAGTGGCGAGAAAGCAACTTCCATTTTCACCTCAGTCTCCCCAGGGTGTTCAACACCCAGCAGTTCCGACCGGGAAGCCTGCAGTTGGTTGGGTTTGCCGGATGGAGTTGGAAGGGAAGTAAATGGTGGATGTTTTCGGCTCTTTCCTTTCCTCACCTTTCTCTCGGTCTTCTTCTTCTAAAATAAGAAAGCCTCCAGGCGTCGGGCATCCCACCCGCTTCGTAGACGGGCTCTTCCTTCTTTTCTGCCCTATCTTTGCAGGGCCTCCTAACTCCCTCAGGTGAGGACCAGTGTGAGAGGAGGACCTCTCGCCAAAGGTACCACTTCTCTCTCCCCGATGTGGGTTAGGGGGTGGGGGAATATGTGTTGTGGTGTCTTCAGTTTTAAACTCCGAGGTCAGGTGGACGCTCTTACTTTCGCCTGGGCAGTTCAGGTGATGGGACAAAAAAAAAAACAAAAAAAAAACGCCCAGAGCTGAAATGGTCTTCTTAAGTCTCGCTGGTAATTCCAGTGTTTCTATGATGGCAAATCAAGGTGTTTACGCTCTGAAATCAAAGATGCGAATGGCCAATACTCTCACGTACCATTCACTTATAAATCATATATCGGTGGATACAAGTAAGAAGGCGAGAGACATTCACGATTTGTCCAAATTGGTGCTGGGAATCCTAAGGAGACTGTGTTAATTGATTTTCACACCTTGGTACCCATAGGGCGAATCGTGCACGGAAACGTGTCCTTGCACATCTACCAGTGTGAACCCCGAAATATTTTCTCATATCAGACGGAAACATATTCTGCTCAGCGCTATAATTTATCTTCATTTTTTTTTATTCCTAAACTACACCTCACAACCCGAATACCCACCCACCCACGCACTCCACTCCAACCTCCCACTCACCCACACCGACCCGCCCTGCCTTGCCCACTTATCCGATGAACGCCAAAACACCTTCTAATGACGGAATATAGCGGCCAGCATTATATGTTCAAGTATAAGATAGGGGAAGACAGGAGAAGTAGAAACCTTGTCCTCCAACATTTCATTTAAAGCGGCACATGATATAGAACATATCATCCTAGCCGCTTAGTGGAGAGACGGACTCGAGGGCGAGGGCCAGCTCTCGTTAGTGAACGCAAGTAACCTCCCTCCCCCATCCAATCACCCACCCACCCACTAAGCCCCCCCCCCCCCCCCCCCCCCGAGATAATTATGAAGAGGTTTTCGCGATTTCCCGCACGGTTAACTACATTGGACAATAACAAATTTGTAGGTCCCGTTTTAGCGACGGATGGACCCTTGCTTAAGAGAAGAGGCGGGGGGGGGGGGGGGGTCGACACCATCCGGATCCTGTGAGCTTAAGAGGTCGATTGATCGATGACCTGGCCGGGGTGGAAGGCGATTGGTATACCGTAGGCGCACCGCACCTGCCTGCCTGCATGCCAGCCAGCCAGCCAGCCTTCCTTCCTTCCCTTCTTTCTTTCAATAGGCAGATGTTAGCAAAAGGTACTTCATATGCCTAGTGTTGCCCTTCATAAAAGAGGCACAATCCGTCTCCGTTCATAAAAGAGGCATAATCTGAGCCCAGATCACACACAATTTTCAGTTTATTAAAGGTACTATTTTTTCATAACGGAACTACATTCCAGCCCACCGACCCGGAAGGAAACATTCATAATGGGTCATGTTCCATAAATTATTATAACCCTTCGCCGACCAATCACCATCGCGTAGCCACTAGGAGCGCCCCCACTCCCCCCCCCGCCCCCCCTTCTTTCCTTCCTTCCCGGCACATTACACGCCATGTTTATCGACCTCATTGCTTCGTGTCTACGACAGATCAACAGAACACTATCGTGTATTTCTATCCACCTACCTCACTTGATGCCCAAATTCACAGGCCCAATGGCTTCTTAAGTTGTGGCTTTGAGTTGTGTTGTAAAATCTCAGAACGAAGGATGACTGACTTCAATCTCAGTGATGCAGGTAAGAAAAGAAAATTATTTTGCAGACAATCCTCTTGCTTCACTCGGGCTGGCTACAAGAAGGAAAACAAGACGAAGAATTAGTAGATGCACACAGAGTGGAAAGAAAGAAAGAAAGAAAGAAAGAAAGAAAGAAAGAAAGAAAGAAAGAAAGAAAGAAAGAAAGAAAGAAAGTAAGTTTTGAGTGGCACTGAGGTGTATAAGAGATTCAATCCGTGTAAACGACAAGCGGCGCGGCGGACGAGAGGGAAAGTGTTAATGGTTGAAAGAAAGAAAAACGCTTGTCGGACGAGTGACTAATTTTTCGCGAAGGAACTGTAAGTGTGAACCACAGGGAAAGATGAAGAAAAGTGAAAAAGAATGAATGAATAATAAATAAAGGCATAAATATCGTCGGTAAAATCGGACTAATTTGAAAATATTTTCGAAATTAGAAAAAAATAATAATATTATCTTGTCGAAAAGACCTCTTAATTAGCGTTTCTTCGAAGGGTGTGAAAATGGGAATTGTCCATTATATAATTATACAAGGCAGAACAGATATATTTTTTTTCTCCACGATTTCAAAGCCGCGAGGATCCAAAATGCAACCTAGAAGGTCTTCCGCCAAACAACAGCCAATGAAAAGTTGTCAACCGAACCAATCATATGGGAGATATGAGAGCCAATCATTCTACTACACAGTAGTTATTTCAACCAATAGAATAAGCTCTCCGTTCGGACATCTAATTTTAACTGCGCCAAGCTGAAATTTTTGTTTTCATTATACTGTTGAATCTCGCAGTTACTGTACGCTACATTATGGCTCGAACAAAGCAGACCGCTCGTAAATCCACTGGTGGCAAAGCCCCAAGGAAACAGCTGGCAACCAAAGCTGCACGTAAAAGTGCACCAGCTACCGGAGGCGTCAAGAAACCACACAGATACAGACCAGGAACCGTTGCCTTGAGAGAAATCCGTCGTTACCAGAAGAGCACCGAATTGCTCATCAGAAAATTGCCATTCCAGCGTTTAGTTCGTGAAATCGCCCAGGACTTCAAGACAGATCTGCGATTCCAGAGCTCCGCCGTTATGGCTCTCCAAGAAGCAAGTGAAGCATACTTAGTTGGTCTGTTTGAAGATACCAATCTCTGCGCCATCCACGCAAAGAGAGTCACAATCATGCCAAAGGATATCCAGTTGGCTCGTCGCATCCGTGGAGAGCGAGCTTAAAAACCTTGCAATTGTATTGCACTTGGTTTTCAAACAACGGCCCTTTTCAGGGCCACCAAAATTATCAAAAGAGCATCTTAGTCACAAAACACATTCATTGTCAAGTTGATAAATTCAATGTCCATAGTCCCGGTCGATACCTTTTACTCCTCTTCGCTCCCTGTGGGAAGTGGAGCAATCCTTGTTTACTGTGGTAAAGAGGTTTACGGGTAGAATAGCACCCGGTCACCATTCACTGGGGTGGAAGCCATCTAAAATGACTATAAAGGCATGGCTGAACTACTTTATATCCGTGTTGCGGTCGCTAAGTAGGTAGAATTGCAGGCTGCAAGCCGAGAGGTCCTCGGTTCGAATCCCACCTGCGGCAACCGCGTTGTGTCCTAAGGCAAGACCCCCCCCCCCCCCCCCCCCCATTGCCCACGTGGGGGCACGGTGACGCTGTGTACTAAGGCGTACTGCACGTCGATGATGCACCTGTCTTCGACCAATGCTCACCCTGTTTGTGTGGAGTTAATATGTTGGGGAGCTGACAGTTGCTCGGTGATTCTCTCCGGGTACTCTGGCTTCCTCCACCCGTAAAACTGTCATGGTCATGATTAGCCATTGTGCAGAAATATG
This sequence comes from Pictodentalium vernedei, assembly GCA_031216915.1. NCBI lineage: Eukaryota > Metazoa > Mollusca > Scaphopoda > Dentaliida > Dentaliidae > Pictodentalium > Pictodentalium vernedei. The sequence continues at coordinate 676,162,243 of CM062295.1, read as the reverse complement.
TGACCTTAAACACCAATAAATAAATAAATATATCCGTGTTGCGGTTATGTTTGGGCATTTTGCAGACAAGTGTGACCTTAAACACCAATAAATAAATAATAAATACTCATCTTCGCAGCGATAACCATTTTTTTCTGATCTCGGGAAATATTTACATCGACTTCTCGATTTCATTCAAATTTATTCCAGTTGTTCTCTGAAATGAGTTCCCAGATCCCATCCGAAGTTTTTGTACGTGTATTTTCTTCTGTGGTTTTCCACGTGGCCTTACTGTTAGTGTTTCGAGGTCAACAGTGTGGTTCAGCCCCTGCGGGATTTCAAATATCTTAGGTTTGAGGCAATTCTCGAAGCTCTATGATTATATGATGTTGTAATGGAATAATAATGCATGGGTGGTAGGGAGGGGGGGCATCAAAAGAACCAGGAGAGATCAGTCCACTATCACGCTCGCAATTGCGTCAGGATCGAAATGCGTCTTTGGGACCATACAGCCAATACATTTGAAATAGCGCATTACGTGACAGTTTAGGTGATTGCACTTCAAAGTGGTGCATCATTTTAGAGCTGGTGAAAATTCTTACTTTTTTCACAATGATAGTGAATTTCATCGTTGCGTCGTTCGCTGTCAATAACAAAGTTCGGAGGGTAATGTTTTGTAAATATTCTTTGGTCTTATTTATTTATTTATTTATTTATTTATTTATTTATTTATTTATTTATTTATTTATTTTAATAACACGTTTACAGACAGGGTCACCGCCTCGTGTCGGACAGTTTTATGGGTGGAGGAAGCCAGAGGGAACCACCTGGCAATGGCGAGTAACTGTCAGACTCCCAAAGGTACAAAATCGACACAAGCAGAGCTAGCAGTGGTTGAAACCAAGTGCACTATAGACGTGCAGTACGCCTGAGTACACAGCTCCACCGCGTCCCCCGCGTGGGCAATCAAGATTAAGTACCTTGCCCAAGGACACGGCGTAGTTACTCCTGGCGGGGATCGACTTGCCTCTGAATGTGTCTCAAATCCGCAGTGAACGATCAACAGTTTTGGTGCTAGAGTAGTCTCCCTTACTGTGTTACTTTTGTCAAGTTGTCAATATTTTCTCCAAGTAAACTAATTGTTATTTCGCTGTTAAATTGCACAAGGGAGAAATTCAAAAAAAACAAGTTTTTGATTTGAACCACTCGAGTTCCTGTAAGTGTCAATCACATGCGTGTTATGCAACGACAGTGACACATATGACCGACCAATAGGGATGGGAGGGGCCGACAATCAGACAGACAGACAGCCATATCTTTATTACATATTTTCTCACCTCTACATGTCCGAGTAGTATTGTGGGGGTTAAGAGAAGTGGATTCGGTCTGCATGTCCTTGTTGTGTCGTGAGTTATGCGAGAATCTCGAGCAATATAGAGCGGATGACGTATTAGTGTTTTTCTACCACTTTGTCGACTGAAACGATGGTTTTTGAATTGTCGTAGAGGATTTCCAGCTGAAATAGTCACATGCAGTAACTCGCACAGATGGTAGAGTGTAAGTACGGGAGTTTTCTTGCTGTAACGAATTCACATAAAATGAACGTTGTTCTATGCTGCAAATTTTAACATAGGTGCATAAATGGAGGACGCTATCGGACACATCAATCACTTTTTGCTACCACCAAACCCCATTGACCCCCCTCCTCACCCGACGGCCCCCTACCCTACACACACACTCAAACATGGGTCTCCTTGTGGTACCAATTTGGAGTATGAATAAGAGGCTGCCTCACGACTACGACAAGTATATTTTTATTTATCCACAAATAAACGGCTCATAGCCAGCCTGCCCAATCTTGCAACTGGTGTCATGAAGGCATAACGAAGGCATGCCTAGTTGATGTGGTGTTTGCTGGTCAGGATTTACTCCCCAAATCGCTCATCATCGCGGCACCCATTCAACAAAATGCTATGTGAGTCACTTTTGGAGAATGAGATATCTGAAAATACTTTTTATAAATTTGATAGGCTTTGTTGTGAGTTTTGACAAGAGGAAAATATGGGCCTTCGCATGTGGGCAGAGCTATGTAGTGTGCTATCGAGGTTATCACTTATGACGTGAAAACGATTACGGCAAGATGCATCCGTTTACCTTTTAATTCCTTCTAAGGCTCGCCCCACTCATCGTATCAGACTCGGGTCCAGTTCTAATGTACCCCACCCATTTTGATCGAACCCGATTTAAGCCAAACCAAACCAGACCATCTCGATCACACTAGACGCTCCACATTCATCGGGTGTAAATCCTAATTCCGGGGGTTTTTTTTTGTAAAGGTTTTTTTTTTTTTACTTTTCTAATTAATTAATTCTTTGTTCGTTTGTTGTTTTTTTTTTAAAAGAGAGGGGAAGGGAAGGAATGTACTCATGTGTACTGTGTCTACAGTGTGCGTGCAAGTGAACTCAAAAACGGACTTGGGGAGTCATGTTTGTGATCGCTTGATAATGGTTTGCTGAGTTGGGACGCGTTAAAAGTTTATCTCTCGGGTGTTGTCTCGAGGTGTAGTTTTTATGCTTTCGTTGTTGTGATGTGTTTTAACACAATATATCCTGGACTAAGATGAATAGTGCTATTAAAAGTAAATTTCGAACATATCATTTCGGCCTGCTCGAATGAGGGAAATGGCGCCAGGACGATTTCTTGTGTTTGTAACCTCCGTTGAAAATGACGAGATATCTGTCACAGTTTATTGTTTTGCACTGTTTTTTATGAAAACGTATTCTTGATACATTTTCCGAGAAATTCGAAGGAAGAAATTGCTCAAGAATTCATTTTCCTGCTTTTTATAGCAATGTTTTTGTGAGGGTACTTGATTTTTCTATCGCCGATTCTCCACTTCAAGACGTGTTCTCCGCTCGAATGTTTAGTATTTTTCCCCAGCGCTCTTTGTGGCTACTGTGAAATTATATCCACTAAGAAGATAGAAAGTTTCAGCGGACTCTTCTAAACGTAAATTTGGTAAAAATAGGGATACACGAACATGACAAACACACATCGACGATTTCTTCTTCTTCTGTGTTGGATGGCTGTCAGTAAACAAAGTGTTTTCTGAGACGTCGGTGCTCTACATTTATAATCAGCAGGTGCGCGTTTTTTCGGGATTTCATTTTCGCATTTCATCGAGTTCACTTGACGAATAGAATAGAAGAAAGATGTCCGACGCAGCAGCAGCAACAGCTCCAGCCAAATCACCAAAGAAGAAGGCAGCAAGCAAGCCGAAGAAGCCAGCAGCTCATCCCAAATATAATGACATGATCAAACAGGCTGTCCAGTCCTTGAAAGAACGTGGCGGATCTTCAAGACAAGCTATCTTGAAATACATCATCGCAAATTTCAAAGTTGGTCCAGATGCCAAGCAAGTCAACAGCCACTTGAAACTCGCACTAAAAGCTGGTGTGAAAAATGGTACCCTCAAGCAAGCGAAGGGCTCTGGTGCATCTGGATCATTCCGCATTGGCACAGTGAAAACTGAAAAACCCAAGGCAAAGAAACCCAAGGCAGCCAAACCAAAGAAGACTAAGTCTCCAAAGAAGGCAAAGAAGACCACAGAAAAGAAAGTAGCCAAGCCAAAGAAAGCAGCCAAGCCAAAGAAATCGCCAGCTAAGAAAGCTGCCGCCAAGCCTAAAAAGACAAAGACACCTAAAAAGGCAAAGACTGCGAAACCCAAGAAGACGAAAACTCCAAAGAAGAAGGCCGCAGCCAAGAAGGCATAAGCCTGAAAACGTATTGTTGTTAACACAACACAAAAGAAACGGCCCTTTTCAGGGCCAACAACACTTTTAAAAAGAGCTTCCTAGTAAAAAACACCTCCAGTTTAAGCCAAGCTCCAAGGCGAGAGAATAAATTTCTTCCTCTCCTCAAGACCCACCAGGTTGAGGGCTAGATTCTTTTAGTGGTTGGTCAGAATTTGTTATTCAAAGTTTTGTTTCATCACAAATTATTGGATAGTGCCCACACACTCCAGTAAACTGTAATAAACCAAATTTATATAAACGAACAATTTGCGTTTGACTGGAGTATGAAATGTTGACTTTCGGTCTGGGGTTCCCGAATTTTTTGGAAAGCCATGAAAGTGGCTTCTAACACTCAACCAGTTAATGGGTTCTGCATCCAAACCGAGGATGGGGATGGTTGTCTGACGACCCCGTGGATAAGCTAGACAACTGCGTGATTAGCGCGTTAGACGAAAGATCACACGCGCTGCGCCCTTGGGTAAGATACTTGGCCCCGATGGTCGCAGCAGGACGATCGCACAGTTAAATCCCACACCCCAATAAACAAACAAGCTCGGCATATCTGAACAAGTGTTTAGAGGGGTGGTGGTGGGGGGGGGGGGGCGTTTGGTTAGATCAGTAGCCTTTTCAGTTGTCTGTAGCGGTAAAATTATTTTATTTTCTTACATTTTAGCTAGATGGCAGGCCACGCGGCCCGTCCAAGGCTTCAGAGAACCCTAATTCATTCAATCACTTTAGACCGAGATGGCAGTGTCCGTTTAGTTGTCCGACAGCAGCGGAGAAGGCCAATTTGTATGGGGTGTGGGAGAAGATATGTTGTTTATCCTTTTCTTTTTAGCTTGTGACTTTGCTGGGGTGGTGGTTCGGGAAATTCCTCTATTTTCTTTCATTTTGTTCTGCTCTTTCCATCTGTTCTCTCGGGTTCCTTTCTTCTTTCTTCACACTTTGCCAGACCAATTCAACTTTGACACCAGTTGACTTACTACATGACGTCTATTGGCGTCGGGCAGTTTGGCCATGACGGCGAGGGGCAGGGATTTGAAAGGAGGCATCGAAATACCAGTTTCTATTACCGTCTCCCTTATTTGCGTTTCCATCCGACAGTTCATCCTTTTGGTACTATCCCTCTCCGAAGGAGGTGGATGGTCATCTCGTATCCTAAATTCTACAGCTAGGCGAATGCTTTCGGAGTCGAATGATTCTAAGTTGCCGAAGGCGCGTAGAGACTATGTGGGCAAGCCACACACACACCCTTTCGACCTGCTCGGACTGTTTGATGATATTGTTGTTTCTGTGCATGGCAAAGGAGCACTAGAGGCTGTGGTATTCAGTGGCGTTTGTGCATCACTTTCATGTGTTCTTGTCTGGAGCTTGTGGCTGTCGGTTGGTCAACTCTAGCTTGTTCCTGCGTTTCCGGTGATCTCTCGACTCTTGCACCACGGCCTGTGTCTCGCTAATCCGCGATTGGGACTTCCATTTATCGTAGCATTTCACGCGCGGCTGCTGTGCGCTCATCATAGTCTGAAGAGAGGGGCGAGTGACGATCGGTCAGTGGCGAGAAAGCAACTTCCATTTTCACCTCAGTCTCCCCAGGGTGTTCAACACCCAGCAGTTCCGACCGGGAAGCCTGCAGTTGGTTGGGTTTGCCGGATGGAGTTGGAAGGGAAGTAAATGGTGGATGTTTTCGGCTCTTTCCTTTCCTCACCTTTCTCTCGGTCTTCTTCTTCTAAAATAAGAAAGCCTCCAGGCGTCGGGCATCCCACCCGCTTCGTAGACGGGCTCTTCCTTCTTTTCTGCCCTATCTTTGCAGGGCCTCCTAACTCCCTCAGGTGAGGACCAGTGTGAGAGGAGGACCTCTCGCCAAAGGTACCACTTCTCTCTCCCCGATGTGGGTTAGGGGGTGGGGGAATATGTGTTGTGGTGTCTTCAGTTTTAAACTCCGAGGTCAGGTGGACGCTCTTACTTTCGCCTGGGCAGTTCAGGTGATGGGACAAAAAAAAAAACAAAAAAAAAACGCCCAGAGCTGAAATGGTCTTCTTAAGTCTCGCTGGTAATTCCAGTGTTTCTATGATGGCAAATCAAGGTGTTTACGCTCTGAAATCAAAGATGCGAATGGCCAATACTCTCACGTACCATTCACTTATAAATCATATATCGGTGGATACAAGTAAGAAGGCGAGAGACATTCACGATTTGTCCAAATTGGTGCTGGGAATCCTAAGGAGACTGTGTTAATTGATTTTCACACCTTGGTACCCATAGGGCGAATCGTGCACGGAAACGTGTCCTTGCACATCTACCAGTGTGAACCCCGAAATATTTTCTCATATCAGACGGAAACATATTCTGCTCAGCGCTATAATTTATCTTCATTTTTTTTTTATTCCTAAACTACACCTCACAACCCGAATACCCACCCACCCACGCACTCCACTCCAACCTCCCACTCACCCACACCGACCCGCCCTGCCTTGCCCACTTATCCGATGAACGCCAAAACACCTTCTAATGACGGAATATAGCGGCCAGCATTATATGTTCAAGTATAAGATAGGGGAAGACAGGAGAAGTAGAAACCTTGTCCTCCAACATTTCATTTAAAGCGGCACATGATATAGAACATATCATCCTAGCCGCTTAGTGGAGAGACGGACTCGAGGGCGAGGGCCAGCTCTCGTTAGTGAACGCAAGTAACCTCCCTCCCCCATCCAATCACCCACCCACCCACTAAGCCCCCCCCCCCCCCCCCCCGAGATAATTATGAAGAGGTTTTCGCGATTTCCCGCACGGTTAACTACATTGGACAATAACAAATTTGTAGGTCCCGTTTTAGCGACGGATGGACCCTTGCTTAAGAGAAGAGGCGGGGGGGGGGGGGGGTCGACACCATCCGGATCCTGTGAGCTTAAGAGGTCGATTGATCGATGACCTGGCCGGGGTGGAAGGCGATTGGTATACCGTAGGCGCACCGCACCTGCCTGCCTGCATGCCAGCCAGCCAGCCAGCCTTCCTTCCTTCCCTTCTTTCTTTCAATAGGCAGATGTTAGCAAAAGGTACTTCATATGCCTAGTGTTGCCCTTCATAAAAGAGGCACAATCCGTCTCCGTTCATAAAAGAGGCATAATCTGAGCCCAGATCACACACAATTTTCAGTTTATTAAAGGTACTATTTTTTCATAACGGAACTACATTCCAGCCCACCGACCCGGAAGGAAACATTCATAATGGGTCATGTTCCATAAATTATTATAACCCTTCGCCGACCAATCACCATCGCGTAGCCACTAGGAGCGCCCCCACTCCCCCCCCCCCCGCCCCCCCTTCTTTCCTTCCTTCCCGGCACATTACACGCCATGTTTATCGACCTCATTGCTTCGTGTCTACGACAGATCAACAGAACACTATCGTGTATTTCTATCCACCTACCTCACTTGATGCCCAAATTCACAGGCCCAATGGCTTCTTAAGTTGTGGCTTTGAGTTGTGTTGTAAAATCTCAGAACGAAGGATGACTGACTTCAATCTCAGTGATGCAGGTAAGAAAAGAAAATTATTTTGCAGACAATCCTCTTGCTTCACTCGGGCTGGCTACAAGAAGGAAAACAAGACGAAGAATTAGTAGATGCACACAGAGTGGAAAGAAAGAAAGAAAGAAAGAAAGAAAGAAAGAAAGAAAGAAAGAAAGAAAGAAAGAAAGAAAGAAAGAAAGAAAGTAAGTTTTGAGTGGCACTGAGGTGTATAAGAGATTCAATCCGTGTAAACGACAAGCGGCGCGGCGGACGAGAGGGAAAGTGTTAATGGTTGAAAGAAAGAAAAACGCTTGTCGGACGAGTGACTAATTTTTCGCGAAGGAACTGTAAGTGTGAACCACAGGGAAAGATGAAGAAAAGTGAAAAAGAATGAATGAATAATAAATAAAGGCATAAATATCGTCGGTAAAATCGGACTAATTTGAAAATATTTTCGAAATTAGAAAAAAATAATAATATTATCTTGTCGAAAAGACCTCTTAATTAGCGTTTCTTCGAAGGGTGTGAAAATGGGAATTGTCCATTATATAATTATACAAGGCAGAACAGATATATTTTTTTTCTCCACGATTTCAAAGCCGCGAGGATCCAAAATGCAACCTAGAAGGTCTTCCGCCAAACAACAGCCAATGAAAAGTTGTCAACCGAACCAATCATATGGGAGATATGAGAGCCAATCATTCTACTACACAGTAGTTATTTCAACCAATAGAATAAGCTCTCCGTTCGGACATCTAATTTTAACTGCGCCAAGCTGAAATTTTTGTTTTCATTATACTGTTGAATCTCGCAGTTACTGTACGCTACATTATGGCTCGAACAAAGCAGACCGCTCGTAAATCCACTGGTGGCAAAGCCCCAAGGAAACAGCTGGCAACCAAAGCTGCACGTAAAAGTGCACCAGCTACCGGAGGCGTCAAGAAACCACACAGATACAGACCAGGAACCGTTGCCTTGAGAGAAATCCGTCGTTACCAGAAGAGCACCGAATTGCTCATCAGAAAATTGCCATTCCAGCGTTTAGTTCGTGAAATCGCCCAGGACTTCAAGACAGATCTGCGATTCCAGAGCTCCGCCGTTATGGCTCTCCAAGAAGCAAGTGAAGCATACTTAGTTGGTCTGTTTGAAGATACCAATCTCTGCGCCATCCACGCAAAGAGAGTCACAATCATGCCAAAGGATATCCAGTTGGCTCGTCGCATCCGTGGAGAGCGAGCTTAAAAACCTTGCAATTGTATTGCACTTGGTTTTCAAACAACGGCCCTTTTCAGGGCCACCAAAATTATCAAAAGAGCATCTTAGTCACAAAACACATTCATTGTCAAGTTGATAAATTCAATGTCCATAGTCCCGGTCGATACCTTTTACTCCTCTTCGCTCCCTGTGGGAAGTGGAGCAATCCTTGTTTACTGTGGTAAAGAGGTTTACGGGTAGAATAGCACCCGGTCACCATTCACTGGGGTGGAAGCCATCTAAAATGACTATAAAGGCATGGCTGAACTACTTTATATCCGTGTTGCGGTCGCTAAGTAGGTAGAATTGCAGGCTGCAAGCCGAGAGGTCCTCGGTTCGAATCCCACCTGCGGCAACCGCGTTGTGTCCTAAGGCAAGACCCCCCCCCCCCCCCCATTGCCCACGTGGGGGCACGGTGACGCTGTGTACTAAGGCGTACTGCACGTCGATGATGCACCTGTCTTCGACCAATGCTCACCCTGTTTGTGTGGAGTTAATATGTTGGGGAGCTGACAGTTGCTCGGTGATTCTCTCCGGGTACTCTGGCTTCCTCCACCCGTAAAACTGTCATGGTCATGATTAGCCATTGTGCAGAAATATGTGACCTTAAACACCAATAAATAAATAAATATATCCGTGTTGCGGTTATGTTTGGGCATTTTGCAGACAAGTGTGACCTTAAACACCAATAAATAAATAATAAATACTCATCTTCGCAGCGATAACCATTTTTTTCTGATCTCGGGAAATATTTACATCGACTTCTCGATTTCATTCAAATTTATTCCAGTTGTTCTCTGAAATGAGTTCCCAGATCCCATCCGAAGTTTTTGTACGTGTATTTTCTTCTGTGGTTTTCCACGTGGCCTTACTGTTAGTGTTTCGAGGTCAACAGTGTGGTTCAGCCCCTGCGGGATTTCAAATATCTTAGGTTTGAGGCAATTCTCGAAGCTCTATGATTATATGATGTTGTAATGGAATAATAATGCATGGGTGGTAGGGAGGGGGGGCATCAAAAGAACCAGGAGAGATCAGTCCACTATCACGCTCGCAATTGCGTCAGGATCGAAATGCGTCTTTGGGACCATACAGCCAATACATTTGAAATAGCGCATTACGTGACAGTTTAGGTGATTGCACTTCAAAGTGGTGCATCATTTTAGAGCTGGTGAAAATTCTTACTTTTTTCACAATGATAGTGAATTTCATCGTTGCGTCGTTCGCTGTCAATAACAAAGTTCGGAGGGTAATGTTTTGTAAATATTCTTTGGTCTTATTTATTTATTTATTTATTTATTTATTTATTTATTTATTTATTTATTTATTTATTTTAATAACACGTTTACAGACAGGGTCACCGCCTCGTGTCGGACAGTTTTATGGGTGGAGGAAGCCAGAGGGAACCACCTGGCAATGGCGAGTAACTGTCAGACTCCCAAAGGTACAAAATCGACACAAGCAGAGCTAGCAGTGGTTGAAACCAAGTGCACTATAGACGTGCAGTACGCCTGAGTACACAGCTCCACCGCGTCCCCCGCGTGGGCAATCAAGATTAAGTACCTTGCCCAAGGACACGGCGTAGTTACTCCTGGCGGGGATCGACTTGCCTCTGAATGTGTCTCAAATCCGCAGTGAACGATCAACAGTTTTGGTGCTAGAGTAGTCTCCCTTACTGTGTTACTTTTGTCAAGTTGTCAATATTTTCTCCAAGTAAACTAATTGTTATTTCGCTGTTAAATTGCACAAGGGAGAAATTCAAAAAAAACAAGTTTTTGATTTGAACCACTCGAGTTCCTGTAAGTGTCAATCACATGCGTGTTATGCAACGACAGTGACACATATGACCGACCAATAGGGATGGGAGGGGCCGACAATCAGACAGACAGACAGCCATATCTTTATTACATATTTTCTCACCTCTACATGTCCGAGTAGTATTGTGGGGGTTAAGAGAAGTGGATTCGGTCTGCATGTCCTTGTTGTGTCGTGAGTTATGCGAGAATCTCGAGCAATATAGAGCGGATGACGTATTAGTGTTTTTCTACCACTTTGTCGACTGAAACGATGGTTTTTGAATTGTCGTAGAGGATTTCCAGCTGAAATAGTCACATGCAGTAACTCGCACAGATGGTAGAGTGTAAGTACGGGAGTTTTCTTGCTGTAACGAATTCACATAAAATGAACGTTGTTCTATGCTGCAAATTTTAACATAGGTGCATAAATGGAGGACGCTATCGGACACATCAATCACTTTTTGCTACCACCAAACCCCATTGACCCCCCTCCTCACCCGACGGCCCCCTACCCTACACACACACTCAAACATGGGTCTCCTTGTGGTACCAATTTGGAGTATGAATAAGAGGCTGCCTCACGACTACGACAAGTATATTTTTATTTATCCACAAATAAACGGCTCATAGCCAGCCTGCCCAATCTTGCAACTGGTGTCATGAAGGCATAACGAAGGCATGCCTAGTTGATGTGGTGTTTGCTGGTCAGGATTTACTCCCCAAATCGCTCATCATCGCGGCACCCATTCAACAAAATGCTATGTGAGTCACTTTTGGAGAATGAGATATCTGAAAATACTTTTTATAAATTTGATAGGCTTTGTTGTGAGTTTTGACAAGAGGAAAATATGGGCCTTCGCATGTGGGCAGAGCTATGTAGTGTGCTATCGAGGTTATCACTTATGACGTGAAAACGATTACGGCAAGATGCATCCGTTTACCTTTTAATTCCTTCTAAGGCTCGCCCCACTCATCGTATCAGACTCGGGTCCAGTTCTAATGTACCCCACCCATTTTGATCGAACCCGATTTAAGCCAAACCAAACCAGACCATCTCGATCACACTAGACGCTCCACATTCATCGGGTGTAAATCCTAATTCCGGGGGTTTTTTTTTGTAAAGGTTTTTTTTTTTTTACTTTTCTAATTAATTAATTCTTTGTTCGTTTGTTGTTTTTTTTTTAAAAGAGAGGGGAAGGGAAGGAATGTACTCATGTGTACTGTGTCTACAGTGTGCGTGCAAGTGAACTCAAAAACGGACTTGGGGAGTCATGTTTGTGATCGCTTGATAATGGTTTGCTGAGTTGGGACGCGTTAAAAGTTTATCTCTCGGGTGTTGTCTCGAGGTGTAGTTTTTATGCTTTCGTTGTTGTGATGTGTTTTAACACAATATATCCTGGACTAAGATGAATAGTGCTATTAAAAGTAAATTTCGAACATATCATTTCGGCCTGCTCGAATGAGGGAAATGGCGCCAGGACGATTTCTTGTGTTTGTAACCTCCGTTGAAAATGACGAGATATCTGTCACAGTTTATTGTTTTGCACTGTTTTTTATGAAAACGTATTCTTGATACATTTTCCGAGAAATTCGAAGGAAGAAATTGCTCAAGAATTCATTTTCCTGCTTTTTATAGCAATGTTTTTGTGAGGGTACTTGATTTTTCTATCGCCGATTCTCCACTTCAAGACGTGTTCTCCGCTCGAATGTTTAGTATTTTTCCCCAGCGCTCTTTGTGGCTACTGTGAAATTATATCCACTAAGAAGATAGAAAGTTTCAGCGGACTCTTCTAAACGTAAATTTGGTAAAAATAGGGATACACGAACATGACAAACACACATCGACGATTTCTTCTTCTTCTGTGTTGGATGGCTGTCAGTAAACAAAGTGTTTTCTGAGACGTCGGTGCTCTACATTTATAATCAGCAGGTGCGCGTTTTTTCGGGATTTCATTTTCGCATTTCATCGAGTTCACTTGACGAATAGAATAGAAGAAAGATGTCCGACGCAGCAGCAGCAACAGCTCCAGCCAAATCACCAAAGAAGAAGGCAGCAAGCAAGCCGAAGAAGCCAGCAGCTCATCCCAAATATAATGACATGATCAAACAGGCTGTCCAGTCCTTGAAAGAACGTGGCGGATCTTCAAGACAAGCTATCTTGAAATACATCATCGCAAATTTCAAAGTTGGTCCAGATGCCAAGCAAGTCAACAGCCACTTGAAACTCGCACTAAAAGCTGGTGTGAAAAATGGTACCCTCAAGCAAGCGAAGGGCTCTGGTGCATCTGGATCATTCCGCATTGGCACAGTGAAAACTGAAAAACCCAAGGCAAAGAAACCCAAGGCAGCCAAACCAAAGAAGACTAAGTCTCCAAAGAAGGCAAAGGCAAAGAAGACCACAGAAAAGAAAGTAGCCAAGCCAAAGAAAGCAGCCAAGCCAAAGAAATCGCCAGCTAAGAAAGCTGCCGCCAAGCCTAAAAAGACAAAGACACCTAAAAAGGCAAAGACTGCGAAACCCAAGAAGACGAAAACTCCAAAGAAGAAGGCCGCAGCCAAGAAGGCATAAGCCTGAAAACGTATTGTTGTTAACACAACACAAAAGAAACGGCCCTTTTCAGGGCCAACAACACTTTTAAAAAGAGCTTCCTAGTAAAAAACACCTCCAGTTTAAGCCAAGCTCCAAGGCGAGAGAATAAATTTCTTCCTCTCCTCAAGACCCACCAGGTTGAGGGCTAGATTCTTTTAGTGGTTGGTCAGAATTTGTTATTCAAAGTTTTGTTTCATCACAAATTATTGGATAGTGCCCACACACTCCAGTAAACTGTAATAAACCAAATTTATATAAACGAACAATTTGCGTTTGACTGGAGTATGAAATGTTGACTTTCGGTCTGGGGTTCCCGAATTTTTTGGAAAGCCATGAAAGTGGCTTCTAACACTCAACCAGTTAATGGGTTCTGCATCCAAACCGAGGATGGGGATGGTTGTCTGACGACCCCGTGGATAAGCTAGACAACTGCGTGATTAGCGCGTTAGACGAAAGATCACACGCGCTGCGCCCTTGGGTAAGATACTTGGCCCCGATGGTCGCAGCAGGACGATCGCACAGTTAAATCCCACACCCCAATAAACAAACAAGCTCGGCATATCTGAACAAGTGTTTAGAGGGGTGGTGGTGGTGGGGGGGGGGGGGGCGTTTGGTTAGATCAGTAGCCTTTTCAGTTGTCTGTAGCGGTAAAATTATTTTATTTTCTTACATTTTAGCTAGATGGCAGGCCACGCGGCCCGTCCAAGGCTTCAGAGAACCCTAATTCATTCAATCACTTTAGACCGAGATGGCAGTGTCCGTTTAGTTGTCCGACAGCAGCGGAGAAGGCCAATTTGTATGGGGTGTGGGAGAAGATATGTTGTTTATCCTTTTCTTTTTAGCTTGTGACTTTGCTGGGGTGGTGGTTCGGGAAATTCCTCTATTTTCTTTCATTTTGTTCTGCTCTTTCCATCTGTTCTCTCGGGTTCCTTTCTTCTTTCTTCACACTTTGCCAGACCAATTCAACTTTGACACCAGTTGACTTACTACATGACGTCTATTGGCGTCGGGCAGTTTGGCCATGACGGCGAGGGGCAGGGATTTGAAAGGAGGCATCGAAATACCAGTTTCTATTACCGTCTCCCTTATTTGCGTTTCCATCCGACAGTTCATCCTTTTGGTACTATCCCTCTCCGAAGGAGGTGGATGGTCATCTCGTATCCTAAATTCTACAGCTAGGCGAATGCTTTCGGAGTCGAATGATTCTAAGTTGCCGAAGGCGCGTAGAGACTATGTGGGCAAGCCACACACACACCCTTTCGACCTGCTCGGACTGTTTGATGATATTGTTGTTTCTGTGCATGGCAAAGGAGCACTAGAGGCTGTGGTATTCAGTGGCGTTTGTGCATCACTTTCATGTGTTCTTGTCTGGAGCTTGTGGCTGTCGGTTGGTCAACTCTAGCTTGTTCCTGCGTTTCCGGTGATCTCTCGACTCTTGCACCACGGCCTGTGTCTCGCTAATCCGCGATTGGGACTTCCATTTATCGTAGCATTTCACGCGCGGCTGCTGTGCGCTCATCATAGTCTGAAGAGAGGGGCGAGTGACGATCGGTCAGTGGCGAGAAAGCAACTTCCATTTTCACCTCAGTCTCCCCAGGGTGTTCAACACCCAGCAGTTCCGACCGGGAAGCCTGCAGTTGGTTGGGTTTGCCGGATGGAGTTGGAAGGGAAGTAAATGGTGGATGTTTTCGGCTCTTTCCTTTCCTCACCTTTCTCTCGGTCTTCTTCTTCTAAAATAAGAAAGCCTCCAGGCGTCGGGCATCCCACCCGCTTCGTAGACGGGCTCTTCCTTCTTTTCTGCCCTATCTTTGCAGGGCCTCCTAACTCCCTCAGGTGAGGACCAGTGTGAGAGGAGGACCTCTCGCCAAAGGTACCACTTCTCTCTCCCCGATGTGGGTTAGGGGGTGGGGGAATATGTGTTGTGGTGTCTTCAGTTTTAAACTCCGAGGTCAGGTGGACGCTCTTACTTTCGCCTGGGCAGTTCAGGTGATGGGACAAAAAAAAAAACAAAAAAAAAACGCCCAGAGCTGAAATGGTCTTCTTAAGTCTCGCTGGTAATTCCAGTGTTTCTATGATGGCAAATCAAGGTGTTTACGCTCTGAAATCAAAGATGCGAATGGCCAATACTCTCACGTACCATTCACTTATAAATCATATATCGGTGGATACAAGTAAGAAGGCGAGAGACATTCACGATTTGTCCAAATTGGTGCTGGGAATCCTAAGGAGACTGTGTTAATTGATTTTCACACCTTGGTACCCATAGGGCGAATCGTGCACGGAAACGTGTCCTTGCACATCTACCAGTGTGAACCCCGAAATATTTTCTCATATCAGACGGAAACATATTCTGCTCAGCGCTATAATTTATCTTCATTTTTTTTTTATTCCTAAACTACACCTCACAACCCGAATACCCACCCACCCACGCACTCCACTCCAACCTCCCACTCACCCACACCGACCCGCCCTGCCTTGCCCACTTATCCGATGAACGCCAAAACACCTTCTAATGACGGAATATAGCGGCCAGCATTATATGTTCAAGTATAAGATAGGGGAAGACAGGAGAAGTAGAAACCTTGTCCTCCAACATTTCATTTAAAGCGGCACATGATATAGAACATATCATCCTAGCCGCTTAGTGGAGAGACGGACTCGAGGGCGAGGGCCAGCTCTCGTTAGTGAACGCAAGTAACCTCCCTCCCCCATCCAATCACCCACCCACCCACTAAGCCCCCCCCCCCCCCCCGAGATAATTATGAAGAGGTTTTCGCGATTTCCCGCACGGTTAACTACATTGGACAATAACAAATTTGTAGGTCCCGTTTTAGCGACGGATGGACCCTTGCTTAAGAGAAGAGGCGGGGGGGGGGGGGGTCGACACCATCCGGATCCTGTGAGCTTAAGAGGTCGATTGATCGATGACCTGGCCGGGGTGGAAGGCGATTGGTATACCGTAGGCGCACCGCACCTGCCTGCCTGCATGCCAGCCAGCCAGCCAGCCTTCCTTCCTTCCCTTCTTTCTTTCAATAGGCAGATGTTAGCAAAAGGTACTTCATATGCCTAGTGTTGCCCTTCATAAAAGAGGCACAATCCGTCTCCGTTCATAAAAGAGGCATAATCTGAGCCCAGATCACACACAATTTTCAGTTTATTAAAGGTACTATTTTTTCATAACGGAACTACATTCCAGCCCACCGACCCGGAAGGAAACATTCATAATGGGTCATGTTCCATAAATTATTATAACCCTTCGCCGACCAATCACCATCGCGTAGCCACTAGGAGCGCCCCCACTCCCCCCCCCCCCCCCGCCCCCCCTTCTTTCCTTCCTTCCCGGCACATTACACGCCATGTTTATCGACCTCATTGCTTCGTGTCTACGACAGATCAACAGAACACTATCGTGTATTTCTATCCACCTACCTCACTTGATGCCCAAATTCACAGGCCCAATGGCTTCTTAAGTTGTGGCTTTGAGTTGTGTTGTAAAATCTCAGAACGAAGGATGACTGACTTCAATCTCAGTGATGCAGGTAAGAAAAGAAAATTATTTTGCAGACAATCCTCTTGCTTCACTCGGGCTGGCTACAAGAAGGAAAACAAGACGAAGAATTAGTAGATGCACACAGAGTGGAAAGAAAGAAAGAAAGAAAGAAAGAAAGAAAGAAAGAAAGAAAGAAAGAAAGAAAGAAAGAAAGAAAGAAAGAAAGAAAGAAAGAAAGTAAGTTTTGAGTGGCACTGAGGTGTATAAGAGATTCAATCCGTGTAAACGACAAGCGGCGCGGCGGACGAGAGGGAAAGTGTTAATGGTTGAAAGAAAGAAAAACGCTTGTCGGACGAGTGACTAATTTTTCGCGAAGGAACTGTAAGTGTGAACCACAGGGAAAGATGAAGAAAAGTGAAAAAGAATGAATGAATAATAAATAAAGGCATAAATATCGTCGGTAAAATCGGACTAATTTGAAAATATTTTCGAAATTAGAAAAAAATAATAATATTATCTTGTCGAAAAGACCTCTTAATTAGCGTTTCTTCGAAGGGTGTGAAAATGGGAATTGTCCATTATATAATTATACAAGGCAGAACAGATATATTTTTTTTCTCCACGATTTCAAAGCCGCGAGGATCCAAAATGCAACCTAGAAGGTCTTCCGCCAAACAACAGCCAATGAAAAGTTGTCAACCGAACCAATCATATGGGAGATATGAGAGCCAATCATTCTACTACACAGTAGTTATTTCAACCAATAGAATAAGCTCTCCGTTCGGACATCTAATTTTAACTGCGCCAAGCTGAAATTTTTGTTTTCATTATACTGTTGAATCTCGCAGTTACTGTACGCTACATTATGGCTCGAACAAAGCAGACCGCTCGTAAATCCACTGGTGGCAAAGCCCCAAGGAAACAGCTGGCAACCAAAGCTGCACGTAAAAGTGCACCAGCTACCGGAGGCGTCAAGAAACCACACAGATACAGACCAGGAACCGTTGCCTTGAGAGAAATCCGTCGTTACCAGAAGAGCACCGAATTGCTCATCAGAAAATTGCCATTCCAGCGTTTAGTTCGTGAAATCGCCCAGGACTTCAAGACAGATCTGCGATTCCAGAGCTCCGCCGTTATGGCTCTCCAAGAAGCAAGTGAAGCATACTTAGTTGGTCTGTTTGAAGATACCAATCTCTGCGCCATCCACGCAAAGAGAGTCACAATCATGCCAAAGGATATCCAGTTGGCTCGTCGCATCCGTGGAGAGCGAGCTTAAAAACCTTGCAATTGTATTGCACTTGGTTTTCAAACAACGGCCCTTTTCAGGGCCACCAAAATTATCAAAAGAGCATCTTAGTCACAAAACACATTCATTGTCAAGTTGATAAATTCAATGTCCATAGTCCCGGTCGATACCTTTTACTCCTCTTCGCTCCCTGTGGGAAGTGGAGCAATCCTTGTTTACTGTGGTAAAGAGGTTTACGGGTAGAATAGCACCCGGTCACCATTCACTGGGGTGGAAGCCATCTAAAATGACTATAAAGGCATGGCTGAACTACTTTATATCCGTGTTGCGGTCGCTAAGTAGGTAGAATTGCAGGCTGCAAGCCGAGAGGTCCTCGGTTCGAATCCCACCTGCGGCAACCGCGTTGTGTCCTAAGGCAAGACCCCCCCCCCCCCCCCCCCATTGCCCACGTGGGGGCACGGTGACGCTGTGTACTAAGGCGTACTGCACGTCGATGATGCACCTGTCTTCGACCAATGCTCACCCTGTTTGTGTGGAGTTAATATGTTGGGGAGCTGACAGTTGCTCGGTGATTCTCTCCGGGTACTCTGGCTTCCTCCACCCGTAAAACTGTCATGGTCATGATTAGCCATTGTGCAGAAATATGTGACCTTAAACACCAATAAATAAATAAATATATCCGTGTTGCGGTTATGTTTGGGCATTTTGCAGACAAGTGTGACCTTAAACACCAATAAATAAATAATAAATACTCATCTTCGCAGCGATAACCATTTTTTTCTGATCTCGGGAAATATTTACATCGACTTCTCGATTTCATTCAAATTTATTCCAGTTGTTCTCTGAAATGAGTTCCCAGATCCCATCCGAAGTTTTTGTACGTGTATTTTCTTCTGTGGTTTTCCACGTGGCCTTACTGTTAGTGTTTCGAGGTCAACAGTGTGGTTCAGCCCCTGCGGGATTTCAAATATCTTAGGTTTGAGGCAATTCTCGAAGCTCTATGATTATATGATGTTGTAATGGAATAATAATGCATGGGTGGTAGGGAGGGGGGGCATCAAAAGAACCAGGAGAGATCAGTCCACTATCACGCTCGCAATTGCGTCAGGATCGAAATGCGTCTTTGGGACCATACAGCCAATACATTTGAAATAGCGCATTACGTGACAGTTTAGGTGATTGCACTTCAAAGTGGTGCATCATTTTAGAGCTGGTGAAAATTCTTACTTTTTTCACAATGATAGTGAATTTCATCGTTGCGTCGTTCGCTGTCAATAACAAAGTTCGGAGGGTAATGTTTTGTAAATATTCTTTGGTCTTATTTATTTATTTATTTATTTATTTATTTATTTATTTATTTATTTATTTATTTATTTTAATAACACGTTTACAGACAGGGTCACCGCCTCGTGTCGGACAGTTTTATGGGTGGAGGAAGCCAGAGGGAACCACCTGGCAATGGCGAGTAACTGTCAGACTCCCAAAGGTACAAAATCGACACAAGCAGAGCTAGCAGTGGTTGAAACCAAGTGCACTATAGACGTGCAGTACGCCTGAGTACACAGCTCCACCGCGTCCCCCGCGTGGGCAATCAAGATTAAGTACCTTGCCCAAGGACACGGCGTAGTTACTCCTGGCGGGGATCGACTTGCCTCTGAATGTGTCTCAAATCCGCAGTGAACGATCAACAGTTTTGGTGCTAGAGTAGTCTCCCTTACTGTGTTACTTTTGTCAAGTTGTCAATATTTTCTCCAAGTAAACTAATTGTTATTTCGCTGTTAAATTGCACAAGGGAGAAATTCAAAAAAAACAAGTTTTTGATTTGAACCACTCGAGTTCCTGTAAGTGTCAATCACATGCGTGTTATGCAACGACAGTGACACATATGACCGACCAATAGGGATGGGAGGGGCCGACAATCAGACAGACAGACAGCCATATCTTTATTACATATTTTCTCACCTCTACATGTCCGAGTAGTATTGTGGGGGTTAAGAGAAGTGGATTCGGTCTGCATGTCCTTGTTGTGTCGTGAGTTATGCGAGAATCTCGAGCAATATAGAGCGGATGACGTATTAGTGTTTTTCTACCACTTTGTCGACTGAAACGATGGTTTTTGAATTGTCGTAGAGGATTTCCAGCTGAAATAGTCACATGCAGTAACTCGCACAGATGGTAGAGTGTAAGTACGGGAGTTTTCTTGCTGTAACGAATTCACATAAAATGAACGTTGTTCTATGCTGCAAATTTTAACATAGGTGCATAAATGGAGGACGCTATCGGACACATCAATCACTTTTTGCTACCACCAAACCCCATTGACCCCCCTCCTCACCCGACGGCCCCCTACCCTACACACACACTCAAACATGGGTCTCCTTGTGGTACCAATTTGGAGTATGAATAAGAGGCTGCCTCACGACTACGACAAGTATATTTTTATTTATCCACAAATAAACGGCTCATAGCCAGCCTGCCCAATCTTGCAACTGGTGTCATGAAGGCATAACGAAGGCATGCCTAGTTGATGTGGTGTTTGCTGGTCAGGATTTACTCCCCAAATCGCTCATCATCGCGGCACCCATTCAACAAAATGCTATGTGAGTCACTTTTGGAGAATGAGATATCTGAAAATACTTTTTATAAATTTGATAGGCTTTGTTGTGAGTTTTGACAAGAGGAAAATATGGGCCTTCGCATGTGGGCAGAGCTATGTAGTGTGCTATCGAGGTTATCACTTATGACGTGAAAACGATTACGGCAAGATGCATCCGTTTACCTTTTAATTCCTTCTAAGGCTCGCCCCACTCATCGTATCAGACTCGGGTCCAGTTCTAATGTACCCCACCCATTTTGATCGAACCCGATTTAAGCCAAACCAAACCAGACCATCTCGATCACACTAGACGCTCCACATTCATCGGGTGTAAATCCTAATTCCGGGGGTTTTTTTTTGTAAAGGTTTTTTTTTTTTTACTTTTCTAATTAATTAATTCTTTGTTCGTTTGTTGTTTTTTTTTTAAAAGAGAGGGGAAGGGAAGGAATGTACTCATGTGTACTGTGTCTACAGTGTGCGTGCAAGTGAACTCAAAAACGGACTTGGGGAGTCATGTTTGTGATCGCTTGATAATGGTTTGCTGAGTTGGGACGCGTTAAAAGTTTATCTCTCGGGTGTTGTCTCGAGGTGTAGTTTTTATGCTTTCGTTGTTGTGATGTGTTTTAACACAATATATCCTGGACTAAGATGAATAGTGCTATTAAAAGTAAATTTCGAACATATCATTTCGGCCTGCTCGAATGAGGGAAATGGCGCCAGGACGATTTCTTGTGTTTGTAACCTCCGTTGAAAATGACGAGATATCTGTCACAGTTTATTGTTTTGCACTGTTTTTTATGAAAACGTATTCTTGATACATTTTCCGAGAAATTCGAAGGAAGAAATTGCTCAAGAATTCATTTTCCTGCTTTTTATAGCAATGTTTTTGTGAGGGTACTTGATTTTTCTATCGCCGATTCTCCACTTCAAGACGTGTTCTCCGCTCGAATGTTTAGTATTTTTCCCCAGCGCTCTTTGTGGCTACTGTGAAATTATATCCACTAAGAAGATAGAAAGTTTCAGCGGACTCTTCTAAACGTAAATTTGGTAAAAATAGGGATACACGAACATGACAAACACACATCGACGATTTCTTCTTCTTCTGTGTTGGATGGCTGTCAGTAAACAAAGTGTTTTCTGAGACGTCGGTGCTCTACATTTATAATCAGCAGGTGCGCGTTTTTTCGGGATTTCATTTTCGCATTTCATCGAGTTCACTTGACGAATAGAATAGAAGAAAGATGTCCGACGCAGCAGCAGCAACAGCTCCAGCCAAATCACCAAAGAAGAAGGCAGCAAGCAAGCCGAAGAAGCCAGCAGCTCATCCCAAATATAATGACATGATCAAACAGGCTGTCCAGTCCTTGAAAGAACGTGGCGGATCTTCAAGACAAGCTATCTTGAAATACATCATCGCAAATTTCAAAGTTGGTCCAGATGCCAAGCAAGTCAACAGCCACTTGAAACTCGCACTAAAAGCTGGTGTGAAAAATGGTACCCTCAAGCAAGCGAAGGGCTCTGGTGCATCTGGATCATTCCGCATTGGCACAGTGAAAACTGAAAAACCCAAGGCAAAGAAACCCAAGGCAGCCAAACCAAAGAAGACTAAGTCTCCAAAGAAGGCAAAGGCAAAGAAGACCACAGAAAAGAAAGTAGCCAAGCCAAAGAAAGCAGCCAAGCCAAAGAAATCGCCAGCTAAGAAAGCTGCCGCCAAGCCTAAAAAGACAAAGACACCTAAAAAGGCAAAGACTGCGAAACCCAAGAAGACGAAAACTCCAAAGAAGAAGGCCGCAGCCAAGAAGGCATAAGCCTGAAAACGTATTGTTGTTAACACAACACAAAAGAAACGGCCCTTTTCAGGGCCAACAACACTTTTAAAAAGAGCTTCCTAGTAAAAAACACCTCCAGTTTAAGCCAAGCTCCAAGGCGAGAGAATAAATTTCTTCCTCTCCTCAAGACCCACCAGGTTGAGGGCTAGATTCTTTTAGTGGTTGGTCAGAATTTGTTATTCAAAGTTTTGTTTCATCACAAATTATTGGATAGTGCCCACACACTCCAGTAAACTGTAATAAACCAAATTTATATAAACGAACAATTTGCGTTTGACTGGAGTATGAAATGTTGACTTTCGGTCTGGGGTTCCCGAATTTTTTGGAAAGCCATGAAAGTGGCTTCTAACACTCAACCAGTTAATGGGTTCTGCATCCAAACCGAGGATGGGGATGGTTGTCTGACGACCCCGTGGATAAGCTAGACAACTGCGTGATTAGCGCGTTAGACGAAAGATCACACGCGCTGCGCCCTTGGGTAAGATACTTGGCCCCGATGGTCGCAGCAGGACGATCGCACAGTTAAATCCCACACCCCAATAAACAAACAAGCTCGGCATATCTGAACAAGTGTTTAGAGGGGTGGTGGTGGTGGGGGGGGGGGGGGCGTTTGGTTAGATCAGTAGCCTTTTCAGTTGTCTGTAGCGGTAAAATTATTTTATTTTCTTACATTTTAGCTAGATGGCAGGCCACGCGGCCCGTCCAAGGCTTCAGAGAACCCTAATTCATTCAATCACTTTAGACCGAGATGGCAGTGTCCGTTTAGTTGTCCGACAGCAGCGGAGAAGGCCAATTTGTATGGGGTGTGGGAGAAGATATGTTGTTTATCCTTTTCTTTTTAGCTTGTGACTTTGCTGGGGTGGTGGTTCGGGAAATTCCTCTATTTTCTTTCATTTTGTTCTGCTCTTTCCATCTGTTCTCTCGGGTTCCTTTCTTCTTTCTTCACACTTTGCCAGACCAATTCAACTTTGACACCAGTTGACTTACTACATGACGTCTATTGGCGTCGGGCAGTTTGGCCATGACGGCGAGGGGCAGGGATTTGAAAGGAGGCATCGAAATACCAGTTTCTATTACCGTCTCCCTTATTTGCGTTTCCATCCGACAGTTCATCCTTTTGGTACTATCCCTCTCCGAAGGAGGTGGATGGTCATCTCGTATCCTAAATTCTACAGCTAGGCGAATGCTTTCGGAGTCGAATGATTCTAAGTTGCCGAAGGCGCGTAGAGACTATGTGGGCAAGCCACACACACACCCTTTCGACCTGCTCGGACTGTTTGATGATATTGTTGTTTCTGTGCATGGCAAAGGAGCACTAGAGGCTGTGGTATTCAGTGGCGTTTGTGCATCACTTTCATGTGTTCTTGTCTGGAGCTTGTGGCTGTCGGTTGGTCAACTCTAGCTTGTTCCTGCGTTTCCGGTGATCTCTCGACTCTTGCACCACGGCCTGTGTCTCGCTAATCCGCGATTGGGACTTCCATTTATCGTAGCATTTCACGCGCGGCTGCTGTGCGCTCATCATAGTCTGAAGAGAGGGGCGAGTGACGATCGGTCAGTGGCGAGAAAGCAACTTCCATTTTCACCTCAGTCTCCCCAGGGTGTTCAACACCCAGCAGTTCCGACCGGGAAGCCTGCAGTTGGTTGGGTTTGCCGGATGGAGTTGGAAGGGAAGTAAATGGTGGATGTTTTCGGCTCTTTCCTTTCCTCACCTTTCTCTCGGTCTTCTTCTTCTAAAATAAGAAAGCCTCCAGGCGTCGGGCATCCCACCCGCTTCGTAGACGGGCTCTTCCTTCTTTTCTGCCCTATCTTTGCAGGGCCTCCTAACTCCCTCAGGTGAGGACCAGTGTGAGAGGAGGACCTCTCGCCAAAGGTACCACTTCTCTCTCCCCGATGTGGGTTAGGGGGTGGGGGAATATGTGTTGTGGTGTCTTCAGTTTTAAACTCCGAGGTCAGGTGGACGCTCTTACTTTCGCCTGGGCAGTTCAGGTGATGGGACAAAAAAAAAAACAAAAAAAAAACGCCCAGAGCTGAAATGGTCTTCTTAAGTCTCGCTGGTAATTCCAGTGTTTCTATGATGGCAAATCAAGGTGTTTACGCTCTGAAATCAAAGATGCGAATGGCCAATACTCTCACGTACCATTCACTTATAAATCATATATCGGTGGATACAAGTAAGAAGGCGAGAGACATTCACGATTTGTCCAAATTGGTGCTGGGAATCCTAAGGAGACTGTGTTAATTGATTTTCACACCTTGGTACCCATAGGGCGAATCGTGCACGGAAACGTGTCCTTGCACATCTACCAGTGTGAACCCCGAAATATTTTCTCATATCAGACGGAAACATATTCTGCTCAGCGCTATAATTTATCTTCATTTTTTTTTTATTCCTAAACTACACCTCACAACCCGAATACCCACCCACCCACGCACTCCACTCCAACCTCCCACTCACCCACACCGACCCGCCCTGCCTTGCCCACTTATCCGATGAACGCCAAAACACCTTCTAATGACGGAATATAGCGGCCAGCATTATATGTTCAAGTATAAGATAGGGGAAGACAGGAGAAGTAGAAACCTTGTCCTCCAACATTTCATTTAAAGCGGCACATGATATAGAACATATCATCCTAGCCGCTTAGTGGAGAGACGGACTCGAGGGCGAGGGCCAGCTCTCGTTAGTGAACGCAAGTAACCTCCCTCCCCCATCCAATCACCCACCCACCCACTAAGCCCCCCCCCCCCCCCCCCGAGATAATTATGAAGAGGTTTTCGCGATTTCCCGCACGGTTAACTACATTGGACAATAACAAATTTGTAGGTCCCGTTTTAGCGACGGATGGACCCTTGCTTAAGAGAAGAGGCGGGGGGGGGGGGGGGTCGACACCATCCGGATCCTGTGAGCTTAAGAGGTCGATTGATCGATGACCTGGCCGGGGTGGAAGGCGATTGGTATACCGTAGGCGCACCGCACCTGCCTGCCTGCATGCCAGCCAGCCAGCCAGCCTTCCTTCCTTCCCTTCTTTCTTTCAATAGGCAGATGTTAGCAAAAGGTACTTCATATGCCTAGTGTTGCCCTTCATAAAAGAGGCACAATCCGTCTCCGTTCATAAAAGAGGCATAATCTGAGCCCAGATCACACACAATTTTCAGTTTATTAAAGGTACTATTTTTTCATAACGGAACTACATTCCAGCCCACCGACCCGGAAGGAAACATTCATAATGGGTCATGTTCCATAAATTATTATAACCCTTCGCCGACCAATCACCATCGCGTAGCCACTAGGAGCGCCCCCACTCCCCCCCCCGCCCCCCCTTCTTTCCTTCCTTCCCGGCACATTACACGCCATGTTTATCGACCTCATTGCTTCGTGTCTACGACAGATCAACAGAACACTATCGTGTATTTCTATCCACCTACCTCACTTGATGCCCAAATTCACAGGCCCAATGGCTTCTTAAGTTGTGGCTTTGAGTTGTGTTGTAAAATCTCAGAACGAAGGATGACTGACTTCAATCTCAGTGATGCAGGTAAGAAAAGAAAATTATTTTGCAGACAATCCTCTTGCTTCACTCGGGCTGGCTACAAGAAGGAAAACAAGACGAAGAATTAGTAGATGCACACAGAGTGAAAGAAAGAAAGAAAGAAAGAAAGAAAGAAAGAAAGAAAGAAAGAAAGAAAGAAAGAAAGTAAGTTTTGAGTGGCACTGAGGTGTATAAGAGATTCAATCCGTGTAAACGACAAGCGGCGCGGCGGACGAGAGGGAAAGTGTTAATGGTTGAAAGAAAGAAAAACGCTTGTCGGACGAGTGACTAATTTTTCGCGAAGGAACTGTAAGTGTGAACCACAGGGAAAGATGAAGAAAAGTGAAAAAGAATGAATGAATAATAAATAAAGGCATAAATATCGTCGGTAAAATCGGACTAATTTGAAAATATTTTCGAAATTAGAAAAAAATAATAATATTATCTTGTCGAAAAGACCTCTTAATTAGCGTTTCTTCGAAGGGTGTGAAAATGGGAATTGTCCATTATATAATTATACAAGGCAGAACAGATATATTTTTTTTCTCCACGATTTCAAAGCCGCGAGGATCCAAAATGCAACCTAGAAGGTCTTCCGCCAAACAACAGCCAATGAAAAGTTGTCAACCGAACCAATCATATGGGAGATATGAGAGCCAATCATTCTACTACACAGTAGTTATTTCAACCAATAGAATAAGCTCTCCGTTCGGACATCTAATTTTAACTGCGCCAAGCTGAAATTTTTGTTTTCATTATACTGTTGAATCTCGCAGTTACTGTACGCTACATTATGGCTCGAACAAAGCAGACCGCTCGTAAATCCACTGGTGGCAAAGCCCCAAGGAAACAGCTGGCAACCAAAGCTGCACGTAAAAGTGCACCAGCTACCGGAGGCGTCAAGAAACCACACAGATACAGACCAGGAACCGTTGCCTTGAGAGAAATCCGTCGTTACCAGAAGAGCACCGAATTGCTCATCAGAAAATTGCCATTCCAGCGTTTAGTTCGTGAAATCGCCCAGGACTTCAAGACAGATCTGCGATTCCAGAGCTCCGCCGTTATGGCTCTCCAAGAAGCAAGTGAAGCATACTTAGTTGGTCTGTTTGAAGATACCAATCTCTGCGCCATCCACGCAAAGAGAGTCACAATCATGCCAAAGGATATCCAGTTGGCTCGTCGCATCCGTGGAGAGCGAGCTTAAAAACCTTGCAATTGTATTGCACTTGGTTTTCAAACAACGGCCCTTTTCAGGGCCACCAAAATTATCAAAAGAGCATCTTAGTCACAAAACACATTCATTGTCAAGTTGATAAATTCAATGTCCATAGTCCCGGTCGATACCTTTTACTCCTCTTCGCTCCCTGTGGGAAGTGGAGCAATCCTTGTTTACTGTGGTAAAGAGGTTTACGGGTAGAATAGCACCCGGTCACCATTCACTGGGGTGGAAGCCATCTAAAATGACTATAAAGGCATGGCTGAACTACTTTATATCCGTGTTGCGGTCGCTAAGTAGGTAGAATTGCAGGCTGCAAGCCGAGAGGTCCTCGGTTCGAATCCCACCTGCGGCAACCGCGTTGTGTCCTAAGGCAAGACCCCCCCCCCCCCCCCCCCCATTGCCCACGTGGGGGCACGGTGACGCTGTGTACTAAGGCGTACTGCACGTCGATGATGCACCTGTCTTCGACCAATGCTCACCCTGTTTGTGTGGAGTTAATATGTTGGGGAGCTGACAGTTGCTCGGTGATTCTCTCCGGGTACTCTGGCTTCCTCCACCCGTAAAACTGTCATGGTCATGATTAGCCATTGTGCAGAAATATGTGACCTTAAACACCAATAAATAAATAAATATATCCGTGTTGCGGTTATGTTTGGGCATTTTGCAGACAAGTGTGACCTTAAACACCAATAAATAAATAATAAATACTCATCTTCGCAGCGATAACCATTTTTTTCTGATCTCGGGAAATATTTACATCGACTTCTCGATTTCATTCAAATTTATTCCAGTTGTTCTCTGAAATGAGTTCCCAGATCCCATCCGAAGTTTTTGTACGTGTATTTTCTTCTGTGGTTTTCCACGTGGCCTTACTGTTAGTGTTTCGAGGTCAACAGTGTGGTTCAGCCCCTGCGGGATTTCAAATATCTTAGGTTTGAGGCAATTCTCGAAGCTCTATGATTATATGATGTTGTAATGGAATAATAATGCATGGGTGGTAGGGAGGGGGGGCATCAAAAGAACCAGGAGAGATCAGTCCACTATCACGCTCGCAATTGCGTCAGGATCGAAATGCGTCTTTGGGACCATACAGCCAATACATTTGAAATAGCGCATTACGTGACAGTTTAGGTGATTGCACTTCAAAGTGGTGCATCATTTTAGAGCTGGTGAAAATTCTTACTTTTTTCACAATGATAGTGAATTTCATCGTTGCGTCGTTCGCTGTCAATAACAAAGTTCGGAGGGTAATGTTTTGTAAATATTCTTTGGTCTTATTTATTTATTTATTTATTTATTTATTTATTTATTTATTTATTTATTTTAATAACACGTTTACAGACAGGGTCACCGCCTCGTGTCGGACAGTTTTATGGGTGGAGGAAGCCAGAGGGAACCACCTGGCAATGGCGAGTAACTGTCAGACTCCCAAAGGTACAAAATCGACACAAGCAGAGCTAGCAGTGGTTGAAACCAAGTGCACTATAGACGTGCAGTACGCCTGAGTACACAGCTCCACCGCGTCCCCCGCGTGGGCAATCAAGATTAAGTACCTTGCCCAAGGACACGGCGTAGTTACTCCTGGCGGGGATCGACTTGCCTCTGAATGTGTCTCAAATCCGCAGTGAACGATCAACAGTTTTGGTGCTAGAGTAGTCTCCCTTACTGTGTTACTTTTGTCAAGTTGTCAATATTTTCTCCAAGTAAACTAATTGTTATTTCGCTGTTAAATTGCACAAGGGAGAAATTCAAAAAAAACAAGTTTTTGATTTGAACCACTCGAGTTCCTGTAAGTGTCAATCACATGCGTGTTATGCAACGACAGTGACACATATGACCGACCAATAGGGATGGGAGGGGCCGACAATCAGACAGACAGACAGCCATATCTTTATTACATATTTTCTCACCTCTACATGTCCGAGTAGTATTGTGGGGGTTAAGAGAAGTGGATTCGGTCTGCATGTCCTTGTTGTGTCGTGAGTTATGCGAGAATCTCGAGCAATATAGAGCGGATGACGTATTAGTGTTTTTCTACCACTTTGTCGACTGAAACGATGGTTTTTGAATTGTCGTAGAGGATTTCCAGCTGAAATAGTCACATGCAGTAACTCGCACAGATGGTAGAGTGTAAGTACGGGAGTTTTCTTGCTGTAACGAATTCACATAAAATGAACGTTGTTCTATGCTGCAAATTTTAACATAGGTGCATAAATGGAGGACGCTATCGGACACATCAATCACTTTTTGCTACCACCAAACCCCATTGACCCCCCTCCTCACCCGACGGCCCCCTACCCTACACACACACTCAAACATGGGTCTCCTTGTGGTACCAATTTGGAGTATGAATAAGAGGCTGCCTCACGACTACGACAAGTATATTTTTATTTATCCACAAATAAACGGCTCATAGCCAGCCTGCCCAATCTTGCAACTGGTGTCATGAAGGCATAACGAAGGCATGCCTAGTTGATGTGGTGTTTGCTGGTCAGGATTTACTCCCCAAATCGCTCATCATCGCGGCACCCATTCAACAAAATGCTATGTGAGTCACTTTTGGAGAATGAGATATCTGAAAATACTTTTTATAAATTTGATAGGCTTTGTTGTGAGTTTTGACAAGAGGAAAATATGGGCCTTCGCATGTGGGCAGAGCTATGTAGTGTGCTATCGAGGTTATCACTTATGACGTGAAAACGATTACGGCAAGATGCATCCGTTTACCTTTTAATTCCTTCTAAGGCTCGCCCCACTCATCGTATCAGACTCGGGTCCAGTTCTAATGTACCCCACCCATTTTGATCGAACCCGATTTAAGCCAAACCAAACCAGACCATCTCGATCACACTAGACGCTCCACATTCATCGGGTGTAAATCCTAATTCCGGGGGTTTTTTTTTGTAAAGGTTTTTTTTTTTTTACTTTTCTAATTAATTAATTCTTTGTTCGTTTGTTGTTTTTTTTTTAAAAGAGAGGGGAAGGGAAGGAATGTACTCATGTGTACTGTGTCTACAGTGTGCGTGCAAGTGAACTCAAAAACGGACTTGGGGAGTCATGTTTGTGATCGCTTGATAATGGTTTGCTGAGTTGGGACGCGTTAAAAGTTTATCTCTCGGGTGTTGTCTCGAGGTGTAGTTTTTATGCTTTCGTTGTTGTGATGTGTTTTAACACAATATATCCTGGACTAAGATGAATAGTGCTATTAAAAGTAAATTTCGAACATATCATTTCGGCCTGCTCGAATGAGGGAAATGGCGCCAGGACGATTTCTTGTGTTTGTAACCTCCGTTGAAAATGACGAGATATCTGTCACAGTTTATTGTTTTGCACTGTTTTTTATGAAAACGTATTCTTGATACATTTTCCGAGAAATTCGAAGGAAGAAATTGCTCAAGAATTCATTTTCCTGCTTTTTATAGCAATGTTTTTGTGAGGGTACTTGATTTTTCTATCGCCGATTCTCCACTTCAAGACGTGTTCTCCGCTCGAATGTTTAGTATTTTTCCCCAGCGCTCTTTGTGGCTACTGTGAAATTATATCCACTAAGAAGATAGAAAGTTTCAGCGGACTCTTCTAAACGTAAATTTGGTAAAAATAGGGATACACGAACATGACAAACACACATCGACGATTTCTTCTTCTTCTGTGTTGGATGGCTGTCAGTAAACAAAGTGTTTTCTGAGACGTCGGTGCTCTACATTTATAATCAGCAGGTGCGCGTTTTTTCGGGATTTCATTTTCGCATTTCATCGAGTTCACTTGACGAATAGAATAGAAGAAAGATGTGCGACGCAGCAGCAGCAACAGCTCCAGCCAAATCACCAAAGAAGAAGGCAGCAAGCAAGCCGAAGAAGCCAGCAGCTCATCCCAAATATAATGACATGATCAAACAGGCTGTCCAGTCCTTGAAAGAACGTGGCGGATCTTCAAGACAAGCTATCTTGAAATACATCATCGCAAATTTCAAAGTTGGTCCAGATGCCAAGCAAGTCAACAGCCACTTGAAACTCGCACTAAAAGCTGGTGTGAAAAATGGTACCCTCAAGCAAGCGAAGGGCTCTGGTGCATCTGGATCATTCCGCATTGGCACAGTGAAAACTGAAAAACCCAAGGCAAAGAAACCCAAGGCAGCCAAACCAAAGAAGACTAAGTCTCCAAAGAAGGCAAAGGCAAAGAAGACCACAGAAAAGAAAGTAGCCAAGCCAAAGAAAGCAGCCAAGCCAAAGAAATCGCCAGCTAAGAAAGCTGCCGCCAAGCCTAAAAAGACAAAGACACCTAAAAAGGCAAAGACTGCGAAACCCAAGAAGACGAAAACTCCAAAGAAGAAGGCCGCAGCCAAGAAGGCATAAGCCTGAAAACGTATTGTTGTTAACACAACACAAAAGAAACGGCCCTTTTCAGGGCCAACAACACTTTTAAAAAGAGCTTCCTAGTAAAAAACACCTCCAGTTTAAGCCAAGCTCCAAGGCGAGAGAATAAATTTCTTCCTCTCCTCAAGACCCACCAGGTTGAGGGCTAGATTCTTTTAGTGGTTGGTCAGAATTTGTTATTCAAAGTTTTGTTTCATCACAAATTATTGGATAGTGCCCACACACTCCAGTAAACTGTAATAAACCAAATTTATATAAACGAACAATTTGCGTTTGACTGGAGTATGAAATGTTGACTTTCGGTCTGGGGTTCCCGAATTTTTTGGAAAGCCATGAAAGTGGCTTCTAACACTCAACCAGTTAATGGGTTCTGCATCCAAACCGAGGATGGGGATGGTTGTCTGACGACCCCGTGGATAAGCTAGACAACTGCGTGATTAGCGCGTTAGACGAAAGATCACACGCGCTGCGCCCTTGGGTAAGATACTTGGCCCCGATGGTCGCAGCAGGACGATCGCACAGTTAAATCCCACACCCCAATAAACAAACAAGCTCGGCATATCTGAACAAGTGTTTAGAGGGGTGGTGGTGGTGGGGGGGGGGGGGGCGTTTGGTTAGATCAGTAGCCTTTTCAGTTGTCTGTAGCGGTAAAATTATTTTATTTTCTTACATTTTAGCTAGATGGCAGGCCACGCGGCCCGTCCAAGGCTTCAGAGAACCCTAATTCATTCAATCACTTTAGACCGAGATGGCAGTGTCCGTTTAGTTGTCCGACAGCAGCGGAGAAGGCCAATTTGTATGGGGTGTGGGAGAAGATATGTTGTTTATCCTTTTCTTTTTAGCTTGTGACTTTGCTGGGGTGGTGGTTCGGGAAATTCCTCTATTTTCTTTCATTTTGTTCTGCTCTTTCCATCTGTTCTCTCGGGTTCCTTTCTTCTTTCTTCACACTTTGCCAGACCAATTCAACTTTGACACCAGTTGACTTACTACATGACGTCTATTGGCGTCGGGCAGTTTGGCCATGACGGCGAGGGGCAGGGATTTGAAAGGAGGCATCGAAATACCAGTTTCTATTACCGTCTCCCTTATTTGCGTTTCCATCCGACAGTTCATCCTTTTGGTACTATCCCTCTCCGAAGGAGGTGGATGGTCATCTCGTATCCTAAATTCTACAGCTAGGCGAATGCTTTCGGAGTCGAATGATTCTAAGTTGCCGAAGGCGCGTAGAGACTATGTGGGCAAGCCACACACACACCCTTTCGACCTGCTCGGACTGTTTGATGATATTGTTGTTTCTGTGCATGGCAAAGGAGCACTAGAGGCTGTGGTATTCAGTGGCGTTTGTGCATCACTTTCATGTGTTCTTGTCTGGAGCTTGTGGCTGTCGGTTGGTCAACTCTAGCTTGTTCCTGCGTTTCCGGTGATCTCTCGACTCTTGCACCACGGCCTGTGTCTCGCTAATCCGCGATTGGGACTTCCATTTATCGTAGCATTTCACGCGCGGCTGCTGTGCGCTCATCATAGTCTGAAGAGAGGGGCGAGTGACGATCGGTCAGTGGCGAGAAAGCAACTTCCATTTTCACCTCAGTCTCCCCAGGGTGTTCAACACCCAGCAGTTCCGACCGGGAAGCCTGCAGTTGGTTGGGTTTGCCGGATGGAGTTGGAAGGGAAGTAAATGGTGGATGTTTTCGGCTCTTTCCTTTCCTCACCTTTCTCTCGGTCTTCTTCTTCTAAAATAAGAAAGCCTCCAGGCGTCGGGCATCCCACCCGCTTCGTAGACGGGCTCTTCCTTCTTTTCTGCCCTATCTTTGCAGGGCCTCCTAACTCCCTCAGGTGAGGACCAGTGTGAGAGGAGGACCTCTCGCCAAAGGTACCACTTCTCTCTCCCCGATGTGGGTTAGGGGGTGGGGGAATATGTGTTGTGGTGTCTTCAGTTTTAAACTCCGAGGTCAGGTGGACGCTCTTACTTTCGCCTGGGCAGTTCAGGTGATGGGACAAAAAAAAAAACAAAAAAAAAACGCCCAGAGCTGAAATGGTCTTCTTAAGTCTCGCTGGTAATTCCAGTGTTTCTATGATGGCAAATCAAGGTGTTTACGCTCTGAAATCAAAGATGCGAATGGCCAATACTCTCACGTACCATTCACTTATAAATCATATATCGGTGGATACAAGTAAGAAGGCGAGAGACATTCACGATTTGTCCAAATTGGTGCTGGGAATCCTAAGGAGACTGTGTTAATTGATTTTCACACCTTGGTACCCATAGGGCGAATCGTGCACGGAAACGTGTCCTTGCACATCTACCAGTGTGAACCCCGAAATATTTTCTCATATCAGACGGAAACATATTCTGCTCAGCGCTATAATTTATCTTCATTTTTTTTTTATTCCTAAACTACACCTCACAACCCGAATACCCACCCACCCACGCACTCCACTCCAACCTCCCACTCACCCACACCGACCCGCCCTGCCTTGCCCACTTATCCGATGAACGCCAAAACACCTTCTAATGACGGAATATAGCGGCCAGCATTATATGTTCAAGTATAAGATAGGGGAAGACAGGAGAAGTAGAAACCTTGTCCTCCAACATTTCATTTAAAGCGGCACATGATATAGAACATATCATCCTAGCCGCTTAGTGGAGAGACGGACTCGAGGGCGAGGGCCAGCTCTCGTTAGTGAACGCAAGTAACCTCCCTCCCCCATCCAATCACCCACCCACCCACTAAGCCCCCCCCCCCCCCCCCGAGATAATTATGAAGAGGTTTTCGCGATTTCCCGCACGGTTAACTACATTGGACAATAACAAATTTGTAGGTCCCGTTTTAGCGACGGATGGACCCTTGCTTAAGAGAAGAGGCGGGGGGGGGGGGGGGGTCGACACCATCCGGATCCTGTGAGCTTAAGAGGTCGATTGATCGATGACCTGGCCGGGGTGGAAGGCGATTGGTATACCGTAGGCGCACCGCACCTGCCTGCCTGCATGCCAGCCAGCCAGCCAGCCTTCCTTCCTTCCCTTCTTTCTTTCAATAGGCAGATGTTAGCAAAAGGTACTTCATATGCCTAGTGTTGCCCTTCATAAAAGAGGCACAATCCGTCTCCGTTCATAAAAGAGGCATAATCTGAGCCCAGATCACACACAATTTTCAGTTTATTAAAGGTACTATTTTTTCATAACGGAACTACATTCCAGCCCACCGACCCGGAAGGAAACATTCATAATGGGTCATGTTCCATAAATTATTATAACCCTTCGCCGACCAATCACCATCGCGTAGCCACTAGGAGCGCCCCCACTCCCCCCCCCCGCCCCCCCTTCTTTCCTTCCTTCCCGGCACATTACACGCCATGTTTATCGACCTCATTGCTTCGTGTCTACGACAGATCAACAGAACACTATCGTGTATTTCTATCCACCTACCTCACTTGATGCCCAAATTCACAGGCCCAATGGCTTCTTAAGTTGTGGCTTTGAGTTGTGTTGTAAAATCTCAGAACGAAGGATGACTGACTTCAATCTCAGTGATGCAGGTAAGAAAAGAAAATTATTTTGCAGACAATCCTCTTGCTTCACTCGGGCTGGCTACAAGAAGGAAAACAAGACGAAGAATTAGTAGATGCACACAGAGTGGAAAGAAAGAAAGAAAGAAAGAAAGAAAGAAAGAAAGAAAGAAAGAAAGAAAGAAAGAAAGAAAGTAAGTTTTGAGTGGCACTGAGGTGTATAAGAGATTCAATCCGTGTAAACGACAAGCGGCGCGGCGGACGAGAGGGAAAGTGTTAATGGTTGAAAGAAAGAAAAACGCTTGTCGGACGAGTGACTAATTTTTCGCGAAGGAACTGTAAGTGTGAACCACAGGGAAAGATGAAGAAAAGTGAAAAAGAATGAATGAATAATAAATAAAGGCATAAATATCGTCGGTAAAATCGGACTAATTTGAAAATATTTTCGAAATTAGAAAAAAATAATAATATTATCTTGTCGAAAAGACCTCTTAATTAGCGTTTCTTCGAAGGGTGTGAAAATGGGAATTGTCCATTATATAATTATACAAGGCAGAACAGATATATTTTTTTTCTCCACGATTTCAAAGCCGCGAGGATCCAAAATGCAACCTAGAAGGTCTTCCGCCAAACAACAGCCAATGAAAAGTTGTCAACCGAACCAATCATATGGGAGATATGAGAGCCAATCATTCTACTACACAGTAGTTATTTCAACCAATAGAATAAGCTCTCCGTTCGGACATCTAATTTTAACTGCGCCAAGCTGAAATTTTTGTTTTCATTATACTGTTGAATCTCGCAGTTACTGTACGCTACATTATGGCTCGAACAAAGCAGACCGCTCGTAAATCCACTGGTGGCAAAGCCCCAAGGAAACAGCTGGCAACCAAAGCTGCACGTAAAAGTGCACCAGCTACCGGAGGCGTCAAGAAACCACACAGATACAGACCAGGAACCGTTGCCTTGAGAGAAATCCGTCGTTACCAGAAGAGCACCGAATTGCTCATCAGAAAATTGCCATTCCAGCGTTTAGTTCGTGAAATCGCCCAGGACTTCAAGACAGATCTGCGATTCCAGAGCTCCGCCGTTATGGCTCTCCAAGAAGCAAGTGAAGCATACTTAGTTGGTCTGTTTGAAGATACCAATCTCTGCGCCATCCACGCAAAGAGAGTCACAATCATGCCAAAGGATATCCAGTTGGCTCGTCGCATCCGTGGAGAGCGAGCTTAAAAACCTTGCAATTGTATTGCACTTGGTTTTCAAACAACGGCCCTTTTCAGGGCCACCAAAATTATCAAAAGAGCATCTTAGTCACAAAACACATTCATTGTCAAGTTGATAAATTCAATGTCCATAGTCCCGGTCGATACCTTTTACTCCTCTTCGCTCCCTGTGGGAAGTGGAGCAATCCTTGTTTACTGTGGTAAAGAGGTTTACGGGTAGAATAGCACCCGGTCACCATTCACTGGGGTGGAAGCCATCTAAAATGACTATAAAGGCATGGCTGAACTACTTTATATCCGTGTTGCGGTCGCTAAGTAGGTAGAATTGCAGGCTGCAAGCCGAGAGGTCCTCGGTTCGAATCCCACCTGCGGCAACCGCGTTGTGTCCTAAGGCAAGACCCCCCCCCCCCCCCCATTGCCCACGTGGGGGCACGGTGACGCTGTGTACTAAGGCGTACTGCACGTCGATGATGCACCTGTCTTCGACCAATGCTCACCCTGTTTGTGTGGAGTTAATATGTTGGGGAGCTGACAGTTGCTCGGTGATTCTCTCCGGGTACTCTGGCTTCCTCCACCCGTAAAACTGTCATGGTCATGATTAGCCATTGTGCAGAAATATGTGACCTTAAACACCAATAAATAAATAAATATATCCGTGTTGCGGTTATGTTTGGGCATTTTGCAGACAAGTGTGACCTTAAACACCAATAAATAAATAATAAATACTCATCTTCGCAGCGATAACCATTTTTTTCTGATCTCGGGAAATATTTACATCGACTTCTCGATTTCATTCAAATTTATTCCAGTTGTTCTCTGAAATGAGTTCCCAGATCCCATCCGAAGTTTTTGTACGTGTATTTTCTTCTGTGGTTTTCCACGTGGCCTTACTGTTAGTGTTTCGAGGTCAACAGTGTGGTTCAGCCCCTGCGGGATTTCAAATATCTTAGGTTTGAGGCAATTCTCGAAGCTCTATGATTATATGATGTTGTAATGGAATAATAATGCATGGGTGGTAGGGAGGGGGGGCATCAAAAGAACCAGGAGAGATCAGTCCACTATCACGCTCGCAATTGCGTCAGGATCGAAATGCGTCTTTGGGACCATACAGCCAATACATTTGAAATAGCGCATTACGTGACAGTTTAGGTGATTGCACTTCAAAGTGGTGCATCATTTTAGAGCTGGTGAAAATTCTTACTTTTTTCACAATGATAGTGAATTTCATCGTTGCGTCGTTCGCTGTCAATAACAAAGTTCGGAGGGTAATGTTTTGTAAATATTCTTTGGTCTTATTTATTTATTTATTTATTTATTTATTTATTTATTTATTTATTTATTTATTTATTTTAATAACACGTTTACAGACAGGGTCACCGCCTCGTGTCGGACAGTTTTATGGGTGGAGGAAGCCAGAGGGAACCACCTGGCAATGGCGAGTAACTGTCAGACTCCCAAAGGTACAAAATCGACACAAGCAGAGCTAGCAGTGGTTGAAACCAAGTGCACTATAGACGTGCAGTACGCCTGAGTACACAGCTCCACCGCGTCCCCCGCGTGGGCAATCAAGATTAAGTACCTTGCCCAAGGACACGGCGTAGTTACTCCTGGCGGGGATCGACTTGCCTCTGAATGTGTCTCAAATCCGCAGTGAACGATCAACAGTTTTGGTGCTAGAGTAGTCTCCCTTACTGTGTTACTTTTGTCAAGTTGTCAATATTTTCTCCAAGTAAACTAATTGTTATTTCGCTGTTAAATTGCACAAGGGAGAAATTCAAAAAAAACAAGTTTTTGATTTGAACCACTCGAGTTCCTGTAAGTGTCAATCACATGCGTGTTATGCAACGACAGTGACACATATGACCGACCAATAGGGATGGGAGGGGCCGACAATCAGACAGACAGACAGCCATATCTTTATTACATATTTTCTCACCTCTACATGTCCGAGTAGTATTGTGGGGGTTAAGAGAAGTGGATTCGGTCTGCATGTCCTTGTTGTGTCGTGAGTTATGCGAGAATCTCGAGCAATATAGAGCGGATGACGTATTAGTGTTTTTCTACCACTTTGTCGACTGAAACGATGGTTTTTGAATTGTCGTAGAGGATTTCCAGCTGAAATAGTCACATGCAGTAACTCGCACAGATGGTAGAGTGTAAGTACGGGAGTTTTCTTGCTGTAACGAATTCACATAAAATGAACGTTGTTCTATGCTGCAAATTTTAACATAGGTGCATAAATGGAGGACGCTATCGGACACATCAATCACTTTTTGCTACCACCAAACCCCATTGACCCCCCTCCTCACCCGACGGCCCCCTACCCTACACACACACTCAAACATGGGTCTCCTTGTGGTACCAATTTGGAGTATGAATAAGAGGCTGCCTCACGACTACGACAAGTATATTTTTATTTATCCACAAATAAACGGCTCATAGCCAGCCTGCCCAATCTTGCAACTGGTGTCATGAAGGCATAACGAAGGCATGCCTAGTTGATGTGGTGTTTGCTGGTCAGGATTTACTCCCCAAATCGCTCATCATCGCGGCACCCATTCAACAAAATGCTATGTGAGTCACTTTTGGAGAATGAGATATCTGAAAATACTTTTTATAAATTTGATAGGCTTTGTTGTGAGTTTTGACAAGAGGAAAATATGGGCCTTCGCATGTGGGCAGAGCTATGTAGTGTGCTATCGAGGTTATCACTTATGACGTGAAAACGATTACGGCAAGATGCATCCGTTTACCTTTTAATTCCTTCTAAGGCTCGCCCCACTCATCGTATCAGACTCGGGTCCAGTTCTAATGTACCCCACCCATTTTGATCGAACCCGATTTAAGCCAAACCAAACCAGACCATCTCGATCACACTAGACGCTCCACATTCATCGGGTGTAAATCCTAATTCCGGGGGTTTTTTTTTGTAAAGGTTTTTTTTTTTTTACTTTTCTAATTAATTAATTCTTTGTTCGTTTGTTGTTTTTTTTTTAAAAGAGAGGGGAAGGGAAGGAATGTACTCATGTGTACTGTGTCTACAGTGTGCGTGCAAGTGAACTCAAAAACGGACTTGGGGAGTCATGTTTGTGATCGCTTGATAATGGTTTGCTGAGTTGGGACGCGTTAAAAGTTTATCTCTCGGGTGTTGTCTCGAGGTGTAGTTTTTATGCTTTCGTTGTTGTGATGTGTTTTAACACAATATATCCTGGACTAAGATGAATAGTGCTATTAAAAGTAAATTTCGAACATATCATTTCGGCCTGCTCGAATGAGGGAAATGGCGCCAGGACGATTTCTTGTGTTTGTAACCTCCGTTGAAAATGACGAGATATCTGTCACAGTTTATTGTTTTGCACTGTTTTTTATGAAAACGTATTCTTGATACATTTTCCGAGAAATTCGAAGGAAGAAATTGCTCAAGAATTCATTTTCCTGCTTTTTATAGCAATGTTTTTGTGAGGGTACTTGATTTTTCTATCGCCGATTCTCCACTTCAAGACGTGTTCTCCGCTCGAATGTTTAGTATTTTTCCCCAGCGCTCTTTGTGGCTACTGTGAAATTATATCCACTAAGAAGATAGAAAGTTTCAGCGGACTCTTCTAAACGTAAATTTGGTAAAAATAGGGATACACGAACATGACAAACACACATCGACGATTTCTTCTTCTTCTGTGTTGGATGGCTGTCAGTAAACAAAGTGTTTTCTGAGACGTCGGTGCTCTACATTTATAATCAGCAGGTGCGCGTTTTTTCGGGATTTCATTTTCGCATTTCATCGAGTTCACTTGACGAATAGAATAGAAGAAAGATGTCCGACGCAGCAGCAGCAACAGCTCCAGCCAAATCACCAAAGAAGAAGGCAGCAAGCAAGCCGAAGAAGCCAGCAGCTCATCCCAAATATAATGACATGATCAAACAGGCTGTCCAGTCCTTGAAAGAACGTGGCGGATCTTCAAGACAAGCTATCTTGAAATACATCATCGCAAATTTCAAAGTTGGTCCAGATGCCAAGCAAGTCAACAGCCACTTGAAACTCGCACTAAAAGCTGGTGTGAAAAATGGTACCCTCAAGCAAGCGAAGGGCTCTGGTGCATCTGGATCATTCCGCATTGGCACAGTGAAAACTGAAAAACCCAAGGCAAAGAAACCCAAGGCAGCCAAACCAAAGAAGACTAAGTCTCCAAAGAAGGCAAAGGCAAAGAAGACCACAGAAAAGAAAGTAGCCAAGCCAAAGAAAGCAGCCAAGCCAAAGAAATCGCCAGCTAAGAAAGCTGCCGCCAAGCCTAAAAAGACAAAGACACCTAAAAAGGCAAAGACTGCGAAACCCAAGAAGACGAAAACTCCAAAGAAGAAGGCCGCAGCCAAGAAGGCATAAGCCTGAAAACGTATTGTTGTTAACACAACACAAAAGAAACGGCCCTTTTCAGGGCCAACAACACTTTTAAAAAGAGCTTCCTAGTAAAAAACACCTCCAGTTTAAGCCAAGCTCCAAGGCGAGAGAATAAATTTCTTCCTCTCCTCAAGACCCACCAGGTTGAGGGCTAGATTCTTTTAGTGGTTGGTCAGAATTTGTTATTCAAAGTTTTGTTTCATCACAAATTATTGGATAGTGCCCACACACTCCAGTAAACTGTAATAAACCAAATTTATATAAACGAACAATTTGCGTTTGACTGGAGTATGAAATGTTGACTTTCGGTCTGGGGTTCCCGAATTTTTTGGAAAGCCATGAAAGTGGCTTCTAACACTCAACCAGTTAATGGGTTCTGCATCCAAACCGAGGATGGGGATGGTTGTCTGACGACCCCGTGGATAAGCTAGACAACTGCGTGATTAGCGCGTTAGACGAAAGATCACACGCGCTGCGCCCTTGGGTAAGATACTTGGCCCCGATGGTCGCAGCAGGACGATCGCACAGTTAAATCCCACACCCCAATAAACAAACAAGCTCGGCATATCTGAACAAGTGTTTAGAGGGGTGGTGGTGGTGGGGGGGGGGGGGGGGCGTTTGGTTAGATCAGTAGCCTTTTCAGTTGTCTGTAGCGGTAAAATTATTTTATTTTCTTACATTTTAGCTAGATGGCAGGCCACGCGGCCCGTCCAAGGCTTCAGAGAACCCTAATTCATTCAATCACTTTAGACCGAGATGGCAGTGTCCGTTTAGTTGTCCGACAGCAGCGGAGAAGGCCAATTTGTATGGGGTGTGGGAGAAGATATGTTGTTTATCCTTTTCTTTTTAGCTTGTGACTTTGCTGGGGTGGTGGTTCGGGAAATTCCTCTATTTTCTTTCATTTTGTTCTGCTCTTTCCATCTGTTCTCTCGGGTTCCTTTCTTCTTTCTTCACACTTTGCCAGACCAATTCAACTTTGACACCAGTTGACTTACTACATGACGTCTATTGGCGTCGGGCAGTTTGGCCATGACGGCGAGGGGCAGGGATTTGAAAGGAGGCATCGAAATACCAGTTTCTATTACCGTCTCCCTTATTTGCGTTTCCATCCGACAGTTCATCCTTTTGGTACTATCCCTCTCCGAAGGAGGTGGATGGTCATCTCGTATCCTAAATTCTACAGCTAGGCGAATGCTTTCGGAGTCGAATGATTCTAAGTTGCCGAAGGCGCGTAGAGACTATGTGGGCAAGCCACACACACACCCTTTCGACCTGCTCGGACTGTTTGATGATATTGTTGTTTCTGTGCATGGCAAAGGAGCACTAGAGGCTGTGGTATTCAGTGGCGTTTGTGCATCACTTTCATGTGTTCTTGTCTGGAGCTTGTGGCTGTCGGTTGGTCAACTCTAGCTTGTTCC
This sequence comes from Pictodentalium vernedei, assembly GCA_031216915.1. Taxonomy (NCBI): domain Eukaryota; kingdom Metazoa; phylum Mollusca; class Scaphopoda; order Dentaliida; family Dentaliidae; genus Pictodentalium; species Pictodentalium vernedei. Next base: position 676,120,500 of record CM062295.1, on the reverse strand, counting down.
TGCGTTTCCGGTGATCTCTCGACTCTTGCACCACGGCCTGTGTCTCGCTAATCCGCGATTGGGACTTCCATTTATCGTAGCATTTCACGCGCGGCTGCTGTGCGCTCATCATAGTCTGAAGAGAGGGGCGAGTGACGATCGGTCAGTGGCGAGAAAGCAACTTCCATTTTCACCTCAGTCTCCCCAGGGTGTTCAACACCCAGCAGTTCCGACCGGGAAGCCTGCAGTTGGTTGGGTTTGCCGGATGGAGTTGGAAGGGAAGTAAATGGTGGATGTTTTCGGCTCTTTCCTTTCCTCACCTTTCTCTCGGTCTTCTTCTTCTAAAATAAGAAAGCCTCCAGGCGTCGGGCATCCCACCCGCTTCGTAGACGGGCTCTTCCTTCTTTTCTGCCCTATCTTTGCAGGGCCTCCTAACTCCCTCAGGTGAGGACCAGTGTGAGAGGAGGACCTCTCGCCAAAGGTACCACTTCTCTCTCCCCGATGTGGGTTAGGGGGTGGGGGAATATGTGTTGTGGTGTCTTCAGTTTTAAACTCCGAGGTCAGGTGGACGCTCTTACTTTCGCCTGGGCAGTTCAGGTGATGGGACAAAAAAAAAACAAAAAAAAAACGCCCAGAGCTGAAATGGTCTTCTTAAGTCTCGCTGGTAATTCCAGTGTTTCTATGATGGCAAATCAAGGTGTTTACGCTCTGAAATCAAAGATGCGAATGGCCAATACTCTCACGTACCATTCACTTATAAATCATATATCGGTGGATACAAGTAAGAAGGCGAGAGACATTCACGATTTGTCCAAATTGGTGCTGGGAATCCTAAGGAGACTGTGTTAATTGATTTTCACACCTTGGTACCCATAGGGCGAATCGTGCACGGAAACGTGTCCTTGCACATCTACCAGTGTGAACCCCGAAATATTTTCTCATATCAGACGGAAACATATTCTGCTCAGCGCTATAATTTATCTTCATTTTTTTTTTATTCCTAAACTACACCTCACAACCCGAATACCCACCCACCCACGCACTCCACTCCAACCTCCCACTCACCCACACCGACCCGCCCTGCCTTGCCCACTTATCCGATGAACGCCAAAACACCTTCTAATGACGGAATATAGCGGCCAGCATTATATGTTCAAGTATAAGATAGGGGAAGACAGGAGAAGTAGAAACCTTGTCCTCCAACATTTCATTTAAAGCGGCACATGATATAGAACATATCATCCTAGCCGCTTAGTGGAGAGACGGACTCGAGGGCGAGGGCCAGCTCTCGTTAGTGAACGCAAGTAACCTCCCTCCCCCATCCAATCACCCACCCACCCACTAAGCCCCCCCCCCCCCCCCCCGAGATAATTATGAAGAGGTTTTCGCGATTTCCCGCACGGTTAACTACATTGGACAATAACAAATTTGTAGGTCCCGTTTTAGCGACGGATGGACCCTTGCTTAAGAGAAGAGGCGGGGGGGGGGGGGGGGGTCGACACCATCCGGATCCTGTGAGCTTAAGAGGTCGATTGATCGATGACCTGGCCGGGGTGGAAGGCGATTGGTATACCGTAGGCGCACCGCACCTGCCTGCCTGCATGCCAGCCAGCCAGCCAGCCTTCCTTCCTTCCCTTCTTTCTTTCAATAGGCAGATGTTAGCAAAAGGTACTTCATATGCCTAGTGTTGCCCTTCATAAAAGAGGCACAATCCGTCTCCGTTCATAAAAGAGGCATAATCTGAGCCCAGATCACACACAATTTTCAGTTTATTAAAGGTACTATTTTTTCATAACGGAACTACATTCCAGCCCACCGACCCGGAAGAAAACATTCATAATGGGTCATGTTCCATAAATTATTATAACCCTTCGCCGACCAATCACCATCGCGTAGCCACTAGGAGCGCCCCCACTCCCCCCCCCGCCCCCCCTTCTTTCCTTCCTTCCCGGCACATTACACGCCATGTTTATCGACCTCATTGCTTCGTGTCTACGACAGATCAACAGAACACTATCGTGTATTTCTATCCACCTACCTCACTTGATGCCCAAATTCACAGGCCCAATGGCTTCTTAAGTTGTGGCTTTGAGTTGTGTTGTAAAATCTCAGAACGAAGGATGACTGACTTCAATCTCAGTGATGCAGGTAAGAAAAGAAAATTATTTTGCAGACAATCCTCTTGCTTCACTCGGGCTGGCTACAAGAAGGAAAACAAGACGAAGAATTAGTAGATGCACACAGAGTGGAAAGAAAGAAAGAAAGAAAGAAAGAAAGAAAGAAAGAAAGAAAGAAAGAAAGAAAGAAAGTAAGTTTTGAGTGGCACTGAGGTGTATAAGAGATTCAATCCGTGTAAACGACAAGCGGCGCGGCGGACGAGAGGGAAAGTGTTAATGGTTGAAAGAAAGAAAAACGCTTGTCGGACGAGTGACTAATTTTTCGCGAAGGAACTGTAAGTGTGAACCACAGGGAAAGATGAAGAAAAGTGAAAAAGAATGAATGAATAATAAATAAAGGCATAAATATCGTCGGTAAAATCGGACTAATTTGAAAATATTTTCGAAATTAGAAAAAAATAATAATATTATCTTGTCGAAAAGACCTCTTAATTAGCGTTTCTTCGAAGGGTGTGAAAATGGGAATTGTCCATTATATAATTATACAAGGCAGAACAGATATATTTTTTTTCTCCACGATTTCAAAGCCGCGAGGATCCAAAATGCAACCTAGAAGGTCTTCCGCCAAACAACAGCCAATGAAAAGTTGTCAACCGAACCAATCATATGGGAGATATGAGAGCCAATCATTCTACTACACAGTAGTTATTTCAACCAATAGAATAAGCTCTCCGTTCGGACATCTAATTTTAACTGCGCCAAGCTGAAATTTTTGTTTTCATTATACTGTTGAATCTCGCAGTTACTGTACGCTACATTATGGCTCGAACAAAGCAGACCGCTCGTAAATCCACTGGTGGCAAAGCCCCAAGGAAACAGCTGGCAACCAAAGCTGCACGTAAAAGTGCACCAGCTACCGGAGGCGTCAAGAAACCACACAGATACAGACCAGGAACCGTTGCCTTGAGAGAAATCCGTCGTTACCAGAAGAGCACCGAATTGCTCATCAGAAAATTGCCATTCCAGCGTTTAGTTCGTGAAATCGCCCAGGACTTCAAGACAGATCTGCGATTCCAGAGCTCCGCCGTTATGGCTCTCCAAGAAGCAAGTGAAGCATACTTAGTTGGTCTGTTTGAAGATACCAATCTCTGCGCCATCCACGCAAAGAGAGTCACAATCATGCCAAAGGATATCCAGTTGGCTCGTCGCATCCGTGGAGAGCGAGCTTAAAAACCTTGCAATTGTATTGCACTTGGTTTTCAAACAACGGCCCTTTTCAGGGCCACCAAAATTATCAAAAGAGCATCTTAGTCACAAAACACATTCATTGTCAAGTTGATAAATTCAATGTCCATAGTCCCGGTCGATACCTTTTACTCCTCTTCGCTCCCTGTGGGAAGTGGAGCAATCCTTGTTTACTGTGGTAAAGAGGTTTACGGGTAGAATAGCACCCGGTCACCATTCACTGGGGTGGAAGCCATCTAAAATGACTATAAAGGCATGGCTGAACTACTTTATATCCGTGTTGCGGTCGCTAAGTAGGTAGAATTGCAGGCTGCAAGCCGAGAGGTCCTCGGTTCGAATCCCACCTGCGGCAACCGCGTTGTGTCCTAAGGCAAGACCCCCCCCCCCCCCCCCCCCCATTGCCCACGTGGGGGCACGGTGACGCTGTGTACTAAGGCGTACTGCACGTCGATGATGCACCTGTCTTCGACCAATGCTCACCCTGTTTGTGTGGAGTTAATATGTTGGGGAGCTGACAGTTGCTCGGTGATTCTCTCCGGGTACTCTGGCTTCCTCCACCCGTAAAACTGTCATGGTCATGATTAGCCATTGTGCAGAAATATGTGACCTTAAACACCAATAAATAAATAAATATATCCGTGTTGCGGTTATGTTTGGGCATTTTGCAGACAAGTGTGACCTTAAACACCAATAAATAAATAATAAATACTCATCTTCGCAGCGATAACCATTTTTTTCTGATCTCGGGAAATATTTACATCGACTTCTCGATTTCATTCAAATTTATTCCAGTTGTTCTCTGAAATGAGTTCCCAGATCCCATCCGAAGTTTTTGTACGTGTATTTTCTTCTGTGGTTTTCCACGTGGCCTTACTGTTAGTGTTTCGAGGTCAACAGTGTGGTTCAGCCCCTGCGGGATTTCAAATATCTTAGGTTTGAGGCAATTCTCGAAGCTCTATGATTATATGATGTTGTAATGGAATAATAATGCATGGGTGGTAGGGAGGGGGGGCATCAAAAGAACCAGGAGAGATCAGTCCACTATCACGCTCGCAATTGCGTCAGGATCGAAATGCGTCTTTGGGACCATACAGCCAATACATTTGAAATAGCGCATTACGTGACAGTTTAGGTGATTGCACTTCAAAGTGGTGCATCATTTTAGAGCTGGTGAAAATTCTTACTTTTTTCACAATGATAGTGAATTTCATCGTTGCGTCGTTCGCTGTCAATAACAAAGTTCGGAGGGTAATGTTTTGTAAATATTCTTTGGTCTTATTTATTTATTTATTTATTTATTTATTTATTTATTTATTTATTTATTTATTTATTTATTTATTTATTTTAATAACACGTTTACAGACAGGGTCACCGCCTCGTGTCGGACAGTTTTATGGGTGGAGGAAGCCAGAGGGAACCACCTGGCAATGGCGAGTAACTGTCAGACTCCCAAAGGTACAAAATCGACACAAGCAGAGCTAGCAGTGGTTGAAACCAAGTGCACTATAGACGTGCAGTACGCCTGAGTACACAGCTCCACCGCGTCCCCCGCGTGGGCAATCAAGATTAAGTACCTTGCCCAAGGACACGGCGTAGTTACTCCTGGCGGGGATCGACTTGCCTCTGAATGTGTCTCAAATCCGCAGTGAACGATCAACAGTTTTGGTGCTAGAGTAGTCTCCCTTACTGTGTTACTTTTGTCAAGTTGTCAATATTTTCTCCAAGTAAACTAATTGTTATTTCGCTGTTAAATTGCACAAGGGAGAAATTCAAAAAAAACAAGTTTTTGATTTGAACCACTCGAGTTCCTGTAAGTGTCAATCACATGCGTGTTATGCAACGACAGTGACACATATGACCGACCAATTGGGATGGGAGGGGCCGACAATCAGACAGACAGACAGCCATATCTTTATTACATATTTTCTCACCTCTACATGTCCGAGTAGTATTGTGGGGGTTAAGAGAAGTGGATTCGGTCTGCATGTCCTTGTTGTGTCGTGAGTTATGCGAGAATCTCGAGCAATATAGAGCGGATGACGTATTAGTGTTTTTCTACCACTTTGTCGACTGAAACGATGGTTTTTGAATTGTCGTAGAGGATTTCCAGCTGAAATAGTCACATGCAGTAACTCGCACAGATGGTAGAGTGTAAGTACGGGAGTTTTCTTGCTGTAACGAATTCACATAAAATGAACGTTGTTCTATGCTGCAAATTTTAACATAGGTGCATAAATGGAGGACGCTATCGGACACATCAATCACTTTTTGCTACCACCAAACCCCATTGACCCCCCTCCTCACCCGACGGCCCCCTACCCTACACACACACTCAAACATGGGTCTCCTTGTGGTACCAATTTGGAGTATGAATAAGAGGCTGCCTCACGACTACGACAAGTATATTTTTATTTATCCACAAATAAACGGCTCATAGCCAGCCTGCCCAATCTTGCAACTGGTGTCATGAAGGCATAACGAAGGCATGCCTAGTTGATGTGGTGTTTGCTGGTCAGGATTTACTCCCCAAATCGCTCATCATCGCGGCACCCATTCAACAAAATGCTATGTGAGTCACTTTTGGAGAATGAGATATCTGAAAATACTTTTTATAAATTTGATAGGCTTTGTTGTGAGTTTTGACAAGAGGAAAATATGGGCCTTCGCATGTGGGCAGAGCTATGTAGTGTGCTATCGAGGTTATCACTTATGACGTGAAAACGATTACGGCAAGATGCATCCGTTTACCTTTTAATTCCTTCTAAGGCTCGCCCCACTCATCGTATCAGACTCGGGTCCAGTTCTAATGTACCCCACCCATTTTGATCGAACCCGATTTAAGCCAAACCAAACCAGACCATCTCGATCACACTAGACGCTCCACATTCATCGGGTGTAAATCCTAATTCCGGGGGTTTTTTTTTGTAAAGGTTTTTTTTTTTTTACTTTTCTAATTAATTAATTCTTTGTTCGTTTGTTGTTTTTTTTTTAAAAGAGAGGGGAAGGGAAGGAATGTACTCATGTGTACTGTGTCTACAGTGTGCGTGCAAGTGAACTCAAAAACGGACTTGGGGAGTCATGTTTGTGATCGCTTGATAATGGTTTGCTGAGTTGGGACGCGTTAAAAGTTTATCTCTCGGGTGTTGTCTCGAGGTGTAGTTTTTATGCTTTCGTTGTTGTGATGTGTTTTAACACAATATATCCTGGACTAAGATGAATAGTGCTATTAAAAGTAAATTTCGAACATATCATTTCGGCCTGCTCGAATGAGGGAAATGGCGCCAGGACGATTTCTTGTGTTTGTAACCTCCGTTGAAAATGACGAGATATCTGTCACAGTTTATTGTTTTGCACTGTTTTTTATGAAAACGTATTCTTGATACATTTTCCGAGAAATTCGAAGGAAGAAATTGCTCAAGAATTCATTTTCCTGCTTTTTATAGCAATGTTTTTGTGAGGGTACTTGATTTTTCTATCGCCGATTCTCCACTTCAAGACGTGTTCTCCGCTCGAATGTTTAGTATTTTTCCCCAGCGCTCTTTGTGGCTACTGTGAAATTATATCCACTAAGAAGATAGAAAGTTTCAGCGGACTCTTCTAAACGTAAATTTGGTAAAAATAGGGATACACGAACATGACAAACACACATCGACGATTTCTTCTTCTTCTGTGTTGGATGGCTGTCAGTAAACAAAGTGTTTTCTGAGACGTCGGTGCTCTACATTTATAATCAGCAGGTGCGCGTTTTTTCGGTCACCGCTCAACATTCAAGGGATGCTCCGTACTAAGGGAAGAAATAACAAAAAAGATTTCATCGAGACTATCATTCGCCAGTGCGGTAAAAAAGGGTACAAACCCAGAAGATAGTATTAAATTAGGCCTAGTCCTCACAAGAACGCTTACGAAAATCCTAACAAATAAAGAAAAAGACCCGAGAGAAATAAAAAAATACGTATGCAAAGAAGTGTCAGAAAACATCAGCCAGATATACAAAACAACACTGCATAAAGATGTATTACAGAACATAGCATTCAGTCACTAAAACAAACAACCAAGAGAAGAAGAAAAACTACGTTAAACAAACACCAGCCTACTAATCATGGATAATAATCACAACAGCGAAACCAGACAGACAACCAGATCAAAACAACCCAGGATAATCAACAGACCAAGAATCACAAATGACAACACTTCACCAGACCGTAATCGCCAAACTGTGACAATCACACAACAAAACAAGTTCCACAAGCAATTAACACCTGGTAGTGGTAGTACCTCTCAGGGAGGAATTAACACCTCTCACATTGGTCCACACCAAGTGTCAAATCTGCCTGTTAGAACTCGTAATGTCACTACCCACATCATTCACATCAATATTAACGGATTAATGGCAAAACAACAACAACTACAAGAATACATCAGCGACGAGAATCCAGACATTATCTGTATCAATGAAACCAGGATCAATCCGCAGAAAAAAGTCAACTTCACGAATTACATAATAGTTAGACGCGACCGAAATTCACATGGAGGAGGTGTAGCAATCCTAATCCGCAAAAACATCAAACACAGAATCATAGACACAAGCCGACTTGACAGCGAAACCCTAGCCATCGAAATAACAATAGAAGAAATGAAAACAACTCTAGTTGCCACCTACAACCCTCCAAACAATCAGCTCAACGAAAACATCTTCAGGCACTTCACAAACAACTTCAGACATTGCCTATTCTTAGGAGACTTCAATGCAACTCACGAATCCTTTGGGTGCCGTAAAACAAATAACAACGGACAGATACTACTAGACATCACAGATGAACTAAACTTAACGATCCACAACAACGAAACAGAACCAACTCACTACAGCGACAGAGCAAAGGACTGGGATATCTTGGATCTTGCCCTCACGACACCAACACTCGCAAACAAAATCACAGAGTGCTACGTAGGAGAAGATATCAGCAGCGACCATCTCCCACTCCACATCAAGATGGGAAGTGACTCACCGAAAACACACCCACCAACCTGGAGACGAAATCTTCACAAAGCAGACTGGAACAGTTTTCGAGATCTACTCACAGGACAAATTGACGACGACAAAATCCAGACTATAAAAGAAATTGATGAAAACATCGAGAGACTCCAAGTAGCCACCCTATCAGCACTGGATGAAGCATGTCCACCACAAAAAACCAAGAAAAAAGCCTGGAGAGTATCTGCCAGAACTCTACAGCTGATTAAAATTAAACGAAAAACACGACGACTGCACCAGAAACACCGTAATCAAGAAGAATTCAGAAACTTGTACAACACACTCAACAAACAAGTCAAAGAAGCTATCAGACAAGAAAAAGAAAACGCTTGGCAAAATATCACTGAAAAACTAGGAGAACAGAAACTTGATAAAGAATTCTGGAATACTTTCAAAGTATTAACAGGCAGCACAAACAACGATTCTTCCAAACCCGAAAAACCTCTACTCAAACCTGATGGATCTCTGACAGAAAGCGACTCGGAAAAGGCACAAGTTTTCGCCTGCAGTCTCCAAAGAATCCATAATACCCACGTCGGGCCAATCTTCGATGACACCTTCAAGATCACCGTTGAAACATACATGGAAGAAAATGAAGCACTCTTCAAGCCGCTGCAAGATGACACCAATGAGGACACTGACAGCCATGACTTAGTACAAGACTTCACAGCAAACGAAATTAGACACCAACTAAAATCATGCAAAAACAACTCGGCACCAGGCGAAGACGGCATCGGATACGCCATACTGAAACAAGCACCGACCAAATTCTTCGACAAACTAGCAACAATCTTCAACAGATGCCTACAACTAGGATACTTCCCACAATCCTGGAAGAATGCAGTCGGAAAAATGATACCAAAGCCCAACAAAGATGAAAAAGTACCAACAAATCACAGACCAATTAGCCTACTTTCCTGTATCGGCAAATTATTTGAGAAAACACTGAACGACAGATTACTAAACCACCTAGAGAACACAAACTTCTTCAATAAATGGCAAAGAGCTTACAGAAAGGGAAAAGAAGGCATCGAGCACGTAGCACGACTAGCCCAAGACATCAGACTAGGACAAGCAAAAAAATGGATTACTGCAGCTGTACTTCTAGACGTCGAAAAGGCATTCGACTCAGTCTGGCATGATGGACTCAGATACAAACTCAGCAACATGAATCTACCACAAAAACTCATCAGAATAATATCATCCTTCCTAGACAACAGAACCCTGAAAGTAAAAATAAACAGCGACACTTCTAGACCGGTGAAACTAGAGGCAGGCACACCACAGGGATCGGTCCTCAGCCCACTGCTATTCCTAATCTATGTAAATGACCTCCCGGTCAACCCAAGAAACAACGTGGAAGTATCCCAATTTGCTGACGATCTGGGACTCTGGACATCACACAAAAGAATCTCCATAATCCAAAAAAGATTACAAGAAACCTTAAACGACATTGAAAAATGGTGCGCGAAATGGAGGATAAAACTTAACAACACAAAGACGCAACTAATCCTATTCCACAACAAGCAAAGCGTGCCAAACATCAAAATAACCGTATTCGGAGCAAACGCTGAACAATGCAACGAAGTCAACCTATTGGGCATCACCCTAGACAAAAAACTCACCATGCGTAGTCATGGCAAAAGAATTTGCAATGAGGCACGGAAAAGAATCAACCTACTCAAGAGACTTCGAGGAACAAACTGGGGCACAAACGCGACAAGACTACTGCAAATCTACCTAGCCTACATCCGTCCAGTACTAGAATACGGTGCAATTATTCTAAAAAACGCCTGCAAATCGACACTTCTAGAAATACAACGAACACAAAACTATGCAATCCGAACAGCACTCATGCTTCCTAGAGACACAGGAATAAATTATCTCCACGAAACCGCAAACATCCCAACTATCATGGAACGCTATGCCGACCTCCAACAAAAGACCATCAGCAGACTAAAAGATAGCCCACTATTCGAGGAACTAACAACAAGAACACAACTTCTGGAAAACGGAAAAACCAAATCCCTCTTAGGATGAACTCGACAACTTGGCAGTGGTAGTACCTCTCAGGGAAGTAAAACTTCCCACATTGGTCCACGCCGGTCGAAGGGTTAATCCCGAGATGCCATATAACAACAACTCAAACAACAACAACGGTCTAATCCCCTAACCAACGAGAACTGCAGCGCAAAGGAAATTCAACATCACGACAAAGAGCCAAAAAGATCAGGACAGAAAAGGCCTCACCAGAACTACGCCACCAGACTAAAAGACATCCCTATTATAACAAAAATCCATCTAAGAATGAACTCAGCAACTTGGCAGTGGTAGTACCTCTCAGGGAAGCAAGCTTCTCACATTGGTCCACGTCAGTTGGAGGGTTCAATCTAAGATGCCTCCAAGCCAATAAGTCAGAACAGGAACAACAGCAAATCAGAAGAACAGCAACACAATTCTAGACAAATCCTGAAATGCAATACAATCGACAACACAACACCGGTCTAATACCAAACCAACAACAGCGAACAAGGACCACATCACAGAGGTCTAATACCAAACCAACAATAGCGAACAAGGACTACACCACAAAGGAAACTCAACATCACGACAGTAAAGCCATACACAACAGAAACGCAAGCCCAAACCAGAACTACGTCATCAGACTAATAAAACATCCCTATAAAAAGAAAAACCCTTCTCAGAATGAACCCAACTACTCGGCAGTGGTAGCACCTCTCAGGGAAGCAAGCTTCTCACATTGGTCCACGTCAGTAGGAAGGTTCAACCTGAGATGCCTCCAAGCCAATAAACGACAACAACAACAACAAGAGCAAATCAGAAGATAAGCAACACAGTCCCAGACAAATGCCAATGAACACCAGCATTCGGAGACATAACGCCCTCAAAACCAACAATCTAGAATAGGACCAAGAGCAGCGAATCAGAAGAACGACAATGGAAATACACCAGCAGACCAAAACATCACCAAAAATCGGAAGATCCAACCACCAACTTCAACACTGGAAAAAGGCCCACAAAACTACAAAGGAACAACACATGACACAAAAGCAGTAAACCAGACACAGCTGGATTTCAAAAAGACAGTGGTAGTACCTCTCAGGGAGGACTTGCTCCTCTCACATTGGTCCACGTCCTTTGAGACTCAGCTCGTCAAAATAAAAAAAGAACCAAAGACTGCACCCCTGCCAACCGAGACGTCAGACAACTAGGAGAAGATTGAAGAAAATAAAAAACTCGACTCAAGCGGAAGATCAAAAATCACAAGGTGGGATGAAGGGACCTCCATTAGGTCCGAGCCTCCCGGGCCCCAAAAGGCCCACTCCGGCCTACGGCCGGATAACCACAAATCGATATTTTTCGGTCACCTCGGAGTGCTTGGGATGGGCCTCTGGCCTCTTGGTTCTGGCTGCTGCGCTCTTCCTGGAGATTTGGCTTGGGCTTCTGCTGTGCTGCACGGAAACTACTAGACACCGCGACCAGGGTCAAAAGGGGTCTAAGACGCCATAGTACCCTTCGGCGCGCAGAAATCATTCCTTCCATTTCGGGATTTCATTTTCGCATTTCATCGAGTTCACTTGACGAATAGAATAGAAGAAAGATGTCCGACGCAGCAGCAGCAACAGCTCCAGCCAAATCACCAAAGAAGAAGGCAGCAAGCAAGCCGAAGAAGCCAGCAGCTCATCCCAAATATAATGACATGATCAAACAGGCTGTCCAGTCCTTGAAAGAACGTGGCGGATCTTCAAGACAAGCTATCTTGAAATACATCATCGCAAATTTCAAAGTTGGTCCAGATGCCAAGCAAGTCAACAGCCACTTGAAACTCGCACTAAAAGCTGGTGTGAAAAATGGTACCCTCAAGCAAGCGAAGGGCTCTGGTGCATCTGGATCATTCCGCATTGGCACAGTGAAAACTGAAAAACCCAAGGCAAAGAAACCCAAGGCAGCCAAACCAAAGAAGACTAAGTCTCCAAAGAAGGCAAAGGCAAAGAAGACCACAGAAAAGAAAGTAGCCAAGCCAAAGAAAGCAGCCAAGCCAAAGAAATCGCCAGCTAAGAAAGCTGCCGCCAAGCCTAAAAAGACAAAGACACCTAAAAAGGCAAAGACTGCGAAACCCAAGAAGACGAAAACTCCAAAGAAGAAGGCCGCAGCCAAGAAGGCATAAGCCTGAAAACGTATTGTTGTTAACACAACACAAAAGAAACGGCCCTTTTCAGGGCCAACAACACTTTTAAAAAGAGCTTCCTAGTAAAAAACACCTCCAGTTTAAGCCAAGCTCCAAGGCGAGAGAATAAATTTCTTCCTCTCCTCAAGACCCACCAGGTTGAGGGCTAGATTCTTTTAGTGGTTGGTCAGAATTTGTTATTCAAAGTTTTGTTTCATCACAAATTATTGGATAGTGCCCACACACTCCAGTAAACTGTAATAAACCAAATTTATATAAACGAACAATTTGCGTTTGACTGGAGTATGAAATGTTGACTTTCGGTCTGGGGTTCCCGAATTTTTTGGAAAGCCATGAAAGTGGCTTCTAACACTCAACCAGTTAATGGGTTCTGCATCCAAACCGAGGATGGGGATGGTTGTCTGACGACCCCGTGGATAAGCTAGACAACTGCGTGATTAGCGCGTTAGACGAAAGATCACACGCGCTGCGCCCTTGGGTAAGATACTTGGCCCCGATGGTCGCAGCAGGACGATCGCACAGTTAAATCCCACACCCCAATAAACAAACAAGCTCGGCATATCTGAACAAGTGTTTAGAGGGGTGGTGGTGGTGGGGGGGGGGGGGGGCGTTTGGTTAGATCAGTAGCCTTTTCAGTTGTCTGTAGCGGTAAAATTATTTTATTTTCTTACATTTTAGCTAGATGGCAGGCCACGCGGCCCGTCCAAGGCTTCAGAGAACCCTAATTCATTCAATCACTTTAGACCGAGATGGCAGTGTCCGTTTAGTTGTCCGACAGCAGCGGAGAAGGCCAATTTGTATGGGGTGTGGGAGAAGATATGTTGTTTATCCTTTTCTTTTTAGCTTGTGACTTTGCTGGGGTGGTGGTTCGGGAAATTCCTCTATTTTCTTTCATTTTGTTCTGCTCTTTCCATCTGTTCTCTCGGGTTCCTTTCTTCTTTCTTCACACTTTGCCAGACCAATTCAACTTTGACACCAGTTGACTTACTACATGACGTCTATTGGCGTCGGGCAGTTTGGCCATGACGGCGAGGGGCAGGGATTTGAAAGGAGGCATCGAAATACCAGTTTCTATTACCGTCTCCCTTATTTGCGTTTCCATCCGACAGTTCATCCTTTTGGTACTATCCCTCTCCGAAGGAGGTGGATGGTCATCTCGTATCCTAAATTCTACAGCTAGGCGAATGCTTTCGGAGTCGAATGATTCTAAGTTGCCGAAGGCGCGTAGAGACTATGTGGGCAAGCCACACACACACCCTTTCGACCTGCTCGGACTGTTTGATGATATTGTTGTTTCTGTGCATGGCAAAGGAGCACTAGAGGCTGTGGTATTCAGTGGCGTTTGTGCATCACTTTCATGTGTTCTTGTCTGGAGCTTGTGGCTGTCGGTTGGTCAACTCTAGCTTGTTCCTGCGTTTCCGGTGATCTCTCGACTCTTGCACCACGGCCTGTGTCTCGCTAATCCGCGATTGGGACTTCCATTTATCGTAGCATTTCACGCGCGGCTGCTGTGCGCTCATCATAGTCTGAAGAGAGGGGCGAGTGACGATCGGTCAGTGGCGAGAAAGCAACTTCCATTTTCACCTCAGTCTCCCCAGGGTGTTCAACACCCAGCAGTTCCGACCGGGAAGCCTGCAGTTGGTTGGGTTTGCCGGATGGAGTTGGAAGGGAAGTAAATGGTGGATGTTTTCGGCTCTTTCCTTTCCTCACCTTTCTCTCGGTCTTCTTCTTCTAAAATAAGAAAGCCTCCAGGCGTCGGGCATCCCACCCGCTTCGTAGACGGGCTCTTCCTTCTTTTCTGCCCTATCTTTGCAGGGCCTCCTAACTCCCTCAGGTGAGGACCAGTGTGAGAGGAGGACCTCTCGCCAAAGGTACCACTTCTCTCTCCCCGATGTGGGTTAGGGGGTGGGGGAATATGTGTTGTGGTGTCTTCAGTTTTAAACTCCGAGGTCAGGTGGACGCTCTTACTTTCGCCTGGGCAGTTCAGGTGATGGGACAAAAAAAAAAACAAAAAAAAAACGCCCAGAGCTGAAATGGTCTTCTTAAGTCTCGCTGGTAATTCCAGTGTTTCTATGATGGCAAATCAAGGTGTTTACGCTCTGAAATCAAAGATGCGAATGGCCAATACTCTCACGTACCATTCACTTATAAATCATATATCGGTGGATACAAGTAAGAAGGCGAGAGACATTCACGATTTGTCCAAATTGGTGCTGGGAATCCTAAGGAGACTGTGTTAATTGATTTTCACACCTTGGTACCCATAGGGCGAATCGTGCACGGAAACGTGTCCTTGCACATCTACCAGTGTGAACCCCGAAATATTTTCTCATATCAGACGGAAACATATTCTGCTCAGCGCTATAATTTATCTTCATTTTTTTTTTATTCCTAAACTACACCTCACAACCCGAATACCCACCCACCCACGCACTCCACTCCAACCTCCCACTCACCCACACCGACCCGCCCTGCCTTGCCCACTTATCCGATGAACGCCAAAACACCTTCTAATGACGGAATATAGCGGCCAGCATTATATGTTCAAGTATAAGATAGGGGAAGACAGGAGAAGTAGAAACCTTGTCCTCCAACATTTCATTTAAAGCGGCACATGATATAGAACATATCATCCTAGCCGCTTAGTGGAGAGACGGACTCGAGGGCGAGGGCCAGCTCTCGTTAGTGAACGCAAGTAACCTCCCTCCCCCATCCAATCACCCACCCACCCACTAAGCCCCCCCCCCCCCCCCGAGATAATTATGAAGAGGTTTTCGCGATTTCCCGCACGGTTAACTACATTGGACAATAACAAATTTGTAGGTCCCGTTTTAGCGACGGATGGACCCTTGCTTAAGAGAAGAGGCGGGGGGGGGGGGGGGGGTCGACACCATCCGGATCCTGTGAGCTTAAGAGGTCGATTGATCGATGACCTGGCCGGGGTGGAAGGCGATTGGTATACCGTAGGCGCACCGCACCTGCCTGCCTGCATGCCAGCCAGCCAGCCAGCCTTCCTTCCTTCCCTTCTTTCTTTCAATAGGCAGATGTTAGCAAAAGGTACTTCATATGCCTAGTGTTGCCCTTCATAAAAGAGGCACAATCCGTCTCCGTTCATAAAAGAGGCATAATCTGAGCCCAGATCACACACAATTTTCAGTTTATTAAAGGTACTATTTTTTCATAACGGAACTACATTCCAGCCCACCGACCCGGAAGGAAACATTCATAATGGGTCATGTTCCATAAATTATTATAACCCTTCGCCGACCAATCACCATCGCGTAGCCACTAGGAGCGCCCCCACTCCCCCCCCCCCCCGCCCCCCCTTCTTTCCTTCCTTCCCGGCACATTACACGCCATGTTTATCGACCTCATTGCTTCGTGTCTACGACAGATCAACAGAACACTATCGTGTATTTCTATCCACCTACCTCACTTGATGCCCAAATTCACAGGCCCAATGGCTTCTTAAGTTGTGGCTTTGAGTTGTGTTGTAAAATCTCAGAACGAAGGATGACTGACTTCAATCTCAGTGATGCAGGTAAGAAAAGAAAATTATTTTGCAGACAATCCTCTTGCTTCACTCGGGCTGGCTACAAGAAGGAAAACAAGACGAAGAATTAGTAGATGCACACAGAGTGGAAAGAAAGAAAGAAAGAAAGAAAGAAAGAAAGAAAGAAAGAAAGAAAGAAAGAAAGAAAGAAAGAAAGTAAGTTTTGAGTGGCACTGAGGTGTATAAGAGATTCAATCCGTGTAAACGACAAGCGGCGCGGCGGACGAGAGGGAAAGTGTTAATGGTTGAAAGAAAGAAAAACGCTTGTCGGACGAGTGACTAATTTTTCGCGAAGGAACTGTAAGTGTGAACCACAGGGAAAGATGAAGAAAAGTGAAAAAGAATGAATGAATAATAAATAAAGGCATAAATATCGTCGGTAAAATCGGACTAATTTGAAAATATTTTCGAAATTAGAAAAAAATAATAATATTATCTTGTCGAAAAGACCTCTTAATTAGCGTTTCTTCGAAGGGTGTGAAAATGGGAATTGTCCATTATATAATTATACAAGGCAGAACAGATATATTTTTTTTCTCCACGATTTCAAAGCCGCGAGGATCCAAAATGCAACCTAGAAGGTCTTCCGCCAAACAACAGCCAATGAAAAGTTGTCAACCGAACCAATCATATGGGAGATATGAGAGCCAATCATTCTACTACACAGTAGTTATTTCAACCAATAGAATAAGCTCTCCGTTCGGACATCTAATTTTAACTGCGCCAAGCTGAAATTTTTGTTTTCATTATACTGTTGAATCTCGCAGTTACTGTACGCTACATTATGGCTCGAACAAAGCAGACCGCTCGTAAATCCACTGGTGGCAAAGCCCCAAGGAAACAGCTGGCAACCAAAGCTGCACGTAAAAGTGCACCAGCTACCGGAGGCGTCAAGAAACCACACAGATACAGACCAGGAACCGTTGCCTTGAGAGAAATCCGTCGTTACCAGAAGAGCACCGAATTGCTCATCAGAAAATTGCCATTCCAGCGTTTAGTTCGTGAAATCGCCCAGGACTTCAAGACAGATCTGCGATTCCAGAGCTCCGCCGTTATGGCTCTCCAAGAAGCAAGTGAAGCATACTTAGTTGGTCTGTTTGAAGATACCAATCTCTGCGCCATCCACGCAAAGAGAGTCACAATCATGCCAAAGGATATCCAGTTGGCTCGTCGCATCCGTGGAGAGCGAGCTTAAAAACCTTGCAATTGTATTGCACTTGGTTTTCAAACAACGGCCCTTTTCAGGGCCACCAAAATTATCAAAAGAGCATCTTAGTCACAAAACACATTCATTGTCAAGTTGATAAATTCAATGTCCATAGTCCCGGTCGATACCTTTTACTCCTCTTCGCTCCCTGTGGGAAGTGGAGCAATCCTTGTTTACTGTGGTAAAGAGGTTTACGGGTAGAATAGCACCCGGTCACCATTCACTGGGGTGGAAGCCATCTAAAATGACTATAAAGGCATGGCTGAACTACTTTATATCCGTGTTGCGGTCGCTAAGTAGGTAGAATTGCAGGCTGCAAGCCGAGAGGTCCTCGGTTCGAATCCCACCTGCGGCAACCGCGTTGTGTCCTAAGGCAAGACCCCCCCCCCCCCCCATTGCCCACGTGGGGGCACGGTGACGCTGTGTACTAAGGCGTACTGCACGTCGATGATGCACCTGTCTTCGACCAATGCTCACCCTGTTTGTGTGGAGTTAATATGTTGGGGAGCTGACAGTTGCTCGGTGATTCTCTCCGGGTACTCTGGCTTCCTCCACCCGTAAAACTGTCATGGTCATGATTAGCCATTGTGCAGAAATATGTGACCTTAAACACCAATAAATAAATAAATATATCCGTGTTGCGGTTATGTTTGGGCATTTTGCAGACAAGTGTGACCTTAAACACCAATAAATAAATAATAAATACTCATCTTCGCAGCGATAACCATTTTTTTCTGATCTCGGGAAATATTTACATCGACTTCTCGATTTCATTCAAATTTATTCCAGTTGTTCTCTGAAATGAGTTCCCAGATCCCATCCGAAGTTTTTGTACGTGTATTTTCTTCTGTGGTTTTCCACGTGGCCTTACTGTTAGTGTTTCGAGGTCAACAGTGTGGTTCAGCCCCTGCGGGATTTCAAATATCTTAGGTTTGAGGCAATTCTCGAAGCTCTATGATTATATGATGTTGTAATGGAATAATAATGCATGGGTGGTAGGGAGGGGGGGCATCAAAAGAACCAGGAGAGATCAGTCCACTATCACGCTCGCAATTGCGTCAGGATCGAAATGCGTCTTTGGGACCATACAGCCAATACATTTGAAATAGCGCATTACGTGACAGTTTAGGTGATTGCACTTCAAAGTGGTGCATCATTTTAGAGCTGGTGAAAATTCTTACTTTTTTCACAATGATAGTGAATTTCATCGTTGCGTCGTTCGCTGTCAATAACAAAGTTCGGAGGGTAATGTTTTGTAAATATTCTTTGGTCTTATTTATTTATTTATTTATTTATTTATTTATTTATTTATTTATTTATTTATTTTAATAACACGTTTACAGACAGGGTCACCGCCTCGTGTCGGACAGTTTTATGGGTGGAGGAAGCCAGAGGGAACCACCTGGCAATGGCGAGTAACTGTCAGACTCCCAAAGGTACAAAATCGACACAAGCAGAGCTAGCAGTGGTTGAAACCAAGTGCACTATAGACGTGCAGTACGCCTGAGTACACAGCTCCACCGCGTCCCCCGCGTGGGCAATCAAGATTAAGTACCTTGCCCAAGGACACGGCGTAGTTACTCCTGGCGGGGATCGACTTGCCTCTGAATGTGTCTCAAATCCGCAGTGAACGATCAACAGTTTTGGTGCTAGAGTAGTCTCCCTTACTGTGTTACTTTTGTCAAGTTGTCAATATTTTCTCCAAGTAAACTAATTGTTATTTCGCTGTTAAATTGCACAAGGGAGAAATTCAAAAAAAACAAGTTTTTGATTTGAACCACTCGAGTTCCTGTAAGTGTCAATCACATGCGTGTTATGCAACGACAGTGACACATATGACCGACCAATAGGGATGGGAGGGGCCGACAATCAGACAGACAGACAGCCATATCTTTATTACATATTTTCTCACCTCTACATGTCCGAGTAGTATTGTGGGGGTTAAGAGAAGTGGATTCGGTCTGCATGTCCTTGTTGTGTCGTGAGTTATGCGAGAATCTCGAGCAATATAGAGCGGATGACGTATTAGTGTTTTTCTACCACTTTGTCGACTGAAACGATGGTTTTTGAATTGTCGTAGAGGATTTCCAGCTGAAATAGTCACATGCAGTAACTCGCACAGATGGTAGAGTGTAAGTACGGGAGTTTTCTTGCTGTAACGAATTCACATAAAATGAACGTTGTTCTATGCTGCAAATTTTAACATAGGTGCATAAATGGAGGACGCTATCGGACACATCAATCACTTTTTGCTACCACCAAACCCCATTGACCCCCCTCCTCACCCGACGGCCCCCTACCCTACACACACACTCAAACATGGGTCTCCTTGTGGTACCAATTTGGAGTATGAATAAGAGGCTGCCTCACGACTACGACAAGTATATTTTTATTTATCCACAAATAAACGGCTCATAGCCAGCCTGCCCAATCTTGCAACTGGTGTCATGAAGGCATAACGAAGGCATGCCTAGTTGATGTGGTGTTTGCTGGTCAGGATTTACTCCCCAAATCGCTCATCATCGCGGCACCCATTCAACAAAATGCTATGTGAGTCACTTTTGGAGAATGAGATATCTGAAAATACTTTTTATAAATTTGATAGGCTTTGTTGTGAGTTTTGACAAGAGGAAAATATGGGCCTTCGCATGTGGGCAGAGCTATGTAGTGTGCTATCGAGGTTATCACTTATGACGTGAAAACGATTACGGCAAGATGCATCCGTTTACCTTTTAATTCCTTCTAAGGCTCGCCCCACTCATCGTATCAGACTCGGGTCCAGTTCTAATGTACCCCACCCATTTTGATCGAACCCGATTTAAGCCAAACCAAACCAGACCATCTCGATCACACTAGACGCTCCACATTCATCGGGTGTAAATCCTAATTCCGGGGGTTTTTTTTTGTAAAGGTTTTTTTTTTTTTACTTTTCTAATTAATTAATTCTTTGTTCGTTTGTTGTTTTTTTTTTAAAAGAGAGGGGAAGGGAAGGAATGTACTCATGTGTACTGTGTCTACAGTGTGCGTGCAAGTGAACTCAAAAACGGACTTGGGGAGTCATGTTTGTGATCGCTTGATAATGGTTTGCTGAGTTGGGACGCGTTAAAAGTTTATCTCTCGGGTGTTGTCTCGAGGTGTAGTTTTTATGCTTTCGTTGTTGTGATGTGTTTTAACACAATATATCCTGGACTAAGATGAATAGTGCTATTAAAAGTAAATTTCGAACATATCATTTCGGCCTGCTCGAATGAGGGAAATGGCGCCAGGACGATTTCTTGTGTTTGTAACCTCCGTTGAAAATGACGAGATATCTGTCACAGTTTATTGTTTTGCACTGTTTTTTATGAAAACGTATTCTTGATACATTTTCCGAGAAATTCGAAGGAAGAAATTGCTCAAGAATTCATTTTCCTGCTTTTTATAGCAATGTTTTTGTGAGGGTACTTGATTTTTCTATCGCCGATTCTCCACTTCAAGACGTGTTCTCCGCTCGAATGTTTAGTATTTTTCCCCAGCGCTCTTTGTGGCTACTGTGAAATTATATCCACTAAGAAGATAGAAAGTTTCAGCGGACTCTTCTAAACGTAAATTTGGTAAAAATAGGGATACACGAACATGACAAACACACATCGACGATTTCTTCTTCTTCTGTGTTGGATGGCTGTCAGTAAACAAAGTGTTTTCTGAGACGTCGGTGCTCTACATTTATAATCAGCAGGTGCGCGTTTTTTCGGGATTTCATTTTCGCATTTCATCGAGTTCACTTGACGAATAGAATAGAAGAAAGATGTCCGACGCAGCAGCAGCAACAGCTCCAGCCAAATCACCAAAGAAGAAGGCAGCAAGCAAGCCGAAGAAGCCAGCAGCTCATCCCAAATATAATGACATGATCAAACAGGCTGTCCAGTCCTTGAAAGAACGTGGCGGATCTTCAAGACAAGCTATCTTGAAATACATCATCGCAAATTTCAAAGTTGGTCCAGATGCCAAGCAAGTCAACAGCCACTTGAAACTCGCACTAAAAGCTGGTGTGAAAAATGGTACCCTCAAGCAAGCGAAGGGCTCTGGTGCATCTGGATCATTCCGCATTGGCACAGTGAAAACTGAAAAACCCAAGGCAAAGAAACCCAAGGCAGCCAAACCAAAGAAGACTAAGTCTCCAAAGAAGGCAAAGGCAAAGAAGACCACAGAAAAGAAAGTAGCCAAGCCAAAGAAAGCAGCCAAGCCAAAGAAATCGCCAGCTAAGAAAGCTGCCGCCAAGCCTAAAAAGACAAAGACACCTAAAAAGGCAAAGACTGCGAAACCCAAGAAGACGAAAACTCCAAAGAAGAAGGCATAAGCCTGAAAACGTATTGTTGTTAACACAACACAAAAGAAACGGCCCTTTTCAGGGCCAACAACACTTTTAAAAAGAGCTTCCTAGTAAAAAACACCTCCAGTTTAAGCCAAGCTCCAAGGCGAGAGAATAAATTTCTTCCTCTCCTCAAGACCCACCAGGTTGAGGGCTAGATTCTTTTAGTGGTTGGTCAGAATTTGTTATTCAAAGTTTTGTTTCATCACAAATTATTGGATAGTGCCCACACACTCCAGTAAACTGTAATAAACCAAATTTATATAAACGAACAATTTGCGTTTGACTGGAGTATGAAATGTTGACTTTCGGTCTGGGGTTCCCGAATTTTTTGGAAAGCCATGAAAGTGGCTTCTAACACTCAACCAGTTAATGGGTTCTGCATCCAAACCGAGGATGGGGATGGTTGTCTGACGACCCCGTGGATAAGCTAGACAACTGCGTGATTAGCGCGTTAGACGAAAGATCACACGCGCTGCGCCCTTGGGTAAGATACTTGGCCCCGATGGTCGCAGCAGGACGATCGCACAGTTAAATCCCACACCCCAATAAACAAACAAGCTCGGCATATCTGAACAAGTGTTTAGAGGGGTGGTGGTGGTGGGGGGGGGGGGGGGGCGTTTGGTTAGATCAGTAGCCTTTTCAGTTGTCTGTAGCGGTAAAATTATTTTATTTTCTTACATTTTAGCTAGATGGCAGGCCACGCGGCCCGTCCAAGGCTTCAGAGAACCCTAATTCATTCAATCACTTTAGACCGAGATGGCAGTGTCCGTTTAGTTGTCCGACAGCAGCGGAGAAGGCCAATTTGTATGGGGTGTGGGAGAAGATATGTTGTTTATCCTTTTCTTTTTAGCTTGTGACTTTGCTGGGGTGGTGGTTCGGGAAATTCCTCTATTTTCTTTCATTTTGTTCTGCTCTTTCCATCTGTTCTCTCGGGTTCCTTTCTTCTTTCTTCACACTTTGCCAGACCAATTCAACTTTGACACCAGTTGACTTACTACATGACGTCTATTGGCGTCGGGCAGTTTGGCCATGACGGCGAGGGGCAGGGATTTGAAAGGAGGCATCGAAATACCAGTTTCTATTACCGTCTCCCTTATTTGCGTTTCCATCCGACAGTTCATCCTTTTGGTACTATCCCTCTCCGAAGGAGGTGGATGGTCATCTCGTATCCTAAATTCTACAGCTAGGCGAATGCTTTCGGAGTCGAATGATTCTAAGTTGCCGAAGGCGCGTAGAGACTATGTGGGCAAGCCACACACACACCCTTTCGACCTGCTCGGACTGTTTGATGATATTGTTGTTTCTGTGCATGGCAAAGGAGCACTAGAGGCTGTGGTATTCAGTGGCGTTTGTGCATCACTTTCATGTGTTCTTGTCTGGAGCTTGTGGCTGTCGGTTGGTCAACTCTAGCTTGTTCCTGCGTTTCCGGTGATCTCTCGACTCTTGCACCACGGCCTGTGTCTCGCTAATCCGCGATTGGGACTTCCATTTATCGTAGCATTTCACGCGCGGCTGCTGTGCGCTCATCATAGTCTGAAGAGAGGGGCGAGTGACGATCGGTCAGTGGCGAGAAAGCAACTTCCATTTTCACCTCAGTCTCCCCAGGGTGTTCAACACCCAGCAGTTCCGACCGGGAAGCCTGCAGTTGGTTGGGTTTGCCGGATGGAGTTGGAAGGGAAGTAAATGGTGGATGTTTTCGGCTCTTTCCTTTCCTCACCTTTCTCTCGGTCTTCTTCTTCTAAAATAAGAAAGCCTCCAGGCGTCGGGCATCCCACCCGCTTCGTAGACGGGCTCTTCCTTCTTTTCTGCCCTATCTTTGCAGGGCCTCCTAACTCCCTCAGGTGAGGACCAGTGTGAGAGGAGGACCTCTCGCCAAAGGTACCACTTCTCTCTCCCCGATGTGGGTTAGGGGGTGGGGGAATATGTGTTGTGGTGTCTTCAGTTTTAAACTCCGAGGTCAGGTGGACGCTCTTACTTTCGCCTGGGCAGTTCAGGTGATGGGACAAAAAAAAAAACAAAAAAAAAACGCCCAGAGCTGAAATGGTCTTCTTAAGTCTCGCTGGTAATTCCAGTGTTTCTATGATGGCAAATCAAGGTGTTTACGCTCTGAAATCAAAGATGCGAATGGCCAATACTCTCACGTACCATTCACTTATAAATCATATATCGGTGGATACAAGTAAGAAGGCGAGAGACATTCACGATTTGTCCAAATTGGTGCTGGGAATCCTAAGGAGACTGTGTTAATTGATTTTCACACCTTGGTACCCATAGGGCGAATCGTGCACGGAAACGTGTCCTTGCACATCTACCAGTGTGAACCCCGAAATATTTTCTCATATCAGACGGAAACATATTCTGCTCAGCGCTATAATTTATCTTCATTTTTTTTTTATTCCTAAACTACACCTCACAACCCGAATACCCACCCACCCACGCACTCCACTCCAACCTCCCACTCACCCACACCGACCCGCCCTGCCTTGCCCACTTATCCGATGAACGCCAAAACACCTTCTAATGACGGAATATAGCGGCCAGCATTATATGTTCAAGTATAAGATAGGGGAAGACAGGAGAAGTAGAAACCTTGTCCTCCAACATTTCATTTAAAGCGGCACATGATATAGAACATATCATCCTAGCCGCTTAGTGGAGAGACGGACTCGAGGGCGAGGGCCAGCTCTCGTTAGTGAACGCAAGTAACCTCCCTCCCCCATCCAATCACCCACCCACCCACTAAGCCCCCCCCCCCCCCCGAGATAATTATGAAGAGGTTTTCGCGATTTCCCGCACGGTTAACTACATTGGACAATAACAAATTTGTAGGTCCCGTTTTAGCGACGGATGGACCCTTGCTTAAGAGAAGAGGCGGGGGGGGGGGGGGGTCGACACCATCCGGATCCTGTGAGCTTAAGAGGTCGATTGATCGATGACCTGGCCGGGGTGGAAGGCGATTGGTATACCGTAGGCGCACCGCACCTGCCTGCCTGCATGCCAGCCAGCCAGCCAGCCTTCCTTCCTTCCCTTCTTTCTTTCAATAGGCAGATGTTAGCAAAAGGTACTTCATATGCCTAGTGTTGCCCTTCATAAAAGAGGCACAATCCGTCTCCGTTCATAAAAGAGGCATAATCTGAGCCCAGATCACACACAATTTTCAGTTTATTAAAGGTACTATTTTTTCATAACGGAACTACATTCCAGCCCACCGACCCGGAAGGAAACATTCATAATGGGTCATGTTCCATAAATTATTATAACCCTTCGCCGACCAATCACCATCGCGTAGCCACTAGGAGCGCCCCCACTCCCCCCCCCCCCCGCCCCCCCTTCTTTCCTTCCTTCCCGGCACATTACACGCCATGTTTATCGACCTCATTGCTTCGTGTCTACGACAGATCAACAGAACACTATCGTGTATTTCTATCCACCTACCTCACTTGATGCCCAAATTCACAGGCCCAATGGCTTCTTAAGTTGTGGCTTTGAGTTGTGTTGTAAAATCTCAGAACGAAGGATGACTGACTTCAATCTCAGTGATGCAGGTAAGAAAAGAAAATTATTTTGCAGACAATCCTCTTGCTTCACTCGGGCTGGCTACAAGAAGGAAAACAAGACGAAGAATTAGTAGATGCACACAGAGTGGAAAGAAAGAAAGAAAGAAAGAAAGAAAGAAAGAAAGAAAGAAAGAAAGAAAGAAAGAAAGAAAGTAAGTTTTGAGTGGCACTGAGGTGTATAAGAGATTCAATCCGTGTAAACGACAAGCGGCGCGGCGGACGAGAGGGAAAGTGTTAATGGTTGAAAGAAAGAAAAACGCTTGTCGGACGAGTGACTAATTTTTCGCGAAGGAACTGTAAGTGTGAACCACAGGGAAAGATGAAGAAAAGTGAAAAAGAATGAATGAATAATAAATAAAGGCATAAATATCGTCGGTAAAATCGGACTAATTTGAAAATATTTTCGAAATTAGAAAAAAATAATAATATTATCTTGTCGAAAAGACCTCTTAATTAGCGTTTCTTCGAAGGGTGTGAAAATGGGAATTGTCCATTATATAATTATACAAGGCAGAACAGATATATTTTTTTTCTCCACGATTTCAAAGCCGCGAGGATCCAAAATGCAACCTAGAAGGTCTTCCGCCAAACAACAGCCAATGAAAAGTTGTCAACCGAACCAATCATATGGGAGATATGAGAGCCAATCATTCTACTACACAGTAGTTATTTCAACCAATAGAATAAGCTCTCCGTTCGGACATCTAATTTTAACTGCGCCAAGCTGAAATTTTTGTTTTCATTATACTGTTGAATCTCGCAGTTACTGTACGCTACATTATGGCTCGAACAAAGCAGACCGCTCGTAAATCCACTGGTGGCAAAGCCCCAAGGAAACAGCTGGCAACCAAAGCTGCACGTAAAAGTGCACCAGCTACCGGAGGCGTCAAGAAACCACACAGATACAGACCAGGAACCGTTGCCTTGAGAGAAATCCGTCGTTACCAGAAGAGCACCGAATTGCTCATCAGAAAATTGCCATTCCAGCGTTTAGTTCGTGAAATCGCCCAGGACTTCAAGACAGATCTGCGATTCCAGAGCTCCGCCGTTATGGCTCTCCAAGAAGCAAGTGAAGCATACTTAGTTGGTCTGTTTGAAGATACCAATCTCTGCGCCATCCACGCAAAGAGAGTCACAATCATGCCAAAGGATATCCAGTTGGCTCGTCGCATCCGTGGAGAGCGAGCTTAAAAACCTTGCAATTGTATTGCACTTGGTTTTCAAACAACGGCCCTTTTCAGGGCCACCAAAATTATCAAAAGAGCATCTTAGTCACAAAACACATTCATTGTCAAGTTGATAAATTCAATGTCCATAGTCCCGGTCGATACCTTTTACTCCTCTTCGCTCCCTGTGGGAAGTGGAGCAATCCTTGTTTACTGTGGTAAAGAGGTTTACGGGTAGAATAGCACCCGGTCACCATTCACTGGGGTGGAAGCCATCTAAAATGACTATAAAGGCATGGCTGAACTACTTTATATCCGTGTTGCGGTCGCTAAGTAGGTAGAATTGCAGGCTGCAAGCCGAGAGGTCCTCGGTTCGAATCCCACCTGCGGCAACCGCGTTGTGTCCTAAGGCAAGACCCCCCCCCCCCCCCCCCCATTGCCCACGTGGGGGCACGGTGACGCTGTGTACTAAGGCGTACTGCACGTCGATGATGCACCTGTCTTCGACCAATGCTCACCCTGTTTGTGTGGAGTTAATATGTTGGGGAGCTGACAGTTGCTCGGTGATTCTCTCCGGGTACTCTGGCTTCCTCCACCCGTAAAACTGTCATGGTCATGATTAGCCATTGTGCAGAAATATGTGACCTTAAACACCAATAAATAAATAAATATATCCGTGTTGCGGTTATGTTTGGGCATTTTGCAGACAAGTGTGACCTTAAACACCAATAAATAAATAATAAATACTCATCTTCGCAGCGATAACCATTTTTTTCTGATCTCGGGAAATATTTACATCGACTTCTCGATTTCATTCAAATTTATTCCAGTTGTTCTCTGAAATGAGTTCCCAGATCCCATCCGAAGTTTTTGTACGTGTATTTTCTTCTGTGGTTTTCCACGTGGCCTTACTGTTAGTGTTTCGAGGTCAACAGTGTGGTTCAGCCCCTGCGGGATTTCAAATATCTTAGGTTTGAGGCAATTCTCGAAGCTCTATGATTATATGATGTTGTAATGGAATAATAATGCATGGGTGGTAGGGAGGGGGGGCATCAAAAGAACCAGGAGAGATCAGTCCACTATCACGCTCGCAATTGCGTCAGGATCGAAATGCGTCTTTGGGACCATACAGCCAATACATTTGAAATAGCGCATTACGTGACAGTTTAGGTGATTGCACTTCAAAGTGGTGCATCATTTTAGAGCTGGTGAAAATTCTTACTTTTTTCACAATGATAGTGAATTTCATCGTTGCGTCGTTCGCTGTCAATAACAAAGTTCGGAGGGTAATGTTTTGTAAATATTCTTTGGTCTTATTTATTTATTTATTTATTTATTTATTTATTTATTTATTTATTTTAATAACACGTTTACAGACAGGGTCACCGCCTCGTGTCGGACAGTTTTATGGGTGGAGGAAGCCAGAGGGAACCACCTGGCAATGGCGAGTAACTGTCAGACTCCCAAAGGTACAAAATCGACACAAGCAGAGCTAGCAGTGGTTGAAACCAAGTGCACTATAGACGTGCAGTACGCCTGAGTACACAGCTCCACCGCGTCCCCCGCGTGGGCAATCAAGATTAAGTACCTTGCCCAAGGACACGGCGTAGTTACTCCTGGCGGGGATCGACTTGCCTCTGAATGTGTCTCAAATCCGCAGTGAACGATCAACAGTTTTGGTGCTAGAGTAGTCTCCCTTACTGTGTTACTTTTGTCAAGTTGTCAATATTTTCTCCAAGTAAACTAATTGTTATTTCGCTGTTAAATTGCACAAGGGAGAAATTCAAAAAAAACAAGTTTTTGATTTGAACCACTCGAGTTCCTGTAAGTGTCAATCACATGCGTGTTATGCAACGACAGTGACACATATGACCGACCAATAGGGATGGGAGGGGCCGACAATCAGACAGACAGACAGCCATATCTTTATTACATATTTTCTCACCTCTACATGTCCGAGTAGTATTGTGGGGGTTAAGAGAAGTGGATTCGGTCTGCATGTCCTTGTTGTGTCGTGAGTTATGCGAGAATCTCGAGCAATATAGAGCGGATGACGTATTAGTGTTTTTCTACCACTTTGTCGACTGAAACGATGGTTTTTGAATTGTCGTAGAGGATTTCCAGCTGAAATAGTCACATGCAGTAACTCGCACAGATGGTAGAGTGTAAGTACGGGAGTTTTCTTGCTGTAACGAATTCACATAAAATGAACGTTGTTCTATGCTGCAAATTTTAACATAGGTGCATAAATGGAGGACGCTATCGGACACATCAATCACTTTTTGCTACCACCAAACCCCATTGACCCCCCTCCTCACCCGACGGCCCCCTACCCTACACACACACTCAAACATGGGTCTCCTTGTGGTACCAATTTGGAGTATGAATAAGAGGCTGCCTCACGACTACGACAAGTATATTTTTATTTATCCACAAATAAACGGCTCATAGCCAGCCTGCCCAATCTTGCAACTGGTGTCATGAAGGCATAACGAAGGCATGCCTAGTTGATGTGGTGTTTGCTGGTCAGGATTTACTCCCCAAATCGCTCATCATCGCGGCACCCATTCAACAAAATGCTATGTGAGTCACTTTTGGAGAATGAGATATCTGAAAATACTTTTTATAAATTTGATAGGCTTTGTTGTGAGTTTTGACAAGAGGAAAATATGGGCCTTCGCATGTGGGCAGAGCTATGTAGTGTGCTATCGAGGTTATCACTTATGACGTGAAAACGATTACGGCAAGATGCATCCGTTTACCTTTTAATTCCTTCTAAGGCTCGCCCCACTCATCGTATCAGACTCGGGTCCAGTTCTAATGTACCCCACCCATTTTGATCGAACCCGATTTAAGCCAAACCAAACCAGACCATCTCGATCACACTAGACGCTCCACATTCATCGGGTGTAAATCCTAATTCCGGGGGTTTTTTTTTGTAAAGGTTTTTTTTTTTTTACTTTTCTAATTAATTAATTCTTTGTTCGTTTGTTGTTTTTTTTTTAAAAGAGAGGGGAAGGGAAGGAATGTACTCATGTGTACTGTGTCTACAGTGTGCGTGCAAGTGAACTCAAAAACGGACTTGGGGAGTCATGTTTGTGATCGCTTGATAATGGTTTGCTGAGTTGGGACGCGTTAAAAGTTTATCTCTCGGGTGTTGTCTCGAGGTGTAGTTTTTATGCTTTCGTTGTTGTGATGTGTTTTAACACAATATATCCTGGACTAAGATGAATAGTGCTATTAAAAGTAAATTTCGAACATATCATTTCGGCCTGCTCGAATGAGGGAAATGGCGCCAGGACGATTTCTTGTGTTTGTAACCTCCGTTGAAAATGACGAGATATCTGTCACAGTTTATTGTTTTGCACTGTTTTTTATGAAAACGTATTCTTGATACATTTTCCGAGAAATTCGAAGGAAGAAATTGCTCAAGAATTCATTTTCCTGCTTTTTATAGCAATGTTTTTGTGAGGGTACTTGATTTTTCTATCGCCGATTCTCCACTTCAAGACGTGTTCTCCGCTCGAATGTTTAGTATTTTTCCCCAGCGCTCTTTGTGGCTACTGTGAAATTATATCCACTAAGAAGATAGAAAGTTTCAGCGGACTCTTCTAAACGTAAATTTGGTAAAAATAGGGATACACGAACATGACAAACACACATCGACGATTTCTTCTTCTTCTGTGTTGGATGGCTGTCAGTAAACAAAGTGTTTTCTGAGACGTCGGTGCTCTACATTTATAATCAGCAGGTGCGCGTTTTTTCGGGATTTCATTTTCGCATTTCATCGAGTTCACTTGACGAATAGAATAGAAGAAAGATGTCCGACGCAGCAGCAGCAACAGCTCCAGCCAAATCACCAAAGAAGAAGGCAGCAAGCAAGCCGAAGAAGCCAGCAGCTCATCCCAAATATAATGACATGATCAAACAGGCTGTCCAGTCCTTGAAAGAACGTGGCGGATCTTCAAGACAAGCTATCTTGAAATACATCATCGCAAATTTCAAAGTTGGTCCAGATGCCAAGCAAGTCAACAGCCACTTGAAACTCGCACTAAAAGCTGGTGTGAAAAATGGTACCCTCAAGCAAGCGAAGGGCTCTGGTGCATCTGGATCATTCCGCATTGGCACAGTGAAAACTGAAAAACCCAAGGCAAAGAAACCCAAGGCAGCCAAACCAAAGAAGACTAAGTCTCCAAAGAAGGCAAAGGCAAAGAAGACCACAGAAAAGAAAGTAGCCAAGCCAAAGAAAGCAGCCAAGCCAAAGAAATCGCCAGCTAAGAAAGCTGCCGCCAAGCCTAAAAAGACAAAGACACCTAAAAAGGCAAAGACTGCGAAACCCAAGAAGACGAAAACTCCAAAGAAGAAGGCCGCAGCCAAGAAGGCATAAGCCTGAAAACGTATTGTTGTTAACACAACACAAAAGAAACGGCCCTTTTCAGGGCCAACAACACTTTTAAAAAGAGCTTCCTAGTAAAAAACACCTCCAGTTTAAGCCAAGCTCCAAGGCGAGAGAATAAATTTCTTCCTCTCCTCAAGACCCACCAGGTTGAGGGCTAGATTCTTTTAGTGGTTGGTCAGAATTTGTTATTCAAAGTTTTGTTTCATCACAAATTATTGGATAGTGCCCACACACTCCAGTAAACTGTAATAAACCAAATTTATATAAACGAACAATTTGCGTTTGACTGGAGTATGAAATGTTGACTTTCGGTCTGGGGTTCCCGAATTTTTTGGAAAGCCATGAAAGTGGCTTCTAACACTCAACCAGTTAATGGGTTCTGCATCCAAACCGAGGATGGGGATGGTTGTCTGACGACCCCGTGGATAAGCTAGACAACTGCGTGATTAGCGCGTTAGACGAAAGATCACACGCGCTGCGCCCTTGGGTAAGATACTTGGCCCCGATGGTCGCAGCAGGACGATCGCACAGTTAAATCCCACACCCCAATAAACAAACAAGCTCGGCATATCTGAACAAGTGTTTAGAGGGGTGGTGGTGGTGGGGGGGGGGGGGGGGCGTTTGGTTAGATCAGTAGCCTTTTCAGTTGTCTGTAGCGGTAAAATTATTTTATTTTCTTACATTTTAGCTAGATGGCAGGCCACGCGGCCCGTCCAAGGCTTCAGAGAACCCTAATTCATTCAATCACTTTAGACCGAGATGGCAGTGTCCGTTTAGTTGTCCGACAGCAGCGGAGAAGGCCAATTTGTATGGGGTGTGGGAGAAGATATGTTGTTTATCCTTTTCTTTTTAGCTTGTGACTTTGCTGGGGTGGTGGTTCGGGAAATTCCTCTATTTTCTTTCATTTTGTTCTGCTCTTTCCATCTGTTCTCTCGGGTTCCTTTCTTCTTTCTTCACACTTTGCCAGACCAATTCAACTTTGACACCAGTTGACTTACTACATGACGTCTATTGGCGTCGGGCAGTTTGGCCATGACGGCGAGGGGCAGGGATTTGAAAGGAGGCATCGAAATACCAGTTTCTATTACCGTCTCCCTTATTTGCGTTTCCATCCGACAGTTCATCCTTTTGGTACTATCCCTCTCCGAAGGAGGTGGATGGTCATCTCGTATCCTAAATTCTACAGCTAGGCGAATGCTTTCGGAGTCGAATGATTCTAAGTTGCCGAAGGCGCGTAGAGACTATGTGGGCAAGCCACACACACACCCTTTCGACCTGCTCGGACTGTTTGATGATATTGTTGTTTCTGTGCATGGCAAAGGAGCACTAGAGGCTGTGGTATTCAGTGGCGTTTGTGCATCACTTTCATGTGTTCTTGTCTGGAGCTTGTGGCTGTCGGTTGGTCAACTCTAGCTTGTTCCTGCGTTTCCGGTGATCTCTCGACTCTTGCACCACGGCCTGTGTCTCGCTAATCCGCGATTGGGACTTCCATTTATCGTAGCATTTCACGCGCGGCTGCTGTGCGCTCATCATAGTCTGAAGAGAGGGGCGAGTGACGATCGGTCAGTGGCGAGAAAGCAACTTCCATTTTCACCTCAGTCTCCCCAGGGTGTTCAACACCCAGCAGTTCCGACCGGGAAGCCTGCAGTTGGTTGGGTTTGCCGGATGGAGTTGGAAGGGAAGTAAATGGTGGATGTTTTCGGCTCTTTCCTTTCCTCACCTTTCTCTCGGTCTTCTTCTTCTAAAATAAGAAAGCCTCCAGGCGTCGGGCATCCCACCCGCTTCGTAGACGGGCTCTTCCTTCTTTTCTGCCCTATCTTTGCAGGGCCTCCTAACTCCCTCAGGTGAGGACCAGTGTGAGAGGAGGACCTCTCGCCAAAGGTACCACTTCTCTCTCCCCGATGTGGGTTAGGGGGTGGGGGAATATGTGTTGTGGTGTCTTCAGTTTTAAACTCCGAGGTCAGGTGGACGCTCTTACTTTCGCCTGGGCAGTTCAGGTGATGGGACAAAAAAAAAAACAAAAAAAAAACGCCCAGAGCTGAAATGGTCTTCTTAAGTCTCGCTGGTAATTCCAGTGTTTCTATGATGGCAAATCAAGGTGTTTACGCTCTGAAATCAAAGATGCGAATGGCCAATACTCTCACGTACCATTCACTTATAAATCATATATCGGTGGATACAAGTAAGAAGGCGAGAGACATTCACGATTTGTCCAAATTGGTGCTGGGAATCCTAAGGAGACTGTGTTAATTGATTTTCACACCTTGGTACCCATAGGGCGAATCGTGCACGGAAACGTGTCCTTGCACATCTACCAGTGTGAACCCCGAAATATTTTCTCATATCAGACGGAAACATATTCTGCTCAGCGCTATAATTTATCTTCATTTTTTTTTTATTCCTAAACTACACCTCACAACCCGAATACCCACCCACCCACGCACTCCACTCCAACCTCCCACTCACCCACACCGACCCGCCCTGCCTTGCCCACTTATCCGATGAACGCCAAAACACCTTCTAATGACGGAATATAGCGGCCAGCATTATATGTTCAAGTATAAGATAGGGGAAGACAGGAGAAGTAGAAACCTTGTCCTCCAACATTTCATTTAAAGCGGCACATGATATAGAACATATCATCCTAGCCGCTTAGTGGAGAGACGGACTCGAGGGCGAGGGCCAGCTCTCGTTAGTGAACGCAAGTAACCTCCCTCCCCCATCCAATCACCCACCCACCCACTAAGCCCCCCCCCCCCCCCGAGATAATTATGAAGAGGTTTTCGCGATTTCCCGCACGGTTAACTACATTGGACAATAACAAATTTGTAGGTCCCGTTTTAGCGACGGATGGACCCTTGCTTAAGAGAAGAGGTGGGGGGGGGGGGGGGGTCGACACCATCCGGATCCTGTGAGCTTAAGAGGTCGATTGATCGATGACCTGGCCGGGGTGGAAGGCGATTGGTATACCGTAGGCGCACCGCACCTGCCTGCCTGCATGCCAGCCAGCCAGCCAGCCTTCCTTCCTTCCCTTCTTTCTTTCAATAGGCAGATGTTAGCAAAAGGTACTTCATATGCCTAGTGTTGCCCTTCATAAAAGAGGCACAATCCGTCTCCGTTCATAAAAGAGGCATAATCTGAGCCCAGATCACACACAATTTTCAGTTTATTAAAGGTACTATTTTTTCATAACGGAACTACATTCCAGCCCACCGACCCGGAAGGAAACATTCATAATGGGTCATGTTCCATAAATTATTATAACCCTTCGCCGACCAATCACCATCGCGTAGCCACTAGGAGCGCCCCCACTCCCCCCCCCCCCCCGCCCCCCCTTCTTTCCTTCCTTCCCGGCACATTACACGCCATGTTTATCGACCTCATTGCTTCGTGTCTACGACAGATCAACAGAACACTATCGTGTATTTCTATCCACCTACCTCACTTGATGCCCAAATTCACAGGCCCAATGGCTTCTTAAGTTGTGGCTTTGAGTTGTGTTGTAAAATCTCAGAACGAAGGATGACTGACTTCAATCTCAGTGATGCAGGTAAGAAAAGAAAATTATTTTGCAGACAATCCTCTTGCTTCACTCGGGCTGGCTACAAGAAGGAAAACAAGACGAAGAATTAGTAGATGCACACAGAGTGGAAAGAAAGAAAGAAAGAAAGAAAGAAAGAAAGAAAGAAAGAAAGAAAGAAAGAAAGAAAGAAAGTAAGTTTTGAGTGGCACTGAGGTGTATAAGAGATTCAATCCGTGTAAACGACAAGCGGCGCGGCGGACGAGAGGGAAAGTGTTAATGGTTGAAAGAAAGAAAAACGCTTGTCGGACGAGTGACTAATTTTTCGCGAAGGAACTGTAAGTGTGAACCACAGGGAAAGATGAAGAAAAGTGAAAAAGAATGAATGAATAATAAATAAAGGCATAAATATCGTCGGTAAAATCGGACTAATTTGAAAATATTTTCGAAATTAGAAAAAAATAATAATATTATCTTGTCGAAAAGACCTCTTAATTAGCGTTTCTTCGAAGGGTGTGAAAATGGGAATTGTCCATTATATAATTATACAAGGCAGAACAGATATATTTTTTTTCTCCACGATTTCAAAGCCGCGAGGATCCAAAATGCAACCTAGAAGGTCTTCCGCCAAACAACAGCCAATGAAAAGTTGTCAACCGAACCAATCATATGGGAGATATGAGAGCCAATCATTCTACTACACAGTAGTTATTTCAACCAATAGAATAAGCTCTCCGTTCGGACATCTAATTTTAACTGCGCCAAGCTGAAATTTTTGTTTTCATTATACTGTTGAATCTCGCAGTTACTGTACGCTACATTATGGCTCGAACAAAGCAGACCGCTCGTAAATCCACTGGTGGCAAAGCCCCA
Source organism: Pictodentalium vernedei (assembly GCA_031216915.1). Classification (NCBI taxonomy): domain Eukaryota; kingdom Metazoa; phylum Mollusca; class Scaphopoda; order Dentaliida; family Dentaliidae; genus Pictodentalium; species Pictodentalium vernedei. The sequence continues at coordinate 676,085,288 of CM062295.1, read as the reverse complement.
AGGAAACAGCTGGCAACCAAAGCTGCACGTAAAAGTGCACCAGCTACCGGAGGCGTCAAGAAACCACACAGATACAGACCAGGAACCGTTGCCTTGAGAGAAATCCGTCGTTACCAGAAGAGCACCGAATTGCTCATCAGAAAATTGCCATTCCAGCGTTTAGTTCGTGAAATCGCCCAGGACTTCAAGACAGATCTGCGATTCCAGAGCTCCGCCGTTATGGCTCTCCAAGAAGCAAGTGAAGCATACTTAGTTGGTCTGTTTGAAGATACCAATCTCTGCGCCATCCACGCAAAGAGAGTCACAATCATGCCAAAGGATATCCAGTTGGCTCGTCGCATCCGTGGAGAGCGAGCTTAAAAACCTTGCAATTGTATTGCACTTGGTTTTCAAACAACGGCCCTTTTCAGGGCCACCAAAATTATCAAAAGAGCATCTTAGTCACAAAACACATTCATTGTCAAGTTGATAAATTCAATGTCCATAGTCCCGGTCGATACCTTTTACTCCTCTTCGCTCCCTGTGGGAAGTGGAGCAATCCTTGTTTACTGTGGTAAAGAGGTTTACGGGTAGAATAGCACCCGGTCACCATTCACTGGGGTGGAAGCCATCTAAAATGACTATAAAGGCATGGCTGAACTACTTTATATCCGTGTTGCGGTCGCTAAGTAGGTAGAATTGCAGGCTGCAAGCCGAGAGGTCCTCGGTTCGAATCCCACCTGCGGCAACCGCGTTGTGTCCTAAGGCAAGACCCCCCCCCCCCCCCCCCCATTGCCCACGTGGGGGCACGGTGACGCTGTGTACTAAGGCGTACTGCACGTCGATGATGCACCTGTCTTCGACCAATGCTCACCCTGTTTGTGTGGAGTTAATATGTTGGGGAGCTGACAGTTGCTCGGTGATTCTCTCCGGGTACTCTGGCTTCCTCCACCCGTAAAACTGTCATGGTCATGATTAGCCATTGTGCAGAAATATGTGACCTTAAACACCAATAAATAAATAAATATATCCGTGTTGCGGTTATGTTTGGGCATTTTGCAGACAAGTGTGACCTTAAACACCAATAAATAAATAATAAATACTCATCTTCGCAGCGATAACCATTTTTTTCTGATCTCGGGAAATATTTACATCGACTTCTCGATTTCATTCAAATTTATTCCAGTTGTTCTCTGAAATGAGTTCCCAGATCCCATCCGAAGTTTTTGTACGTGTATTTTCTTCTGTGGTTTTCCACGTGGCCTTACTGTTAGTGTTTCGAGGTCAACAGTGTGGTTCAGCCCCTGCGGGATTTCAAATATCTTAGGTTTGAGGCAATTCTCGAAGCTCTATGATTATATGATGTTGTAATGGAATAATAATGCATGGGTGGTAGGGAGGGGGGGCATCAAAAGAACCAGGAGAGATCAGTCCACTATCACGCTCGCAATTGCGTCAGGATCGAAATGCGTCTTTGGGACCATACAGCCAATACATTTGAAATAGCGCATTACGTGACAGTTTAGGTGATTGCACTTCAAAGTGGTGCATCATTTTAGAGCTGGTGAAAATTCTTACTTTTTTCACAATGATAGTGAATTTCATCGTTGCGTCGTTCGCTGTCAATAACAAAGTTCGGAGGGTAATGTTTTGTAAATATTCTTTGGTCTTATTTATTTATTTATTTATTTATTTATTTATTTATTTATTTATTTTAATAACACGTTTACAGACAGGGTCACCGCCTCGTGTCGGACAGTTTTATGGGTGGAGGAAGCCAGAGGGAACCACCTGGCAATGGCGAGTAACTGTCAGACTCCCAAAGGTACAAAATCGACACAAGCAGAGCTAGCAGTGGTTGAAACCAAGTGCACTATAGACGTGCAGTACGCCTGAGTACACAGCTCCACCGCGTCCCCCGCGTGGGCAATCAAGATTAAGTACCTTGCCCAAGGACACGGCGTAGTTACTCCTGGCGGGGATCGACTTGCCTCTGAATGTGTCTCAAATCCGCAGTGAACGATCAACAGTTTTGGTGCTAGAGTAGTCTCCCTTACTGTGTTACTTTTGTCAAGTTGTCAATATTTTCTCCAAGTAAACTAATTGTTATTTCGCTGTTAAATTGCACAAGGGAGAAATTCAAAAAAAACAAGTTTTTGATTTGAACCACTCGAGTTCCTGTAAGTGTCAATCACATGCGTGTTATGCAACGACAGTGACACATATGACCGACCAATAGGGATGGGAGGGGCCGACAATCAGACAGACAGACAGCCATATCTTTATTACATATTTTCTCACCTCTACATGTCCGAGTAGTATTGTGGGGGTTAAGAGAAGTGGATTCGGTCTGCATGTCCTTGTTGTGTCGTGAGTTATGCGAGAATCTCGAGCAATATAGAGCGGATGACGTATTAGTGTTTTTCTACCACTTTGTCGACTGAAACGATGGTTTTTGAATTGTCGTAGAGGATTTCCAGCTGAAATAGTCACATGCAGTAACTCGCACAGATGGTAGAGTGTAAGTACGGGAGTTTTCTTGCTGTAACGAATTCACATAAAATGAACGTTGTTCTATGCTGCAAATTTTAACATAGGTGCATAAATGGAGGACGCTATCGGACACATCAATCACTTTTTGCTACCACCAAACCCCATTGACCCCCCTCCTCACCCGACGGCCCCCTACCCTACACACACACTCAAACATGGGTCTCCTTGTGGTACCAATTTGGAGTATGAATAAGAGGCTGCCTCACGACTACGACAAGTATATTTTTATTTATCCACAAATAAACGGCTCATAGCCAGCCTGCCCAATCTTGCAACTGGTGTCATGAAGGCATAACGAAGGCATGCCTAGTTGATGTGGTGTTTGCTGGTCAGGATTTACTCCCCAAATCGCTCATCATCGCGGCACCCATTCAACAAAATGCTATGTGAGTCACTTTTGGAGAATGAGATATCTGAAAATACTTTTTATAAATTTGATAGGCTTTGTTGTGAGTTTTGACAAGAGGAAAATATGGGCCTTCGCATGTGGGCAGAGCTATGTAGTGTGCTATCGAGGTTATCACTTATGACGTGAAAACGATTACGGCAAGATGCATCCGTTTACCTTTTAATTCCTTCTAAGGCTCGCCCCACTCATCGTATCAGACTCGGGTCCAGTTCTAATGTACCCCACCCATTTTGATCGAACCCGATTTAAGCCAAACCAAACCAGACCATCTCGATCACACTAGACGCTCCACATTCATCGGGTGTAAATCCTAATTCCGGGGGTTTTTTTTTGTAAAGGTTTTTTTTTTTTTACTTTTCTAATTAATTAATTCTTTGTTCGTTTGTTGTTTTTTTTTTAAAAGAGAGGGGAAGGGAAGGAATGTACTCATGTGTACTGTGTCTACAGTGTGCGTGCAAGTGAACTCAAAAACGGACTTGGGGAGTCATGTTTGTGATCGCTTGATAATGGTTTGCTGAGTTGGGACGCGTTAAAAGTTTATCTCTCGGGTGTTGTCTCGAGGTGTAGTTTTTATGCTTTCGTTGTTGTGATGTGTTTTAACACAATATATCCTGGACTAAGATGAATAGTGCTATTAAAAGTAAATTTCGAACATATCATTTCGGCCTGCTCGAATGAGGGAAATGGCGCCAGGACGATTTCTTGTGTTTGTAACCTCCGTTGAAAATGACGAGATATCTGTCACAGTTTATTGTTTTGCACTGTTTTTTATGAAAACGTATTCTTGATACATTTTCCGAGAAATTCGAAGGAAGAAATTGCTCAAGAATTCATTTTCCTGCTTTTTATAGCAATGTTTTTGTGAGGGTACTTGATTTTTCTATCGCCGATTCTCCACTTCAAGACGTGTTCTCCGCTCGAATGTTTAGTATTTTTCCCCAGCGCTCTTTGTGGCTACTGTGAAATTATATCCACTAAGAAGATAGAAAGTTTCAGCGGACTCTTCTAAACGTAAATTTGGTAAAAATAGGGATACACGAACATGACAAACACACATCGACGATTTCTTCTTCTTCTGTGTTGGATGGCTGTCAGTAAACAAAGTGTTTTCTGAGACGTCGGTGCTCTACATTTATAATCAGCAGGTGCGCGTTTTTTCGGGATTTCATTTTCGCATTTCATCGAGTTCACTTGACGAATAGAATAGAAGAAAGATGTCCGACGCAGCAGCAGCAACAGCTCCAGCCAAATCACCAAAGAAGAAGGCAGCAAGCAAGCCGAAGAAGCCAGCAGCTCATCCCAAATATAATGACATGATCAAACAGGCTGTCCAGTCCTTGAAAGAACGTGGCGGATCTTCAAGACAAGCTATCTTGAAATACATCATCGCAAATTTCAAAGTTGGTCCAGATGCCAAGCAAGTCAACAGCCACTTGAAACTCGCACTAAAAGCTGGTGTGAAAAATGGTACCCTCAAGCAAGCGAAGGGCTCTGGTGCATCTGGATCATTCCGCATTGGCACAGTGAAAACTGAAAAACCCAAGGCAAAGAAACCCAAGGCAGCCAAACCAAAGAAGACTAAGTCTCCAAAGAAGGCAAAGGCAAAGAAGACCACAGAAAAGAAAGTAGCCAAGCCAAAGAAAGCAGCCAAGCCAAAGAAATCGCCAGCTAAGAAAGCTGCCGCCAAGCCTAAAAAGACAAAGACACCTAAAAAGGCAAAGACTGCGAAACCCAAGAAGACGAAAACTCCAAAGAAGAAGGCCGCAGCCAAGAAGGCATAAGCCTGAAAACGTATTGTTGTTAACACAACACAAAAGAAACGGCCCTTTTCAGGGCCAACAACACTTTTAAAAAGAGCTTCCTAGTAAAAAACACCTCCAGTTTAAGCCAAGCTCCAAGGCGAGAGAATAAATTTCTTCCTCTCCTCAAGACCCACCAGGTTGAGGGCTAGATTCTTTTAGTGGTTGGTCAGAATTTGTTATTCAAAGTTTTGTTTCATCACAAATTATTGGATAGTGCCCACACACTCCAGTAAACTGTAATAAACCAAATTTATATAAACGAACAATTTGCGTTTGACTGGAGTATGAAATGTTGACTTTCGGTCTGGGGTTCCCGAATTTTTTGGAAAGCCATGAAAGTGGCTTCTAACACTCAACCAGTTAATGGGTTCTGCATCCAAACCGAGGATGGGGATGGTTGTCTGACGACCCCGTGGATAAGCTAGACAACTGCGTGATTAGCGCGTTAGACGAAAGATCACACGCGCTGCGCCCTTGGGTAAGATACTTGGCCCCGATGGTCGCAGCAGGACGATCGCACAGTTAAATCCCACACCCCAATAAACAAACAAGCTCGGCATATCTGAACAAGTGTTTAGAGGGGTGGTGGTGGTGGGGGGGGGGGGGGGCGTTTGGTTAGATCAGTAGCCTTTTCAGTTGTCTGTAGCGGTAAAATTATTTTATTTTCTTACATTTTAGCTAGATGGCAGGCCACGCGGCCCGTCCAAGGCTTCAGAGAACCCTAATTCATTCAATCACTTTAGACCGAGATGGCAGTGTCCGTTTAGTTGTCCGACAGCAGCGGAGAAGGCCAATTTGTATGGGGTGTGGGAGAAGATATGTTGTTTATCCTTTTCTTTTTAGCTTGTGACTTTGCTGGGGTGGTGGTTCGGGAAATTCCTCTATTTTCTTTCATTTTGTTCTGCTCTTTCCATCTGTTCTCTCGGGTTCCTTTCTTCTTTCTTCACACTTTGCCAGACCAATTCAACTTTGACACCAGTTGACTTACTACATGACGTCTATTGGCGTCGGGCAGTTTGGCCATGACGGCGAGGGGCAGGGATTTGAAAGGAGGCATCGAAATACCAGTTTCTATTACCGTCTCCCTTATTTGCGTTTCCATCCGACAGTTCATCCTTTTGGTACTATCCCTCTCCGAAGGAGGTGGATGGTCATCTCGTATCCTAAATTCTACAGCTAGGCGAATGCTTTCGGAGTCGAATGATTCTAAGTTGCCGAAGGCGCGTAGAGACTATGTGGGCAAGCCACACACACACCCTTTCGACCTGCTCGGACTGTTTGATGATATTGTTGTTTCTGTGCATGGCAAAGGAGCACTAGAGGCTGTGGTATTCAGTGGCGTTTGTGCATCACTTTCATGTGTTCTTGTCTGGAGCTTGTGGCTGTCGGTTGGTCAACTCTAGCTTGTTCCTGCGTTTCCGGTGATCTCTCGACTCTTGCACCACGGCCTGTGTCTCGCTAATCCGCGATTGGGACTTCCATTTATCGTAGCATTTCACGCGCGGCTGCTGTGCGCTCATCATAGTCTGAAGAGAGGGGCGAGTGACGATCGGTCAGTGGCGAGAAAGCAACTTCCATTTTCACCTCAGTCTCCCCAGGGTGTTCAACACCCAGCAGTTCCGACCGGGAAGCCTGCAGTTGGTTGGGTTTGCCGGATGGAGTTGGAAGGGAAGTAAATGGTGGATGTTTTCGGCTCTTTCCTTTCCTCACCTTTCTCTCGGTCTTCTTCTTCTAAAATAAGAAAGCCTCCAGGCGTCGGGCATCCCACCCGCTTCGTAGACGGGCTCTTCCTTCTTTTCTGCCCTATCTTTGCAGGGCCTCCTAACTCCCTCAGGTGAGGACCAGTGTGAGAGGAGGACCTCTCGCCAAAGGTACCACTTCTCTCTCCCCGATGTGGGTTAGGGGGTGGGGGAATATGTGTTGTGGTGTCTTCAGTTTTAAACTCCGAGGTCAGGTGGACGCTCTTACTTTCGCCTGGGCAGTTCAGGTGATGGGACAAAAAAAAAAACAAAAAAAAAACGCCCAGAGCTGAAATGGTCTTCTTAAGTCTCGCTGGTAATTCCAGTGTTTCTATGATGGCAAATCAAGGTGTTTACGCTCTGAAATCAAAGATGCGAATGGCCAATACTCTCACGTACCATTCACTTATAAATCATATATCGGTGGATACAAGTAAGAAGGCGAGAGACATTCACGATTTGTCCAAATTGGTGCTGGGAATCCTAAGGAGACTGTGTTAATTGATTTTCACACCTTGGTACCCATAGGGCGAATCGTGCACGGAAACGTGTCCTTGCACATCTACCAGTGTGAACCCCGAAATATTTTCTCATATCAGACGGAAACATATTCTGCTCAGCGCTATAATTTATCTTCATTTTTTTTTTATTCCTAAACTACACCTCACAACCCGAATACCCACCCACCCACGCACTCCACTCCAACCTCCCACTCACCCACACCGACCCGCCCTGCCTTGCCCACTTATCCGATGAACGCCAAAACACCTTCTAATGACGGAATATAGCGGCCAGCATTATATGTTCAAGTATAAGATAGGGGAAGACAGGAGAAGTAGAAACCTTGTCCTCCAACATTTCATTTAAAGCGGCACATGATATAGAACATATCATCCTAGCCGCTTAGTGGAGAGACGGACTCGAGGGCGAGGGCCAGCTCTCGTTAGTGAACGCAAGTAACCTCCCTCCCCCATCCAATCACCCACCCACCCACTAAGCCCCCCCCCCCCCCCCGAGATAATTATGAAGAGGTTTTCGCGATTTCCCGCACGGTTAACTACATTGGACAATAACAAATTTGTAGGTCCCGTTTTAGCGACGGATGGACCCTTGCTTAAGAGAAGAGGCGGGGGGGGGGGGGGGTCGACACCATCCGGATCCTGTGAGCTTAAGAGGTCGATTGATCGATGACCTGGCCGGGGTGGAAGGCGATTGGTATACCGTAGGCGCACCGCACCTGCCTGCCTGCATGCCAGCCAGCCAGCCAGCCTTCCTTCCTTCCCTTCTTTCTTTCAATAGGCAGATGTTAGCAAAAGGTACTTCATATGCCTAGTGTTGCCCTTCATAAAAGAGGCACAATCCGTCTCCGTTCATAAAAGAGGCATAATCTGAGCCCAGATCACACACAATTTTCAGTTTATTAAAGGTACTATTTTTTCATAACGGAACTACATTCCAGCCCACCGACCCGGAAGGAAACATTCATAATGGGTCATGTTCCATAAATTATTATAACCCTTCGCCGACCAATCACCATCGCGTAGCCACTAGGAGCGCCCCCACTCCCCCCCCCGCCCCCCCTTCTTTCCTTCCTTCCCGGCACATTACACGCCATGTTTATCGACCTCATTGCTTCGTGTCTACGACAGATCAACAGAACACTATCGTGTATTTCTATCCACCTACCTCACTTGATGCCCAAATTCACAGGCCCAATGGCTTCTTAAGTTGTGGCTTTGAGTTGTGTTGTAAAATCTCAGAACGAAGGATGACTGACTTCAATCTCAGTGATGCAGGTAAGAAAAGAAAATTATTTTGCAGACAATCCTCTTGCTTCACTCGGGCTGGCTACAAGAAGGAAAACAAGACGAAGAATTAGTAGATGCACACAGAGTGGAAAGAAAGAAAGAAAGAAAGAAAGAAAGAAAGAAAGAAAGAAAGAAAGAAAGTAAGTTTTGAGTGGCACTGAGGTGTATAAGAGATTCAATCCGTGTAAACGACAAGCGGCGCGGCGGACGAGAGGGAAAGTGTTAATGGTTGAAAGAAAGAAAAACGCTTGTCGGACGAGTGACTAATTTTTCGCGAAGGAACTGTAAGTGTGAACCACAGGGAAAGATGAAGAAAAGTGAAAAAGAATGAATGAATAATAAATAAAGGCATAAATATCGTCGGTAAAATCGGACTAATTTGAAAATATTTTCGAAATTAGAAAAAAATAATAATATTATCTTGTCGAAAAGACCTCTTAATTAGCGTTTCTTCGAAGGGTGTGAAAATGGGAATTGTCCATTATATAATTATACAAGGCAGAACAGATATATTTTTTTTCTCCACGATTTCAAAGCCGCGAGGATCCAAAATGCAACCTAGAAGGTCTTCCGCCAAACAACAGCCAATGAAAAGTTGTCAACCGAACCAATCATATGGGAGATATGAGAGCCAATCATTCTACTACACAGTAGTTATTTCAACCAATAGAATAAGCTCTCCGTTCGGACATCTAATTTTAACTGCGCCAAGCTGAAATTTTTGTTTTCATTATACTGTTGAATCTCGCAGTTACTGTACGCTACATTATGGCTCGAACAAAGCAGACCGCTCGTAAATCCACTGGTGGCAAAGCCCCAAGGAAACAGCTGGCAACCAAAGCTGCACGTAAAAGTGCACCAGCTACCGGAGGCGTCAAGAAACCACACAGATACAGACCAGGAACCGTTGCCTTGAGAGAAATCCGTCGTTACCAGAAGAGCACCGAATTGCTCATCAGAAAATTGCCATTCCAGCGTTTAGTTCGTGAAATCGCCCAGGACTTCAAGACAGATCTGCGATTCCAGAGCTCCGCCGTTATGGCTCTCCAAGAAGCAAGTGAAGCATACTTAGTTGGTCTGTTTGAAGATACCAATCTCTGCGCCATCCACGCAAAGAGAGTCACAATCATGCCAAAGGATATCCAGTTGGCTCGTCGCATCCGTGGAGAGCGAGCTTAAAAACCTTGCAATTGTATTGCACTTGGTTTTCAAACAACGGCCCTTTTCAGGGCCACCAAAATTATCAAAAGAGCATCTTAGTCACAAAACACATTCATTGTCAAGTTGATAAATTCAATGTCCATAGTCCCGGTCGATACCTTTTACTCCTCTTCGCTCCCTGTGGGAAGTGGAGCAATCCTTGTTTACTGTGGTAAAGAGGTTTACGGGTAGAATAGCACCCGGTCACCATTCACTGGGGTGGAAGCCATCTAAAATGACTATAAAGGCATGGCTGAACTACTTTATATCCGTGTTGCGGTCGCTAAGTAGGTAGAATTGCAGGCTGCAAGCCGAGAGGTCCTCGGTTCGAATCCCACCTGCGGCAACCGCGTTGTGTCCTAAGGCAAGACCCCCCCCCCCCCCCCCCCCATTGCCCACGTGGGGGCACGGTGACGCTGTGTACTAAGGCGTACTGCACGTCGATGATGCACCTGTCTTCGACCAATGCTCACCCTGTTTGTGTGGAGTTAATATGTTGGGGAGCTGACAGTTGCTCGGTGATTCTCTCCGGGTACTCTGGCTTCCTCCACCCGTAAAACTGTCATGGTCATGATTAGCCATTGTGCAGAAATATGTGACCTTAAACACCAATAAATAAATAAATATATCCGTGTTGCGGTTATGTTTGGGCATTTTGCAGACAAGTGTGACCTTAAACACCAATAAATAAATAATAAATACTCATCTTCGCAGCGATAACCATTTTTTTCTGATCTCGGGAAATATTTACATCGACTTCTCGATTTCATTCAAATTTATTCCAGTTGTTCTCTGAAATGAGTTCCCAGATCCCATCCGAAGTTTTTGTACGTGTATTTTCTTCTGTGGTTTTCCACGTGGCCTTACTGTTAGTGTTTCGAGGTCAACAGTGTGGTTCAGCCCCTGCGGGATTTCAAATATCTTAGGTTTGAGGCAATTCTCGAAGCTCTATGATTATATGATGTTGTAATGGAATAATAATGCATGGGTGGTAGGGAGGGGGGGCATCAAAAGAACCAGGAGAGATCAGTCCACTATCACGCTCGCAATTGCGTCAGGATCGAAATGCGTCTTTGGGACCATACAGCCAATACATTTGAAATAGCGCATTACGTGACAGTTTAGGTGATTGCACTTCAAAGTGGTGCATCATTTTAGAGCTGGTGAAAATTCTTACTTTTTTCACAATGATAGTGAATTTCATCGTTGCGTCGTTCGCTGTCAATAACAAAGTTCGGAGGGTAATGTTTTGTAAATATTCTTTGGTCTTATTTATTTATTTATTTATTTATTTATTTATTTATTTATTTATTTATTTATTTATTTATTTATTTATTTATTTTAATAACACGTTTACAGACAGGGTCACCGCCTCGTGTCGGACAGTTTTATGGGTGGAGGAAGCCAGAGGGAACCACCTGGCAATGGCGAGTAACTGTCAGACTCCCAAAGGTACAAAATCGACACAAGCAGAGCTAGCAGTGGTTGAAACCAAGTGCACTATAGACGTGCAGTACGCCTGAGTACACAGCTCCACCGCGTCCCCCGCGTGGGCAATCAAGATTAAGTACCTTGCCCAAGGACACGGCGTAGTTACTCCTGGCGGGGATCGACTTGCCTCTGAATGTGTCTCAAATCCGCAGTGAACGATCAACAGTTTTGGTGCTAGAGTAGTCTCCCTTACTGTGTTACTTTTGTCAAGTTGTCAATATTTTCTCCAAGTAAACTAATTGTTATTTCGCTGTTAAATTGCACAAGGGAGAAATTCAAAAAAAACAAGTTTTTGATTTGAACCACTCGAGTTCCTGTAAGTGTCAATCACATGCGTGTTATGCAACGACAGTGACACATATGACCGACCAATAGGGATGGGAGGGGCCGACAATCAGACAGACAGACAGCCATATCTTTATTACATATTTTCTCACCTCTACATGTCCGAGTAGTATTGTGGGGGTTAAGAGAAGTGGATTCGGTCTGCATGTCCTTGTTGTGTCGTGAGTTATGCGAGAATCTCGAGCAATATAGAGCGGATGACGTATTAGTGTTTTTCTACCACTTTGTCGACTGAAACGATGGTTTTTGAATTGTCGTAGAGGATTTCCAGCTGAAATAGTCACATGCAGTAACTCGCACAGATGGTAGAGTGTAAGTACGGGAGTTTTCTTGCTGTAACGAATTCACATAAAATGAACGTTGTTCTATGCTGCAAATTTTAACATAGGTGCATAAATGGAGGACGCTATCGGACACATCAATCACTTTTTGCTACCACCAAACCCCATTGACCCCCCTCCTCACCCGACGGCCCCCTACCCTACACACACACTCAAACATGGGTCTCCTTGTGGTACCAATTTGGAGTATGAATAAGAGGCTGCCTCACGACTACGACAAGTATATTTTTATTTATCCACAAATAAACGGCTCATAGCCAGCCTGCCCAATCTTGCAACTGGTGTCATGAAGGCATAACGAAGGCATGCCTAGTTGATGTGGTGTTTGCTGGTCAGGATTTACTCCCCAAATCGCTCATCATCGCGGCACCCATTCAACAAAATGCTATGTGAGTCACTTTTGGAGAATGAGATATCTGAAAATACTTTTTATAAATTTGATAGGCTTTGTTGTGAGTTTTGACAAGAGGAAAATATGGGCCTTCGCATGTGGGCAGAGCTATGTAGTGTGCTATCGAGGTTATCACTTATGACGTGAAAACGATTACGGCAAGATGCATCCGTTTACCTTTTAATTCCTTCTAAGGCTCGCCCCACTCATCGTATCAGACTCGGGTCCAGTTCTAATGTACCCCACCCATTTTGATCGAACCCGATTTAAGCCAAACCAAACCAGACCATCTCGATCACACTAGACGCTCCACATTCATCGGGTGTAAATCCTAATTCCGGGGGGTTTTTTTTGTAAAGGTTTTTTTTTTTTTACTTTTCTAATTAATTAATTCTTTGTTCGTTTGTTGTTTTTTTTTTAAAAGAGAGGGGAAGGGAAGGAATGTACTCATGTGTACTGTGTCTACAGTGTGCGTGCAAGTGAACTCAAAAACGGACTTGGGGAGTCATGTTTGTGATCGCTTGATAATGGTTTGCTGAGTTGGGACGCGTTAAAAGTTTATCTCTCGGGTGTTGTCTCGAGGTGTAGTTTTTATGCTTTCGTTGTTGTGATGTGTTTTAACACAATATATCCTGGACTAAGATGAATAGTGCTATTAAAAGTAAATTTCGAACATATCATTTCGGCCTGCTCGAATGAGGGAAATGGCGCCAGGACGATTTCTTGTGTTTGTAACCTCCGTTGAAAATGACGAGATATCTGTCACAGTTTATTGTTTTGCACTGTTTTTTATGAAAACGTATTCTTGATACATTTTCCGAGAAATTCGAAGGAAGAAATTGCTCAAGAATTCATTTTCCTGCTTTTTATAGCAATGTTTTTGTGAGGGTACTTGATTTTTCTATCGCCGATTCTCCACTTCAAGACGTGTTCTCCGCTCGAATGTTTAGTATTTTTCCCCAGCGCTCTTTGTGGCTACTGTGAAATTATATCCACTAAGAAGATAGAAAGTTTCAGCGGACTCTTCTAAACGTAAATTTGGTAAAAATAGGGATACACGAACATGACAAACACACATCGACGATTTCTTCTTCTTCTGTGTTGGATGGCTGTCAGTAAACAAAGTGTTTTCTGAGACGTCGGTGCTCTACATTTATAATCAGCAGGTGCGCGTTTTTTCGGTATATAGACTGGTCGATTATATGAAAACAGCATTTAGTCAAAACGAAATCGGAACCGCGCTTTTCTTGGATGTAGAAAAAGCGTTCGACTCGGTATGGCACAATGGCGTGAGATATAAACTAGCGAAAATGGGATTACCCACTAAAATTCTAAGGATCATATCATCATTTCTAACTGACCGAAAAATCAAGGTGAGGATTAATCGCGAGGTGTCAGAGGAAGTAATACTCGAAGCGGGAACACCACAAGGGTCGGTTCTAAGTCCGCTTCTTTTCATAATATATGTGAATGATATAGAAAAAGTAGGGAAAAACTTTGTTGAACTATCGCAGTTCTCAGATGACAAAGGCATTTGGACAGCCAGCAAGTCCAGAAACATAATTAAAAATCGTCTGCAGGATACCATTCGCGATCTTGAAAGCTGGTGTGCCCTGTGGCGCATCAAACTCAATGCCGCCAAAACTCAAAAAGTTACGTTCTTCAAAAAGCAAAGGAAAAAACCAGTCCCGAGTATCGATCTCCAGTTATACGATCACAAACTAGAAGCAAACAAAGAGGCCAAATTTTTGGGATTTATCCTAGATAGCAATCTCAGTCTAAACAGTCACGTAAACTCCATTACGGTTAGAGCTACTAAACGTATCAATTTTCTGAAGATGATCAGAGGTAGAAATTGGGGAGCAAACAAAGATGTGCTTCTCAAGCTCTACAAAACATTTATACGTCCGGTACTAGAATACGGTGCCATAATAACAAGCGACCTAAGCAAAACCAACATTCAGAAGCTACAGAGGGTTCAAAATTATGCCCTGCGAGTGGCACTATGCAAACCGAAATGGACACCGATAAAGGAACTTCACGAGCTAGCAAAAATAGAAACTATTGATACGCGATTAAAAGACCTACAAACCAAAACCCTCAACAGACTACAAGATAGTGAATTAATGGTTGAGTTGAACGAACACCGATCCCTTAACAGAAAAACAAAATAAGTTTCCAGAAAAAAAAAAAAAAAAAAAAAAAAAAAGAAAAAAATTATACAATATAACTAAATCGCGTGGAGTCAGTGAGGATTGCCTCGCTACTCATTGGGAACTTTAGGATAGAGTCTGTGAGGACTGCCTCGCAACTCTGCTGAAGCGCGATTGAAACGCGTTTAATAAGATCTATATAACAAAACCCTCCACATACTCCAGGATAGTGAATCAATGGTGAAGCTGAACGAACACCGAACCCTAAACAGAAAAACAAAATAATCCACAGTAAATTAAAATTACTCAATAGAATTAAACTGCGTGGAGTCAGTGAGGATTGCCTCGCTACTCATTGAGGTCTTTAGGATTGAGTCTGTGAGGATTGCCTCGCAACTCTGCGTGTTGGGAGTGGACTCCGAAGAAACACACCCCTTACCCCATCCATAGCAACAATCACACAGCAGGCACAATATACAATAGCGGATACCTATCTTTCTCTCTACCTTTTACTTTTCTAACTGAACATTCTCAAATTTTCTTGCAACACTCCTATCAAGAAGACGCGTGGAAATGGTAGACAAAGCGTAGGAGGAATTGGTGCAACCTACCTTTCTGCAACATATACAAGAAACCACCAAACGCTAGGCAAGGATTGAAACAAGCTTGTCTGGCTGGGAACGAGTGTACATTTGATATAAATAAACATTTGAATAAAGATTTAACAGCCCTTTTAAGGGCTTGGGGGTGTGTGTCAGTGATTTTTTTTTTTTTTTTTTTGGGGGGGGGGGGATTGGGGTGGGGTGGAGGAGGTCATTTGGGATTCCCGAAGGATAACCAGATACCCCAAAATCACATACGGCATCCTATCTCCCAGAAGGCTTGATGGATGACTCCCGGTTTCTTAAAACTAAACTGTTGGAGCTTTCTCCACTTCTTTTTTGTAACCGCTATGGTCATATACCGGGGCCGCTACCAAACCGGCGTTGCTGTTTGGTTTTCTTTTCTCTTCTTCCCTTAAACTTGCCATCGCACAACATTACATTCTGGCTCGCCACCATGGTGGGACTCAAACCTCTACCATCGCCGAACTGGAACCGAACATAGCTCGCTCTCTAATAGTTTTAAAGGCGTTGGGGGGTTGAGTATTGACCATCTAACACTCCAGCTTAAACTGCCGGGTATTCTAACCGCGTGCATAACCCCCTCAGACTCCATTTTGGGCAATAGGAAAGCTAGGCTGTGTAATCCAAGGAAAAAAAAAAATAAGGTTAACCGGGTCGCAAGGGATTTGTAAATCCCACATCGTCCCTGCGCGCCTTCGGCGCGCTAAAACCTTTCATTCATCATCTTTTCGGGATTTCATTTTCGCATTTCATCGAGTTCACTTGACGAATAGAATAGAAGAAAGATGTCCGACGCAGCAGCAGCAACAGCTCCAGCCAAATCACCAAAGAAGAAGGCAGCAAGCAAGCCGAAGAAGCCAGCAGCTCATCCCAAATATAATGACATGATCAAACAGGCTGTCCAGTCCTTGAAAGAACGTGGCGGATCTTCAAGACAAGCTATCTTGAAATACATCATCGCAAATTTCAAAGTTGGTCCAGATGCCAAGCAAGTCAACAGCCACTTGAAACTCGCACTAAAAGCTGGTGTGAAAAATGGTACCCTCAAGCAAGCGAAGGGCTCTGGTGCATCTGGATCATTCCGCATTGGCACAGTGAAAACTGAAAAACCCAAGGCAAAGAAACCCAAGGCAGCCAAACCAAAGAAGACTAAGTCTCCAAAGAAGGCAAAGGCAAAGAAGACCACAGAAAAGAAAGTAGCCAAGCCAAAGAAAGCAGCCAAGCCAAAGAAATCGCCAGCTAAGAAAGCTGCCGCCAAGCCTAAAAAGACAAAGACACCTAAAAAGGCAAAGACTGCGAAACCCAAGAAGACGAAAACTCCAAAGAAGAAGGCCGCAGCCAAGAAGGCATAAGCCTGAAAACGTATTGTTGTTAACACAACACAAAAGAAACGGCCCTTTTCAGGGCCAACAACACTTTTAAAAAGAGCTTCCTAGTAAAAAACACCTCCAGTTTAAGCCAAGCTCCAAGGCGAGAGAATAAATTTCTTCCTCTCCTCAAGACCCACCAGGTTGAGGGCTAGATTCTTTTAGTGGTTGGTCAGAATTTGTTATTCAAAGTTTTGTTTCATCACAAATTATTGGATAGTGCCCACACACTCCAGTAAACTGTAATAAACCAAATTTATATAAACGAACAATTTGCGTTTGACTGGAGTATGAAATGTTGACTTTCGGTCTGGGGTTCCCGAATTTTTTGGAAAGCCATGAAAGTGGCTTCTAACACTCAACCAGTTAATGGGTTCTGCATCCAAACCGAGGATGGGGATGGTTGTCTGACGACCCCGTGGATAAGCTAGACAACTGCGTGATTAGCGCGTTAGACGAAAGATCACACGCGCTGCGCCCTTGGGTAAGATACTTGGCCCCGATGGTCGCAGCAGGACGATCGCACAGTTAAATCCCACACCCCAATAAACAAACAAGCTCGGCATATCTGAACAAGTGTTTAGAGGGGTGGTGGTGGTGGGGGGGGGGGGGGCGTTTGGTTAGATCAGTAGCCTTTTCAGTTGTCTGTAGCGGTAAAATTATTTTATTTTCTTACATTTTAGCTAGATGGCAGGCCACGCGGCCCGTCCAAGGCTTCAGAGAACCCTAATTCATTCAATCACTTTAGACCGAGATGGCAGTGTCCGTTTAGTTGTCCGACAGCAGCGGAGAAGGCCAATTTGTATGGGGTGTGGGAGAAGATATGTTGTTTATCCTTTTCTTTTTAGCTTGTGACTTTGCTGGGGTGGTGGTTCGGGAAATTCCTCTATTTTCTTTCATTTTGTTCTGCTCTTTCCATCTGTTCTCTCGGGTTCCTTTCTTCTTTCTTCACACTTTGCCAGACCAATTCAACTTTGACACCAGTTGACTTACTACATGACGTCTATTGGCGTCGGGCAGTTTGGCCATGACGGCGAGGGGCAGGGATTTGAAAGGAGGCATCGAAATACCAGTTTCTATTACCGTCTCCCTTATTTGCGTTTCCAT
This sequence comes from Pictodentalium vernedei, assembly GCA_031216915.1. Classification (NCBI taxonomy): domain Eukaryota; kingdom Metazoa; phylum Mollusca; class Scaphopoda; order Dentaliida; family Dentaliidae; genus Pictodentalium; species Pictodentalium vernedei. The sequence continues at coordinate 676,067,977 of CM062295.1, read as the reverse complement.
CCGACAGTTCATCCTTTTGGTACTATCCCTCTCCGAAGGAGGTGGATGGTCATCTCGTATCCTAAATTCTACAGCTAGGCGAATGCTTTCGGAGTCGAATGATTCTAAGTTGCCGAAGGCGCGTAGAGACTATGTGGGCAAGCCACACACACACCCTTTCGACCTGCTCGGACTGTTTGATGATATTGTTGTTTCTGTGCATGGCAAAGGAGCACTAGAGGCTGTGGTATTCAGTGGCGTTTGTGCATCACTTTCATGTGTTCTTGTCTGGAGCTTGTGGCTGTCGGTTGGTCAACTCTAGCTTGTTCCTGCGTTTCCGGTGATCTCTCGACTCTTGCACCACGGCCTGTGTCTCGCTAATCCGCGATTGGGACTTCCATTTATCGTAGCATTTCACGCGCGGCTGCTGTGCGCTCATCATAGTCTGAAGAGAGGGGCGAGTGACGATCGGTCAGTGGCGAGAAAGCAACTTCCATTTTCACCTCAGTCTCCCCAGGGTGTTCAACACCCAGCAGTTCCGACCGGGAAGCCTGCAGTTGGTTGGGTTTGCCGGATGGAGTTGGAAGGGAAGTAAATGGTGGATGTTTTCGGCTCTTTCCTTTCCTCACCTTTCTCTCGGTCTTCTTCTTCTAAAATAAGAAAGCCTCCAGGCGTCGGGCATCCCACCCGCTTCGTAGACGGGCTCTTCCTTCTTTTCTGCCCTATCTTTGCAGGGCCTCCTAACTCCCTCAGGTGAGGACCAGTGTGAGAGGAGGACCTCTCGCCAAAGGTACCACTTCTCTCTCCCCGATGTGGGTTAGGGGGTGGGGGAATATGTGTTGTGGTGTCTTCAGTTTTAAACTCCGAGGTCAGGTGGACGCTCTTACTTTCGCCTGGGCAGTTCAGGTGATGGGACAAAAAAAAAAACAAAAAAAAAACGCCCAGAGCTGAAATGGTCTTCTTAAGTCTCGCTGGTAATTCCAGTGTTTCTATGATGGCAAATCAAGGTGTTTACGCTCTGAAATCAAAGATGCGAATGGCCAATACTCTCACGTACCATTCACTTATAAATCATATATCGGTGGATACAAGTAAGAAGGCGAGAGACATTCACGATTTGTCCAAATTGGTGCTGGGAATCCTAAGGAGACTGTGTTAATTGATTTTCACACCTTGGTACCCATAGGGCGAATCGTGCACGGAAACGTGTCCTTGCACATCTACCAGTGTGAACCCCGAAATATTTTCTCATATCAGACGGAAACATATTCTGCTCAGCGCTATAATTTATCTTCATTTTTTTTTTATTCCTAAACTACACCTCACAACCCGAATACCCACCCACCCACGCACTCCACTCCAACCTCCCACTCACCCACACCGACCCGCCCTGCCTTGCCCACTTATCCGATGAACGCCAAAACACCTTCTAATGACGGAATATAGCGGCCAGCATTATATGTTCAAGTATAAGATAGGGGAAGACAGGAGAAGTAGAAACCTTGTCCTCCAACATTTCATTTAAAGCGGCACATGATATAGAACATATCATCCTAGCCGCTTAGTGGAGAGACGGACTCGAGGGCGAGGGCCAGCTCTCGTTAGTGAACGCAAGTAACCTCCCTCCCCCATCCAATCACCCACCCACCCACTAAGCCCCCCCCCCCCCCGAGATAATTATGAAGAGGTTTTCGCGATTTCCCGCACGGTTAACTACATTGGACAATAACAAATTTGTAGGTCCCGTTTTAGCGACGGATGGACCCTTGCTTAAGAGAAGAGGCGGGGGGGGGGGGGGGGGTCGACACCATCCGGATCCTGTGAGCTTAAGAGGTCGATTGATCGATGACCTGGCCGGGGTGGAAGGCGATTGGTATACCGTAGGCGCACCGCACCTGCCTGCCTGCATGCCAGCCAGCCAGCCAGCCTTCCTTCCTTCCCTTCTTTCTTTCAATAGGCAGATGTTAGCAAAAGGTACTTCATATGCCTAGTGTTGCCCTTCATAAAAGAGGCACAATCCGTCTCCGTTCATAAAAGAGGCATAATCTGAGCCCAGATCACACACAATTTTCAGTTTATTAAAGGTACTATTTTTTCATAACGGAACTACATTCCAGCCCACCGACCCGGAAGGAAACATTCATAATGGGTCATGTTCCATAAATTATTATAACCCTTCGCCGACCAATCACCATCGCGTAGCCACTAGGAGCGCCCCCACTCCCCCCCCCCGCCCCCCCTTCTTTCCTTCCTTCCCGGCACATTACACGCCATGTTTATCGACCTCATTGCTTCGTGTCTACGACAGATCAACAGAACACTATCGTGTATTTCTATCCACCTACCTCACTTGATGCCCAAATTCACAGGCCCAATGGCTTCTTAAGTTGTGGCTTTGAGTTGTGTTGTAAAATCTCAGAACGAAGGATGACTGACTTCAATCTCAGTGATGCAGGTAAGAAAAGAAAATTATTTTGCAGACAATCCTCTTGCTTCACTCGGGCTGGCTACAAGAAGGAAAACAAGACGAAGAATTAGTAGATGCACACAGAGTGGAAAGAAAGAAAGAAAGAAAGAAAGAAAGAAAGAAAGAAAGAAAGAAAGAAAGAAAGAAAGTAAGTTTTGAGTGGCACTGAGGTGTATAAGAGATTCAATCCGTGTAAACGACAAGCGGCGCGGCGGACGAGAGGGAAAGTGTTAATGGTTGAAAGAAAGAAAAACGCTTGTCGGACGAGTGACTAATTTTTCGCGAAGGAACTGTAAGTGTGAACCACAGGGAAAGATGAAGAAAAGTGAAAAAGAATGAATGAATAATAAATAAAGGCATAAATATCGTCGGTAAAATCGGACTAATTTGAAAATATTTTCGAAATTAGAAAAAAATAATAATATTATCTTGTCGAAAAGACCTCTTAATTAGCGTTTCTTCGAAGGGTGTGAAAATGGGAATTGTCCATTATATAATTATACAAGGCAGAACAGATATATTTTTTTTCTCCACGATTTCAAAGCCGCGAGGATCCAAAATGCAACCTAGAAGGTCTTCCGCCAAACAACAGCCAATGAAAAGTTGTCAACCGAACCAATCATATGGGAGATATGAGAGCCAATCATTCTACTACACAGTAGTTATTTCAACCAATAGAATAAGCTCTCCGTTCGGACATCTAATTTTAACTGCGCCAAGCTGAAATTTTTGTTTTCATTATACTGTTGAATCTCGCAGTTACTGTACGCTACATTATGGCTCGAACAAAGCAGACCGCTCGTAAATCCACTGGTGGCAAAGCCCCAAGGAAACAGCTGGCAACCAAAGCTGCACGTAAAAGTGCACCAGCTACCGGAGGCGTCAAGAAACCACACAGATACAGACCAGGAACCGTTGCCTTGAGAGAAATCCGTCGTTACCAGAAGAGCACCGAATTGCTCATCAGAAAATTGCCATTCCAGCGTTTAGTTCGTGAAATCGCCCAGGACTTCAAGACAGATCTGCGATTCCAGAGCTCCGCCGTTATGGCTCTCCAAGAAGCAAGTGAAGCATACTTAGTTGGTCTGTTTGAAGATACCAATCTCTGCGCCATCCACGCAAAGAGAGTCACAATCATGCCAAAGGATATCCAGTTGGCTCGTCGCATCCGTGGAGAGCGAGCTTAAAAACCTTGCAATTGTATTGCACTTGGTTTTCAAACAACGGCCCTTTTCAGGGCCACCAAAATTATCAAAAGAGCATCTTAGTCACAAAACACATTCATTGTCAAGTTGATAAATTCAATGTCCATAGTCCCGGTCGATACCTTTTACTCCTCTTCGCTCCCTGTGGGAAGTGGAGCAATCCTTGTTTACTGTGGTAAAGAGGTTTACGGGTAGAATAGCACCCGGTCACCATTCACTGGGGTGGAAGCCATCTAAAATGACTATAAAGGCATGGCTGAACTACTTTATATCCGTGTTGCGGTCGCTAAGTAGGTAGAATTGCAGGCTGCAAGCCGAGAGGTCCTCGGTTCGAATCCCACCTGCGGCAACCGCGTTGTGTCCTAAGGCAAGACCCCCCCCCCCCCCCCCCCCCATTGCCCACGTGGGGGCACGGTGACGCTGTGTACTAAGGCGTACTGCACGTCGATGATGCACCTGTCTTCGACCAATGCTCACCCTGTTTGTGTGGAGTTAATATGTTGGGGAGCTGACAGTTGCTCGGTGATTCTCTCCGGGTACTCTGGCTTCCTCCACCCGTAAAACTGTCATGGTCATGATTAGCCATTGTGCAGAAATATGTGACCTTAAACACCAATAAATAAATAAATATATCCGTGTTGCGGTTATGTTTGGGCATTTTGCAGACAAGTGTGACCTTAAACACCAATAAATAAATAATAAATACTCATCTTCGCAGCGATAACCATTTTTTTCTGATCTCGGGAAATATTTACATCGACTTCTCGATTTCATTCAAATTTATTCCAGTTGTTCTCTGAAATGAGTTCCCAGATCCCATCCGAAGTTTTTGTACGTGTATTTTCTTCTGTGGTTTTCCACGTGGCCTTACTGTTAGTGTTTCGAGGTCAACAGTGTGGTTCAGCCCCTGCGGGATTTCAAATATCTTAGGTTTGAGGCAATTCTCGAAGCTCTATGATTATATGATGTTGTAATGGAATAATAATGCATGGGTGGTAGGGAGGGGGGGCATCAAAAGAACCAGGAGAGATCAGTCCACTATCACGCTCGCAATTGCGTCAGGATCGAAATGCGTCTTTGGGACCATACAGCCAATACATTTGAAATAGCGCATTACGTGACAGTTTAGGTGATTGCACTTCAAAGTGGTGCATCATTTTAGAGCTGGTGAAAATTCTTACTTTTTTCACAATGATAGTGAATTTCATCGTTGCGTCGTTCGCTGTCAATAACAAAGTTCGGAGGGTAATGTTTTGTAAATATTCTTTGGTCTTATTTATTTATTTATTTATTTATTTATTTATTTATTTATTTATTTATTTATTTATTTTAATAACACGTTTACAGACAGGGTCACCGCCTCGTGTCGGACAGTTTTATGGGTGGAGGAAGCCAGAGGGAACCACCTGGCAATGGCGAGTAACTGTCAGACTCCCAAAGGTACAAAATCGACACAAGCAGAGCTAGCAGTGGTTGAAACCAAGTGCACTATAGACGTGCAGTACGCCTGAGTACACAGCTCCACCGCGTCCCCCGCGTGGGCAATCAAGATTAAGTACCTTGCCCAAGGACACGGCGTAGTTACTCCTGGCGGGGATCGACTTGCCTCTGAATGTGTCTCAAATCCGCAGTGAACGATCAACAGTTTTGGTGCTAGAGTAGTCTCCCTTACTGTGTTACTTTTGTCAAGTTGTCAATATTTTCTCCAAGTAAACTAATTGTTATTTCGCTGTTAAATTGCACAAGGGAGAAATTCAAAAAAAACAAGTTTTTGATTTGAACCACTCGAGTTCCTGTAAGTGTCAATCACATGCGTGTTATGCAACGACAGTGACACATATGACCGACCAATAGGGATGGGAGGGGCCGACAATCAGACAGACAGACAGCCATATCTTTATTACATATTTTCTCACCTCTACATGTCCGAGTAGTATTGTGGGGGTTAAGAGAAGTGGATTCGGTCTGCATGTCCTTGTTGTGTCGTGAGTTATGCGAGAATCTCGAGCAATATAGAGCGGATGACGTATTAGTGTTTTTCTACCACTTTGTCGACTGAAACGATGGTTTTTGAATTGTCGTAGAGGATTTCCAGCTGAAATAGTCACATGCAGTAACTCGCACAGATGGTAGAGTGTAAGTACGGGAGTTTTCTTGCTGTAACGAATTCACATAAAATGAACGTTGTTCTATGCTGCAAATTTTAACATAGGTGCATAAATGGAGGACGCTATCGGACACATCAATCACTTTTTGCTACCACCAAACCCCATTGACCCCCCTCCTCACCCGACGGCCCCCTACCCTACACACACACTCAAACATGGGTCTCCTTGTGGTACCAATTTGGAGTATGAATAAGAGGCTGCCTCACGACTACGACAAGTATATTTTTATTTATCCACAAATAAACGGCTCATAGCCAGCCTGCCCAATCTTGCAACTGGTGTCATGAAGGCATAACGAAGGCATGCCTAGTTGATGTGGTGTTTGCTGGTCAGGATTTACTCCCCAAATCGCTCATCATCGCGGCACCCATTCAACAAAATGCTATGTGAGTCACTTTTGGAGAATGAGATATCTGAAAATACTTTTTATAAATTTGATAGGCTTTGTTGTGAGTTTTGACAAGAGGAAAATATGGGCCTTCGCATGTGGGCAGAGCTATGTAGTGTGCTATCGAGGTTATCACTTATGACGTGAAAACGATTACGGCAAGATGCATCCGTTTACCTTTTAATTCCTTCTAAGGCTCGCCCCACTCATCGTATCAGACTCGGGTCCAGTTCTAATGTACCCCACCCATTTTGATCGAACCCGATTTAAGCCAAACCAAACCAGACCATCTCGATCACACTAGACGCTCCACATTCATCGGGTGTAAATCCTAATTCCGGGGGTTTTTTTTTGTAAAGGTTTTTTTTTTTTTACTTTTCTAATTAATTAATTCTTTGTTCGTTTGTTGTTTTTTTTTTAAAAGAGAGGGGAAGGGAAGGAATGTACTCATGTGTACTGTGTCTACAGTGTGCGTGCAAGTGAACTCAAAAACGGACTTGGGGAGTCATGTTTGTGATCGCTTGATAATGGTTTGCTGAGTTGGGACGCGTTAAAAGTTTATCTCTCGGGTGTTGTCTCGAGGTGTAGTTTTTATGCTTTCGTTGTTGTGATGTGTTTTAACACAATATATCCTGGACTAAGATGAATAGTGCTATTAAAAGTAAATTTCGAACATATCATTTCGGCCTGCTCGAATGAGGGAAATGGCGCCAGGACGATTTCTTGTGTTTGTAACCTCCGTTGAAAATGACGAGATATCTGTCACAGTTTATTGTTTTGCACTGTTTTTTATGAAAACGTATTCTTGATACATTTTCCGAGAAATTCGAAGGAAGAAATTGCTCAAGAATTCATTTTCCTGCTTTTTATAGCAATGTTTTTGTGAGGGTACTTGATTTTTCTATCGCCGATTCTCCACTTCAAGACGTGTTCTCCGCTCGAATGTTTAGTATTTTTCCCCAGCGCTCTTTGTGGCTACTGTGAAATTATATCCACTAAGAAGATAGAAAGTTTCAGCGGACTCTTCTAAACGTAAATTTGGTAAAAATAGGGATACACGAACATGACAAACACACATCGACGATTTCTTCTTCTTCTGTGTTGGATGGCTGTCAGTAAACAAAGTGTTTTCTGAGACGTCGGTGCTCTACATTTATAATCAGCAGGTGCGCGTTTTTTCGGGATTTCATTTTCGCATTTCATCGAGTTCACTTGACGAATAGAATAGAAGAAAGATGTCCGACGCAGCAGCAGCAACAGCTCCAGCCAAATCACCAAAGAAGAAGGCAGCAAGCAAGCCGAAGAAGCCAGCAGCTCATCCCAAATATAATGACATGATCAAACAGGCTGTCCAGTCCTTGAAAGAACGTGGCGGATCTTCAAGACAAGCTATCTTGAAATACATCATCGCAAATTTCAAAGTTGGTCCAGATGCCAAGCAAGTCAACAGCCACTTGAAACTCGCACTAAAAGCTGGTGTGAAAAATGGTACCCTCAAGCAAGCGAAGGGCTCTGGTGCATCTGGATCATTCCGCATTGGCACAGTGAAAACTGAAAAACCCAAGGCAAAGAAACCCAAGGCAGCCAAACCAAAGAAGACTAAGTCTCCAAAGAAGGCAAAGGCAAAGAAGACCACAGAAAAGAAAGTAGCCAAGCCAAAGAAAGCAGCCAAGCCAAAGAAATCGCCAGCTAAGAAAGCTGCCGCCAAGCCTAAAAAGACAAAGACACCTAAAAAGGCAAAGACTGCGAAACCCAAGAAGACGAAAACTCCAAAGAAGAAGGCCGCAGCCAAGAAGGCATAAGCCTGAAAACGTATTGTTGTTAACACAACACAAAAGAAACGGCCCTTTTCAGGGCCAACAACACTTTTAAAAAGAGCTTCCTAGTAAAAAACACCTCCAGTTTAAGCCAAGCTCCAAGGCGAGAGAATAAATTTCTTCCTCTCCTCAAGACCCACCAGGTTGAGGGCTAGATTCTTTTAGTGGTTGGTCAGAATTTGTTATTCAAAGTTTTGTTTCATCACAAATTATTGGATAGTGCCCACACACTCCAGTAAACTGTAATAAACCAAATTTATATAAACGAACAATTTGCGTTTGACTGGAGTATGAAATGTTGACTTTCGGTCTGGGGTTCCCGAATTTTTTGGAAAGCCATGAAAGTGGCTTCTAACACTCAACCAGTTAATGGGTTCTGCATCCAAACCGAGGATGGGGATGGTTGTCTGACGACCCCGTGGATAAGCTAGACAACTGCGTGATTAGCGCGTTAGACGAAAGATCACACGCGCTGCGCCCTTGGGTAAGATACTTGGCCCCGATGGTCGCAGCAGGACGATCGCACAGTTAAATCCCACACCCCAATAAACAAACAAGCTCGGCATATCTGAACAAGTGTTTAGAGGGGTGGTGGTGGTGGGGGGGGGGGGGGGGCGTTTGGTTAGATCAGTAGCCTTTTCAGTTGTCTGTAGCGGTAAAATTATTTTATTTTCTTACATTTTAGCTAGATGGCAGGCCACGCGGCCCGTCCAAGGCTTCAGAGAACCCTAATTCATTCAATCACTTTAGACCGAGATGGCAGTGTCCGTTTAGTTGTCCGACAGCAGCGGAGAAGGCCAATTTGTATGGGGTGTGGGAGAAGATATGTTGTTTATCCTTTTCTTTTTAGCTTGTGACTTTGCTGGGGTGGTGGTTCGGGAAATTCCTCTATTTTCTTTCATTTTGTTCTGCTCTTTCCATCTGTTCTCTCGGGTTCCTTTCTTCTTTCTTCACACTTTGCCAGACCAATTCAACTTTGACACCAGTTGACTTACTACATGACGTCTATTGGCGTCGGGCAGTTTGGCCATGACGGCGAGGGGCAGGGATTTGAAAGGAGGCATCGAAATACCAGTTTCTATTACCGTCTCCCTTATTTGCGTTTCCATCCGACAGTTCATCCTTTTGGTACTATCCCTCTCCGAAGGAGGTGGATGGTCATCTCGTATCCTAAATTCTACAGCTAGGCGAATGCTTTCGGAGTCGAATGATTCTAAGTTGCCGAAGGCGCGTAGAGACTATGTGGGCAAGCCACACACACACCCTTTCGACCTGCTCGGACTGTTTGATGATATTGTTGTTTCTGTGCATGGCAAAGGAGCACTAGAGGCTGTGGTATTCAGTGGCGTTTGTGCATCACTTTCATGTGTTCTTGTCTGGAGCTTGTGGCTGTCGGTTGGTCAACTCTAGCTTGTTCCTGCGTTTCCGGTGATCTCTCGACTCTTGCACCACGGCCTGTGTCTCGCTAATCCGCGATTGGGACTTCCATTTATCGTAGCATTTCACGCGCGGCTGCTGTGCGCTCATCATAGTCTGAAGAGAGGGGCGAGTGACGATCGGTCAGTGGCGAGAAAGCAACTTCCATTTTCACCTCAGTCTCCCCAGGGTGTTCAACACCCAGCAGTTCCGACCGGGAAGCCTGCAGTTGGTTGGGTTTGCCGGATGGAGTTGGAAGGGAAGTAAATGGTGGATGTTTTCGGCTCTTTCCTTTCCTCACCTTTCTCTCGGTCTTCTTCTTCTAAAATAAGAAAGCCTCCAGGCGTCGGGCATCCCACCCGCTTCGTAGACGGGCTCTTCCTTCTTTTCTGCCCTATCTTTGCAGGGCCTCCTAACTCCCTCAGGTGAGGACCAGTGTGAGAGGAGGACCTCTCGCCAAAGGTACCACTTCTCTCTCCCCGATGTGGGTTAGGGGGTGGGGGAATATGTGTTGTGGTGTCTTCAGTTTTAAACTCCGAGGTCAGGTGGACGCTCTTACTTTCGCCTGGGCAGTTCAGGTGATGGGACAAAAAAAAAAAACAAAAAAAAAACGCCCAGAGCTGAAATGGTCTTCTTAAGTCTCGCTGGTAATTCCAGTGTTTCTATGATGGCAAATCAAGGTGTTTACGCTCTGAAATCAAAGATGCGAATGGCCAATACTCTCACGTACCATTCACTTATAAATCATATATCGGTGGATACAAGTAAGAAGGCGAGAGACATTCACGATTTGTCCAAATTGGTGCTGGGAATCCTAAGGAGACTGTGTTAATTGATTTTCACACCTTGGTACCCATAGGGCGAATCGTGCACGGAAACGTGTCCTTGCACATCTACCAGTGTGAACCCCGAAATATTTTCTCATATCAGACGGAAACATATTCTGCTCAGCGCTATAATTTATCTTCATTTTTTTTTTATTCCTAAACTACACCTCACAACCCGAATACCCACCCACCCACGCACTCCACTCCAACCTCCCACTCACCCACACCGACCCGCCCTGCCTTGCCCACTTATCCGATGAACGCCAAAACACCTTCTAATGACGGAATATAGCGGCCAGCATTATATGTTCAAGTATAAGATAGGGGAAGACAGGAGAAGTAGAAACCTTGTCCTCCAACATTTCATTTAAAGCGGCACATGATATAGAACATATCATCCTAGCCGCTTAGTGGAGAGACGGACTCGAGGGCGAGGGCCAGCTCTCGTTAGTGAACGCAAGTAACCTCCCTCCCCCATCCAATCACCCACCCACTAAGCCCCCCCCCCCCCCCGAGATAATTATGAAGAGGTTTTCGCGATTTCCCGCACGGTTAACTACATTGGACAATAACAAATTTGTAGGTCCCGTTTTAGCGACGGATGGACCCTTGCTTAAGAGAAGAGGCGGGGGGGGGGGGGGGGTCGACACCATCCGGATCCTGTGAGCTTAAGAGGTCGATTGATCGATGACCTGGCCGGGGTGGAAGGCGATTGGTATACCGTAGGCGCACCGCACCTGCCTGCCTGCATGCCAGCCAGCCAGCCAGCCTTCCTTCCTTCCCTTCTTTCTTTCAATAGGCAGATGTTAGCAAAAGGTACTTCATATGCCTAGTGTTGCCCTTCATAAAAGAGGCACAATCCGTCTCCGTTCATAAAAGAGGCATAATCTGAGCCCAGATCACACACAATTTTCAGTTTATTAAAGGTACTATTTTTTCATAACGGAACTACATTCCAGCCCACCGACCCGGAAGGAAACATTCATAATGGGTCATGTTCCATAAATTATTATAACCCTTCGCCGACCAATCACCATCGCGTAGCCACTAGGAGCGCCCCCACTCCCCCCCCGCCCCCCCCTTCTTTCCTTCCTTCCCGGCACATTACACGCCATGTTTATCGACCTCATTGCTTCGTGTCTACGACAGATCAACAGAACACTATCGTGTATTTCTATCCACCTACCTCACTTGATGCCCAAATTCACAGGCCCAATGGCTTCTTAAGTTGTGGCTTTGAGTTGTGTTGTAAAATCTCAGAACGAAGGATGACTGACTTCAATCTCAGTGATGCAGGTAAGAAAAGAAAATTATTTTGCAGACAATCCTCTTGCTTCACTCGGGCTGGCTACAAGAAGGAAAACAAGACGAAGAATTAGTAGATGCACACAGAGTGGAAAGAAAGAAAGAAAGAAAGAAAGAAAGAAAGAAAGAAAGAAAGAAAGAAAGAAAGTAAGTTTTGAGTGGCACTGAGGTGTATAAGAGATTCAATCCGTGTAAACGGCAAGCGGCGCGGCGGACGAGAGGGAAAGTGTTAATGGTTGAAAGAAAGAAAAACGCTTGTCGGACGAGTGACTAATTTTTCGCGAAGGAACTGTAAGTGTGAACCACAGGGAAAGATGAAGAAAAGTGAAAAAGAATGAATGAATAATAAATAAAGGCATAAATATCGTCGGTAAAATCGGACTAATTTGAAAATATTTTCGAAATTAGAAAAAAATAATAATATTATCTTGTCGAAAAGACCTCTTAATTAGCGTTTCTTCGAAGGGTGTGAAAATGGGAATTGTCCATTATATAATTATACAAGGCAGAACAGATATATTTTTTTTCTCCACGATTTCAAAGCCGCGAGGATCCAAAATGCAACCTAGAAGGTCTTCCGCCAAACAACAGCCAATGAAAAGTTGTCAACCGAACCAATCATATGGGAGATATGAGAGCCAATCATTCTACTACACAGTAGTTATTTCAACCAATAGAATAAGCTCTCCGTTCGGACATCTAATTTTAACTGCGCCAAGCTGAAATTTTTGTTTTCATTATACTGTTGAATGAATCTCGCAGTTACTGTACGCTACATTATGGCTCGAACAAAGCAGACCGCTCGTAAATCCACTGGTGGCAAAGCCCCAAGGAAACAGCTGGCAACCAAAGCTGCACGTAAAAGTGCACCAGCTACCGGAGGCGTCAAGAAACCACACAGATACAGACCAGGAACCGTTGCCTTGAGAGAAATCCGTCGTTACCAGAAGAGCACCGAATTGCTCATCAGAAAATTGCCATTCCAGCGTTTAGTTCGTGAAATCGCCCAGGACTTCAAGACAGATCTGCGATTCCAGAGCTCCGCCGTTATGGCTCTCCAAGAAGCAAGTGAAGCATACTTAGTTGGTCTGTTTGAAGATACCAATCTCTGCGCCATCCACGCAAAGAGAGTCACAATCATGCCAAAGGATATCCAGTTGGCTCGTCGCATCCGTGGAGAGCGAGCTTAAAAACCTTGCAATTGTATTGCACTTGGTTTTCAAACAACGGCCCTTTTCAGGGCCACCAAAATTATCAAAAGAGCATCTTAGTCACAAAACACATTCATTGTCAAGTTGATAAATCAATGTCCATAGTCCCGGTCGATACCTTTTACTCCTCTTCGCTCCCTGTGGGAAGTGGAGCAATCCTTGTTTACTGTGGTAAAGAGGTTTACGGGTAGAATAGCACCCGGTCACCATTCACTGGGGTGGAAGCCATCTAAAATGACTATAAAGGCATGGCTGAACTACTTTATATCCGTGTTGCGGTCGCTAAGTAGGTAGAATTGCAGGCTGCAAGCCGAGAGGTCCTCGGTTCGAATCCCACCTGCGGCAACCGCGTTGTGTCCTAAGGCAAGACCCCCCCCCCCCCCCCCCATTGCCCACGTGGGGGCACGGTGACGCTGTGTACTAAGGCGTACTGCACGTCGATGATGCACCTGTCTTCGACCAATGCTCACCCTGTTTGTGTGGAGTTAATATGTTGGGGAGCTGACAGTTGCTCGGTGATTCTCTCCGGGTACTCTGGCTTCCTCCACCCGTAAAACTGTCATGGTCATGATTAGCCATTGTGCAGAAATATGTGACCTTAAACACCAATAAATAAATAAATATATCCGTGTTGCGGTTATGTTTGGGCATTTTGCAGACAAGTGTGACCTTAAACACCAATAAATAAATAATAAATACTCATCTTCGCAGCGATAACCATTTTTTTCTGATCTCGGGAAATATTTACATCGACTTCTCGATTTCATTCAAATTTATTCCAGTTGTTCTCTGAAATGAGTTCCCAGATCCCATCCGAAGTTTTTGTACGTGTATTTTCTTCTGTGGTTTTCCACGTGGCCTTACTGTTAGTGTTTCGAGGTCAACAGTGTGGTTCAGCCCCTGCGGGATTTCAAATATCTTAGGTTTGAGGCAATTCTCGAAGCTCTATGATTATATGATGTTGTAATGGAATAATAATGCATGGGTGGTAGGGAGGGGGGGCATCAAAAGAACCAGGAGAGATCAGTCCACTATCACGCTCGCAATTGCGTCAGGATCGAAATGCGTCTTTGGGACCATACAGCCAATACATTTGAAATAGCGCATTACGTGACAGTTTAGGTGAATTGCACTTCAAAGTGGTGCATCATTTTAGAGCTGGTGAAAATTCTTACTTTTTTCACAATGATAGTGAATTTCATCGTTGCGTCGTTCGCTGTCAATAACAAAGTTCGGAGGGTAATGTTTTGTAAATATTCTTTGGTCTTATTTATTTATTTATTTATTTATTTATTTATTTATTTATTTATTTATTTATTTATTTATTTATTTTAATAACACGTTTACAGACAGGGTCACCGCCTCGTGTCGGACAGTTTTATGGGTGGAGGAAGCCAGAGGGAACCACCTGGCAATGGCGAGTAACTGTCAGACTCCCAAAGGTACAAAATCGACACAAGCAGAGCTAGCAGTGGTTGAAACCAAGTGCACTATAGACGTGCAGTACGCCTGAGTACACAGCTCCACCGCGTCCCCCGCGTGGGCAATCAAGATTAAGTACCTTGCCCAAGGACACGGCGTAGTTACTCCTGGCGGGGATCGACTTGCCTCTGAATGTGTCTCAAATCCGCAGTGAACGATCAACAGTTTTGGTGCTAGAGTAGTCTCCCTTACTGTGTTACTTTTGTCAAGTTGTCAATATTTTCTCCAAGTAAACTAATTGTTATTTCGCTGTTAAATTGCACAAGGGAGAAATTCAAAAAAAACAAGTTTTTGATTTGAACCACTCGAGTTCCTGTAAGTGTCAATCACATGCGTGTTATGCAACGACAGTGACACATATGACCGACCAATAGGGATGGGAGGGGCCGACAATCAGACAGACAGACAGCCATATCTTTATTACATATTTTCTCACCTCTACATGTCCGAGTAGTATTGTGGGGGTTAAGAGAAGTGGATTCGGTCTGCATGTCCTTGTTGTGTCGTGAGTTATGCGAGAATCTCGAGCAATATAGAGCGGATGACGTATTAGTGTTTTTCTACCACTTTGTCGACTGAAACGATGGTTTTTGAATTGTCGTAGAGGATTTCCAGCTGAAATAGTCACATGCAGTAACTCGCACAGATGGTAGAGTGTAAGTACGGGAGTTTTCTTGCTGTAACGAATTCACATAAAATGAACGTTGTTCTATGCTGCAAATTTTAACATAGGTGCATAAATGGAGGACGCTATCGGACACATCAATCACTTTTTGCTACCACCAAACCCCATTGACCCCCCTCCTCACCCGACGGCCCCCTACCCTACACACACACTCAAACATGGGTCTCCTTGTGGTACCAATTTGGAGTATGAATAAGAGGCTGCCTCACGACTACGACAAGTATATTTTTATTTATCCACAAATAAACGGCTCATAGCCAGCCTGCCCAATCTTGCAACTGGTGTCATGAAGGCATAACGAAGGCATGCCTAGTTGATGTGGTGTTTGCTGGTCAGGATTTACTCCCCAAATCGCTCATCATCGCGGCACCCATTCAACAAAATGCTATGTGAGTCACTTTTGGAGAATGAGATATCTGAAAATACTTTTTATAAATTTGATAGGCTTTGTTGTGAGTTTTGACAAGAGGAAAATATGGGCCTTCGCATGTGGGCAGAGCTATGTAGTGTGCTATCGAGGTTATCACTTATGACGTGAAAACGATTACGGCAAGATGCATCCGTTTACCTTTTAATTCCTTCTAAGGCTCGCCCCACTCATCGTATCAGACTCGGGTCCAGTTCTAATGTACCCCACCCATTTTGATCGAACCCGATTTAAGCCAAACCAAACCAGACCATCTCGATCACACTAGACGCTCCACATTCATCGGGTGTAAATCCTAATTCCGGGGGTTTTTTTTTGTAAAGGTTTTTTTTTTTTTACTTTTCTAATTAATTAATTCTTTGTTCGTTTGTTGTTTTTTTTTTAAAAGAGAGGGGAAGGGAAGGAATGTACTCATGTGTACTGTGTCTACAGTGTGCGTGCAAGTGAACTCAAAAACGGACTTGGGGAGTCATGTTTGTGATCGCTTGATAATGGTTTGCTGAGTTGGGACGCGTTAAAAGTTTATCTCTCGGGTGTTGTCTCGAGGTGTAGTTTTTATGCTTTCGTTGTTGTGATGTGTTTTAACACAATATATCCTGGACTAAGATGAATAGTGCTATTAAAAGTAAATTTCGAACATATCATTTCGGCCTGCTCGAATGAGGGAAATGGCGCCAGGACGATTTCTTGTGTTTGTAACCTCCGTTGAAAATGACGAGATATCTGTCACAGTTTATTGTTTTGCACTGTTTTTTATGAAAACGTATTCTTGATACATTTTCCGAGAAATTCGAAGGAAGAAATTGCTCAAGAATTCATTTTCCTGCTTTTTATAGCAATGTTTTTGTGAGGGTACTTGATTTTTCTATCGCCGATTCTCCACTTCAAGACGTGTTCTCCGCTCGAATGTTTAGTATTTTTCCCCAGCGCTCTTTGTGGCTACTGTGAAATTATATCCACTAAGAAGATAGAAAGTTTCAGCGGACTCTTCTAAACGTAAATTTGGTAAAAATAGGGATACACGAACATGACAAACACACATCGACGATTTCTTCTTCTTCTGTGTTGGATGGCTGTCAGTAAACAAAGTGTTTTCTGAGACGTCGGTGCTCTACATTTATAATCAGCAGGTGCGCGTTTTTTCGGGATTTCATTTTCGCATTTCATCGAGTTCACTTGACGAATAGAATAGAAGAAAGATGTCCGACGCAGCAGCAGCAACAGCTCCAGCCAAATCACCAAAGAAGAAGGCAGCAAGCAAGCCGAAGAAGCCAGCAGCTCATCCCAAATATAATGACATGATCAAACAGGCTGTCCAGTCCTTGAAAGAACGTGGCGGATCTTCAAGACAAGCTATCTTGAAATACATCATCGCAAATTTCAAAGTTGGTCCAGATGCCAAGCAAGTCAACAGCCACTTGAAACTCGCACTAAAAGCTGGTGTGAAAAATGGTACCCTCAAGCAAGCGAAGGGCTCTGGTGCATCTGGATCATTCCGCATTGGCACAGTGAAAACTGAAAAACCCAAGGCAAAGAAACCCAAGGCAGCCAAACCAAAGAAGACTAAGTCTCCAAAGAAGGCAAAGGCAAAGAAGACCACAGAAAAGAAAGTAGCCAAGCCAAAGAAAGCAGCCAAGCCAAAGAAATCGCCAGCTAAGAAAGCTGCCGCCAAGCCTAAAAAGACAAAGACACCTAAAAAGGCAAAGACTGCGAAACCCAAGAAGACGAAAACTCCAAAGAAGAAGGCCGCAGCCAAGAAGGCATAAGCCTGAAAACGTATTGTTGTTAACACAACACAAAAGAAACGGCCCTTTTCAGGGCCAACAACACTTTTAAAAAGAGCTTCCTAGTAAAAAACACCTCCAGTTTAAGCCAAGCTCCAAGGCGAGAGAATAAATTTCTTCCTCTCCTCAAGACCCACCAGGTTGAGGGCTAGATTCTTTTAGTGGTTGGTCAGAATTTGTTATTCAAAGTTTTGTTTCATCACAAATTATTGGATAGTGCCCACACACTCCAGTAAACTGTAATAAACCAAATTTATATAAACGAACAATTTGCGTTTGACTGGAGTATGAAATGTTGACTTTCGGTCTGGGGTTCCCGAATTTTTTGGAAAGCCATGAAAGTGGCTTCTAACACTCAACCAGTTAATGGGTTCTGCATCCAAACCGAGGATGGGGATGGTTGTCTGACGACCCCGTGGATAAGCTAGACAACTGCGTGATTAGCGCGTTAGACGAAAGATCACACGCGCTGCGCCCTTGGGTAAGATACTTGGCCCCGATGGTCGCAGCAGGACGATCGCACAGTTAAATCCCACACCCCAATAAACAAACAAGCTCGGCATATCTGAACAAGTGTTTAGAGGGGTGGTGGTGGTGGGGGGGGGGGGGGGGCGTTTGGTTAGATCAGTAGCCTTTTCAGTTGTCTGTAGCGGTAAAATTATTTTATTTTCTTACATTTTAGCTAGATGGCAGGCCACGCGGCCCGTCCAAGGCTTCAGAGAACCCTAATTCATTCAATCACTTTAGACCGAGATGGCAGTGTCCGTTTAGTTGTCCGACAGCAGCGGAGAAGGCCAATTTGTATGGGGTGTGGGAGAAGATATGTTGTTTATCCTTTTCTTTTTAGCTTGTGACTTTGCTGGGGTGGTGGTTCGGGAAATTCCTCTATTTTCTTTCATTTTGTTCTGCTCTTTCCATCTGTTCTCTCGGGTTCCTTTCTTCTTTCTTCACACTTTGCCAGACCAATTCAACTTTGACACCAGTTGACTTACTACATGACGTCTATTGGCGTCGGGCAGTTTGGCCATGACGGCGAGGGGCAGGGATTTGAAAGGAGGCATCGAAATACCAGTTTCTATTACCGTCTCCCTTATTTGCGTTTCCATCCGACAGTTCATCCTTTTGGTACTATCCCTCTCCGAAGGAGGTGGATGGTCATCTCGTATCCTAAATTCTACAGCTAGGCGAATGCTTTCGGAGTCGAATGATTCTAAGTTGCCGAAGGCGCGTAGAGACTATGTGGGCAAGCCACACACACACCCTTTCGACCTGCTCGGACTGTTTGATGATATTGTTGTTTCTGTGCATGGCAAAGGAGCACTAGAGGCTGTGGTATTCAGTGGCGTTTGTGCATCACTTTCATGTGTTCTTGTCTGGAGCTTGTGGCTGTCGGTTGGTCAACTCTAGCTTGTTCCTGCGTTTCCGGTGATCTCTCGACTCTTGCACCACGGCCTGTGTCTCGCTAATCCGCGATTGGGACTTCCATTTATCGTAGCATTTCACGCGCGGCTGCTGTGCGCTCATCATAGTCTGAAGAGAGGGGCGAGTGACGATCGGTCAGTGGCGAGAAAGCAACTTCCATTTTCACCTCAGTCTCCCCAGGGTGTTCAACACCCAGCAGTTCCGACCGGGAAGCCTGCAGTTGGTTGGGTTTGCCGGATGGAGTTGGAAGGGAAGTAAATGGTGGATGTTTTCGGCTCTTTCCTTTCCTCACCTTTCTCTCGGTCTTCTTCTTCTAAAATAAGAAAGCCTCCAGGCGTCGGGCATCCCACCCGCTTCGTAGACGGGCTCTTCCTTCTTTTCTGCCCTATCTTTGCAGGGCCTCCTAACTCCCTCAGGTGAGGACCAGTGTGAGAGGAGGACCTCTCGCCAAAGGTACCACTTCTCTCTCCCCGATGTGGGTTAGGGGGTGGGGGAATATGTGTTGTGGTGTCTTCAGTTTTAAACTCCGAGGTCAGGTGGACGCTCTTACTTTCGCCTGGGCAGTTCAGGTGATGGGACAAAAAAAAAAACAAAAAAAAAACGCCCAGAGCTGAAATGGTCTTCTTAAGTCTCGCTGGTAATTCCAGTGTTTCTATGATGGCAAATCAAGGTGTTTACGCTCTGAAATCAAAGATGCGAATGGCCAATACTCTCACGTACCATTCACTTATAAATCATATATCGGTGGATACAAGTAAGAAGGCGAGAGACATTCACGATTTGTCCAAATTGGTGCTGGGAATCCTAAGGAGACTGTGTTAATTGATTTTCACACCTTGGTACCCATAGGGCGAATCGTGCACGGAAACGTGTCCTTGCACATCTACCAGTGTGAACCCCGAAATATTTTCTCATATCAGACGGAAACATATTCTGCTCAGCGCTATAATTTATCTTCATTTTTTTTTTATTCCTAAACTACACCTCACAACCCGAATACCCACCCACCCACGCACTCCACTCCAACCTCCCACTCACCCACACCGACCCGCCCTGCCTTGCCCACTTATCCGATGAACGCCAAAACACCTTCTAATGACGGAATATAGCGGCCAGCATTATATGTTCAAGTATAAGATAGGGGAAGACAGGAGAAGTAGAAACCTTGTCCTCCAACATTTCATTTAAAGCGGCACATGATATAGAACATATCATCCTAGCCGCTTAGTGGAGAGACGGACTCGAGGGCGAGGGCCAGCTCTCGTTAGTGAACGCAAGTAACCTCCCTCCCCCATCCAATCACCCACCCACCCACTAAGCCCCCCCCCCCCCCGAGATAATTATGAAGAGGTTTTCGCGATTTCCCGCACGGTTAACTACATTGGACAATAACAAATTTGTAGGTCCCGTTTTAGCGACGGATGGACCCTTGCTTAAGAGAAGAGGCGGGGGGGGGGGGTCGACACCATCCGGATCCTGTGAGCTTAAGAGGTCGATTGATCGATGACCTGGCCGGGGTGGAAGGCGATTGGTATACCGTAGGCGCACCGCACCTGCCTGCCTGCATGCCAGCCAGCCAGCCAGCCTTCCTTCCTTCCCTTCTTTCTTTCAATAGGCAGATGTTAGCAAAAGGTACTTCATATGCCTAGTGTTGCCCTTCATAAAAGAGGCACAATCCGTCTCCGTTCATAAAAGAGGCATAATCTGAGCCCAGATCACACACAATTTTCAGTTTATTAAAGGTACTATTTTTTCATAACGGAACTACATTCCAGCCCACCGACCCGGAAGGAAACATTCATAATGGGTCATGTTCCATAAATTATTATAACCCTTCGCCGACCAATCACCATCGCGTAGCCACTAGGAGCGCCCCCACTCCCCCCCCGCCCCCCCTTCTTTCCTTCCTTCCCGGCACATTACACGCCATGTTTATCGACCTCATTGCTTCGTGTCTACGACAGATCAACAGAACACTATCGTGTATTTCTATCCACCTACCTCACTTGATGCCCAAATTCACAGGCCCAATGGCTTCTTAAGTTGTGGCTTTGAGTTGTGTTGTAAAATCTCAGAACGAAGGATGACTGACTTCAATCTCAGTGATGCAGGTAAGAAAAGAAAATTATTTTGCAGACAATCCTCTTGCTTCACTCGGGCTGGCTACAAGAAGGAAAACAAGACGAAGAATTAGTAGATGCACACAGAGTGGAAAGAAAGAAAGAAAGAAAGAAAGAAAGAAAGAAAGAAAGAAAGAAAGAAAGAAAGAAAGTAAGTTTTGAGTGGCACTGAGGTGTATAAGAGATTCAATCCGTGTAAACGACAAGCGGCGCGGCGGACGAGAGGGAAAGTGTTAATGGTTGAAAGAAAGAAAAACGCTTGTCGGACGAGTGACTAATTTTTCGCGAAGGAACTGTAAGTGTGAACCACAGGGAAAGATGAAGAAAAGTGAAAAAGAATGAATGAATAATAAATAAAGGCATAAATATCGTCGGTAAAATCGGACTAATTTGAAAATATTTTCGAAATTAGAAAAAAATAATAATATTATCTTGTCGAAAAGACCTCTTAATTAGCGTTTCTTCGAAGGGTGTGAAAATGGGAATTGTCCATTATATAATTATACAAGGCAGAACAGATATATTTTTTTTCTCCACGATTTCAAAGCCGCGAGGATCCAAAATGCAACCTAGAAGGTCTTCCGCCAAACAACAGCCAATGAAAAGTTGTCAACCGAACCAATCATATGGGAGATATGAGAGCCAATCATTCTACTACACAGTAGTTATTTCAACCAATAGAATAAGCTCTCCGTTCGGACATCTAATTTTAACTGCGCCAAGCTGAAATTTTTGTTTTCATTATACTGTTGAATCTCGCAGTTACTGTACGCTACATTATGGCTCGAACAAAGCAGACCGCTCGTAAATCCACTGGTGGCAAAGCCCCAAGGAAACAGCTGGCAACCAAAGCTGCACGTAAAAGTGCACCAGCTACCGGAGGCGTCAAGAAACCACACAGATACAGACCAGGAACCGTTGCCTTGAGAGAAATCCGTCGTTACCAGAAGAGCACCGAATTGCTCATCAGAAAATTGCCATTCCAGCGTTTAGTTCGTGAAATCGCCCAGGACTTCAAGACAGATCTGCGATTCCAGAGCTCCGCCGTTATGGCTCTCCAAGAAGCAAGTGAAGCATACTTAGTTGGTCTGTTTGAAGATACCAATCTCTGCGCCATCCACGCAAAGAGAGTCACAATCATGCCAAAGGATATCCAGTTGGCTCGTCGCATCCGTGGAGAGCGAGCTTAAAAACCTTGCAATTGTATTGCACTTGGTTTTCAAACAACGGCCCTTTTCAGGGCCACCAAAATTATCAAAAGAGCATCTTAGTCACAAAACACATTCATTGTCAAGTTGATAAATTCAATGTCCATAGTCCCGGTCGATACCTTTTACTCCTCTTCGCTCCCTGTGGGAAGTGGAGCAATCCTTGTTTACTGTGGTAAAGAGGTTTACGGGTAGAATAGCACCCGGTCACCATTCACTGGGGTGGAAGCCATCTAAAATGACTATAAAGGCATGGCTGAACTACTTTATATCCGTGTTGCGGTCGCTAAGTAGGTAGAATTGCAGGCTGCAAGCCGAGAGGTCCTCGGTTCGAATCCCACCTGCGGCAACCGCGTTGTGTCCTAAGGCAAGACCCCCCCCCCCCCCCCCATTGCCCACGTGGGGGCACGGTGACGCTGTGTACTAAGGCGTACTGCACGTCGATGATGCACCTGTCTTCGACCAATGCTCACCCTGTTTGTGTGGAGTTAATATGTTGGGGAGCTGACAGTTGCTCGGTGATTCTCTCCGGGTACTCTGGCTTCCTCCACCCGTAAAACTGTCATGGTCATGATTAGCCATTGTGCAGAAATATGTGACCTTAAACACCAATAAATAAATAAATATATCCGTGTTGCGGTTATGTTTGGGCATTTTGCAGACAAGTGTGACCTTAAACACCAATAAATAAATAATAAATACTCATCTTCGCAGCGATAACCATTTTTTTCTGATCTCGGGAAATATTTACATCGACTTCTCGATTTCATTCAAATTTATTCCAGTTGTTCTCTGAAATGAGTTCCCAGATCCCATCCGAAGTTTTTGTACGTGTATTTTCTTCTGTGGTTTTCCACGTGGCCTTACTGTTAGTGTTTCGAGGTCAACAGTGTGGTTCAGCCCCTGCGGGATTTCAAATATCTTAGGTTTGAGGCAATTCTCGAATCTATGATTATATGATGTTGTAATGGAATAATAATGCATGGGTGGTAGGGAGGGGGGGCATCAAAAGAACCAGGAGAGATCAGTCCACTATCACGCTCGCAATTGCGTCAGGATCGAAATGCGTCTTTGGGACCATACAGCCAATACATTTGAAATAGCGCATTACGTGACAGTTTAGGTGATTGCACTTCAAAGTGGTGCATCATTTTAGAGCTGGTGAAAATTCTTACTTTTTTCACAATGATAGTGAATTTCATCGTTGCGTCGTTCGCTGTCAATAACAAAGTTCGGAGGGTAATGTTTTGTAAATATTCTTTGGTCTTATTTATTTATTTATTTATTTATTTATTTATTTATTTATTTATTTATTTATTTATTTATTTTAATAACACGTTTACAGACAGGGTCACCGCCTCGTGTCGGACAGTTTTATGGGTGGAGGAAGCCAGAGGGAACCACCTGGCAATGGCGAGTAACTGTCAGACTCCCAAAGGTACAAAATCGACACAAGCAGAGCTAGCAGTGGTTGAAACCAAGTGCACTATAGACGTGCAGTACGCCTGAGTACACAGCTCCACCGCGTCCCCCGCGTGGGCAATCAAGATTAAGTACCTTGCCCAAGGACACGGCGTAGTTACTCCTGGCGGGGATCGACTTGCCTCTGAATGTGTCTCAAATCCGCAGTGAACGATCAACAGTTTTGGTGCTAGAGTAGTCTCCCTTACTGTGTTACTTTTGTCAAGTTGTCAATATTTTCTCCAAGTAAACTAATTGTTATTTCGCTGTTAAATTGCACAAGGGAGAAATTCAAAAAAAACAAGTTTTTGATTTGAACCACTCGAGTTCCTGTAAGTGTCAATCACATGCGTGTTATGCAACGACAGTGACACATATGACCGACCAATAGGGATGGGAGGGGCCGACAATCAGACAGACAGACAGCCATATCTTTATTACATATTTTCTCACCTCTACATGTCCGAGTAGTATTGTGGGGGTTAAGAGAAGTGGATTCGGTCTGCATGTCCTTGTTGTGTCGTGAGTTATGCGAGAATCTCGAGCAATATAGAGCGGATGACGTATTAGTGTTTTTCTACCACTTTGTCGACTGAAACGATGGTTTTTGAATTGTCGTAGAGGATTTCCAGCTGAAATAGTCACATGCAGTAACTCGCACAGATGGTAGAGTGTAAGTACGGGAGTTTTCTTGCTGTAACGAATTCACATAAAATGAACGTTGTTCTATGCTGCAAATTTTAACATAGGTGCATAAATGGAGGACGCTATCGGACACATCAATCACTTTTTGCTACCACCAAACCCCATTGACCCCCCTCCTCACCCGACGGCCCCCTACCCTACACACACACTCAAACATGGGTCTCCTTGTGGTACCAATTTGGAGTATGAATAAGAGGCTGCCTCACGACTACGACAAGTATATTTTTATTTATCCACAAATAAACGGCTCATAGCCAGCCTGCCCAATCTTGCAACTGGTGTCATGAAGGCATAACGAAGGCATGCCTAGTTGATGTGGTGTTTGCTGGTCAGGATTTACTCCCCAAATCGCTCATCATCGCGGCACCCATTCAACAAAATGCTATGTGAGTCACTTTTGGAGAATGAGATATCTGAAAATACTTTTTATAAATTTGATAGGCTTTGTTGTGAGTTTTGACAAGAGGAAAATATGGGCCTTCGCATGTGGGCAGAGCTATGTAGTGTGCTATCGAGGTTATCACTTATGACGTGAAAACGATTACGGCAAGATGCATCCGTTTACCTTTTAATTCCTTCTAAGGCTCGCCCCACTCATCGTATCAGACTCGGGTCCAGTTCTAATGTACCCCACCCATTTTGATCGAACCCGATTTAAGCCAAACCAAACCAGACCATCTCGATCACACTAGACGCTCCACATTCATCGGGTGTAAATCCTAATTCCGGGGGTTTTTTTTTGTAAAGGTTTTTTTTTTTTTACTTTTCTAATTAATTAATTCTTTGTTCGTTTGTTGTTTTTTTTTTAAAAGAGAGGGGAAGGGAAGGAATGTACTCATGTGTACTGTGTCTACAGTGTGCGTGCAAGTGAACTCAAAAACGGACTTGGGGAGTCATGTTTGTGATCGCTTGATAATGGTTTGCTGAGTTGGGACGCGTTAAAAGTTTATCTCTCGGGTGTTGTCTCGAGGTGTAGTTTTTATGCTTTCGTTGTTGTGATGTGTTTTAACACAATATATCCTGGACTAAGATGAATAGTGCTATTAAAAGTAAATTTCGAACATATCATTTCGGCCTGCTCGAATGAGGGAAATGGCGCCAGGACGATTTCTTGTGTTTGTAACCTCCGTTGAAAATGACGAGATATCTGTCACAGTTTATTGTTTTGCACTGTTTTTTATGAAAACGTATTCTTGATACATTTTCCGAGAAATTCGAAGGAAGAAATTGCTCAAGAATTCATTTTCCTGCTTTTTATAGCAATGTTTTTGTGAGGGTACTTGATTTTTCTATCGCCGATTCTCCACTTCAAGACGTGTTCTCCGCTCGAATGTTTAGTATTTTTCCCCAGCGCTCTTTGTGGCTACTGTGAAATTATATCCACTAAGAAGATAGAAAGTTTCAGCGGACTCTTCTAAACGTAAATTTGGTAAAAATAGGGATACACGAACATGACAAACACACATCGACGATTTCTTCTTCTTCTGTGTTGGATGGCTGTCAGTAAACAAAGTGTTTTCTGAGACGTCGGTGCTCTACATTTATAATCAGCAGGTGCGCGTTTTTTCGGGATTTCATTTTCGCATTTCATCGAGTTCACTTGACGAATAGAATAGAAGAAAGATGTCCGACGCAGCAGCAGCAACAGCTCCAGCCAAATCACCAAAGAAGAAGGCAGCAAGCAAGCCGAAGAAGCCAGCAGCTCATCCCAAATATAATGACATGATCAAACAGGCTGTCCAGTCCTTGAAAGAACGTGGCGGATCTTCAAGACAAGCTATCTTGAAATACATCATCGCAAATTTCAAAGTTGGTCCAGATGCCAAGCAAGTCAACAGCCACTTGAAACTCGCACTAAAAGCTGGTGTGAAAAATGGTACCCTCAAGCAAGCGAAGGGCTCTGGTGCATCTGGATCATTCCGCATTGGCACAGTGAAAACTGAAAAACCCAAGGCAAAGAAACCCAAGGCAGCCAAACCAAAGAAGACTAAGTCTCCAAAGAAGGCAAAGGCAAAGAAGACCACAGAAAAGAAAGTAGCCAAGCCAAAGAAAGCAGCCAAGCCAAAGAAATCGCCAGCTAAGAAAGCTGCCGCCAAGCCTAAAAAGACAAAGACACCTAAAAAGGCAAAGACTGCGAAACCCAAGAAGACGAAAACTCCAAAGAAGAAGGCCGCAGCCAAGAAGGCATAAGCCTGAAAACGTATTGTTGTTAACACAACACAAAAGAAACGGCCCTTTTCAGGGCCAACAACACTTTTAAAAAGAGCTTCCTAGTAAAAAACACCTCCAGTTTAAGCCAAGCTCCAAGGCGAGAGAATAAATTTCTTCCTCTCCTCAAGACCCACCAGGTTGAGGGCTAGATTCTTTTAGTGGTTGGTCAGAATTTGTTATTCAAAGTTTTGTTTCATCACAAATTATTGGATAGTGCCCACACACTCCAGTAAACTGTAATAAACCAAATTTATATAAACGAACAATTTGCGTTTGACTGGAGTATGAAATGTTGACTTTCGGTCTGGGGTTCCCGAATTTTTTGGAAAGCCATGAAAGTGGCTTCTAACACTCAACCAGTTAATGGGTTCTGCATCCAAACCGAGGATGGGGATGGTTGTCTGACGACCCCGTGGATAAGCTAGACAACTGCGTGATTAGCGCGTTAGACGAAAGATCACACGCGCTGCGCCCTTGGGTAAGATACTTGGCCCCGATGGTCGCAGCAGGACGATCGCACAGTTAAATCCCACACCCCAATAAACAAACAAGCTCGGCATATCTGAACAAGTGTTTAGAGGGGTGGTGGTGGTGGGGGGGGGGGGGGGCGTTTGGTTAGATCAGTAGCCTTTTCAGTTGTCTGTAGCGGTAAAATTATTTTATTTTCTTACATTTTAGCTAGATGGCAGGCCACGCGGCCCGTCCAAGGCTTCAGAGAACCCTAATTCATTCAATCACTTTAGACCGAGATGGCAGTGTCCGTTTAGTTGTCCGACAGCAGCGGAGAAGGCCAATTTGTATGGGGTGTGGGAGAAGATATGTTGTTTATCCTTTTCTTTTTAGCTTGTGACTTTGCTGGGGTGGTGGTTCGGGAAATTCCTCTATTTTCTTTCATTTTGTTCTGCTCTTTCCATCTGTTCTCTCGGGTTCCTTTCTTCTTTCTTCACACTTTGCCAGACCAATTCAACTTTGACACCAGTTGACTTACTACATGACGTCTATTGGCGTCGGGCAGTTTGGCCATGACGGCGAGGGGCAGGGATTTGAAAGGAGGCATCGAAATACCAGTTTCTATTACCGTCTCCCTTATTTGCGTTTCCATCCGACAGTTCATCCTTTTGGTACTATCCCTCTCCGAAGGAGGTGGATGGTCATCTCGTATCCTAAATTCTACAGCTAGGCGAATGCTTTCGGAGTCGAATGATTCTAAGTTGCCGAAGGCGCGTAGAGACTATGTGGGCAAGCCACACACACACCCTTTCGACCTGCTCGGACTGTTTGATGATATTGTTGTTTCTGTGCATGGCAAAGGAGCACTAGAGGCTGTGGTATTCAGTGGCGTTTGTGCATCACTTTCATGTGTTCTTGTCTGGAGCTTGTGGCTGTCGGTTGGTCAACTCTAGCTTGTTCCTGCGTTTCCGGTGATCTCTCGACTCTTGCACCACGGCCTGTGTCTCGCTAATCCGCGATTGGGACTTCCATTTATCGTAGCATTTCACGCGCGGCTGCTGTGCGCTCATCATAGTCTGAAGAGAGGGGCGAGTGACGATCGGTCAGTGGCGAGAAAGCAACTTCCATTTTCACCTCAGTCTCCCCAGGGTGTTCAACACCCAGCAGTTCCGACCGGGAAGCCTGCAGTTGGTTGGGTTTGCCGGATGGAGTTGGAAGGGAAGTAAATGGTGGATGTTTTCGGCTCTTTCCTTTCCTCACCTTTCTCTCGGTCTTCTTCTTCTAAAATAAGAAAGCCTCCAGGCGTCGGGCATCCCACCCGCTTCGTAGACGGGCTCTTCCTTCTTTTCTGCCCTATCTTTGCAGGGCCTCCTAACTCCCTCAGGTGAGGACCAGTGTGAGAGGAGGACCTCTCGCCAAAGGTACCACTTCTCTCTCCCCGATGTGGGTTAGGGGGTGGGGGAATATGTGTTGTGGTGTCTTCAGTTTTAAACTCCGAGGTCAGGTGGACGCTCTTACTTTCGCCTGGGCAGTTCAGGTGATGGGACAAAAAAAAAAACAAAAAAAAAACGCCCAGAGCTGAAATGGTCTTCTTAAGTCTCGCTGGTAATTCCAGTGTTTCTATGATGGCAAATCAAGGTGTTTACGCTCTGAAATCAAAGATGCGAATGGCCAATACTCTCACGTACCATTCACTTATAAATCATATATCGGTGGATACAAGTAAGAAGGCGAGAGACATTCACGATTTGTCCAAATTGGTGCTGGGAATCCTAAGGAGACTGTGTTAATTGATTTTCACACCTTGGTACCCATAGGGCGAATCGTGCACGGAAACGTGTCCTTGCACATCTACCAGTGTGAACCCCGAAATATTTTCTCATATCAGACGGAAACATATTCTGCTCAGCGCTATAATTTATCTTCATTTTTTTTTTATTCCTAAACTACACCTCACAACCCGAATACCCACCCACCCACGCACTCCACTCCAACCTCCCACTCACCCACACCGACCCGCCCTGCCTTGCCCACTTATCCGATGAACGCCAAAACACCTTCTAATGACGGAATATAGCGGCCAGCATTATATGTTCAAGTATAAGATAGGGGAAGACAGGAGAAGTAGAAACCTTGTCCTCCAACATTTCATTTAAAGCGGCACATGATATAGAACATATCATCCTAGCCGCTTAGTGGAGAGACGGACTCGAGGGCGAGGGCCAGCTCTCGTTAGTGAACGCAAGTAACCTCCCTCCCCCATCCAATCACCCACCCACCCACTAAGCCCCCCCCCCCCCCCGAGATAATTATGAAGAGGTTTTCGCGATTTCCCGCACGGTTAACTACATTGGACAATAACAAATTTGTAGGTCCCGTTTTAGCGACGGATGGACCCTTGCTTAAGAGAAGAGGCGGGGGGGGGGGGGGGGTCGACACCATCCGGATCCTGTGAGCTTAAGAGGTCGATTGATCGATGACCTGGCCGGGGTGGAAGGCGATTGGTATACCGTAGGCGCACCGCACCTGCCTGCCTGCATGCCAGCCAGCCAGCCTTCCTTCCTTCCCTTCTTTCTTTCAATAGGCAGATGTTAGCAAAAGGTACTTCATATGCCTAGTGTTGCCCTTCATAAAAGAGGCACAATCCGTCTCCGTTCATAAAAGAGGCATAATCTGAGCCCAGATCACACACAATTTTCAGTTTATTAAAGGTACTATTTTTTCATAACGGAACTACATTCCAGCCCACCGACCCGGAAGGAAACATTCATAATGGGTCATGTTCCATAAATTATTATAACCCTTCGCCGACCAATCACCATCGCGTAGCCACTAGGAGCGCCCCCACTCCCCCCCCGCCCCCCCCTTCTTTCCTTCCTTCCCGGCACATTACACGCCATGTTTATCGACCTCATTGCTTCGTGTCTACGACAGATCAACAGAACACTATCGTGTATTTCTATCCACCTACCTCACTTGATGCCCAAATTCACAGGCCCAATGGCTTCTTAAGTTGTGGCTTTGAGTTGTGTTGTAAAATCTCAGAACGAAGGATGACTGACTTCAATCTCAGTGATGCAGGTAAGAAAAGAAAATTATTTTGCAGACAATCCTCTTGCTTCACTCGGGCTGGCTACAAGAAGGAAAACAAGACGAAGAATTAGTAGATGCACACAGAGTGGAAAGAAAGAAAGACAGAAAGAAAGAAAGAAAGAAAGAAAGAAAGAAAGAAAGTAAGTTTTGAGTGGCACTGAGGTGTATAAGAGATTCAATCCGTGTAAACGACAAGCGGCGCGGCGGACGAGAGGGAAAGTGTTAATGGTTGAAAGAAAGAAAAACGCTTGTCGGACGAGTGACTAATTTTTCGCGAAGGAACTGTAAGTGTGAACCACAGGGAAAGATGAAGAAAAGTGAAAAAGAATGAATGAATAATAAATAAAGGCATAAATATCGTCGGTAAAATCGGACTAATTTGAAAATATTTTCGAAATTAGAAAAAAATAATAATATTATCTTGTCGAAAAGACCTCTTAATTAGCGTTTCTTCGAAGGGTGTGAAAATGGGAATTGTCCATTATATAATTATACAAGGCAGAACAGATATATTTTTTTTCTCCACGATTTCAAAGCCGCGAGGATCCAAAATGCAACCTAGAAGGTCTTCCGCCAAACAACAGCCAATGAAAAGTTGTCAACCGAACCAATCATATGGGAGATATGAGAGCCAATCATTCTACTACACAGTAGTTATTTCAACCAATAGAATAAGCTCTCCGTTCGGACATCTAATTTTAACTGCGCCAAGCTGAAATTTTTGTTTTCATTATACTGTTGAATCTCGCAGTTACTGTACGCTACATTATGGCTCGAACAAAGCAGACCGCTCGTAAATCCACTGGTGGCAAAGCCCCAAGGAAACAGCTGGCAACCAAAGCTGCACGTAAAAGTGCACCAGCTACCGGAGGCGTCAAGAAACCACACAGATACAGACCAGGAACCGTTGCCTTGAGAGAAATCCGTCGTTACCAGAAGAGCACCGAATTGCTCATCAGAAAATTGCCATTCCAGCGTTTAGTTCGTGAAATCGCCCAGGACTTCAAGACAGATCTGCGATTCCAGAGCTCCGCCGTTATGGCTCTCCAAGAAGCAAGTGAAGCATACTTAGTTGGTCTGTTTGAAGATACCAATCTCTGCGCCATCCACGCAAAGAGAGTCACAATCATGCCAAAGGATATCCAGTTGGCTCGTCGCATCCGTGGAGAGCGAGCTTAAAAACCTTGCAATTGTATTGCACTTGGTTTTCAAACAACGGCCCTTTTCAGGGCCACCAAAATTATCAAAAGAGCATCTTAGTCACAAAACACATTCATTGTCAAGTTGATAAATTCAATGTCCATAGTCCCGGTCGATACCTTTTACTCCTCTTCGCTCCCTGTGGGAAGTGGAGCAATCCTTGTTTACTGTGGTAAAGAGGTTTACGGGTAGAATAGCACCCGGTCACCATTCACTGGGGTGGAAGCCATCTAAAATGACTATAAAGGCATGGCTGAACTACTTTATATCCGTGTTGCGGTCGCTAAGTAGGTAGAATTGCAGGCTGCAAGCCGAGAGGTCCTCGGTTCGAATCCCACCTGCGGCAACCGCGTTGTGTCCTAAGGCAAGACCCCCCCCCCCCCCCCCCCATTGCCCACGTGGGGGCACGGTGACGCTGTGTACTAAGGCGTACTGCACGTCGATGATGCACCTGTCTTCGACCAATGCTCACCCTGTTTGTGTGGAGTTAATATGTTGGGGAGCTGACAGTTGCTCGGTGATTCTCTCCGGGTACTCTGGCTTCCTCCACCCGTAAAACTGTCATGGTCATGATTAGCCATTGTGCAGAAATATGTGACCTTAAACACCAATAAATAAATAAATATATCCGTGTTGCGGTTATGTTTGGGCATTTTGCAGACAAGTGTGACCTTAAACACCAATAAATAAATAATAAATACTCATCTTCGCAGCGATAACCATTTTTTTCTGATCTCGGGAAATATTTAC
This sequence comes from Pictodentalium vernedei, assembly GCA_031216915.1. Lineage (NCBI taxonomy): Eukaryota > Metazoa > Mollusca > Scaphopoda > Dentaliida > Dentaliidae > Pictodentalium > Pictodentalium vernedei. The sequence goes on along the minus strand of CM062295.1, from coordinate 676,036,196 downwards.
ATCGACTTCTCGATTTCATTCAAATTTATTCCAGTTGTTCTCTGAAATGAGTTCCCAGATCCCATCCGAAGTTTTTGTACGTGTATTTTCTTCTGTGGTTTTCCACGTGGCCTTACTGTTAGTGTTTCGAGGTCAACAGTGTGGTTCAGCCCCTGCGGGATTTCAAATATCTTAGGTTTGAGGCAATTCTCGAAGCTCTATGATTATATGATGTTGTAATGGAATAATAATGCATGGGTGGTAGGGAGGGGGGGCATCAAAAGAACCAGGAGAGATCAGTCCACTATCACGCTCGCAATTGCGTCAGGATCGAAATGCGTCTTTGGGACCATACAGCCAATACATTTGAAATAGCGCATTACGTGACAGTTTAGGTGATTGCACTTCAAAGTGGTGCATCATTTTAGAGCTGGTGAAAATTCTTACTTTTTTCACAATGATAGTGAATTTCATCGTTGCGTCGTTCGCTGTCAATAACAAAGTTCGGAGGGTAATGTTTTGTAAATATTCTTTGGTCTTATTTATTTATTTATTTATTTATTTATTTATTTATTTATTTATTTATTTATTTATTTTAATAACACGTTTACAGACAGGGTCACCGCCTCGTGTCGGACAGTTTTATGGGTGGAGGAAGCCAGAGGGAACCACCTGGCAATGGCGAGTAACTGTCAGACTCCCAAAGGTACAAAATCGACACAAGCAGAGCTAGCAGTGGTTGAAACCAAGTGCACTATAGACGTGCAGTACGCCTGAGTACACAGCTCCACCGCGTCCCCCGCGTGGGCAATCAAGATTAAGTACCTTGCCCAAGGACACGGCGTAGTTACTCCTGGCGGGGATCGACTTGCCTCTGAATGTGTCTCAAATCCGCAGTGAACGATCAACAGTTTTGGTGCTAGAGTAGTCTCCCTTACTGTGTTACTTTTGTCAAGTTGTCAATATTTTCTCCAAGTAAACTAATTGTTATTTCGCTGTTAAATTGCACAAGGGAGAAATTCAAAAAAAACAAGTTTTTGATTTGAACCACTCGAGTTCCTGTAAGTGTCAATCACATGCGTGTTATGCAACGACAGTGACACATATGACCGACCAATAGGGATGGGAGGGGCCGACAATCAGACAGACAGACAGCCATATCTTTATTACATATTTTCTCACCTCTACATGTCCGAGTAGTATTGTGGGGGTTAAGAGAAGTGGATTCGGTCTGCATGTCCTTGTTGTGTCGTGAGTTATGCGAGAATCTCGAGCAATATAGAGCGGATGACGTATTAGTGTTTTTCTACCACTTTGTCGACTGAAACGATGGTTTTTGAATTGTCGTAGAGGATTTCCAGCTGAAATAGTCACATGCAGTAACTCGCACAGATGGTAGAGTGTAAGTACGGGAGTTTTCTTGCTGTAACGAATTCACATAAAATGAACGTTGTTCTATGCTGCAAATTTTAACATAGGTGCATAAATGGAGGACGCTATCGGACACATCAATCACTTTTTGCTACCACCAAACCCCATTGACCCCCCTCCTCACCCGACGGCCCCCTACCCTACACACACACTCAAACATGGGTCTCCTTGTGGTACCAATTTGGAGTATGAATAAGAGGCTGCCTCACGACTACGACAAGTATATTTTTATTTATCCACAAATAAACGGCTCATAGCCAGCCTGCCCAATCTTGCAACTGGTGTCATGAAGGCATAACGAAGGCATGCCTAGTTGATGTGGTGTTTGCTGGTCAGGATTTACTCCCCAAATCGCTCATCATCGCGGCACCCATTCAACAAAATGCTATGTGAGTCACTTTTGGAGAATGAGATATCTGAAAATACTTTTTATAAATTTGATAGGCTTTGTTGTGAGTTTTGACAAGAGGAAAATATGGGCCTTCGCATGTGGGCAGAGCTATGTAGTGTGCTATCGAGGTTATCACTTATGACGTGAAAACGATTACGGCAAGATGCATCCGTTTACCTTTTAATTCCTTCTAAGGCTCGCCCCACTCATCGTATCAGACTCGGGTCCAGTTCTAATGTACCCCACCCATTTTGATCGAACCCGATTTAAGCCAAACCAAACCAGACCATCTCGATCACACTAGACGCTCCACATTCATCGGGTGTAAATCCTAATTCCGGGGTTTTTTTTTTGTAAAGGTTTTTTTTTTTTTACTTTTCTAATTAATTAATTCTTTGTTCGTTTGTTGTTTTTTTTTAAAAGAGAGGGGAAGGGAAGGAATGTACTCATGTGTACTGTGTCTACAGTGTGCGTGCAAGTGAACTCAAAAACGGACTTGGGGAGTCATGTTTGTGATCGCTTGATAATGGTTTGCTGAGTTGGGACGCGTTAAAAGTTTATCTCTCGGGTGTTGTCTCGAGGTGTAGTTTTTATGCTTTCGTTGTTGTGATGTGTTTTAACACAATATATCCTGGACTAAGATGAATAGTGCTATTAAAAGTAAATTTCGAACATATCATTTCGGCCTGCTCGAATGAGGGAAATGGCGCCAGGACGATTTCTTGTGTTTGTAACCTCCGTTGAAAATGACGAGATATCTGTCACAGTTTATTGTTTTGCACTGTTTTTTATGAAAACGTATTCTTGATACATTTTCCGAGAAATTCGAAGGAAGAAATTGCTCAAGAATTCATTTTCCTGCTTTTTATAGCAATGTTTTTGTGAGGGTACTTGATTTTTCTATCGCCGATTCTCCACTTCAAGACGTGTTCTCCGCTCGAATGTTTAGTATTTTTCCCCAGCGCTCTTTGTGGCTACTGTGAAATTATATCCACTAAGAAGATAGAAAGTTTCAGCGGACTCTTCTAAACGTAAATTTGGTAAAAATAGGGATACACGAACATGACAAACACACATCGACGATTTCTTCTTCTTCTGTGTTGGATGGCTGTCAGTAAACAAAGTGTTTTCTGAGACGTCGGTGCTCTACATTTATAATCAGCAGGTGCGCGTTTTTTCGGGATTTCATTTTCGCATTTCATCGAGTTCACTTGACGAATAGAATAGAAGAAAGATGTCCGACGCAGCAGCAGCAACAGCTCCAGCCAAATCACCAAAGAAGAAGGCAGCAAGCAAGCCGAAGAAGCCAGCAGCTCATCCCAAATATAATGACATGATCAAACAGGCTGTCCAGTCCTTGAAAGAACGTGGCGGATCTTCAAGACAAGCTATCTTGAAATACATCATCGCAAATTTCAAAGTTGGTCCAGATGCCAAGCAAGTCAACAGCCACTTGAAACTCGCACTAAAAGCTGGTGTGAAAAATGGTACCCTCAAGCAAGCGAAGGGCTCTGGTGCATCTGGATCATTCCGCATTGGCACAGTGAAAACTGAAAAACCCAAGGCAAAGAAACCCAAGGCAGCCAAACCAAAGAAGACTAAGTCTCCAAAGAAGGCAAAGGCAAAGAAGACCACAGAAAAGAAAGTAGCCAAGCCAAAGAAAGCAGCCAAGCCAAAGAAATCGCCAGCTAAGAAAGCTGCCGCCAAGCCTAAAAAGACAAAGACACCTAAAAAGGCAAAGACTGCGAAACCCAAGAAGACGAAAACTCCAAAGAAGAAGGCCGCAGCCAAGAAGGCATAAGCCTGAAAACGTATTGTTGTTAACACAACACAAAAGAAACGGCCCTTTTCAGGGCCAACAACACTTTTAAAAAGAGCTTCCTAGTAAAAAACACCTCCAGTTTAAGCCAAGCTCCAAGGCGAGAGAATAAATTTCTTCCTCTCCTCAAGACCCACCAGGTTGAGGGCTAGATTCTTTTAGTGGTTGGTCAGAATTTGTTATTCAAAGTTTTGTTTCATCACAAATTATTGGATAGTGCCCACACACTCCAGTAAACTGTAATAAACCAAATTTATATAAACGAACAATTTGCGTTTGACTGGAGTATGAAATGTTGACTTTCGGTCTGGGGTTCCCGAATTTTTTGGAAAGCCATGAAAGTGGCTTCTAACACTCAACCAGTTAATGGGTTCTGCATCCAAACCGAGGATGGGGATGGTTGTCTGACGACCCCGTGGATAAGCTAGACAACTGCGTGATTAGCGCGTTAGACGAAAGATCACACGCGCTGCGCCCTTGGGTAAGATACTTGGCCCCGATGGTCGCAGCAGGACGATCGCACAGTTAAATCCCACACCCCAATAAACAAACAAGCTCGGCATATCTGAACAAGTGTTTAGAGGGGTGGTGGTGGTGGGGGGGGGGGGGCGTTTGGTTAGATCAGTAGCCTTTTCAGTTGTCTGTAGCGGTAAAATTATTTTATTTTCTTACATTTTAGCTAGATGGCAGGCCACGCGGCCCGTCCAAGGCTTCAGAGAACCCTAATTCATTCAATCACTTTAGACCGAGATGGCAGTGTCCGTTTAGTTGTCCGACAGCAGCGGAGAAGGCCAATTTGTATGGGGTGTGGGAGAAGATATGTTGTTTATCCTTTTCTTTTTAGCTTGTGACTTTGCTGGGGTGGTGGTTCGGGAAATTCCTCTATTTTCTTTCATTTTGTTCTGCTCTTTCCATCTGTTCTCTCGGGTTCCTTTCTTCTTTCTTCACACTTTGCCAGACCAATTCAACTTTGACACCAGTTGACTTACTACATGACGTCTATTGGCGTCGGGCAGTTTGGCCATGACGGCGAGGGGCAGGGATTTGAAAGGAGGCATCGAAATACCAGTTTCTATTACCGTCTCCCTTATTTGCGTTTCCATCCGACAGTTCATCCTTTTGGTACTATCCCTCTCCGAAGGAGGTGGATGGTCATCTCGTATCCTAAATTCTACAGCTAGGCGAATGCTTTCGGAGTCGAATGATTCTAAGTTGCCGAAGGCGCGTAGAGACTATGTGGGCAAGCCACACACACACCCTTTCGACCTGCTCGGACTGTTTGATGATATTGTTGTTTCTGTGCATGGCAAAGGAGCACTAGAGGCTGTGGTATTCAGTGGCGTTTGTGCATCACTTTCATGTGTTCTTGTCTGGAGCTTGTGGCTGTCGGTTGGTCAACTCTAGCTTGTTCCTGCGTTTCCGGTGATCTCTCGACTCTTGCACCACGGCCTGTGTCTCGCTAATCCGCGATTGGGACTTCCATTTATCGTAGCATTTCACGCGCGGCTGCTGTGCGCTCATCATAGTCTGAAGAGAGGGGCGAGTGACGATCGGTCAGTGGCGAGAAAGCAACTTCCATTTTCACCTCAGTCTCCCCAGGGTGTTCAACACCCAGCAGTTCCGACCGGGAAGCCTGCAGTTGGTTGGGTTTGCCGGATGGAGTTGGAAGGGAAGTAAATGGTGGATGTTTTCGGCTCTTTCCTTTCCTCACCTTTCTCTCGGTCTTCTTCTTCTAAAATAAGAAAGCCTCCAGGCGTCGGGCATCCCACCCGCTTCGTAGACGGGCTCTTCCTTCTTTTCTGCCCTATCTTTGCAGGGCCTCCTAACTCCCTCAGGTGAGGACCAGTGTGAGAGGAGGACCTCTCGCCAAAGGTACCACTTCTCTCTCCCCGATGTGGGTTAGGGGGTGGGGGAATATGTGTTGTGGTGTCTTCAGTTTTAAACTCCGAGGTCAGGTGGACGCTCTTACTTTCGCCTGGGCAGTTCAGGTGATGGGACAAAAAAAAAAACAAAAAAAAAACGCCCAGAGCTGAAATGGTCTTCTTAAGTCTCGCTGGTAATTCCAGTGTTTCTATGATGGCAAATCAAGGTGTTTACGCTCTGAAATCAAAGATGCGAATGGCCAATACTCTCACGTACCATTCACTTATAAATCATATATCGGTGGATACAAGTAAGAAGGCGAGAGACATTCACGATTTGTCCAAATTGGTGCTGGGAATCCTAAGGAGACTGTGTTAATTGATTTTCACACCTTGGTACCCATAGGGCGAATCGTGCACGGAAACGTGTCCTTGCACATCTACCAGTGTGAACCCCGAAATATTTTCTCATATCAGACGGAAACATATTCTGCTCAGCGCTATAATTTATCTTCATTTTTTTTTTATTCCTAAACTACACCTCACAACCCGAATACCCACCCACCCACGCACTCCACTCCAACCTCCCACTCACCCACACCGACCCGCCCTGCCTTGCCCACTTATCCGATGAACGCCAAAACACCTTCTAATGACGGAATATAGCGGCCAGCATTATATGTTCAAGTATAAGATAGGGGAAGACAGGAGAAGTAGAAACCTTGTCCTCCAACATTTCATTTAAAGCGGCACATGATATAGAACATATCATCCTAGCCGCTTAGTGGAGAGACGGACTCGAGGGCGAGGGCCAGCTCTCGTTAGTGAACGCAAGTAACCTCCCTCCCCCATCCAATCACCCACCCACCCACTAAGCCCCCCCCCCCGAGATAATTATGAAGAGGTTTTCGCGATTTCCCGCACGGTTAACTACATTGGACAATAACAAATTTGTAGGTCCCGTTTTAGCGACGGATGGACCCTTGCTTAAGAGAAGAGGCGGGGGGGGGGGGGGTCGACACCATCCGGATCCTGTGAGCTTAAGAGGTCGATTGATCGATGACCTGGCCGGGGTGGAAGGCGATTGGTATACCGTAGGCGCACCGCACCTGCCTGCCTGCATGCCAGCCAGCCAGCCAGCCTTCCTTCCTTCCCTTCTTTCTTTCAATAGGCAGATGTTAGCAAAAGGTACTTCATATGCCTAGTGTTGCCCTTCATAAAAGAGGCACAATCCGTCTCCGTTCATAAAAGAGGCATAATCTGAGCCCAGATCACACACAATTTTCAGTTTATTAAAGGTACTATTTTTTCATAACGGAACTACATTCCAGCCCACCGACCCGGAAGGAAACATTCATAATGGGTCATGTTCCATAAATTATTATAACCCTTCGCCGACCAATCACCATCGCGTAGCCACTAGGAGCGCCCCCACTCCCCCCCCCCGCCCCCCCTTCTTTCCTTCCTTCCCGGCACATTACACGCCATGTTTATCGACCTCATTGCTTCGTGTCTACGACAGATCAACAGAACACTATCGTGTATTTCTATCCACCTACCTCACTTGATGCCCAAATTCACAGGCCCAATGGCTTCTTAAGTTGTGGCTTTGAGTTGTGTTGTAAAATCTCAGAACGAAGGATGACTGACTTCAATCTCAGTGATGCAGGTAAGAAAAGAAAATTATTTTGCAGACAATCCTCTTGCTTCACTCGGGCTGGCTACAAGAAGGAAAACAAGACGAAGAATTAGTAGATGCACACAGAGTGGAAAGAAAGAAAGAAAGAAAGAAAGAAAGAAAGAAAGAAAGAAAGAAAGAAAGAAAGTAAGTTTTGAGTGGCACTGAGGTGTATAAGAGATTCAATCCGTGTAAACGACAAGCGGCGCGGCGGACGAGAGGGAAAGTGTTAATGGTTGAAAGAAAGAAAAACGCTTGTCGGACGAGTGACTAATTTTTCGCGAAGGAACTGTAAGTGTGAACCACAGGGAAAGATGAAGAAAAGTGAAAAAGAATGAATGAATAATAAATAAAGGCATAAATATCGTCGGTAAAATCGGACTAATTTGAAAATATTTTCGAAATTAGAAAAAAATAATAATATTATCTTGTCGAAAAGACCTCTTAATTAGCGTTTCTTCGAAGGGTGTGAAAATGGGAATTGTCCATTATATAATTATACAAGGCAGAACAGATATATTTTTTTTCTCCACGATTTCAAAGCCGCGAGGATCCAAAATGCAACCTAGAAGGTCTTCCGCCAAACAACAGCCAATGAAAAGTTGTCAACCGAACCAATCATATGGGAGATATGAGAGCCAATCATTCTACTACACAGTAGTTATTTCAACCAATAGAATAAGCTCTCCGTTCGGACATCTAATTTTAACTGCGCCAAGCTGAAATTTTTGTTTTCATTATACTGTTGAATCTCGCAGTTACTGTACGCTACATTATGGCTCGAACAAAGCAGACCGCTCGTAAATCCACTGGTGGCAAAGCCCCAAGGAAACAGCTGGCAACCAAAGCTGCACGTAAAAGTGCACCAGCTACCGGAGGCGTCAAGAAACCACACAGATACAGACCAGGAACCGTTGCCTTGAGAGAAATCCGTCGTTACCAGAAGAGCACCGAATTGCTCATCAGAAAATTGCCATTCCAGCGTTTAGTTCGTGAAATCGCCCAGGACTTCAAGACAGATCTGCGATTCCAGAGCTCCGCCGTTATGGCTCTCCAAGAAGCAAGTGAAGCATACTTAGTTGGTCTGTTTGAAGATACCAATCTCTGCGCCATCCACGCAAAGAGAGTCACAATCATGCCAAAGGATATCCAGTTGGCTCGTCGCATCCGTGGAGAGCGAGCTTAAAAACCTTGCAATTGTATTGCACTTGGTTTTCAAACAACGGCCCTTTTCAGGGCCACCAAAATTATCAAAAGAGCATCTTAGTCACAAAACACATTCATTGTCAAGTTGATAAATTCAATGTCCATAGTCCCGGTCGATACCTTTTACTCCTCTTCGCTCCCTGTGGGAAGTGGAGCAATCCTTGTTTACTGTGGTAAAGAGGTTTACGGGTAGAATAGCACCCGGTCACCATTCACTGGGGTGGAAGCCATCTAAAATGACTATAAAGGCATGGCTGAACTACTTTATATCCGTGTTGCGGTCGCTAAGTAGGTAGAATTGCAGGCTGCAAGCCGAGAGGTCCTCGGTTCGAATCCCACCTGCGGCAACCGCGTTGTGTCCTAAGGCAAGACCCCCCCCCCCCCCCCCCCCCCCATTGCCCACGTGGGGGCACGGTGACGCTGTGTACTAAGGCGTACTGCACGTCGATGATGCACCTGTCTTCGACCAATGCTCACCCTGTTTGTGTGGAGTTAATATGTTGGGGAGCTGACAGTTGCTCGGTGATTCTCTCCGGGTACTCTGGCTTCCTCCACCCGTAAAACTGTCATGGTCATGATTAGCCATTGTGCAGAAATATGTGACCTTAAACACCAATAAATAAATAAATATATCCGTGTTGCGGTTATGTTTGGGCATTTTGCAGACAAGTGTGACCTTAAACACCAATAAATAAATAATAAATACTCATCTTCGCAGCGATAACCATTTTTTTCTGATCTCGGGAAATATTTACATCGACTTCTCGATTTCATTCAAATTTATTCCAGTTGTTCTCTGAAATGAGTTCCCAGATCCCATCCGAAGTTTTTGTACGTGTATTTTCTTCTGTGGTTTTCCACGTGGCCTTACTGTTAGTGTTTCGAGGTCAACAGTGTGGTTCAGCCCCTGCGGGATTTCAAATATCTTAGGTTTGAGGCAATTCTCGAAGCTCTATGATTATATGATGTTGTAATGGAATAATAATGCATGGGTGGTAGGGAGGGGGGGCATCAAAAGAACCAGGAGAGATCAGTCCACTATCACGCTCGCAATTGCGTCAGGATCGAAAATGCGTCTTTGGGACCATACAGCCAATACATTTGAAATAGCGCATTACGTGACAGTTTAGGTGATTGCACTTCAAAGTGGTGCATCATTTTAGAGCTGGTGAAAATTCTTACTTTTTTCACAATGATAGTGAATTTCATCGTTGCGTCGTTCGCTGTCAATAACAAAGTTCGGAGGGTAATGTTTTGTAAATATTCTTTGGTCTTATTTATTTATTTATTTATTTATTTATTTATTTATTTATTTATTTATTTATTTTAATAACACGTTTACAGACAGGGTCACCGCCTCGTGTCGGACAGTTTTATGGGTGGAGGAAGCCAGAGGGAACCACCTGGCAATGGCGAGTAACTGTCAGACTCCCAAAGGTACAAAATCGACACAAGCAGAGCTAGCAGTGGTTGAAACCAAGTGCACTATAGACGTGCAGTACGCCTGAGTACACAGCTCCACCGCGTCCCCCGCGTGGGCAATCAAGATTAAGTACCTTGCCCAAGGACACGGCGTAGTTACTCCTGGCGGGGATCGACTTGCCTCTGAATGTGTCTCAAATCCGCAGTGAACGATCAACAGTTTTGGTGCTAGAGTAGTCTCCCTTACTGTGTTACTTTTGTCAAGTTGTCAATATTTTCTCCAAGTAAACTAATTGTTATTTCGCTGTTAAATTGCACAAGGGAGAAATTCAAAAAAAACAAGTTTTTGATTTGAACCACTCGAGTTCCTGTAAGTGTCAATCACATGCGTGTTATGCAACGACAGTGACACATATGACCGACCAATAGGGATGGGAGGGGCCGACAATCAGACAGACAGACAGCCATATCTTTATTACATATTTTCTCACCTCTACATGTCCGAGTAGTATTGTGGGGGTTAAGAGAAGTGGATTCGGTCTGCATGTCCTTGTTGTGTCGTGAGTTATGCGAGAATCTCGAGCAATATAGAGCGGATGACGTATTAGTGTTTTTCTACCACTTTGTCGACTGAAACGATGGTTTTTGAATTGTCGTAGAGGATTTCCAGCTGAAATAGTCACATGCAGTAACTCGCACAGATGGTAGAGTGTAAGTACGGGAGTTTTCTTGCTGTAACGAATTCACATAAAATGAACGTTGTTCTATGCTGCAAATTTTAACATAGGTGCATAAATGGAGGACGCTATCGGACACATCAATCACTTTTTGCTACCACCAAACCCCATTGACCCCCCTCCTCACCCGACGGCCCCCTACCCTACACACACACTCAAACATGGGTCTCCTTGTGGTACCAATTTGGAGTATGAATAAGAGGCTGCCTCACGACTACGACAAGTATATTTTTATTTATCCACAAATAAACGGCTCATAGCCAGCCTGCCCAATCTTGCAACTGGTGTCATGAAGGCATAACGAAGGCATGCCTAGTTGATGTGGTGTTTGCTGGTCAGGATTTACTCCCCAAATCGCTCATCATCGCGGCACCCATTCAACAAAATGCTATGTGAGTCACTTTTGGAGAATGAGATATCTGAAAATACTTTTTATAAATTTGATAGGCTTTGTTGTGAGTTTTGACAAGAGGAAAATATGGGCCTTCGCATGTGGGCAGAGCTATGTAGTGTGCTATCGAGGTTATCACTTATGACGTGAAAACGATTACGGCAAGATGCATCCGTTTACCTTTTAATTCCTTCTAAGGCTCGCCCCACTCATCGTATCAGACTCGGGTCCAGTTCTAATGTACCCCACCCATTTTGATCGAACCCGATTTAAGCCAAACCAAACCAGACCATCTCGATCACACTAGACGCTCCACATTCATCGGGTGTAAATCCTAATTCCGGGGGTTTTTTTTTTGTAAAGGTTTTTTTTTTTTTTACTTTTCTAATTAATTAATTCTTTGTTCGTTTGTTGTTTTTTTTTTAAAAGAGAGGGGAAGGGAAGGAATGTACTCATGTGTACTGTGTCTACAGTGTGCGTGCAAGTGAACTCAAAAACGGACTTGGGGAGTCATGTTTGTGATCGCTTGATAATGGTTTTGCTGAGTTGGGACGCGTTAAAAGTTTATCTCTCGGGTGTTGTCTCGAGGTGTAGTTTTTATGCTTTCGTTGTTGTGATGTGTTTTAACACAATATATCCTGGACTAAGATGAATAGTGCTATTAAAAGTAAATTTCGAACATATCATTTCGGCCTGCTCGAATGAGGGAAATGGCGCCAGGACGATTTCTTGTGTTTGTAACCTCCGTTGAAAATGACGAGATATCTGTCACAGTTTATTGTTTTGCACTGTTTTTTATGAAAACGTATTCTTGATACATTTTCCGAGAAATTCGAAGGAAGAAATTGCTCAAGAATTCATTTTCCTGCTTTTTATAGCAATGTTTTTGTGAGGGTACTTGATTTTTCTATCGCCGATTCTCCACTTCAAGACGTGTTCTCCGCTCGAATGTTTAGTATTTTTCCCCAGCGCTCTTTGTGGCTACTGTGAAATTATATCCACTAAGAAGATAGAAAGTTTCAGCGGACTCTTCTAAACGTAAATTTGGTAAAAATAGGGATACACGAACATGACAAACACACATCGACGATTTCTTCTTCTTCTGTGTTGGATGGCTGTCAGTAAACAAAGTGTTTTCTGAGACGTCGGTGCTCTACATTTATAATCAGCAGGTGCGCGTTTTTTCGGGATTTCATTTTCGCATTTCATCGAGTTCACTTGACGAATAGAATAGAAGAAAGATGTCCGACGCAGCAGCAGCAACAGCTCCAGCCAAATCACCAAAGAAGAAGGCAGCAAGCAAGCCGAAGAAGCCAGCAGCTCATCCCAAATATAATGACATGATCAAACAGGCTGTCCAGTCCTTGAAAGAACGTGGCGGATCTTCAAGACAAGCTATCTTGAAATACATCATCGCAAATTTCAAAGTTGGTCCAGATGCCAAGCAAGTCAACAGCCACTTGAAACTCGCACTAAAAGCTGGTGTGAAAAATGGTACCCTCAAGCAAGCGAAGGGCTCTGGTGCATCTGGATCATTCCGCATTGGCACAGTGAAAACTGAAAAACCCAAGGCAAAGAAACCCAAGGCAGCCAAACCAAAGAAGACTAAGTCTCCAAAGAAGGCAAAGGCAAAGAAGACCACAGAAAAGAAAGTAGCCAAGCCAAAGAAAGCAGCCAAGCCAAAGAAATCGCCAGCTAAGAAAGCTGCCGCCAAGCCTAAAAAGACAAAGACACCTAAAAAGGCAAAGACTGCGAAACCCAAGAAGACGAAAACTCCAAAGAAGAAGGCCGCAGCCAAGAAGGCATAAGCCTGAAAACGTATTGTTGTTAACACAACACAAAAGAAACGGCCCTTTTCAGGGCCAACAACACTTTTAAAAAGAGCTTCCTAGTAAAAAAACACCTCCAGTTTAAGCCAAGCTCCAAGGCGAGAGAATAAATTTCTTCCTCTCCTCAAGACCCACCAGGTTGAGGGCTAGATTCTTTTAGTGGTTGGTCAGAATTTGTTATTCAAAGTTTTGTTTCATCACAAATTATTGGATAGTGCCCACACACTCCAGTAAACTGTAATAAACCAAATTTATATAAACGAACAATTTGCGTTTGACTGGAGTATGAAATGTTGACTTTCGGTCTGGGGTTCCCGAATTTTTTGGAAAGCCATGAAAGTGGCTTCTAACACTCAACCAGTTAATGGGTTCTGCATCCAAACCGAGGATGGGGATGGTTGTCTGACGACCCCGTGGATAAGCTAGACAACTGCGTGATTAGCGCGTTAGACGAAAGATCACACGCGCTGCGCCCTTGGGTAAGATACTTGGCCCCGATGGTCGCAGCAGGACGATCGCACAGTTAAATCCCACACCCCAATAAACAAACAAGCTCGGCATATCTGAACAAGTGTTTAGAGGGGTGGTGGTGGTGGGGGGGGGGGGGGGCGTTTGGTTAGATCAGTAGCCTTTTCAGTTGTCTGTAGCGGTAAAATTATTTTATTTTCTTACATTTTAGCTAGATGGCAGGCCACGCGGCCCGTCCAAGGCTTCAGAGAACCCTAATTCATTCAATCACTTTAGACCGAGATGGCAGTGTCCGTTTAGTTGTCCGACAGCAGCGGAGAAGGCCAATTTGTATGGGGTGTGGGAGAAGATATGTTGTTTATCCTTTTCTTTTTAGCTTGTGACTTTGCTGGGGTGGTGGTTCGGGAAATTCCTCTATTTTCTTTCATTTTGTTCTGCTCTTTCCATCTGTTCTCTCGGGTTCCTTTCTTCTTTCTTCACACTTTGCCAGACCAATTCAACTTTGACACCAGTTGACTTACTACATGACGTCTATTGGCGTCGGGCAGTTTGGCCATGACGGCGAGGGGCAGGGATTTGAAAGGAGGCATCGAAATACCAGTTTCTATTACCGTCTCCCTTATTTGCGTTTCCATCCGACAGTTCATCCTTTTGGTACTATCCCTCTCCGAAGGAGGTGGATGGTCATCTCGTATCCTAAATTCTACAGCTAGGCGAATGCTTTCGGAGTCGAATGATTCTAAGTTGCCGAAGGCGCGTAGAGACTATGTGGGCAAGCCACACACACACCCTTTCGACCTGCTCGGACTGTTTTGATGATATTGTTGTTTCTGTGCATGGCAAAGGAGCACTAGAGGCTGTGGTATTCAGTGGCGTTTGTGCATCACTTTCATGTGTTCTTGTCTGGAGCTTGTGGCTGTCGGTTGGTCAACTCTAGCTTGTTCCTGCGTTTCCGGTGATCTCTCGACTCTTGCACCACGGCCTGTGTCTCGCTAATCCGCGATTGGGACTTCCATTTATCGTAGCATTTCACGCGCGGCTGCTGTGCGCTCATCATAGTCTGAAGAGAGGGGCGAGTGACGATCGGTCAGTGGCGAGAAAGCAACTTCCATTTTCACCTCAGTCTCCCCAGGGTGTTCAACACCCAGCAGTTCCGACCGGGAAGCCTGCAGTTGGTTGGGTTTGCCGGATGGAGTTGGAAGGGAAGTAAATGGTGGATGTTTTCGGCTCTTTCCTTTCCTCACCTTTCTCTCGGTCTTCTTCTTCTAAAATAAGAAAGCCTCCAGGCGTCGGGCATCCCACCCGCTTCGTAGACGGGCTCTTCCTTCTTTTCTGCCCTATCTTTGCAGGGCCTCCTAACTCCCTCAGGTGAGGACCAGTGTGAGAGGAGGACCTCTCGCCAAAGGTACCACTTCTCTCTCCCCGATGTGGGTTAGGGGGTGGGGGAATATGTGTTGTGGTGTCTTCAGTTTTAAACTCCGAGGTCAGGTGGACGCTCTTACTTTCGCCTGGGCAGTTCAGGTGATGGGACAAAAAAAAAAACAAAAAAAAAACGCCCAGAGCTGAAATGGTCTTCTTAAGTCTCGCTGGTAATTCCAGTGTTTCTATGATGGCAAATCAAGGTGTTTACGCTCTGAAATCAAAGATGCGAATGGCCAATACTCTCACGTACCATTCACTTATAAATCATATATCGGTGGATACAAGTAAGAAGGCGAGAGACATTCACGATTTGTCCAAATTGGTGCTGGGAATCCTAAGGAGACTGTGTTAATTGATTTTCACACCTTGGTACCCATAGGGCGAATCGTGCACGGAAACGTGTCCTTGCACATCTACCAGTGTGAACCCCGAAATATTTTCTCATATCAGACGGAAACATATTCTGCTCAGCGCTATAATTTATCTTCATTTTTTTTTTATTCCTAAACT